>CM021102.1:501897871-502548462 GCA_007115665.2 Sequoiadendron giganteum | reverse complement strand
GTTAGAAATTTGAAAAAATGACTTTTACTTAGGCATGCAATGACTTTTCAGTGTAGAAGTTGCAAAGGGCACCGGGGTTATTTTTTCTCGAAAAAATATGACATATGGGTTTTGTTGGCACCAATGAGCTAAAAAATTAGATCGTCAATATACGATGGAATATCTTTGGATATGGATTCCCGATCTCTGCCTTTGCTGCGGGGTATCAATATTGATACGATAGGGATGTTGGATGATATGCTGGTGGGGATGTACGAGCATTCATTTCGATCGATTGGGACCTCTACACTTTGACTTCGCTACTCCACATGACATAGATTCTCCCCATTGTAGCTATCGAATAGGCTCTACTTATGAATTGTAATGCATGTTTCGATAATTTTAAAATTTTGACTTTTTTCGAAAACCCTAAACTTAGGTGGTCGAGGGGCAATTTTTTTGGAAAAATTTGGCATGTGGGTTTTGTAGGCGCCAATGAGCTAAACACACCCAAATTCTTCATTTTTAAAAAATTTGAATTTTTGACTGACATGCAAAAGAATCTTTAGAAAAAAACATAGTACTTCAAAATGAGAAGTAGCGAGGCAATTTTCTCAAAAAATACTGGAACATGGGTTTTGCTGCCGATGTTGCATTGAGTGAGCCTAGATGACCAAATTCTAAAAAAGATGTTGTTTACTTTGACATGCGAGAGAAAACCTAAGACAAGGATACAAGGATTTAGAGAGAAAATAGAAGTTATTCTACCTCTGAAAATGACGCCTATGCCTTGAATAAAGTTTGTGAAGTTTGGAAAGTATGCACTTGAATGATGAAATTTGGAAAATATTTCCTCTAAACAATCTGGACCTAGCACCACGAAGAACACTAAAAAATATCACCTGTAAGCGCCTTTAGATCTTGCTTGCACAAGAAAATAAGTGTTTTTCCTCAACCTGTGATGAAAATAATGGACACCCAAATGCCTTAATGAATTAATTTCATGAATTAAGACATCAATTTGCATGAAAATACTCTAAAATAGGACACAATAATATTATTGGACCCCATTTCAGTTAACTGAATAAAAAATAAACCCTAAATTGGGTGCCACCTTGCATGCACAAATAAATTCGTCATATGCACACAAAACTAAGTCATTTTGAGGTCAACTTGGAAGTTGAATTGGAGTTTAAATATTATTTTAAGTTGAGTTCAAAAACTCCCCCATTATAGGGCATCCAAGTTCACTTTAGTTCAAAAAGTCAAAGTTTGACTTTAGGCACCAACTCCAGACAGATTTTTTTTTGAAAACATCATTTGCAAATCACCAAAGGCTCTGTTCGATACTGATTTTGATTGATTGATGTGTCTAATAGACTAGCTAACAGTTTCATTGAAGATCAAGATCAAAACTGAAAAGGTTCTCCTTGAGATTGTGAATGCTACTTGTGACTTCTGAGCCTTTAAAATTCAGGGCACCCCAGGCCTCCAAGGGAGCTTTTTCTCCCAAACTTAGTCAAATTTTCATGCATTTTCATCTTGATTTTGACCCCACTTCACCTAGTAACTCCCAACAGTAGACAAAGCTTCAAGCTGGCTAACATCACTATGAAGCTAGCTCAATTCTGAACATGATCTCCTAGAGAGAACTTTTGCTAAAACATACATTGGCAGGTGAAAAAATTGGGTGCCCCTGGCTTCTAGGGGCACTTTTGCTTCCAAAGAGCCATTTTCACAATGTGTTGAATCTTCACTCAATCTCTGGCTATTGAGTACTGACAAGTCTTCTAACCCGACTGAGATATGCAATTGAAAGCTTGAAGCATCACAAACAAGATGAGGATTTGAGCTAACCCAAATAACTGCATTTGAGGGCTCAAAACCCTAGGCACCCTTGTCCTCCAGGGGCTCTTTTGTGCTCTGAATTGATATTTGACAATGACTTTTATCCTTTTGTTTGACTCCTGATTCCAGCAGTTCAACATCTTAGATTAACTTGCTGATGGATTCATTGTGAAGCTTGATCAAGTCTAAGACAAACATCTTGGAGGTTATTTGTCAAAAAATTTACATTTGGTACCTCAAAATTTTGGGCGCCCCTGGCCTTTTAGGGGCACTTTTATGTACTAGTGAGTCAAATTTTCATGAATCTCATTTCCTTCGTTCTTCGTTCAATCTACAATTTCGGGCATTAGATAGGTCCCATGAACTTGCTATTGGACTCATCACGAAGCTGAGAAGATGCTTAGTAGATGCCTTAAAGAAGACAACCTATTAAAACCATATTTGGTTGCCCAAAATGATGGGCACCCCTAGCCAACAGGGGCCCTTTTCCCTTAGTGATCTTCAATTCAACCTCCATTTTACGTGTCCATTCGCTCAATAGCTACTATCACCTTGTGAAATAGCTAGCAAATCCATTGCAAAGTTGGGTTGAAGATGAGAAAATCATTCTGGAGAAGTCTTCCTGGAAGTGAAAAATCTCAAAAAGATGATCTGGGCCTCTGAAATCTAGGGTGCCCCTAGCTAATAGGTGCTCCTTCATCTCAAACTTAGAAAAATTTACAACATCTTCTCCCCGACGAAAATCCCCTCTGAAACAAAGCATCATTTTGGACATAACTCGCCATGAAATCTTCATTGGAGCATTTTAAGCTTAGATTTCAACACTTGGCACCTAGCCATCTGCCATTGACAACCTCAGAAGTCCTAATTTTTGTCTTGAAAAAGTGAAAACAACCCACCAAACTTAAACTAATTTTTTCTTGATTCCAACTTCACCACTGTGATTGTGAAGTGAAATAAGCCAATCAAAATAATTTTCAGTCAATTCTGACAAGATCCTATTTTTAGGGTTTTGGGCTATTTTTAGGTTTTCCCCTATTTTTTAGGGTTTTTTGAAAAAGTAAATTTATCTGCATCCATTTCACAACAAACCCAAAAACCCTAAATTTTAGGAAAAGAAACCCTAAAATTTAAGAAAACCTAAAATTGAAAAATTGAAATCTAGGTTTTGTAGATAACTTCATTATGAACAGACCCAGATCGTCAGATTTTGAAAATTTTGAGTTCTTGACCCTCATGCATGACATGCAAATTTCCGAATTTCTAATTTTCCAACTTTAGACAATTTTGAGATTTTGACTATTTTAAACAAAATGCCTTAATGAAGCAATTTTTTTATTATGGGTATAACATTAGGCTCCACCTGCTGACCATGTCGGATATTACGACATAGGAGAACCAAGAATCTTTAGTTTTTGTAGACTAGTGTGAATATCAGTTGGGCATTGGAGTCAGGACTCTCCTAATCACCTATGAAGTTGGAAACTTTCCTAATCACCTAAAACAATACTACCTAAATCACCTAAAACACGACGAAACTTTACAAAATGGGGAAACACATTACAACATTACAAAAAAGAAAATTATTTAAAGAATATTCACTCCACCCCCGAAGGAATGAAGTGGTTTGGATATTGTTTGCTGCATGGCAGTGGGAAGATCCTCCCATCGATGCCATTTCTGCCTGAAAGGCTTTTACTTCTCTTCTGATGGGCATTGTAGGTGGCAATCCCTCTGGGATGAAAATTCTCAGGTATTCATATATCCAAGAAAAGGTACTCTGACGAAAGTTAGAATATGATGCAAATGGGAAAGCTGATACCCCTAAGGCATTAGCTCTATTGCAGTCTATCCTTAGGATGTTGAATTCTTCAAACCGGTCGATCAAGTTCCAAACTTGATTTCTATAATTCTGAAGGTGATCTTTTCTAACCTAAAAATATCCTTTGACTGGCTCATGGATCAGCTTTATATCACCTTTAACACATAGGAGTTTGATTCCCATGTCTTCAGAATCTTTGAGGCCTAAAAAAAAACCTCTTTCTTAGCTGCAGTGAATTCTAATTGCATAGATGGCTGCAACTGTCCTTTAGGGGAGATGACCATTTCCCCTACTTCTGAATTTGCATTGGAACAATCTCTATCAAAATGTATTGTCTGTGAATTTTTATCTTCTGTAAGTCCCTTTTCAAAACAAGCAATGTTTTGGTCTTTAATTTCTATCTCTGGCAGAGTCACATAATTACCAGGACCTGTTTCAGGCTTTTCTTCTATTGGAACAGATGAATTGAGAACATCCTACTTCTTTACAACCTTGGGAATCTAATCTAGTTGTTCTGGATGGTCCTGAAGATATTCCAGTTGAGATATTTGTACCTGGGTCTTCATCATGGAAGCTATGATGTCAAAATTCGCTACAGATGGATCTTGAGCAATTGGCATGGTAATCTCATGTGAAGATTTGGGTTTAGAAGTGGGAGGCACTTCTTTACCATTTTCATTTGATTTTTGCCTTTCTTCTTCTTCTTTTTGTGCTTTGAAGTGCTGAGCACATGTGAACATAGGAATTGAAACATCTTCATGATTCACCTCAAGAGCATACTGATGATATTCTTCTTCTTGTTCTTGATTGACATGTTCTCTTTCAAAGTATTCCGTAGTGGAATCACCATCGAAATTGTCTGTTTATGGTGAAACAACGTTCAAAGTTGGTGTTGGTACAAAACTAGAACTAAGAGCAACTTCAGTGTATCCCATGATTTGGTTCATCCTTAGATTCTCAGGACATGTAGATTCAGTATGTGCATCGATGCCATGGAAACAACAAAATATTGCATGGTGTGCAACTTCAATCGTTGGTCTTGATGGGGATGTTGGCAACCGTGGTTGAAGATTGTCTCTCTTTGGCTAGTACAGTTGCTGAACTAGAGAGCTGATATAATTTATTTTCATCAAGCTGAAAGTGATCATATTATCCTCCAACTTGATGGAATGTTCTTGCACATTCTTCAACTCAGTTTCTTTGGCCATCTTGAGGAAGAAGGCTATCTCTAATGGAAGAGCATTGATGAAACAACTTATCAAAATCTTCAGTGTTGGATAAAGTGTAGAAGAAAGTCTTGTAACAAGACGATTAAATCTTGCTACAAAATCCCTCATGTGTTTGTTGTTCTCTATCTTTGAATTTGCGAGTTGGGAAAACAATAGGTGACTATCTTCAGTGGGCTTGAATCTCGCCAAAAAATTCTCTCTCATAGTTGCCCAACTTGTGATACTACCTGGCACCAGGTGATTGAACTAGTTGGCATCATTTCCCGCAAGATTCTCGACAAGGAGATGCAATGTGATGTCTTTTATGTGCCACATGCAAGATGACGCAAGCCATTGTGAATGCAGAAAAATGTTCCTCTAGGTGTTGAGTTCCATCGTCGTGAAATCAGGGAAAGCACTTCCTTGAACCTTTAGGTAACTCATGATTTACCTGAAAACCCAAAGGTCCAATGTTATTACCCCAAGGTAATGGGGGTGGACATCACTAATTTCTATCAGCATTGCCAACATTATCATTGTTATCATCCATTGCTTATGTATGGATCATGCAATAGGATGCCAAAGTGTCATTCTTGGTAAATAAAATCATTTAGCTTTTCTTGAAGTTTTCTTGCCTCATGCCCCATGGTGGGTGCCATAAAAATATTGGCATTATAATTCACACCTCTAGAGTGTGTATTGGAAATAGATAGCTACACACAGTTGACCTTCTCTTCAAATTAGGAGGGGAAGCTCCCTCTTTTGCTGATATGCATGAAAAAGTAGATTATTCTAAACCCTATCTTTTTGACTAAGCTGGAAGAGGCACAAGGTTAAGAAAACTAATACATTGCAACTAAGGTTTTTCTTTGGTTTGTGTAGATGCTAACTACAACTAAGCTAATGCTAAAACTATCCTATCTCCTCTAGATAAACATAGCAAAAGGAATTAGGAGAAAGGAATTGGTATACGATAAAATTTAAGCTAGGACTTCCAAGGAGGCAGGACACCTATCCGAGGTGTAGTCTAAAATGAAGGTTATTGGAAACGACATCAAGCGGTAAGTTAGTTCTCAGGATTCCTAAGGAGGCGAGACACCTATCTGAAGTGTAGGTTGAAAGTAACTTACTGGAAAAAACACTTAAACGACAATCTCTATGTCTAAATTCCCAAGGAGGAGGGACTCCTATCTGAGGTGTGTTGGGTGAAAATTTTGTAATCCCTTCTAACAAATTACAAAACCTTGATTTCAACCACAATTGTGTGAGATTTACAATCTCTCCTCTCAGAAAGGGGAGGTGCCCTTCTTACTGCTTATTGAAACTAAGGAAAACTAATTAAATATTTACAATAACGATGTGGGGGTGTGTCACATTCATTATTCTCTTTTTTTTTTCAGAGGATATGTTTTACAATGTTTCACAATTTTAATTTCTTGATGCAATGCAACTTCAAACTAAAATTAAGCAGTAATTCCAATATTCCTATTTTATCAAAGCAAAGCCTAGGAATACCAACATGATAATGATAAGTAACAAATAAGAAAAGCTCACAAAGGCACAAGTTCATTCTATAGCTTCCAACAATGAATCCTTCAAGATAGTAACCAGTGTTGTATGAGGAGCACACAGTGTTCTATATACTTCACAATAATCCCACGAACAACATGAATAAATATAAGCACAAAGTCTAATAGAGAATCCATCGATGGTATTCAACAATATCACAAATTCAAGTAATAAGTGTAACTCAAACTTTACATAGATTCACTCAAAGCCCTTTCAATCTCAATTACTAATCACTGCCAATTCAATCAAATCAAAAGATAATTATTTCCAACACAAAGTTTGATATGCAACTTTACTTCTTTATTGATAAAAATTAGATCCACAAAAATGAACTCAAAGTTTCAATGTTGGCTTCTCAATGATGTGGCAGCACTTTGTTGCAAAAGATAAAAGGTACTTGGATTATGGAGTTCTTATCCCTTCATTCATTTCAAAGAACGACCGTAGGAAGCTCCCTAGCTAGAGCCACCTGTTATCCTCAAATTCAATATGCTCAATTTGTGGGATAACCCCTACGAAACTCGTCCGTTTCATAGCCCACATAATCTAAGCATGCAAAATAAGGTGAATTGCATTGGTCCTAATGCATGGTCCCCCATCCTAAACAACCCATTCTAAGCATTATCCTTTGTTAGTTCATCAAAATTCGCATTTTAAACCAAGTTGTGAAAATTTAGTTTTGGGAGTTAGAAAATTTAAATTTTTTGCAAAAAATTGTTGGGTGAAAATTCAGTAATCACTTCTAACAGATCACAAAACGTTAATTTAAACCACATTTGTGTGAGATGCAATCTCTCCTCTCAGAAAGGGGAGGCACCCTTCCTACTACTTATTGAAACTAAGGAAACTAATTAAATATTTACAATAACAATATGGGGGTGTGTCACATTCATGATTCTCTCTTTTTTCAGAGTATGTTTTACAATGTTTCACAATTTTAAGTTCTTGATGCAATACAACTTCAAACTAAAATTAAGCAGTAATTCCAATACTCCTATCTTGTCAAAGCAAAGCCTAGGAATACCAACATGATAATGATAAGTAACAAATAAGAAAAGCTCACAAAGGAACAAAGTCGTTATGTAGCTTCCAACAATGAATCCTTCAAGATAGTAACAAATGTTGTATGAGGAGCACAAAGTCTTCTATATACTTCACAATAATCCCACAAACATCATGAATAAATATAAGCACAAAGTCTTATAGGGAATTCACCAATAGTATTCAACAATATCACAAATTCAAGTAATAAGTGTAACTCAAAGTTTACACATATTCACTAAAAGCCCTTTCAATCTCAATCACTAATCACTGCCTATTCAATCAAATCAAAAGATAATTGTTTCCAACTCAAAGTTTGGTATGTAGCTTCACTTCTTCATTGATAAAAAATAGATCCAAAAATGAACTCAAAGTTTCAATGTTTGCTTCTCAATTGGGCAACACTTTGTTGCAAAAGATAAAAGGTACTTGGATTCTGGAGTTTTTCTCCCTTCATTCGTTTCGAAGAACGATTGAAGGAAGCTCCCCAGTTAGAGCTAGCTGTTATCCTCGAATTCAGTGTGCTCAATTCATGGGATAACCCCTACAAAACTTGTCCATTTCATAGCCCACATACTCTAAGCATGCAAAACGAGGTGAATTGCATTGGTCCTTGTGCATGGTCCCCCATCCTAAAAAATCCATTTTGAGCATTAACCTTTGTTAGTTCGTCAAAATTTGCAATTTAAACCAAGTTGTGAAAATTCAGTTTTGGGAGTTAGAATTTTTTTGCACATGCAAGAGCGGAGATTTTTAGCACTCTTACATATTATATGTAGGAGCGATGATTTTTAGCACTCTTGCATATTTCATGGCTTAGTCATTTTTTGGCACATGTAGGAGTGGGGTTTTTTAGCGCCTTTGCATCTCAAACCATAAGTCACATGCAAAAGCTCTTTTTTTTCATTGCTCTTAACATATTTCATGCAAAAGCTTTGTTTTTCACCGCTCTTACATATTTCATGCAAAAGCTCTATTTTTCATTGCTCTTACATATTTCATGCAAAAGCTCTACTTTTCACCGCTCTTACATATTTCATGTAGAAGCTCTGGTTTTCACCGCTCTTACATATTTCATGCAGAAGCTCTATTTTTCACCACTCTTACCTATTTCATGCAGAAGATCTTTTTTTCACCACTCTTACATATTTCATGTATAAGCTATTTTTTTCACCGCTCTTACATATTTCATGTAGAAGCTCTATTTTTCACCACTCTTACATTTTCATGCAAAAGCTCTATTTTTCACCACTCTTACATATTTCATGTAGAAGCTCTATTTTTCACCGCTCTTACATCTTTCATGCAAAAACGCTCTATTTTTCACCGCTCTTACATATTTCATGCAGAAGCTTTGTTTTTCATCACTTTTACATGAAACTACCGAAGTCCTTCAATATGTAGAAGCGACTGTTTTTACCGCTTTTACATATAATATGTTGAAGCGTTGAGTTTTAGCGCCAAGAAGAATTTGAAGATGAAACTTTATCAATAGCTTCAATGAACAAAATGATGGATTTCTAACTTATTTTAGATTTGAAAGGCATCAGAAAGCCTTCAATCTCATCAGAGGAGTCAATCTCAAGAATCCTCATCATCTCCAAAGTACACTCCAATGCTAGACAGTGATGAAGTGCACGTCATCATGAATTTTTCATGGAGAAATATGTTGAAGAAGGCTAAATTTTTCCTTAGATTAGATTTCCCAGCTTTATGATTTTTCATGCTTTATGTAGATATGTTTTGACATTTTACATGTCATTTCGGAAAAAGTAATCACATGTAAAAATTGAGATGTTTTCCTATATTCATTAAAGACATTTTTGAATAAGTCAACTAGTTAGTTAGGGTTTCTCTTATATTATCTCTCCTCTCCCATCTATAAATAAGAGAGGATTCTATTGTAATTGTTACCTTTTATCTTTTGCAACAAAGTGCTTCCCCATTGAGAAGCAAACATTGAAACTTTGAGTTCATTTTTGTGGATCTAATTTTTATCAATAAAGAAGTGAAGTTGCATACCAAACTTTGTGTTGGAAACAATTATCTTTTGATTTTATTGAATTGGCAATGATTAGTGATTGAGATTGAAAGGGATTTGAGTGAATTTGTGTAAAATTTGAGTTACACTTATTACTTGAATTTGTGATATTATTGAATACTATTGGTGAATTCTCTATAAGACTTTGTGCTTATATTTATTCATGCCATTCGTGGGATTATTGTGAAGTATATAGAAGACTTTGTGATTCTCATACAACACTGGTTACTATCTTGAAGGATTCATTGTTGGAAGCCATGAAAAAAATTTATGCCTTCGTGAGCTTTTCTTAGTTGTTACTTAGCTTTTCTTAGTTGTTACTTATCATTATCATGCTGGTATTCCTAGGCTTTGCTTTGACAAGATAGGAATATTGGAATTACTGCTTAATTTTAGTTTGAAGTTGTATTGCATCAAGAACTTAAAATTGTGAAACATTGTAAAACATATTCTTTGAAAAAAGAGAGAATGATGAATGTGACACACCCCCATATCATTATTGTAAATATTTAATCAGTTTTCCTTAGTTTCAATAAGTAGTAAGAAGGGTGCTTCCCCTTTTTGAGAGGTGAGATTGTATCTCACACAACTATGGTTGAAATCAAGGTTTCGTAATCTGTTAGAAGGGATTATAGAATTTTCTCCCAACAATGTGGACATTAACATAGCCCTTCAACACCCTTCAACATTGATCTACCCAAATTTATTATGTAGAGACAAAATTATCCATCTTTCTAAGCTATCTATATTTAATTATAATTCCATAGATTAAAGAGAGGGCATTATCCCTCAATCCAAGATATTTATATTAATTAAAAATTCATAAATCAAATTTTTATTCAACTCAACTATTGTTGGAAAGTGCTATGTTTTCAAAGCTACTTTTCTTAAACAAAGTATCTATAACATTTATCAACTCAATTTTATGTGAATATATCAATCTATAATATTACTACTCCATTGGTAACCAAATTCCATCTAGCCCAATTCACTCCAAACAAATACTCACCCAATGAAATGAGAATTTAACAAAATTACATCCAATCCAATTCACTCCAAACAAATAATTTCCCATTGAAATGAGAATTCATATTCCTTAACTCAAACTCTCCAATATTTAAAATCATCAAGCAACTATATAGCCAATAATAATATGTTACTAAATAGTGAAAACATCTCCGATCCAAGTTTATTTGTATAATATTTTTTTTAAATCATTTATCACCAACTCATGATAAAAAATCCCAAAAGAATTAGTTTGTTCATTTTCAGTTTTAAGTATAATTTTTCAAAATAGTTATAGTTAAATCTTAAGAATCATCCATAATAAAACTTGTTAACCAAGTTTAAAATAAATGAAATGATGGATGTATTCTAAGCAATCATCATAAGGTGATTATGAAAAATGATATTTCTACAACCAATTCTTTCTTGTACAACATTGACATAAAATAATATTTTATAAAGCCATAATGTCAAAATAGGTTACTTGAAGAGGTGCATCTAATCTCTAAACAATTTCCTTAGAAATGATTTCCCAAAATTATAAATAATTAAATTCCACTAGAATCTCCACTTCTATATTGTGATATACAATCATACTACCATAAAGAGGGCATCATAACCACAATGTCAAAGAAAAATTATCACTAAAGAATGAATAAAGTACATCCAATAAAAAGTCTTATAAACCACTAATATAATGCACACATTCTATATTGTATAGATTATTTTAGGCTTATATAAACACTCATGTACAATGTACCCTCATGACAACAATCACAATCCTCAGTGAATCAAAACCCAAAAATAAAAAAAGTGTTCTTTAAAGGACCAATCAATATTTTGAATAGGATAATTTTCAAAACACTGCCCCCTTGATTTTCTATGCTCAATTCCCCACAAGTAACAAGTAAAAAATTACTCCAACATACTTTCAACAATCATGAGGGAAGTTCAAGTTGTAGATATATAATTTCCTTTAGGACCATTTCAATTTATTCAAGACATTGAAAAAGATGTTTTTAATTTTTACAATATTTTTTTTCTCTTACCAATGCTTGATAACTTATTTTAAGAATTTAAATTATCATTGTCGAGTGCTTCTGGCTTAGATTGTGTAGTAAATTTTTGCATCAACTTTTCGAATCACACTCCATGATTCATTATTTTTTTTCTCCTTTTTTCTCCTTATCCTGATGATGAATCACAGAGTGTGATTCGAAATGTTGATGCAAAAATTTACTACAAAATCTAAGCCAGAAGCACTCAATAATAATCTTCATGGATTGTGGAAATCTATTATCTTTAATTTAAATTATCATTTCTAGCTTCCCAATCTAAGAATCCTAAATAAGATTGTTAGATTTACCTTAATATCACTATATTTTCTATTATTACAATCTTTATATTCACTCAAGGTACACTTATTTAAGTTGATAACACAAGTTACTCCGCTTCTTTATCTCATGAAAGTATTACTAATAAAATTGTTCAAAAAAATATTTGTTGTATTCACCTTTATTCACTTTAGGGCTGTTAACAACCCTTTAAGCCCTTGCTAAATATTTGATTATGAATATAGTAAGACAATTGTTTCGATATCCATAAATAGACATGCCCAAATAATATACCAATAGTGTAGAGAGAGCATAATGGATACATGAGGTATGCAAGTATACCCAATAAAAAATTATAATAATTGCCATCTATGCTCATTTGGAACCACAATCCAATCCTTATAATTTTTCAGATATTGTGAAATATATTTAACATGCAAACTTACAACTATATCTACGTAAAATATATATTACACATAAGATGTATAAAAATAATCACACCTCCATGTAAAAAATAAATTGTTTACACGACGTAGAAAATAACTATAGCATCTATAAGTAGAGTTAACCATGATCGAAGTACACCAATCCACAAAATCATGTATAGAGAAAATAACTAGTATCCTAACTATTGGAAGGATAGAGCCGACTAAGAAGAAAATGAGATAAACCTATTGCAAGTGAAAAAAAACACACACCAAACTAACAACACATCTAAAAAGCATATCAAGCATAAAAGGCAATCTTCTTTGTATACATGTACCTAGATATAAGTAGAACTAGGATAAGATAAATAAAATAGAGCATAAAATAAGATATTTGATATAGAGAAGACATAGAACAAGGAATAGGAGAATGATTGCTGTATTTGTAAAGATTGTATATGAGACATATAGATAAAATAAAAGACTATTGTATACAAAACAAATCATGTAGTCTTTGTTAAATGTGTGATGATTAATGATATATATTAATGTGAATATATTTAATTTCATATTTAATATCGTGCAACAAATTTTTATAATCTACCAAATAAGTCTCAAATTTCCTCTTATCACTCATGCTAAGGTATAAATAAAACTATCAATAAACTTAGGCTTAGGCCATTAATTTGTACCCCATTCTTGACAACATATGGTTCCATTGCTAGAACCTTGGTAAAGTGGTAAAATAAGATTAAAACATAGAACAAATAATTTATGATGGTACAAGATTCGATAAGGAAGGATTAAAACTGGAAAAGTGTTGGAAATGTTGTCATTGATGTCATATGATATCTATGTCAATTAAGGAGTAAAAAGGAGAGATCATATTTGAATGAAGATAAAGAAAAGATTACGATAAGATTTGTGAATGGTCAAGGAAACATTGCATTTTGTAGATGAAGTTATTGCCAACAACATTGATGCCAATCTAGTTAAGGTGGTTTTAAGTGCCATAACAAAATGTTGGCCAACCTTGCTAGGGAAGATAAAATGAACTTAATATATCCATAGGTGGCCGACCTTACTCATGATGATTATGAGGAGCAATAATTACATATTTAATGAAGCACATAAAATAAGTCCCAAGTTAATAAACGATAAAATTATTTAAGAACTTGTCCCACTTTAGTGACCCAGTAGCACTCAAAATAAATGATAGCGCTTAAATAATTAATGAAGAAAACATAATGAAATATATGACATTGCTTAAAAGTGGTCAACCTTCTTCATAGTTATTACAATGGACCCATGGTGATTAGCAACTCATGGATGGTAGGGCTCCAAACTAACAAGTCACCCAAACTAATAAAGTTTATGAGACTAAATGAATCAATGCCTCCCTTTGTAAAGGAAATCATTCTCTATGTGGTCACCTCCATTGAGAGGACTAATCACACCGTCTTGAAGTATATAAATAGAAGCTAAAGTGGGAGGTTATAAGGTAAGCAACATAATGTAATATCAATCTATTCACATCAAATAATAAGAGTAGATTCAAGAAGATATAGAGAAGAGAATATGAAGAGTAAATTGGATCTAATTAAAGGGTAAGTGCAAAAAGATGGGTCCCAAAAAGGGGGCTTAAGTGGCCACTTTTTTTGTCTGAAATCAGGAAATATTGACCTTGGACGTGAAATTGAGGATAGTTACACTCAAAATTTTGAGATGGAACAAAAAAAAGGATCAAAGTGCTCCGAGTCTACTTTCTAAAATACTAATTTATTTTGAAAATGGTTGAGATTAAGGGGTTCAAAAGAGGGAAGTACACAAATTGGTGTTGTTTTTGTCAGAAAAACATAACATAGCAACTCTTGTACGACCCTTGTATGGTGAATTTTTTTTAGTATTTTTAAAATCGCAATGGTCATAAGTTAGCTAACAGGATGTAGTTGATGCACCATTTTTCTGATAAATTTTTAATGAATATTTGATTTTTCACTAATTTTTTTAATAGACACTTCCTGAAAAATAGAATTTTGGCCGTACTACCCCTACAAAATTTGGAAACTAATTGATTTTTTTTTTTAATATTTGTAGAATGGAGTCTAGTTTATAAAAATGTAATTTATTGGAAATTTTGATGAACAGTTAACTTATAATGAAAAAATCACCAAACATTGCTTTTTGCCAAAAAAGAGACATACAAACAAAATAAATTATGGATGAAAGGCTTAACATTATCAGAAAGTGAAAAAAATTACATCGTTGGATAGGTAGGAGAGAACCTAACATTACTCAAATTTTTGATTTATTTGATATTGAACCACGTGCAATCCTAACGGTGAGAACGAACCCGATTATGTGAAATAATATAAAAGTTGCAAAAACACGTCTCTGGTCGTTGGTAATGCCCTCCAAGCCTTTGGGTTAGTATTCCAAGGAAAATACCAATCCCAAGGCTTTGGGATTCCCAAAGCAAGATATAACGCGTGCACATTATAACGCGCTCGCGTTATATCTCAATTTTGACATGGTTTTTTTGTGTTTGTGAGGAACATGTCTAGCAAGATATAATGCGAGCGCGGTATAATGTGCTTGTGTTATGTCTTGCTTAATGTTAAATGATACTCTATTGAATATATGTTTATATATTTATATGTTTGTATGTACATGTATGCTTTTATGTCATGTATGTATGTATGCCTATATGTATCAATGCATGCATATTGTATGTACTCCTATATATGTATGTAAGAGTGTATCTACACATGCACATGTATTCTTGCATGTATGTAGGATTGTATGTACATATGTATTATACTTGTATGTATGTATTTAGAGGGAGGGATAATTTTAAGAGAGAGATAGATCTAGAGTCTTCTAGGTAGGGAGAGAGAGAGGGAGAGAGAGAGAGAGGGAGGGAGAGATACAAAGAGAAAGAGAGAGTTATGCAGTTAGGGTGCCAAAGGGAGAGACTTGAGAGATAGGTAGTGAGAGGGAGTAGGAGAGAGAGGAAGTGTGAATAAGAGACCTGAGAGAGGGAGATGGTGTGGGAGGGAGTGACTTGAGAGAGGGAGAGAAAGAGGGGGGGTGGTGGAGTGAGAGGGACTTATCTAGGTAGGGTGGGAGGGATAGATAGAGAGAGGGGAGAGAGATAGAGTTACCTAGGTAGGGTGCCAAAGGGAGAGGCCTGAGAGAGAGGGGGTGGGAGGGAGAGACCTGAGAGAGAGGGAGTGGGAGAGAGATGGAGGGAGATATAGAGAGATAGATAGAGGGAGTGATAGAGGGTGGTAGGGATTGATTGAACAAGAGGTACATAGAAAGAGGGAGAGGGTAGGAGAGAGGGAGGGAGGGAGAGGTGAGATGTATAGATAGAGAGTCCAAGCGATAGGGGTTGAGGGTATAGGGTTGAGGACCTATAGGGTTGATGGTTTCTAGGGTATTAGGGTTGAGGGGTTAGGGTCGATGGTAGAGGGTATTAGGTTGAGGGTATAAGGTAGAAGGTTTAAGAGTATATGGTTAAAGCATTTAGGGTTCAGAGTTTAGGGTTGAGGGTAGAGGGTTTAGGGTATAGGTTTGAGGGTATATGGTTGAAGGATTAGGTTGAGGATCCAATGTAAAGGGTAGAGGGTATAGGGGTTGAGGGTTTAGGGTTTAAGGATTGAGGGTTTAGGGATTTAGGGTTGACGGTTGAGAATTGAGGGTTGAGGGTTTAATGTGTAGGGTAAAGGGTAGAGGGTAGAGGGTTTAAGGGTTGAGGGTTGATGGTTGAGGGTAGAGGATTGAGGGTATAGGGTCAAGGGATTAGGGTTGAGGGTCCAATGTATAGTGTAGAGGGTATAGGGGTTGAGGGATTAGGGTTTAAGGGTTGAGGGATTAAGGGTCAAGAGGTTTGAGGGATTAGGGTAGAGAGTTTACTAAGTGGGTTTAAGGGTAGAGGGTAGAGGGTAAAGGATTGAGGGTGGAGGGTAGAGGGTTTTAAGGGTTTAGGGTTGAGTGTTTAAGGGTTTATAGGGTAGAGGGTTTAAGGTTGAGGGTAGAGGATTGAGAGTATAGAGTTGGGGGATTAGGGTTGAGGGTTCAGTGTATAGGGTAGAGGGTATACGAGTTAAGGGATTAGGATTTAAGGGTAGAGGGATTAAGGTTCAAGAGGGTTGAGGGATTAGGGTAGAGATTTTACTAAGTGGATTTAAGGGTAAAGGGTAGAAGATTGAGGGTAGAGGGTAGATGGTTTAAGGGTTGAGGGTTTAAGATTGAGGATAGAGGATTGAGGGTATAGGGTTGGGGGATTAGGGTTGAGGGTATAGGGCTGGGGGATTAGGGTTAACGGTCTAATGTATAGCGTAAAGGGTATAGGGGTTGAGGGATTAGGGTTTAAGGGTTGAGGGATTAAGGGTCAAGGGGGTTGAGGGATTAGGGTAGAGAGTTTACTAAATGGGTTTAAGTGTTTAAGGGTTGAGGGATTAGGGTTAAGGGTAGAGGGTAGAGGATTAATGGTAGAGGGTAGAGGGTTTAGTGTTTAATGACTGAGGGTTTAGGGTTTGGGGTCTAGGGTTGAGTGTTTAAGGGTTTATAGGGTAGAGGGTAGAGGGTTTAAGGGTTGAGGGTTGAGGATTGAGGGTATAGGGTTGGTGGATTAGGGTTGAGGTTCCAATGCATAAGGTAGAGGGTATAGGGGTTGAAGGATTAGGGTTTAAGGGTAGAGGGATTAAGGGTCAAGAGGGTCGAGGGATTAGGGTAGAGATTTTACTAAGTGGGTTTAAGGGTTGAGGGTTGAGGGTTGAGGGGAGAGGGGAGAGGGGAGAGGGGAGAGATAGAATTAGGATTTAATGGCTTAGGGTAGGGGTTGAGGGTATAAGGGTTAAGGGTAGAGGGTAGAGGGGAGAAACATATAAAATGGGTTTAGGGGTTGAGGGTATAAGGGTTAAGGGTAGAGGGGAGAGGGGAGAGGGGAGAGAGGTATAATTAGGGTTTAAGGGTTGAGGGTAGAGGATAGAGGGTATAAGGGTTAAGGGTAGAGGGTAGAGGGGAGAGAGTTGAGAGAGGGATAGGGGTAGGAGGGAGAGACTTGAGAGAGAGAGAGGGAGGGAGTGGGAGAGATATAGGGTAGAGGATAGAGGGTAGAGGGGAGATACATAGAATAATAGTGTAGGGGTTGAGGGTATAAGGGTTAAGGGTAGAGGGGAGATAGGGGAGAGAGATAGAATTAGGGTTTAAGGGTTGAGGGTAGAGGATAGAGGGTATAAGGGTTAAGGGTTGAGGGTAGAGGGGAGAGAGATAGAAGGAGTGAGTGAATGAGAGAGAGAGTTGAGAGAGAGAGAGAGAGGAGGTAGGAAGGAGAGACTTGAGAGAGAGAGAGATAGGGAGTGGGAGAGAGATAGAGGGTAGAGGATAGAGGGGAGAGAGATAGAATTAGGGCTTAAGGGTTGAGGATAAAGGGTATAAGGGTTAAGGGTAGAGGGTAGATGGGAGAGAGATGTAAGGAGTGAGTGAACTAGAGAGAGAGTTGAGAGAGGGAGAGGGGGTAGGAGGGAGAGACTTGAGAGAGAGGGAGAGACAAAAGGAGTGGGAGAGAGATAGAGGGTAGAGGATAGAGGGGAGAGAGATAGAATTAGGGCTTAAGGGTTGAGGGTAGAGAATAAAGGGTATAAGGGTATAAGGGTTAAGGGTAGAGGGTAGAGGGGAGAGAGATAGAAGGAGTGAGTGAATGAGAGAGAGAGTTGAGAGAGGGAGAGGGGGTAGGAGGGAGAGACTTGAGAGACAGAGAGACAAAGGGAGTGGGAGAGAGATAGAGGGTATAGGATAGAGGGGAGAGAGATAAAATTAGGGCTTAAGGGTTGAGGGTAGAGGATAAAGGGTATAAGGGTTAAGGGTAGAGGGTATAGGAGAGAGAGACAAAAGGAGTGAGTGAATGAGAAACAGAGTTGAGAGAGGGAGAGGGGGTAGGAGGGAGAGACTTGAGAGAGAGAGAGAGAGGGAGTGGGAGAGAGATAGAGGGTAGAGGATAAAGAGAGATAAAATTAGGGCTTAAGGGTTGAGCGTAGAGAATAAAGGGTATAAGGGTTAAGGGTAGAGGGTAGAGGAGAGAGAGACAAAAGAGTGAGTGAATAAGAGAGAGAGTTGAGAGAGGGAGAGGGGGTAGGAGGGAGAGACTTGAGAGAGAGAGAGGGAGTGGGAGAGAGATAGAGGGTAGAGGATAGAGGGGAGAGAGATAGAATTAGGGTATAGAGGGTATAGACAAAGAGAGATAAAATAAATCTATAAAAAATCCAACTTTCTCATAACACGAGTGCATTTTGAAGAAGTAGAGATGTGACCATTTTTAGCAAGAAATAACATGCTCCTATTATAACGTGAGCACATTTTGAATTGCTCTAAAAATGGTAAAAAACTCAATATACCCATGATCTCAAGGCCCACATTCTGCATATTCTCCTGGTTCTGTGCGTGCTCCAACAAAAAGTATCTTTTTGATGATGTTGTGAAGTGTGCATGCATGTTTTTCACATTCCACCACATTTTTCATGATCTTTCCACCACCTTTGCATGAAATAGCATATTTTTCACATTGAAAGGTATATAATATCAATTTAAGTTTGAATTCCATTCAAAAGTGATATGCAATTAAAGTTTGGAGGGGAACAATCTTTTGAAAAAGTCAAATTGTTGAGGAGTTTGAAGAAAGAAGTAAAAGCTACATAATTGGGTAGAACTCCTCCATTTCAAACTCTATTTTTTAGGTATGTAAAGTCTTTACACATTTTATTTCATTCTATTATGGATTGGTTTCATTTTTTTATATTTTCCATATTCAATGTTGGTAATTGTTTGTTTGTCATTATAACCTGAGGTTGTCAATGCATATTTTAAATTACACAATTCTATACACTTGTCAATTAAATTTTTAAACCACATCTCTTTGAGGCATTTTGTTATTTAACAATTGACTTACCTTGTGTATGCTTCCAAATTTTGTATACACATATATATGACATAAGTTTTAAGGAATTAAAAAAACATCATCTCTCAATCCTTTATTATGGATGTGCATACCACTCTCCAAAGCTTTCTGATGCAGAGCATCTACACAATTACACAAAATTCAAGGATAATTTTTACCTTAATCCCAAACTGAGAAGATCAACAAAACTTTCAACCAAGATTCACTTAAACTTTCAACCAAAATCCACAACTTTGTAACTTGTTTCACTTTGCTAAAAGGCACCAAATTACCAAATCAAGTTACCAACTCACCACTTATCTTGACCGGTTCAAAACAAAAACACCATTGGAAAAATTTGAATCACTCAACTCATCAAACATTCTCACCAAGACACCAATTTTCACCTTGTTTCCACATTTCTATAAAGCAATAAAACAACAAATACTGACTCCCAACCTTTACCACTGTTATTTCATCAGACTCTTACTTCAAACCTCCATTTTGGGTGAAATCTCATAAGGAAACATCTAGGACAACAACTCAAGATCACTCCAATAATCTCCCCAAATCTTGAATCCTTCTTAAACATTGAAAACTACCTAATATCCTTTTTTCCACTTAGTTTCAAGAAAAACCACCAGAGATAATAAGAATAAATGCATTTTTAGTGTCTTAAAACCCCAAAATAGGGTTTCAGACCTGTCTACACTAAAATGTCCATAAAACTCACAAATCTTAACAAAATTAAATGAAACAAGATGCAGGTTGTTTTTTCCTCATGCCTTTAACATTAAAAATAATTTTCAGATCATAAACCACTTGTACGGGGCTGTACAGTGGTCTAAAACTTAGAATTACCAGTAAAATAGAGAATTTTCAATATAAAACAAATTTTCTTCTTGTGTTTCGCCTTCATTTGTTCTACCAACACACACAAACAATATAGAACACTCAAAAATGATTACAAAATCTCTTAAAAGGGTGTTTACAAAATCTTTCTTGACTTCCCCCTCAGTTATTAAGACTTTACAACTTCATTACTCTTCAACTTCCTGATTTTTGCAATTTTGCATTGTTGACAACTATCACGAAATTTTGCACTTTTCAATACTTTGACCATAAACCCACCTACTGACCTAATCAATTGATTCAAATACATCAAAATGACCTTTTTACATGCTTTACATGAGTGGAGATTTCAAATTTTACAAAATTTCCTTATAGAGGCATAAAATGCACAAGGTGCTCTTGCACCACTTTCATTGAGGTATTTTGTCAAACACTTATACCAAGTAGCTGATTTCCTTGTCTACGCTACCAAATTTTCTATACATGTCTCTAAAAAATTGGAATATACTCCTCCCACATTGATAGATCTTTGAAACTATTTTGGTTTTCATTTGTATTTCTAAATTTACCTCATCACTAAATCTACCTGATCACTTATGTTGTGATATATTTTAAATTTTTCCTTGATTAGTCTACCTAAAAGGGATTATAAACCTTCTCTCCATTGTTTCAAGAATCTTTATTCAAGGCTAAGTTAGCAACATGGGGAAAGGTGCAACCTATCTTGCAATCATGGCTCAAAATGGAAGCATGGATAAAGAATTTGAATTGTTTGACAATAATGTTTTTGTATAAATGTATGCAAAATTTGGTAGCATTGAAAATATAGTGAGCTTGGAAATATAGATATCTCACTCTCTAGCTTGCCAATGCGGTAGGGTTGAGAAGGTAGGGGCCGCGTATGCCTCATAGAAATGGGGTCTCATGGTGATGTATATCACGGTGAGACCCCATTTCTATGAGGCATACGCTACCCCTACCTTCTCAACTGATGCAATACAAGGTCCAAAACATTAATTCAATCACAATTTAAGTCTTTAGAGACAAATTTGCGACCTTTAAAAACTTATCTCAATAATTCTTCACAAATTCACCCAATTTCACTTGTACGTCTGCTGACCTAGTTTCTTGACCAAATCTACCCTAACCTATACTGACTGAAACCACTAAAAAAATAGCTTTTAAGATATCATTTAAGGCATACACAAACATATCTCAATAGTTCATATAGCTCTTTTGGAAGAAATCTCTCAAATTCATGCTTCTACGCTGTCCCAACTAGGCCAAATAGGCCAAATTAACAAAACATCACCTCTCTAAACAACTTAAGAACCCCAAATTCCTATGGAAATTCATTAACCAGACTCTAAAACCACAAAATATACAACCTTTAGCCAAGGAACCGCTCATAGAGTGCACTTTTCATAAAACCTTCATTTTTAGCAAAATTAGGGAGGATTTATTGAAAGTCCTATTCCCACGCCCTATGTCAGCTTTCCAAAGCATCAAATATGCTGAAAATGACATGCAAAAGCTTAAACAACTTTAAAATTTTGCTTCCCCAAGTTTTTACTACACGTTCCTTCTCATAACCACCATTTTTCACTCAAATGCATAATATTGTCAACTAGGGCATCATGCCCAAACACTCAACTTCACATCCCTTGATCTTCCAAAGCTTCAAACACCTTGTAAAAGGTTTGTACACACTTTAGGAACTGATCTCCAACCTTGTTGAGTGCATTTAAAGTGAATTTCAACTTGAAGCCATTACTTTCATAAGAAAAACTCAAAAAATTCAGTGGGGGCAACAATCAAAACCTCACCAAATCTTATTCCCCGCCCAAACTCCTACATCTACATATAATACATTTTCATGACAAAAAATACATAACACACCTAATGACCTATCACAAAACCAAAATTGCAACTTAGCTAGGTGCCCCTGCACCACATGGCTTCTCCATGCTTCCATTTTCAACGTATCTTGCAATCATGGCATGCCACATTGCCACGTTTCTTTAAGGCATTCCATCAAAAAAATTCATGCACGACCTTTGTCTATACATAGAAATACTCTTCTAGAGGAAGATTGTAAGTATTTTTTTGAAGCCTTGAATGACATATATTTCATTTATTTTAATGGATACATTTTTTAGGAACTACTATTTGTCTCATTACCATGCTACAGGTAAAATTATTTGCCATTCCGAAGAAATCAAGAAGGAATAATATAATAGACAAAGAGTATGAAACCTTCAAAGCAAAGGAGAGAGAATGGGTGGTGACATATCATGAAAAGAAGAAATTGTATACGATTGACGAAAACAAGCCAACTGAAGAGGAACCTCAACCATCAAAAAGAGAACAGGCATTGACAACACAAAAGGAACGAATGCGAAAGCATCATGCTAAGATAGATTCAAATACCATAGTTGGAGACACACCCTCTATGATAAGTGAATAAAAAGGGACACCATTAAGCACAAGCGAATATGGAGGGACACCATCTACTCTAAGTGAATATGGAGGGACACCATCTTTCACAAGTGAATATGGTTGGAAACCATCCAACGCATCTCAAGTTGAGAGTAAATCATCACTCGGATTTGATGAAGAAGGTATGCCATCATCCCCACATGAACCTCAAGGTATGTCTTCTACTCCACCCACGAATGAAGGTATGCAATCTATCCCACCTAAATTAAATATTGATGAAATTCATAATGTTGAGGAGTATGTACCTAGGAGAACACCACCTAGAATTTTGCATAGAAAGCCAAAGTATTTGATTAATATTGATGAGGATATTTTGCAACACATGGAAGGTAAGATTGCAACACACACTTGTAGAAGATATGTTGATAAGATTTGGAAATCATTCTTTGAAAGGATAAATGAGATCGCAAGATGTCAACTATTTGTTCATATGATGTAGGGTATAAAGTATAGAAACACCATGAAGGCTCTTGGGTTGAGAACATCAAATGCATCGAGTGAAAACACTATTGTGAAGAATCTAATGGATGCTTATGAGAGTGTGGGTAAGACCTCACACTCAAAGGATAGTAATGTCACCCAACGTGTCATTACATTGACTTTGGTAAGTAGTCAAACAAAGAGAGCTTGTCTGATTAGAAAGATGAGTGAACAAATGAGAATTTGTAGAAAAAATTTATCAAGATCCCTTCAAAGGCGAGAAATAATTGAGGGCACCAATTCAAATGAATTATGGGAATTCTCGGGGAGACTGCCACGCAAAGATAAAAAAGTTGTTAAAGCATTGGGAAAACTAATTGAAGAGTATTGGAAGAATAACACAAGGCCATCTCCGAATCAAAGGGATGTGGTAAGAAGGAGAATCAGTAGTCGGAACCGTGAGCCACATCCAAAGCATTTTTTGGATATGACTCAAACCCAATTTTTTCATAAATTTCAACAAGATTATCCTCAGATTATTATTTCTCAAAGATATTTTGAAATGATTAAACCTTTTTATGTCAAGATAAATCACACACACACTACTTGTTGTTGTAGACTACATATTGAATTCTCTAACCATTATGATGTTTATCATTCTATATATTTAATTTTGCATACTAACGATGTTTTGTAGGATTGTGGCTTAGAAGCCCCACCAACATCATCGAGAGAGTTCTTATCAAAAAATTTATGTGAAAGAGAGGATGGCCAAATATTCCACAAGACAACATGCTTGGATGGTTCATGCGAGTGTTGTGGTGACTTGCAACATATGCGAGTATGTTAACATATCGAAAGTACAGATGAGGTGGGACATACACTAGTAGAGTTCGAGAAGTATAAAATAGTGGCATATGTTACAAAAGATGGGTCTCAAATAAAGAGGCGTGATTTGGTTATTGAGAAGATTATAGTGTATATGTTTATGTCCATGTTTCATGACAATATAGTGTTTGAATATGCAAGGCATACCCATAGAGCCCGATGGCTGGACACACAATTCAAGCTATGCAGGAAACCTTTCCAATTGGTAGCATAGTATTAGTGGTTGAATTTGTAGAGAACTACACTCTACAACCACATCATGAGGTGTAGTCACAGTATTACAACACCACACAGGTTTTGATATTTGTGCACATAACATTCATTCATGTAGCTGATAGTACAAAGGACCAAAGGAAGGTATTGAGGGAGTATCACTTTTATATTAGTGATGATCGTACACATTCTCTAGAGTTTGTGCAAGGATGCTTCCAGATGTTCTATAGTGATTTGGCTCAAAGGGGCATAGCATACAATCAACATATAATATGGTCGAATAACTATGCAACACAGTTCAAGAACTCACACATGTTCTATTGGTTGAGTAGGATGCATGTCATTACAGGTGTTCAACATATGTGGAACTTTTGTGAGGCCGAACATGGAAAGGGGGAGCATGATGGTGCAGGAGCATACGTGAAAAGAGCATTAGTATGAGAAGAGTTAAAGTATAAAGAGAGTGCAATGTTGACAGATGTAAGATCAATCATCGAGTGGTGCAATGCTTTGATGGGTCTACATAATGAAGGTACGTCTTCAGTTTGTAGTTTTTTTGGTTGATAGATGATACTAACATTGCACCATATGAGGATTGTTGCACACTAATAGGATTGAGTGAGCTACACTCTTTCCTTAGCTCAGATGTAGGTTCATGGAGTATCAATACATGAAAGATGGCATACTTTTATTTTTCATGTACAGTGCAAGCCTGAAATGATTGTGAGTCAGGGGAGTGGGTTGATAGATGGTTGACAAGTTAGCTTAGCCCACTTCACACGTATCACCCTCTGACGACATTAGAACTAACACATATGGAATCATTAGTCGACTTTGACCATGTATTAGATCTAGTTCAACCAGGTAATATATCTAATTGCTTAGTTTTTAAATTTCCTATTGTTATCTTACTTTGCCTTGTATTCGTAATGTTGACTAATTTCAAGAGATTTGTTATAGATATGAATGCAGGGCATGTTTATGCAGTTATTGTAGATGAAGACAATGAAGAGGGAGTAAACTATTACTTGTGTCATTATGTTGAGGCCCAAAATAAATTGGAGGCCCCAGTTATAGATGGAGAAAACATTGAATACCCTATAGGCTTAGTTGTTGTTACTGGAACGTGGCTTAGAAGGTACCCACATAAGAGTGTTAAACATTGGCTATTTCAGGACTTTGACACACATTGTAAGATTCTTCATTACTCGAACCTTGTCATGGCATACAATGTTCATTTGACCAGATATGGGGGTAGAAATTTGAACAAGACCTTGTGGAAGGTCCGTGAGTCTGACCATGAGGCAATACTTGACATAATAAAGAGTAGAGCAGACCCGAATGGTTTGTTGGATTAATTTGTAAGTATGCACATTGGTTCTTATTAATTTATACTTGTATGCACATTAATTTGTTTGATGCCAATGCTATCATCTTCTTTTACTTTTCCTATTTGTAAGTAACCTACTAAAAATTGATTGGTGTCCCCTTGCAAAAAAATGTAGATTTATGAGCCATCCCAGAGAATATCAACCAGAAAAGCAATACAACATCCTTATTTTGATGATCTTGAAAAATATCAATTATGATTTTAAGCCATTACAAAAGCGTGTGCGAAGCTTGGTGAGGGAATTTAAAGTTCTTAATTTGAAGTTAACCTTATCATGAGCACCTATGATGTAGATATTATAAGAGCATCTCAAATTTCAAGTTATTCTATTCATGAGAGGTGTTGTGTGCAATAGGTATCTTGGAACTCCCAATGAAGATGTATGACTAGGAGTGACTAAGTTGAGAGACTGGCATGCCTATTCTCAAAGGAAGCATCAATATTTATGCCTTGTTATTCCCGAGTTGGAATCAAATGGTGTGGATTTATTGTTTGTAAGTGCCTTCCATCTATTTTCATTTCATTTCCATGTTGGATGCTCTTTATTTTTCTTCTTTTCCTTTGGGTATTTGTAAGTAAAATACTAAAAAATGATTGGTCTCTCCTTGCAGAAAATGTTGATTTATGAGCCATCGAAGAGAATCTCAGCCAAAAAAGCAATGCAACATCCTTATTTTGATGATCTTGAAAAATATAAATTCTGATTTGAAGCCATTATAAAAGAGCGTGTGAAGCTTAGCGAGGGAATATCAAGTTACTCATTTGAAGTTAACCTCATCACAAGCACCTATGATGTAGAAATTATAAGAGAATATCAAATGTATGAGTGACATTGTAAAATATATGTGAGAATGGAGTACCTAAGGAATTGTAATGAGATTTACTCAAATATTGAAATTTGGTGCAAAGCACCAAGGTTATTGAACAAATTTGGTTCATGAAAGTCTTAAGTTAGTTTTGTGTTTTGAGTTTTGTCAATTGAATAAGGTCATATTAGACAAATTTATAATTTAATAAGTCATGTTAGTTGGTTTTGGGGTCATTTTGGAGTTCATGTTGCATATTTATCAAAATGATGTAAAATTGCAAAAATTGAAAATTTGTCAATGTGAAAAAGTGCAAAAAATGTAAACTTGAAGAATCCCAATGGTCATGGGAATTCAAAGGGTAGTTAGATCCATTGTATTAGGTTGGTTAAGGTTTAAATATGTTGGGAACTCAAAGGAAGAGGTTGTTGAAGGTTTTTGTGAAGGAAAAACAATAAAATCCCCCAATTTCTCTTGTAATTCTTTGTGTTTGATTGATTTTTTCTATTGCAGACTATCATACTTGGCCGTACAAAAGTATTATGTCTAGAAATATTTTACAATTGGTAGATATAGGTGTTGATGCAGATATAGGTGGGCCACATGCACAATCAAATAGATTAGTACCAAGATCATAAACCCGACATCTTGACTGGCTCTCCAAAACACTGACAAAACTCAATAATGGTGTAAGTCACCAATGACTCAAATACACACTAAGGTTCTCAGACCTTCACATGAATTTAAAGAGGCATCTAAAAAGATTAAAATCCTGATACAATCTCAACTAAACCACTCTCAAACCTCAAAGAACCATACTTAGCCAAAAACCCACACTAAACCTTCACAAGCTAGTAGCCCTTTCCCTAGGGACTGTCAAACATATCTACAGATCCAAATGGATTCTCTAGAATATATTAATAGATTTAGATACCCTTTTCCGTAATCATAAACATATCTCAAGATTACTATGGACTCCTTTGAAAGGAACACCTCAAAATCTCACTTTATCGTAGGGGCAACTAGGCCAATTAGCCCTCTTTTGCAAAGAGACACCTTCCCAAACACTTGTAATTAATTGAAACTCAAATAAAATTATTTAGTTAGGTTACTAAACACAATATTCCATAATTTTTAGAACTCCAAACGCCCACCAAGCTACCAATCCACTAAACCCTCAATTTCAAACCTCCAAGACTAGGTTTTCCAAGGAACCTTATTGAAAATCACTCTTTTGACACTTAAATATCACAAAAAACACCCCAAACATACTATAAGATGTTTGTACATGCTTAAAACACTCTAAAAAATGACTACCCCAATGGATTTCATCAATTATCACCCTAAAACCTTTGAATTTCATTCAAAATCACTCATTTTCACTACCAAGGTTACATGCCATGACTCCAAAACAATCTCCCCTATTCCAAGAATCAAAATCTATCCTATTAATAACCTAATTGAATCATTCCACTAAGATACATTATATACATTAGGTGGAATGATCCATTAAGTCACTTCATGACTCCAAAACCTTGAAGTTCAGGCTTCCAAACCCATCTACAGAAAATCAGCTACCAAGGACTCAAAACAAGATGGTTTTCAGTACCACAAGAAAAAAAACATGGCTAACACATCCCTCTACCCAAATAAAAGTACTTATAAGCTATTCCCTTCAATACGGGCTCATGCAATGGACTGCTACAACACTAAAAAAGAGAAAAACACACATTTGCGAAGAAAAAATAGAGCTTTTATTGATCACATTTTTACAAAAACATCCACCCACCTTCATTCGAGATCCACATACATATAATAACTCCCTCAATCAAGAAAATGATTCAAAAAAAATGCCTCAAGTTTTCAGCTTCCCCATTATGCATTTTTGCACTCACAAAATTTGAAAATGACACCTTTTGCATATTTTGCCTAATTTGCAACTAAAACCTTCTAATCATCTAATGACCATCAAAATAGGCTTATTACATTATGAAAATGGTCTATATGACCTTATTTAACTCAAAACAAGACTTCAACACCTAAATTTCAAAATTTTGCTTGGTGCCCCTACACTAGGTGTTAGCTACGTTTTGGCTTTGGAGTGAAGGAAATTCATTGAGTTTTAAGAATTTTATTGTCAAATTACTGACCGCGGGTCTGTACAGCCAACCATAAGGGTTTGAAGAACAAAAATGAATAAATGACTCATTCCACCTATTGTTTCTCTTTGTGGCTCGGTGGAATGAGTCCAAAATGGTAGGATTAGATGTAGGAATAAGATTTAGGAGTAGGGAAAATGTTTAGGAGTGTTTTTGGTTGTTGTCCCAGAGGAAATTGGGTGAATTTTGGCTTAAAAATGGAGTTTCGATGTTGGGTTTTGGTGAAATTGTATTAGGAAACATTGGGAGATGATTGATTTGGCATGAGTAGGCATATATTGGAGTGTTTGAAGCTTTGGAAGGGCAAGGAAGGTGAGTTGAGTGCCTGGGAATGATGCCCTAATTGTCAAACTATGTATTTTGAGTGAAATTTGATGGTTAGAGGAGGGAAGTCGTAGAAAATCTTGGGGGACAAAAATTTTGACGAACCTTCAAGCATGTGCAGACATAACTAAAGGTGTTTGAGGCCTTGGTTGGCTATGTAGAAGCCTAGAACAATGTTTTTCAATAAATCCCTTTGGAATGGCATAAAGCAAGGGTTTCATTTTTTGGTGTCATAGGAAATGATTCTTTGATCAAAATTTATGGATTTGGAGGTTTTGTAGATTGGTAAGTGACTATACATGAAGATTTAGGGTTGGAAAGGTGTTTGAGTGGGTGATGCTTTAAAGTGACCTAATTGAGGTGTAGGGCAACATAGTTGCATGATTTTGGAGAAGTTGGTCCAAAGTGACCTATGTTTCTTTTGAGATATGATTTGTAAGATGTTGAAGGGTGTTTGAAAATACAATTGGTTAGTGTTTGTGAGATTGGATATGAGAGTTTTGGTCCAAAAACTAGGTCTGCAGACCTACAAGGGAATTTGAGTGAGTTTGTGAAGAGTTGGAGAGATAGGTTTAAAAAGGGTTGCAAAGTTGTTTCTAAAGGCTTTAATTGTGATTGTAGGTTGATTTCCTCCCTACTCTGCATCAAAATTTATTGTTGCCCTCAAACATTTGTAATTCAAGCAACGAAATCCCTTAACAATCCAAATTGAATAAGGGAAACAATCTTTGATGACCTGTTACTCGGATACCATGTTGGTTATGAATATTATGTCCAAGGAATCAAGATCATGTAGAGCACCTCTACAATAACCTCTCTCGGGTTTTGTCTTCTCAGAGTCATTTTTTCGTGGTGTCCAATATTGACTTGATGGAAAAAGTGTCAATTGCAAGCAATGTAAAGTTGCAAAGTGGTGCAACTTTCGTTCTACAACTCGTGTGACCAAATTGAGTGTTCCAACGCATCCGAATAAGTATTTTTATGCTAGGCATGGTCCTCTTTTGCACCCAAACACACGGAATCGCTCCGAGCTACGTTCAACCGGATCGATCCCTTAAGAGTCCAAAGTGCAAAATGACTGCAAAATTTAGCATGTTGTTACTCGGATATCGTGATTCTTAGAAACTTCTCATCTAATCCTATGGGATTGTGTTGGGCCCTCTACAATAACCTCTCTCAGTTTTTTCTATCTTGAAGTAATTTTCCCATGGTGGAAAATTTTCACTTGGGGAAAAAAGTTGTCAAATGCAAGGAGTTGAAAGTTGCAAAGTGGTGCAACTTTTGTTCTGCAACTCGTGTGACCAAATGGAGTGTTCCAACATGTCTAAATAGGTATTTTTACGCTAGGAATGACCCTATTTCACACCCAAACATGTGGAATCACTCTGAGCTACGTTCAACTGGATCGATGACTTAAGAGTCCAAAGTGCAAAATGGCTGCAAACTTCAACATGTTGTTACTCGGATACCGTGATGCTTAGAAAATTCTCGTTTGATCCTATGGGATCATGTTAGGCTACTCTACAATAACCTCTCTCTATTATTGCTATCTCAGAGGCATTTTCCCATGGTGGCAAATTTTTACTTGGGGGAAAAGTTGTCAAATGCAAGTAGTTGAAAGTTGCAAAGTGGTGAAAATTTTGTTTTACAACTCATGTGACCAAACAGAGTGTTCCAATGCATCCGAATAGGTATATTTACACTAGGCATGGTCCTCTTTCACACCCGAACATGCGGAATCGCTCCAAGCTACGTTTGACCGACTCAACCCATTAAGGGTCCTAAGTGCAAAAGAGAAGCAATCTTTGATGGGCTATTACTAAAAAAACGTGATGCTTATGAACTCTCCGTCTGAGCCTACAGGATCAAATTGGGCCCCTCTACAATAACCTCTCTCTTTTTTTTTTAATCTCAGAGTCATTTTTCCATGGTGTCCAATTTTAACTTGATAGAAAAAGTGTCAAATGCAAGCAGTGTAAAGTTGCAAAGTGGTGCAACTTTCATTTTGTAATTCGTTGCATGACCTGTACGGCCTGATGCTGACTCCAAATTGATTTGAATTTTTGTTTCAGCGTCCTATATATCATTTTGACTGAGTTTGAGGTGTTCCCATTAGGGTTGTAGAATCTTATTGAGTTTTCCTTGTAGGCGGGTCTGAAACTCCAATTTTAAGGTTTTGAAGACATAAAAATGTGATTATGGCCCATTCCACTGATTGTAACTAATGAAGCTGACTGGAATGGGATGAATATGGTAGGATTTAGCTAATTGAATGCTTTTGGGAGTAGGATATGTCATTTGGGGGTTTGGGCATGATGCCCTAGTTGTCAAATTTGAATGTTTTGTGTGAAATTTGATGGTTAAAGGTGGGTAGGTGAGGAAAAATCTTGGGGCAAAAAATTTTGGTGATAGATTAAGCATGCAAAGGCCATTTGAAGCATGTTTGATGCATTGGTGAAGTGTAAAGAAGTTGAGAAGTGGGATTTTCAGTAAACCCTTTGTAACTTGCTAAAATTGAGGGTTTTGTATAAAGAGGACTTAGTGAGAGGTTCACTGGCTAAAAGTTGTAGATTTGGTGGTTTTATAGACTGGTAAATGATTTTCCATAGGTATTTGGGGTTGGAAGATTGTTTAGAGGAGAGTTGCTTTGTAAATTAGGCCTATTTGGCTTAAAGGGACAACGTAGAAGCATCAGTTTGAGGGATTTGTTCCACAAGAGTTATATGATATTTTTGAGATATGTTTTGCTATGACTTAAATGGTGTCTGAGTATATAATTGGTTAATGGGTTTGAGAGTGGAGTTGTGAGATAGGTCCAAGAAACTAGGTCTATAGACCTACAAGGAAAATAGTGAAGTTGTGAAGGGAATCACCCTAGTTAGGGTTTTGAAGATTGAAGGATTGTTGAAATTAGTTAAATTTGTGATTGGTAATTGAAGGCCTCCCTGCTCTGCATCACCTCTCTCCCGTTGCAATTTTGGGTGGATTATTACTTTCAAAGTATTGGGAATGCTTTGCCTATTTTTTAGTTGGCAGTTGCCATTCTAGAAGGCTCATCTCTTGATATATTTTATACTCATTCTTAATCAATTATCAAGTTAATAATCAGTTCATTTATTTACAGTTAATCTTTTCTTTTCAATTTGTGCAATTTTGGAATTTGTAACTCTACTAGTATTCCTACAAATATTGAAGTTGTTTAGCATTGACTAATAAAGTTGTTTAGCATCAATCAATTAATATTCAAGACAAACCATGAAGGACAACAATGACCAATGCAAGGGTTAACCAATTAATAAGTATACATGTGAATAGGGGAAGCACAAGTACTCAAAAACACGTAAGCCTTGAAGTATACACACAAATACATAGTATACACAAATTAATACAAAGTATATGCATAAATACAAGGTATACGCATGAAAACATGTAAGTTGCAAAGTATACATTGGAATACATGTAAGTCACAAAGTATACACGTAAGTTGTAAAGTATACACTTGAATACACATAACTCATAGCTATTAAACCGTGGATTTATAATGCAAATATGGACACCATCGATAAAAAGGATTTGTATTAACCAACTATCCATGTAGGAATACATCAATATATGTCGATATAAGTATAAAATATAGGTACAAAGTAGCCATATAGGCTTATGAGAACGCCATATAGGCATACAAATCAATATATGTCGATATAAGTATAAAATATAGGTACAAAATAGCCATATAGGCTTATGAGAATGCCATATAGGCATACAATGTCAAATATATCCAATACAAAATATGTACAAAAATGCCATATAGGCATACAACAAAGGGCTCTGAAATCATAAGACATCGCTCTCCATCCCCTCAAAATAAACTCTTGCCCTTTGCTTGTCGATTGGATGTTGATACATCTATCACTCGTTTATGCTGCGATCGAGGAGTGCTTTTGGTGCTCCTCCCAAGGTTTAGTTATTGGTCAAATCTTATCTGTTACAATAAGAAGTAAATACATTAATATATAGAAATTACATTAAAAAAATGATATATTTAACAAAATAATCACTTATCGCCATCTGATGATCACTCTCCATGAGGGAATATTCAAATCCCATGCCGAGGCATGCTGAAGCCCTGCATAAACCATCCAAATAGAAATTAAACTAAAAATCAATAATGGTTTTATTTTTCACTAACTAACATCTATAACAACAAATGTATATTGAAATTTAGTAATTTGCCTCATACATCCCCTGTCAGAGCCATCGAGGATTCTATAGCAGATGAAACATCGATCTCCATTTCCCTCTGAATATTGATAGGTGTTTTTGCTTGCAACAACTGAAAATAAAACAAGTTATTCAATCACGAAAACTACAATAGCGATCCTTGTCATGACTTATAATGTGTGAGATAATGTACAAAATTTTGAGTACTTATTAAACTATATATTTATGACTATCATGCTTACTATTTTCCCTATCCATATCTTGTTCGAAAGCACATGTTTTTAGGCTTTTACCCATAGCAGCAAACCGGTGAACCGTTTGATAAAATGATTTCATAGACATGTACGATAACTGTGGTGGCATAGAGAAGGTAGTGAACTGTTTGAAAAATTCCTCAAAGAAGTGGGGTCTCATGGTGTTGGAATGGAATCACAAATAAATGCATGTCATGGCATTCCATCACCATAAGACCGCATTTCTTTTAGGAATTTTTTCAAACAGTTAATTTCCTTCTCTATGGTATTATTCCTTACTATTATGCTTTGATAGGAAATTTTCCAACCATCCATAGTTTGTTGGAAAGCACCTATTTTAGGATTTTAGCCATAGAAGCAAGGAAGTGAGTAGTTTTATAAAATGCTTTGGTACACATGTATGCAAAATGTGGTATCATAGAAAAGGTGGTGAGCTCTTTGAAGAAATGCCTTGAAGAAATGTGGTCTCATGGTGATGGAATGGCATTCCATCACCATGAGACCACATTTCTTCGAGGCATTTTTTCAAACTACTCACTAGTTTGTCTATGATATTGCTTACTGTTATGCTTTGATAGATTTTTTCCAAGAATCCATAGTTTTTTGGAAAGCACCTTTTTTAAGCTTTTAGCCATAAAAGCAAGGAAATGAACTGTTTGATAAAATGGTTTGGTAGACATGTATGGAACATGTGGTAGCATAAAAAAGGTGGTGAGCTGTTTAAAAAAGTGCCTCAAAGAAATTGGGTCTCATGGTGATGGACATCACCATGAGACCACATTTCTTTGAGGCATTTTTTCAAACAAATCATTGCCTTGTCTATGCTATTGCTTACTATTATTCTTTCATATATTCCTTCCAAGCATCCATAGCATAGACAAGGCAATGAACTGTTTGAAAAGATGCCTCAATAAAAAGTGGTCTCATGGAATGCCATGACAAGAAAATGCAATTGGAAGCTGCTCCTACTTATTACTTATGCTATGTGAAGTAATTGCATCACTTCTTATGTTGACTTTCTAAACAACTATATTGTAGTTGACTTTTTTTCATCTATCAACATCTAGTTATTAGTTATGGAATGCGAAGTAATGCTTTGAGTTTGAAAGATGTGCAATGCAACGTAATCAACAATATGAATATAAACTATGTACACAAATCTATTAAGTACAATTCATTAGTTAAACTCTTTATTCTATTACCTATGTGAAGCTTTGACTAAATCCATTGGCACTAGGAGGTGTTCCCTCAAAACCTCTAATATTAGCCTATTCAACATCCAAAATCACATATTAAAATACCATTCATAAAAAAATGCTATTAACATGTAATAAATTTATAATTGTTTACTAGTTACATATCTCAACGGTAGGTGTAGTGGATAAATAAGTAGGTGTAGGGCTGGTGTATCCAGTACCCTGTAATTTTATTAAAATCATAAAACTCAATTAGTTAATTTTGTATTTCAAAATCAAAATTTAATAAATTAAATTCAATGAACATGCTAAATTTTACCTGAGTACCAATGCCATAGGCCTCATGAAAAATGTTAGCTTCCCTTTCCATCTCCATAGCTGTAGACAGATCCTATGTAGTAGCCTCCTGAGTGTCAGTGGGGTCATATGAACAAGTCGCCCCACAAGATTGACACAAATGGGATCGAAGCCCACCAATCGAAGACTCCCCTGGATGGCGCTATAGAATAGGGCTGGCATGTTGGATGACAATCTGGGTCAAAGAGCTAATGACCTACAAAGTCTCTATGTCGATACTCTCCTTCATGATGGAAGGGATAACAATGTGCTCATGAGGCGGCCTAGCGAGAGGTCATCTCCCTTGCCGCATAGGATTCGGCTGTGCATCAGGTCTATCTTGTGTCGACCCCACACCTCTCCCTTGGAAGTCCCTCATATCAAAATAATTTAGGATTTTGTTCAAGATGAACTCACAATATAGTTTCCTAAGGAAATACTATGGGACTTCACAATTGTTGCATGGTGGGAAATCAAAAATAATGTACCACCTATCCGAAAAAGTTCCTAATCTGTTGGTGGTGGAACCAATGAATAGGGAACCTCTTCGCATTGAGGCTAAGATTTTCATTTGTGTGTGGGTTAGTGAATAATGAGCACAAATCACCTTTTATAATTTTTAAATCTTTTACTGCTTTATATGATAATTTATCTTCGTAATAAGCCCTAGCCGCCTGCCTCTTATCTTGTCAACCACTTAATTGTTTACTAATTGAATCTACATGTTTTAACATTTCTTTCAATGAAGTTTCCAAGGTCATTCTTTTCGCGGTTGAACCATCTGGATCGTTCAACCTTCTGATTAAATCCTCAATTTGTTTTTTATTGTTCTCAATTTCACTCATTAAGTTTTGCTGAGTGCCAGGAGGATGTTGAGGGATTGGTGGAGGAGATTGAGGTTGTGGTTGATTAACTTGAGGATTTTGTTGTTGTTGTTCTTACTGTGCTTGTTGAGGATTTTTTGTTCCTCATGTTGTTGCTGTGCTTGTTTAGGATTTTGAAAAGGGTTTGTAGGTGTATTAACATCTCCTACAAATTCAAAAAATAAATATAAAAAACAGCCTAAAACTAACAAATTCAAAAAAATAAAAAATTCTTACCTCTCAAACCTCCTCGTTGACGTGGCGACATCTTGACAATGAAAAAACAACCATTGATGAAGAACTTTGCAAAATACCTCCTCCTAGATGCGAGCGCGAAATATTGGGGTTTTGGCCACAGGCAAGAAAAAACACAGTCACAAGCAACAATGAATTGATTTTTTTTTTTTGCTTTTAATAGGCCATAACATGAGCGCGTTATAACACGCTCATGTTATGGGCTCATTTTGGCCGAGCCTCAGGATCGGCACACCAAGCCATAATGCGAGCACATTATAATGCGCTCATGTTATGAGCTTTCAATTTTCTTAAAAAAAGTTGGCCAGAAATTGGCTACCCATTTCTCTGCACTTACCCTAAAATATATTAAGAGAGTGTTAATATTATAAAGGGAAAAATATATGATGCACAATTCAGAGGAAAATTTGTAAGTTAAATTAGAGAAAACATTAAGGCAAAATGATAAAAGAAAATATTGCATTATTTGAGAGAGAATTTGTGAAGAAACTTGTTGCATCATTATCAAGAAGAATTGTGAGGGAAAGTGATTACATCATCTACAAATCAAGCTATGAAGGAGAGCACTTGTGTGATAACCATTAGATCATCCACAAGTAGAGGTGTGAAACATAGTACATTCATAATCAAATCTTTGAGAAGACAATATCATCCTTTGAATATTTTAGAGGTTGGTACCTATCAAAATAAGAGATTGGCATCTCTTGCTGAGTTGGTGCTCAGTTGTGGGGATTGGTGTCTCTAGTGAGTTGGTGCCTATAAATGTTACAAGTGGGGTTTGGTGTCTTTAGTGGGTTAGTGCTCATAGATTCTACAGGTTTAGATTGGTATCTCCAATAGTTTGGTGCCTACAAAATAAGATTTGTAAGAGAAGTAGGTTGGTGCCTACAAAAGAAGATTTATAATAGAAGTAGGTTGGTGCCTACAAAAGGATATTTATAAGAGAATTAGTTGGTGACTACCAAGTAAGGTTTATAATAAAAGTAATTTTTGTTTGTGGTTTGCTCTTGAAAATATTTCCACGTAAATCATGTGTTCTTCATGTGTTGCATAATTGTTAGACCTTATGTGATTGACATTGCTATGGTTGTCAAGTTTTGAAAAAGTAAAAGATTGTATTTATCGATTCACCCCCCTCTTAGTAAAAGCATGTGCTCATCAAAAGGAACCTATTTTAATCATTTTTAGTAGGATAATATAGATTTTAGCCTTATGAGAGGGAGTGAGGCACCTAGATGATGACAAATGGAAAGGGGGGATCTTAAAAAGGATCTCTAAGAGATGAGACAACTAAGGTAGGTCTAGTTTGAGATATTAGGGATAGATCAAAATGATTGATGGAATATAAAATAAAAACATCCATGGCCAAAGGAAGCAACACAAGACAAAGAGATATTTTTGAGAAATTTAAGATGGCATTTGAGATGAGCATTGAAGAAGAGATGAAATCGATAAAAATTCAAGAAAGAGAGGAACCATATAGGAGGATTGAGAAGGATAAAGAAGTATCATTAGAGCATGGAAGGTGGTCTATTGTAGAAAATTTAAAGAGTCACAATAGGGAAGACAAATAATACTAATGATATATGATCATATAATAGAGAGATTGATTGTCCAAGTAAGAAAATCCAAAGAATAACTAAGGGAAAAGGTAAAAAAAATAAATTATTATGATGAGTTTGAGTCAACAAAGGAGGCAATTGGAGGTTGTGCTCAGTAGGGCATGTAAGCATAAGTGATTTGCTAGTATAATTTTTGAATCAAGAACCATTTTTGGAATCAATACACAAACCTAAGGTTATCATAAACGAAGGGTTTGATGATGCCTCTATATTTTAATCAGGATAACCATTTTTTACATTGGGATAGCCATTTTTGGGAATCAATCCATCAAACCTAAGGTTATCAATAATATTTTAATAAGGATTATTTGGATGATGCATTCAAAAAGAGTATGTGATTATTGAAAGGAGGATACTAAGAGAAAATGAAAAGACAAGATGATGGTGAAACAATGGTAAATGATTTTTCCATGAATAAAATGAATATTTTTCAGGAAGGCAAGGATAAATATCTATGATCTAATTACATGTATCTACCCAATGAAAATTACCAAATAATGCATCTTCTAAGATAAAGAGACACTTTGAAGAGGTCAACCCCTTGAACCAAGAGTGCCACTCAAGACAAGGAGAGTGACTATAGAAGATATATTTAGTGGTTCATTTTGGAAAAAGGAAGAGAAAAAGAAAATATATTTTGTGAGTGATTGTGAGGATTTGGGAAAGGAATTTTTTTTTTTTTTGTTACCAATATATAAGAGTAGAAATAATAAACTAGTAAAACTATAAAATGTGACAAAAGCATTGAGTAAATTGGAAGAGAAGAAACATATAATCCCAAAGACAAAAAAAAGAGGTTGAAAAAATTGAAGGAAAAAAATCAATTAATGACAAAAAACAGAGGAACCTATCACTAATAACATGGATAATAATAGAGAAAAAATGCCAAATTTTGGAAAAGACACCAAAGATGCCTCTCGACACATTTGTCTCAAAGTGTGCATGGAGAAAAAATAAAATCCAAACTAATCAAATCAAAATTTATGAATTTGTAGGAATACTCAGAGATGAAGCTCCAAGATGGTATATGAATAAGTTTTGAAAACATGTTTAGGAATAGAAAGATATCAAATATTAGTTCCTCTATACCTTTGAGTCTCTAGAGACAACTTGAAAAAGTATGAGAAATGCTTTAGAAAAGGGATAAACCATCAAATAATTTGATCAGATATTTAAAGAGGTGGTGTGAAAGCTAGAGGAATGACTAACAAAAAATTATAAGGTAAAATGGTTTATCTTTAGATTATTGCTAGAACTAATAGCCTTTTTAGATGAAAGAATTTTTTAAAGCTACTCAGATGTAGTGGAATTGACATGCAAAATAGAGGCACACTATTGAAGTAGAAAATATAAAGGAGAAAACTTAGAAATATAAAGGCTAAAGATAGGACTTGTATTGTTAAAGATCAATCAAGATACCCTAGCCAAAGTAGAGATTCCATGGAAACCATTAACGAAAATGAGGAAAATTTGGTGCAAGCATTGCTCCAAGGGACATTTGAGAAATGAGTGTCTACTAGTGAAAGGAGAGAAAATGGCGATGACACTGAGAATGGATAGGATACCAACACCCCATAAGTTAAAAAGTATATATTACATAATTTTGAAAAAAGTGGGATGACCATGAAACGATTGATTTCTCATCCCTTCTATTTAGCTAAGGGAAGATGATGAAAACAAGCCTAGGTGTAATAATTGGAGTGAGGATAATGAACCAATGCACAAAAGGATGGTAAAAGAAAAATGGTTGATGGAGAGAGAATTACATACATAAGACCATAGTTACAAGCAATTTCAATTGAAAAACCAACACAATATCAATATATTACAAAATATGGCACCACAAATCATGAATGAAACCCCACCCACTAATTAAACTTAAAATAGAAATTAGGGATATTAGAATGATTATAGAAGATGACACAACATAATTTGAGGAAAAAGATAATGGAGAAGAGAATATATCACTTGCTAAAAGTGTGGTTATATGGGCTAGTACACAAATAAGTGTAGAGAAAAAAATAAGAGAGTATGTGAATTCTACTATAATCCTAGTCATGATTCTTTTAATTGCACGAGGGACAAGCAATAATATAAGAATGCATCAACATCCACAAAGAGTGAAGACATATATGGGTCACATGCATTTCATGGGGAAAAGGTAATGATGAGAATACTAAAATAAAGCTCCCAAGGTACTAGGTGATGTTTGAAAGTAAAATCGGATAATGAGGAGGAAAAGGGTCAATATTATTTAACAAAGAAACAATAGTTAGAAAAATAATACATGGAAAAGAAAGATAAGCCTAGTCATATTACTTCAATAAAATATGGAATAAAAATAAATTTGTGGTGGTCACCAAAGGAGGAAAGGATACTACTAAAGGGAAAACAATTGAAGAAGATTCATAGAATAGAAACATGATTTAATACCTGAAGAAGATATGAATATTATTGCACTGAATAGAAAAGAAGGAAAATTACCATAAAGCCTTTTTTTTGAAAAAGAGGCTCAATTATTAAATAATATGACCAATTTGTATAAGAGGAAAGCATATTAGGAAAGTTAAGATACATTGAAAAATATTAAAATAAGAGTAGAACTAGCAATTTGAGGCCCTAGATTAGAAGTGTGGTAAAAACCTCAAGTTAAAGGAAGAATAAGCCCATTATGATCAAATTATGCATTCATAATAAATGGTTAAGAATGCATTAGCAAATCTTGGAACTTATGTTAGTATCGTTCCTAAGAGGATATGGGAATAATTAGGTGAAGCAACAATTTACGATACACCACATAATACTATATAGGCAAATGGAACTATATAAGTACCATCAAAATATAGCACGATGCTGAAGTTAATCTATTGGGAATACGAAAGATAATATAATTTGAAGTTTATGAGATGAAGGAGCAATTTGACACATTCAACATCCTATTAAAATTAGAGTGCTTCATGAATTGTAATTCTTTAACTCCCAAAAGGAAGAATTATCATTTTTGATAGAAATAGCCTAGTATGCATATACCCTATACTAACATGAGTATTGTATACATTGAAGAGGTGGTAGAATAAGATAGTTTAAGCGAGGAGGAAGATTATAGAGATTTGTATTCATTAGGTGAAAACCATAAGGAAATTAAATAAGAATAGATTAAGAAGGGGATATATTTATTAATCATAGTAATTATAGTATAGATAGTAAGGATGCAATATAAGCATGGTTATGGGGTGAGACAAATAAAAGACCTAAAAAAATATTAGGAGATCAAAGGATATATAGCTCGAGAAGAGTTGAGAAAAAAGCTCAAAAAATTATTGCAGACGAAGGAAACTTATTTACAAATAAAATAATAGAAGTTGATGATAAAAATATAAGAAATACACTGATATTATATAAGATACACCAAATTTCATGATGTATATCACACATCAACATTCCATGGTATTAATGGGTGGGAGAAATTCTAAATTACATACAAATATGGAAAAAGCTTTGAAAGGAAAGATTTGATAATGGAATCCCTAGAAGACACACTAGTATGCAATGAGACAAGATGTTGGTTTAACCACAAGATGAACATATCAACTTGGAAAATTTTCACATTATTAATTAAAATAAGGTACCTACTACAAGAAGGCATTTGAAAACTCACCCAAAATATTGTGGTAATAGAGAAATTGACATCCACTTGAAAAAATGGATTAGGAAATATAATGAGATGATAAAATACAATAAAATACTTTGAAATCAATTGTCCTGTTGGACATTATCACCCATTAGAAAAACTTGGTATATCAATTGAGAAAAGATGGAAAAAACTAGAGAGTGTGAAGTAGTCCTAGAAGACTTATAATTTTTTTAATTTTATAGCCCATGCAGACTTGCAAATAATGCATTAGAAAGGATGAAGGAAATAATATTACTATTCATGAAAGAAGTGTGGAAAATATTCACAAATAATAAAAAATAAAACTACACCACAAAGAGAAAAATGGAAATGGAAGCTAGTAGAATGGATGGATAAAGTAGATACAATACCAAAAGAAATTTCCATAGAAAGGAGGCAAGAAGAAGATGATGAAGAGGAAATGAAGGTAGTCTCAAATACCACCCCAAACTTTGAATACTTTAACCACTGTTGAGGATGAAGAAAGAAAACATAATGATAGAGGGAAGCCCAAAAATAGCTAAGTTTGAGGATTATTGGGATGAAGACAAATAATGCAAGTGGTATAGGTATTGAGAGAAATGACTATTCATTTCATATATTTATTGACCTAAAAGGTATCAAGGAGGAAGCTAGGATGATAAAATTTAAATTTAAAGAAGGCACATAAGTACAAAGGAAGATAACATATAGACTAAATCCAAATATAAAAGCTAGAGTAAAAATAAAATTGGATAAGATATTGGCTAGAGGAATAATTAAGCGAGATGAAGATGCCGCATGGATATGCATTGACTTTAGGTAGTCTCATACCACACCAAAATTTGAATACTTTAACCACCACTAAGGATGAAGGAAGAAAACATAATGATAGAGGAAAGCCCCAAAATAGCTAAGATTGAGTATTATTGGGATAAAAGACAAATAATGTAAGTGGTAAAGGTATTGAGAGAATATGAATATTTATTTCCTGCACATTTAATGACCTAAAAGGCATCAAGGAGGAAGCTAGGATGGTAAAAATTTAATTTAAAGAAGGCACAAAAGCACAAAGAAAGAGACCATACATGCTAAATCCAAATATAAAAGCTAGAGTCAAAATAAAATTGAATAAGATATTGACTAGAGGAATAATTAAGCAAGTAGATGATGTTGAATGGATTATCCTTATTATGATGCAACATAAAAAGATAGGAGAAATAAAGATATGCATTGACTTTAGGGAGTTGAATAAAGCTTGTGTTCATAATCCCTTCCCTACACCATTTATAGAAGAAGTATTAGAATCAATAGCAAGTAGGAAAATACATTCATTCATAGATGGATTCTTTAGATATCACCAACCTAAAATACAGTAGGAGGACCAACCTTAATAATGTTTATAACTGAACGGGGCATTTGGATTGAAAAACACTCTTTTGGTATTCAATAGAATCATGATAAATATGTTTAAATGTTTCAAAAATAGGTTGGCATGGACCTATAATAGCTCCCACATAACTCTGCAATACTTACTTAACCTTCACATACCTTCAAACTTATTAGGTTGGCACTACAAAAGACCTAATACAAAAATTATTCCTTGATGTTTTATAGTGATACGTTGTGCATTTTAAAAGGTGAATTTGATTTGGGGGTTTCATTTTTGGGGATTTCTTTTGGGGTTTTCTTTTGATGTGATAAATCTGGTTGTATGCATTGTATCATTTTTGTGCAACTTTTCTTAAGGGAGGTGACCTCCTCTTGTATAAAGGAGTTTTGGTCCTCCACGTATGGGTTTTGAGTGGGAGACTATTCCCTCACATTGGGGCTTTTATTTTGGGATAAGAGTATCCTGTTTAGGTAATGGCGAGTACCAGGGGTATGAGTACCCTTGCATCTATGGGATACGAGTATCTGCTTGTATGGTGGTTTTGTGGCTTTGTGACATTGGTGTGGTGTTGTGGTGGTGTTGGTATGGAGATTTGCTGGAGCACTATTGTGAAGATGTGATTTTGATGTTTATATAATTCCCCATGTTTGGTTGGGCCCCTACTCCCCCCTTAGTGGTTTTCCCTTGGGGTAAACCAATGTGGTAGAAATGTGTTTGTGCTTATGTGAATGGCTTGTTATGAGGGTCTATTGTATATGTGGAATGATATTGCAGTACATGTGCTTGAGTCTTGAGTTCAGTTGTTTCATGTGGCTAAGTGAATACCCATGCTTGGGGGTGGGTTGTTTTACAACCCTACGGATGGGAGGAGAGCCCATCGGTATTTTGTTGTTTTCCATGCATGCTTGTTTTAGATTTCTTAAGAGAGTTTCCAAAGATGTTATGAAACTTTTGTGCAAGTTCTTTGGATATATATATACTAGGAGTTCATTTGCAAAAGAGTTCCAATGCATTTTCAAGCTATTGACATAAATATTGATTTAATGTTATGCCAAATAATTCTCAAATAGTGTTTTTTCATATACGAAAGGATTTAATGAGTAAAGGACTAATGTATAGGATTGTAATATTAAATTATTGGCTTGTCCTTGCAATTCAGTTTAAAAAAAACTTTCTGGACTGTGTAACAAGAGTGTTACATTATTATAAAAATAAAAGGAAGACGCTATTTATGGAATAAATGAGACATGCATTTAATTGCTTAAATCTTGCAAACATGACTTACATTTAATCTAAAAGAAAATTTCTTGAGAATGTTATACCGATTGTTGGAATGTTGCTTAAATCTATGCTTCTTGCAAAAAGGAATATAGTGAAGTATTTAAGTCCGAGGAATTAAAAAAAATACTGTGAACATAGTGTTGAAATGACACAGATTGTTCAATCAGTTTTAGCAATGTAGTAGTTAATTAAAGGAGATTTTGATAAAACCCATGTATATGGTAAATAGAAGTAAAGAAAACACCCTTGAGCCGTTGATGTAAATTAAGTCGTTTAATGCAAGCGGATGATCCTTCTGAGATATGCATTAATTAGTAAACCTTGCTAATTGAATGCCTGGGTTTTGAAGGAGCCCGTTCTAGTTTAGTTGCACACAGACTTTGTGGAAATTTCAGTGTCGTGTCTAGCATGGATCTTTTTAAAGGAGTATTTATTCAACCTTCTTAATAAAATGTGTTTAGTAAGAGAACAATTCCTATTCGGCCTTGAAGTGAAATCCCTTGTTAACTCTAGTCTCCATGGCATGAAAATAAATCCAATGTGAAACATACCTTAGGAAATTTGCATTCTGGCGTTCAAATTTAGAATTTTGATCAGCTATATATTATCTTCAATTTTATTGTCAAGAATAAAGCCTTAAGAGAGAACAAAATACATAAATCATCTTTAATTTTGGGATTTAAATTGATTTGGAAGGAATCTAATGTAAATGATTGATAAAGAAACCCATCCTTATTAGAAGTTTTCATTAATTTTTTTTTTATATGGTGAATGAATTATCAAATTCTTGCATATAAATGAAGTGTTAAGCAAGAACTATCACGAGAGTATTTAGTTAAAAAACTAAGTATTGTAATATTGTTATATATATATAATCACAAGACTTGAAGATGAATGACCCACTTGTTTTAATTATATATAGGTATGTTTATGATAGCAATACAAGAAAGTCTTAGAGAGTTCAACCATCAAGTTAGAGATTTTGGAAATCTCCATCAATGTAATGCATCATGTGTTCAAATTCCTTTAGGGTTGTTTGGGGTTATTAAATAATCCATCTAATACATTAGTTTGAATAAGTTAAGCTCTTTCCAAGATAAATTAATAATAGTAATTAAATATCTTCTAGTTCATATAATTGTGTAGGAACTTAAACAAAGTATAAATAATGAACTGAATTTGAAAAAGGATATCGTAAATTCCCAATAATTTAGAAGAGAAACAAGTATTTAATATAAGATTAGCTACTTAGATTAAAACAAAAAAAATTAGCTCTAATTTGGCACACAAATAGTCTCAAGGAAATTAGGAAATTTACTTAAAAATTAAATGAGGTAATAAACTCTTGGGTCAAGTGTGATCAAATCCTAGAAACTTGAAATCTAATTATTAAGATAATTTGAATGAGAAATCTCTAAAATTCTAAGGGTGGACTTTTGAATTATCATTCTTGGACTTAAGACAAATCTATAATCAAGTTATGATAACATAATGGAAGAGTTTTGTAATAATGAGGGTAGAGTGATTCTTTTAAATCGATTTTTGTGCTAATATGTTTAATATAGCATTGCCTGCCATTTTTACACTCTCAATAATGAAGTTATATTATGCAATAATATGATCCTTAATCTTAATTAGAAGAGAAGATTGTAGCTAGGAATGATGGATAAATGTGGATACGTGGTCTAACAACTTTAAAGAGTGGTGTTGCTATATTTAAAATCCTTTTGGGCTCAAGCAAATTGACATAGTTAAATCGTTGTGATGACATCGTGAGTGTGATGCCATCACTTTCATAACTCAAATTTTGTCTTAGTAGTGTTGCATGTTGAAATTTTTTAGTAGGTTTTATTTCAAGATGGTTAAACTTTAGGGCATGACACTTCACACCAAGATTAAATCCTTAAAACAATTTGAAATAGGTTGGCATGGACCTATGATAGCTCCCACATAACTCCACAATACTTACTTAACCTTCACATACCTTCAAACTTATTAGGTTGGCACTGCAAAATACCTAATACAAAAATTCTCCAATTGTATACCCATATTCAAACACACAAACCTCAAAATACTATGCCATCTATAATTCACACTCTATTGACATCTCTCAACATCTCCTTAAATCCGCAAAGACAAAATCTTATCCATGGAGAAGTGCGAACTCTCCAACTCACATGCAATGTATAGGAAATGATTGTAATTTGCCAAAACAAAAGCCAAAACAAGATGGAATTCATGACTTAGATGCTTCTATCAACCAAAAAGAAAATGTTAGAAGTGCAAAGGAAAAAATACATTCGCGGATTAGTACAGACCCAAAAACTGGAAGCCCTATTACATAGAATTATCATAATTGACACTTAGTCAATTTTCATCACAATTATCTTCACTAGATCAAACCATCTTGCAAAATAGTCTTCCACAGACATCCCAAAGCATGTTAGAACCAACCAAAATGATCTGCATCATGATATCCTCATGATACAATGTTGACATCAATGACAACACTGCAACAAATAATAGTATACCTTGTGCTTATCCTACATGCTCATGTTTCCAATAACAACATCAATGAAAAACTTCCAACAATCCAAAGTTAAAAAGAGCTCAAGAAATAAAGAGGAGAAAGAAAAATTACCTCAATTTGTACATACTCAAAAATAATGAGATTATACAATTTCTCCCAATACTGATAGATTTGAGTCCACACACATAGTAAGCAATCTTTGATGAATCTAGTCCAAAGCCAAACCTAAGTCCATACAATCCAAGATGACCAAAATATACCAATTAAATTTTTAAAGAGAGGAGTTTTTGGGAGCTATTTTCACTTCAAACATGAACAAATCCATAAAAGACTTGTTCTTTTTCGTTTCTTATCCTTTTTGGTCTATTTTCTATCTTCTAATTTTCACCTTTTTCCTATTTTTATTTATCCATATTTTCTCATTCTTTTTCCAAAATTTAATTAAGAAAAAATAATACATTCAAAGCTAATTCATTTCTATATTTAATCAAACATGAATTCCTAACCCAAAGGAAAATTCTAACATAATTACCTTTATTTTCCCTTTTTCCAACTCATATAATATTTTTCTAGATAAAATGCAATCATTTAATTCCTAGAAATCCATTTATGAGAAATAAATAAATTAACTATTAATCAAATCATGTGATTGCTCGTAACTCACAACATGGATGGACTCTATAATCACTTTTGATTTAGATCTAAGTAACAAAGGGTCATACATGACATATCTCGTAGGGCTGTAAACTATTATGCCTTTTGACTTGACATACTCAACAATTTCCCAATATCGCCTTCTCATAGTCTCTATCAATATTATAAACTTGTCATTCATGCCATAGTCTTATATTTTTATTTTAACATCTTCTACATCTTGTGGATTATGTTTCCATTTTTACTTCAAAAGTTTTTGTATGGTTTTTTGATAAACTTTAAACTTGCATGGCTATCCTTATTTATCATTGTATTGTTGCTTTCCCATGAGTCTATTAAGGTTTCTCACACAAGAATCACAATCTTCTTTCATGAGCTATCACCTTGAAAGGAATGTTACACTATTATAGACCTCTTTCCTAATGTAGATTGTCATTAATAGGACTGTGTCTTCTCATAGAGTTGGGGTTTAGATGCAACCTTTTAGACTATTATCTTACTTTCAAAAATCTTCCCCTGAAATGATTTTTGACTTAATTTACAAAATGAACTAGTGCAAAATTCCTCACCATTTGGAAAAGCTTATTGTTGGTAATTTATGTTGGTGAGTTTATATAAAGTTTAAAAATTCACAATTATTTAAATCTGGAGAAAAATCGTTTTACAGGGGAACTAGGGACATCATTCCAAGTCTACTAAAAAAAATTCACATAAATCGAAGAACTTTCATTATTTCACCTGTTGACACCTAACTTTGTTAATTGGCTTAGTTGAACGAATGAAATCTTCTCCAATCATTTAGATGATTATTTGAGTTCATTCATTTTTCAATTGAATGGTAAAATAATTTTTTAAGGATATGAAGTGGTATGTAGTTTGGAGAAAAAAATCATTAATAAAAATGAATTAAAATGGGAGCTTAATATAAGGCATGGCTGTAAAAGACTTGTTGGAGTTTTTTAAAATTAAAATGATTAAAATCTGCAATGCCTTGATTTCAAAAAGATAAATTTAAGATTAAGATATAAAGGAAGGGAATGGAATTAGGTTTCTAAGAATGCCAAAGGGCATATTTAATGATGAAAACATGAGAATAAAGGGGGTTGGATTGTAGGAAGTTAAAAAAAAGAAAGAAAAGGAAAGCCTTCAATAGCAGCCAAGTGTGGCATATAAAACAGGGATTTTTTTTTACATAATTAATAGAGTGGAGATTTTGGAGAGCATTCAAGAAAGAGGGGAATTGCAAGTAATTTTACCTATAGGTGATTGAAGACATCCGATTTTAAGCAATTTCATATCAAGTAAAAAAAAAAAGATAGAGTTTGAGGAGGGATCTCAGCCCATGTGGGGGGCTTGAAGAGAGTTGTGAAATAATAAAGTTTTTGAAATTTGAGAGGCCAAAAATTGTAATTAATTTATTGCAGATGTATAGTTTGATTGTGAAGTGAAATTGAATAAAACTATGTAGTTTTGTTGCTATCTTTGTGTCATTGATATTTGAGTTTGTGGGCAGTGATTTTCTATTATGTGAATTTGTGTTTTAGAAGCAAAAGGAGTCTTATTGCATTAAATGGTATCAAAGCTAGAAGACCATGAGTGTGTAGAGTATGCACCGGGACTTGTAGGTAGAGGAAGCATGGTTGTGAAGAGATCATGTGGGTTGTTGCAGGTGTGAGAGAGAAGTCTCAAGTAGTGAGAGTTGGAGCCATGAAGAAAAGTGAAATTACAGATTGTGAAGAGGTGATGAAAGTTGTGAAATATTGCAGTGAGTGAGATAAAGATATGTGTGGAAGCCCGTGATATGGGAGGGCTGGAGACATTATCAAGAGAGGAAAATTTTAAAGATGGGGATGAATATAACTAAGAGAGTGGATAGGTTGGAAGCTATGTAGTGTGGATAGGTTGCAAGGGATGATTCCATAGAAAAGGCATGCCATGATGAAGGCATGAAAGGAAAGGATGATGAAGATGAAGATTTGTGTGTAGTAGTGATTGAGGAAGTGAAAGATGTGAGAAGTGAAGAGAAGAATGTAGAAGAGGTTGCCAAAAATGAGAAGAATGGAGATGTAACTGTGGAAATTGAAGTTGCAGCGATGGAGTGTGAGCATGTTGTAGTGAATGGTTAAGATGAAGATGATTTGTTGTTGAGGATGTTGGTGATAGAAGAAGAAATGTATGGAAAATATTGTCATTGTAATGAAGGGTGAAAAAGGAAAAGTTGTGATTGATGGTGATGAGGGAGATGTCATAGTACAGGTAATATTATTGTATTTTGTGATTATTTTTATTTCCCTTCATTTTCTATGATGAGGGTTGGACAGTATGAAGAAAAATTCATGAAAATATTTAATTTCCATCGAATTGTAGATGAAAATTTTGGTGAGGATGTGAGGACATCATTCTGAGTCTACTCACCAAATTTCATGTGAATTGAAGAACTTTCTTTTTTTCACCTACAAACACTCGACTCCATCAATTAGCATAATTGAATGAATGAAATCTTCTCCAACCATTTAGATAATTATTTGAGTCCATTCATTTTTTAATTGAATGGTAAAATAATTGTAGACATGTAAAAATGACCTAACACATATCACACATCTTGAATGACATTTTTCATCATCAACATCGTTATCATTAATATAATTGCATTTAACTTCATTTATATCATTAAACCTATTTTCCTCTATTAATTGAATAATCTTTAATTATTTAATTAATTCACTATCATATCATTAATATAACTTTATTCCTCTTGATTACTTAAATTAATGTAAGTTATTTAATTATGTCACTAATATACCCTATTCATCTAAATCAATTAAATTGTTATCATTTAATAATTTAATAAAATCACTTTCCCCTCTTTAAACTTGAATAATTAAATTAATTATTTAAAATCATTCAACATTTTTTTTTAAAATAAAAGGGGTAAATTTTTTATTGAAGTCAAAAAATTAACAAGTACATAAGAATGAGGGAGCCTATAAGCTCCCACAAAGGAAAACCGAGAACAACTAGCACGAACAAAACCACCAATCGACCAACCATCAACAACTTATCCCTCCATATCATCAGCAATGACCCTCTCTAGATCAAGAACATACTCATGAGATAAATTTCTCCACCCCTCAATCCTCCAATCATCCTCATGCTTTGAAGCCCACTTAGCCAAACAGTTAGCCACCCTATTCCATTCTCGCGGAATGTGGACAAAAGATACCACTTCCAATGTAGAGAACCTCTGCAAAATCTGTCAAACCACTAACACAATCTACCAATTAACTTCAACCACCCTTTTCTCAAGCAACAAATTAAAAATAATATGTGAATCAGATTCACAGAAAACCTTACGCCAACCCAAGGCGCAAGCATGCTCAATAGCCCAAAGAATCGCCAACCCTTCCATAAGGTTGTTATAATTCCGCCTCTTATGTATGGAGAAAAGAAAAATGACCGAACCAGTATAGTCTCTACCAACTCCACCAATACCCGCACGTCCTAGGTTGCCTCTAGAGGAACCATCAGTATTAATCTTTAGAAAATCTGTCGAAGGAGGCATCCATCTTCCAACCCTTTGAACCTTCTTTTTCATTCTCCTACCTCTTCTAACACGGGCAGAGACTGGATTCAACCCCTGCACACCCAATCTATTCACAATCTCATCATCACTTCTTTCCAACGGAAGGGCCACTTCACATTTGGCTTCCACTGTCTCTTGGATCATACCAATAATTATGTGCCAAACCTGTTGAGCCATCATCTTTTCTCCACGAAAAATCCTACGATTCCTTTCCAACCAGAATTTTCAAAAGATGAATGTAGGACCAATGCTCCACATAATCTGGAGAAAAGAGGCCTGGGAGGGGGTCTTCCCAGATTACTCCAGAACTCAACAAGAGAAGACACATGAAAAAAAGGATGTTTCCAAACACCCCACCACCAATTCTAGAGCAACATAGAATAAGAATAGAAAAATAAATGGGAAGAATCCTCCTCTTTGCAGTCACACATAAAACACATAGAGGGGCCCTAGAATCCCCGCTTATGAAGATTATCCCATGTCAAACATCTATTCCAAGCAAGAGTCCAAACAAAACAATTAAACTTGGGCCATGAAAACTTGTTCCACACATGTTTCCACCAAGGGACCTCCACCCCCCAAACTTACGAGAAAGCAACTCCTAATAACCACTAGCCATAGTAAAAGCACCCTTAGGGTTCAGGCTCCAAGCTAGAATATCCTTATCCCTAAGGGGAGTTGCATTGTCTACCAACCAAGATATTTTGAAGCACAATACCATCCTCCTTCAACCCGAGAACATGCCATTCACTAGGGTCCTTCCACCTAGCCACCTCCACCTGTCCACAAGGGTAAAATTTCTTGAAATCACTCACTCTAGACCAATCGACCTCCAAAAAGCGTTGAGATAGAGTCACCAAATTAGGGTACTGACTTAGAATGGGGGTATAACCATCCCAAGAATTAGATCAAAACATAGCCTCAACCCCCTTATTACATATCCAGAACATGCCCTCCTTGATTAGTGCAAACCCTTTCTTAAGCGTTCCCCAAATCACTGAGCCTTTCCCTACCAGAGGAAACCTAGGAAGCTCCTCCTTACGAATCCCTGAAAGATACTTGTGGGATAAAATCCTAGCCCAACTATGATCCTATTCCACACACCACCTCTAATAAAGATTTGCAGCCAATGCCAAGCTGGACCAAGTCACCTTCCACAAACCAAGGCCCCCCACCTACCTTGGGGCTACAAACAACATCCCACTGAACCAGGCTCCATTTAGATGAGGACAAGCTACCCGCCCATAAGAATTGTCTAGCCAGAGAGTCCATATCCTTCACAAACCCAGCTAGAGCCACCTGTAACATGCACCTATAAATATGAGGAGCCTGCACCATGGAATTAAGCAACAAAACATGCCCAACAAAAGATAACCATTGATGAGTCCAATGACTAACCTTTGCATGAAACTTGTCCAAGATATTCTTCCCTGATTCTCTGGGAAGTCTACCGACAGAGATAAGAACACCCAGATAGGGAGAGAACCTACATGGAACCTTAAGATATGAGAAATCCTTTGCTGAATAGGTCGCAGAGTATTAAAGAATAAAATGGAGAATTTTTCTTCATTAATCCTTTGACCAACAACAACAAGATAGATATCCAAGGCCTTGTGCAGATCCAAAGCTTCTATGATCTTGGCCAGACCCATCAGAGTCGTATCATCCACAAATTGCAGACGACTGAAAAAGGTAAGTCATTTCCCCACTTCCATCCCCGAATCAAACCCAACTCCACATTACATTTCACTAGTCTACCTAGACCTTTCGCAAGAAGAATAAATAAGTAAGGAGAGATAATATCCCGTTGACGAAGACCCCTAGAAGCACTAAAAAGAGAGGTAGGCTCCCCATTAATCAACACCGAGAGTGAAGTGGAGGTAACACAACTCATCACCCACTAGATCCATTCCTTAGTAAATCCAAAAGCAATAAGAATTTTCTGCAAAAAGGACCACCTCACTCTATCATAAGCCTTCACCATGTCAAGCTTGATGAACATAGCCTTTTATTTTGAGGATTCCATCGAATGAATGGTCTTCGTAGCAATGACCACCCCATCTAGAATTTGTCGATCCTCCAAAAAACCACTTTGTTCCTTAGAGATAAGCCCACTAAGCCATCGCTTCAACCTTTCAGCTATCAATTTGGAAATGATTTTATACACCACATTACAAAGAGAAATGGGATGAAATTGACTCAGACGATCTGCTCCCTCACATTTGGGAATGAGAGCAAGGAAAGTAGAGTTTAAAGTCCGTAGTGTCTGCTTCTTTTCTGAGACTCATGCACCACCTCCAACAGGTCCAACTTAATGATATCCCAAAATTCTTGATAAAATTCAACCGAAAAACCATCCGGACCTGGGGCTTTCCCTTTCTTCATTTGGAAAAAAAATAGCCTCTAATTCCTCCAACAAGATATCATGCAAAAGATACTCATTCATCTCCCTAGTGACCAAAGAGGGAATACAAGAAATAACTTGGTTTTCTTCCTCAGAAATATCCTGAGAGTCCTCATGAAATAAAGAAGCATAAAACTCTAAAGCTTCTCTAGACATATCTTGCAAGGAAGATAGATGCTCACCCCTATCATTCACCAGAACAGGCATAGAATTACCATGTCTCCTAGCCTTCATCGAGTTGAAGAAAAAAATAGTGTTTATGTCACCCTCCTGTAAACACTCAACTCTACCCTTTTGTTTCCAATAAATTTCCTCATGTAGCTCACACTCCTCCAAAGCTTTCCAAGCCCAGGCCTCCTCCCTGAGTAAATCCTTAGAAAGACCACACTCCCTTATCTCCCGAGTGATGACATCCAAGTCAACTTGAGCATCAACCTTAGCATGAAAAATATTTCCAAAAGTTCTACCTATTCCACCTTTTAAGTTGATATTTTACATATTACAGCAACTTAGAAAATGAATACATGGTAGTGCCAAAAGTAGGTCTTCCCCTTTCTCAACCAATCAGCCATATGCACCTGCAAAGAAGAATCTCTTAACCAAATAAGCTAAAACTTGAAAGAAGGAGACCGAGCCACCAGAGTAGAAGAAGCAAAAAACTTAATAGGCTAGTGATCCGAACCCCTCCAGTCCAGAATCTCAGAGCCAAAAGACAACCCTCCACCAACCCAGAAATAGGACACCAAGAAACGATCAAATCTCTCAGCAATACAACTCTCCCCCAATCTCCTATTGTTCCAAGTAAACTTCCCATTCTAAGGCTTAATGTCAACCAGGTTCAATGCAAAGATGCTATCATGAAAAAGGAAAGCTGAGGGCTCCAATCTCGCAACACCACCCTTCTTCTCATCTAACTCAATAATGGCATTGAAATCCCCTGCAACAATCCAAGGGAACAAAGGAGCTAAGCTCCGAACATAACTAATATGAGACCAAAATAACTTCTTATTAGGAAAATCAGTAGGCACGTAGATGTTTGAGAGAAGAATAGTTTCCCCCAACTCTAGACTTGAAACAACCACATAGATGGAAGACTTGGAGGACACCCACCAAAGAGGAAAAATCTTCAATGGATTCCATAGGCAAGCCACCCCACCTGCATTACCATGAGCCCCAATACACTAGCCACTACCCCGTGCCCATAGCTTAGGCATCAAACCCATCATACCTTAAATCGTTAACTTGGTCTCATGTAGAAAAATAACATCAGGAGAATGAGATCACAACAAATCACGAATAACTTTTTGTCGAGGGCCACTGTTCAAGCCCCTTACATTCTAGGAAAGGACATTCATTTTGGAGGGTTAGAGAAATGTGAATCCAGAGTCTTTATAGACCTAGCCTCCACCAAAGACTCCCCCATCAACTTGCATTTCTCCAAATCCTTCTTTCTCCTAGCTTTAGAAGACTTCTCAACCACCCCTTTCTTTAGGTCCTTCTGAAGAATTCCCAATGAAGGAGAAGTCTTGTTACCTTTTACCGAGTCTGCTCCCGCTTTCACCAATGGGCTGGAGATCCCTCCTTCCCACAGCTTCGTATCCATAATAGTCTCAGCCCTCCCATGAACCACCATACTTGGGTCTGATTCCAACTGAACAAACCCATTTTCTAGAGAAACTTTGGGAAAATTCCTTCTTGAACCCCTTTCTGAAACACCCTGATCCAAAAACAACATTCCTGGATTGACCTCCTGATGACCAAGATCATCTAGCACCTCAAATATGTTAATGGAATCTCCATCTTGGTGTCCTTAAGGGTCCTCTTTTGGCCCCGGTTCCTATTATGAGCCTTGGCAGGAATGAAACCCTCAACACCCACAACCTCGCTTGACATGGGCTCCTTACCCTTGTCACCCTTTGAGGGATTGCGAGGAGGTTGAGCCACCTGATTCCCTGAAGTTTTAGACTTCGGGCATCTTCTCTGCAAATTCCCATATTCACGACAGATACGACAACGAAATGGAAAAGTCTCATAGTCAAGCTGCTACACCCAAGGGCATGAACCCGCATGTATTTCCAAAGAATCTAGAATAGGGTTATTTAAATCCATTTCAACACATATACGAGCAAAAGTAATTACCTTTCTATCTTGAGTTTGTTGAGAAGGACCCAACAATTTTCCCAGTAATGAAGCAACTTGATGCAAACTGTCATTGCGCCAAAATTCTACTGGAAATCTAGGGAGGCAAACCCATACCGACACTCGATTCAGAAGCTCCTCTAAAGGATCAAAACGTGCATGCTAGGGCTTAATGAATATACCAACCTGGTTGTGGAAGTAAGGCCCACCTTCAAAAACTCTATTATGATTTTCCATGCAATTAAATGTCACCATTCTAGTTGTTTGCTAACAAAATTATTTCCATCTCACCCTCCGGGGACCAAGTACGATGAACCCATGATTCCAAAAATTGGAGCGAAACCCTCATTCCCAAAAAATTGTAGAGCAAAGCATGTTTTGAGAAACACTTGATGTCCTCCGCAATTGATTCAAGTTGAATAACCAACACCGACCTTTCCTTGGAACTTTCAAGGCACCCATTTGTCTTCAAAATACGAGATCCACTAGCGTGAACAAATCCACCATTACTTGACTCATTTGAGAACAAGCTATTATTAAAAAAATTTGGAGAACGATTTGAAGGCGAGGCCCCAAAAGAAACACAAAAATCCAAAGGGGATTTCACCCTTGATGTCTCCCCCTGAGCCATGCAAAATCGAGTCCCAAAACTTTGTGAAGGAAAGCTGAAAACCACACCCGTGGAGCCCGTACTAGGTATGGATCAGACCAAAAGAAATCCAAATCCCACTCAAGAGTGGCAACCAACAATGAGAACAGATGCAACTAGGAATATCCACTGAGAAAGAATGCCTTTGCCCCAGCCAAAACCCACACGCCGAGAGAAGAGAGCACACCGAGAGAGAAAAACCACCCCTAAATCCAAAATAAACCCCACCCACAAGAATATGCAACAAACAGACACAAAGAATGGACAAAGATCAAGAATGCAATGAGGGCGAAGCCCTCATGCATGCCGCGACCTCATGTAGGAAGCCATTTTGAGCAGCGCCATTAAAATAATTCAACATAGTCAACAAACAAATACATATTTATTTGTTAAAGTCAAGCATGAATTGCATGTTCATCTCCAAATATTATTTAATTTATTCAATTAATTAATTATCCTCACCCCTCTTGTGATTGATCAAATCATTACCACTAATTTATCACTCTAATTGGTTGACTAACTCATCTATCCTTGAATCCCACTAACCACTCAATCTATTCTTCAATCCCACTAACCACTCAACCTGATTTCTTCAATCCCCCCAATCATTCCAATCTAAATCCATTATAATTCCAAACTATTTCTTCTCAACGGGTCTCAATAGTTGATCAGGTACTTGCACTATTGAATCTCGATCGTTCATCTCAAAACATGAAATCTATAAAACAACCTTCTTTCTTCTAAAAATGATCGAAGAATCTATAGATTTTATGCAACGAGGTCATGCTAAATTGACATTCGAATTATTGAGAGAAAATTCACACACATCTTTGATCACCATTAACACATTTTGAAGCTTTTGCAAATAAAAAATGGAGGCTTCGTATTGATTCAAACACAATTCAATTTTAATACATATTACTCTTCAATATGAGATGGTAATGTTTCAAGGTTTGAATTCCTTTTATGTTTTCTTTATGATTACATTTCGTCTTCAAATTCTTAGTTTTAGAACTTCATTTCATGAGTATGGGTTTGGAATTTGATCTTGTTTGAATTAATTTGTTTAATTCATTTACTATTTTTCATATGCTAGGTTTCCCCCTTACTTTAATTGCCATGCCCGATGGGACCTAGGTCCAACACTAATATTTTGGCAAGTTTTTATGAGTAGTTACAGGTTCTAGAATGCTAATGTCTTTTGCAAGAAACGCTATTGTTGATTGAAACATGGAAGTTCCATAAAATCACATGGTCATTTTCATAGTTTTATCATGGTCATACTAAATATGGTCGCTATTGTACTAAACAAGCTCGCTATTGTCATTTTGGTCACTATTGCCTATTTTGTATTGTAGGTTTCTGAAAAAGTTGACTTTTACAGGGCCGCTTTTGTCCTAAAATAGGTCCATGGTCGTACTTTTTTTGACCGCTATTGTCTAATTTGGCCATTGTTGTTCCAAAGAAAATTCCGCTACTGTACTAAACAAATCCACTATTGTTTTTTTTTTGGTTCTGTTTCAATCTACAAAGGATATTTGATTTTTTTTATTTGCCTAACCTTGATGATTTATTGTTTGTTGTGTTTGAGAGGTTTTCTAACATTGTTGGTGCATCCCTTGTAGGATTATGGCACATTTTGCATGAGAACAACTAACAGTTTGTTTGCAGAGGTGACAAACGTGTTGTGTTATGGAGACCAATCAAACTCAGATAAAATATTCATATTTATTTTTATTAAATAATTTTTTGTACTTATTAAATATTTATGCTGCACTTGTATCTAAAAGGATGGTTACAAATAATTATTAAATGCTAGAAATGATTAGTTACAATATTTATTTCTAAAGACAACTGTAAATTTTTATTGGTAACTGCCCAAAGAAAACATTTTATTGGGTACATGAGTCAAAACCAATGGCCACACTTCATTGGTAATTAATGGGACATGTGTGGGATAATATTAGAACACTCGATGATGAGTTTTGAGGGCAGCAGGTCGTGAAAAACATTAGCAAAAAATCACATAGTAGTGGCTGGAAAAAAGAAGGAGAAGTTGAGGGTACCCGTAGTCATTGCTGTGTAAAACCAACAAGTGAAAAACACGATGAAAAATGTTGCTGTATGTTTTTGCAAAGGTTATTTTCTAGGAATTTAATATATTTTGGACCCTCTTGTTGGTGGATGTAGCCTAGATTTGGGCGAACCACGTTAAATCTTTGTGTTCTTTTTCTATCCAAAATTTTTGGCTATTTTATTTCTCTTTTTTATTGATCCAATCTACATTTAAATTATTGAAATATACCTTCTAACCCTAACAAGTGGTATCAGAATAGGTTGTGTTCAGTTTTCCTTTGCAAGAAGGTCTCGCGGTTGAGTGGGAGTTATGGCAGACGAGGGTAAGTTGAAGGTAGACAAATTCAATGGGCAGAACTTTCAGTTATGGAAGATGCATATGGATGACTATCTTTATTAGAAGGATTTATGGTGGCCATTGGAAGGGAAATTCAAGAAACCCTCAAATATATTTGATGAGGATTGGGATATTCTGGATAGAAAGACACTTGGAAGTATTCATTTATGCCTAGCATAATCGGTGGCGAAGACCCTGGTAAAGTTATATGAAAAGGCTTCTGCTTCGAATAAGGTGTTTCTTATGAAGTGTTTATTTAATATGAAAATGGTAGAAGGTGGGTCAATTGTTGATCATCTTGTGTGAGGGGGAGTACGTTAGATCAGAAGACAGATCAAAACATGTCAAATCCAAGCATCTAAACTAAGATTAAACATATTAATCTAAGATCTAAACCTACACATACAAAATGAAACTAAGTTATCCTAACATACATAAACAAATCTATGATTATAGTATTGAATGCACATAAATAAAACAGTCTTACCATCCTGTAGTGGAGTGTATTCGCCTGATGTTGGGTTGTTCTTATCACCATGGAGCCTCCAAAGTTCATGTGCAAAAGCTTGATGAGTGACTGTTTTGGCTGGTTGATCAAAGAAATGGTGAAGCTCTATCAATGGTGTTCTTGACAACACTTAGTTGCTCAATGTATGTTGATTCTTCATTACTTATTTGTGAGGAAAGGGGTTTTTTATATAAAAAATGAGATTTGAAATGAACGATCATGGTCGTGTTGAAGAATATCTAGATCAACGGTTGGAGTGTGTTTAGAGGATTTAGACATGAGAAAATTGTGCAAAGTTGATTGCACAATTTGAGTGATTGCGAAATAGATTGGCTAGTCAGGGATGTGATTGATCAGCTAATAGATTTAGATTGATCAATTAACAAATTTAGATTGATCAGTCAGGATTTTGATGGCTTAGTTAGGAATGTGATTGATCAGTTAATAGATTATATTTCTCAGTTAACAATTTGGATTGATTAGTTAACAAATTAGATTACCTAGTCAGCGATCGTAATTTACTCAATCAAAAAGTGGGTGAGGAATATGAATTAATTAATTAAATTAATTAATTCCTTTTTGGAGTTGAACGTGCAAATCAAGTTTGACTTTTGCAAACAAAGTTGCATTAGTTTGATTTATTTTTTGATAATTGATTTGAATAGTTTGATTTAATTATTCAAATTTTGGAGGGAAAGTGTCATAATTAAATTATTATCAATAATTTAATCAACTTAGGGGAATAAGGTGATTTAGCGACATAATTAAATAATTGTCATTATTTAATCAATCAGGATGAAATAAATTAAGATTAGGACTTTATTAAATAAATGTGATTTATTTAATTGGTCGAAATGATGAAATGGTGAATTAATTAAATAATGTTATATTATTCAATCAATATCAGACTTAGGGTTTTTAGGACTTTATTAAATAAATAAAATTTATTTAATTTGTCTGAAATGATGAAAAATTGAATTAATTAAATAATGTTGTATTAGTCAATTAATAGAGGAATTAGGGTTTTTGAAGTCGTTTTGATGTGGTGTGATGTGGGATCATTGCGATATGATTCCAAGATGATCTGAGATGTTACAAGATGATTTTGAGATGTTCCAAGGTGATTTTGAGATGATTCAAGATGATCTGGGTATTACGAGATGATTCTGAGTTATTTCAGGGTGATTTTGAGATGTTACGGGATGATTATGAGATGTTACGAGATAATTCTAAGTCATTTCAAGATGTTATGGGATGGTTCTGAGATGTTTTGATATGTTCTAAGATGTTTTGAGATGTTACGGGATGATTTCAAGATATTATGAGATGTTATGGTGTGTTTCGAGATGATGTTCAATATTGTTTGATGTTCTTCAAGGTTGTTTGATGTTGTTCGATGTTTTTTGGGGTGTGTAATAGGTGTCAAGTCAATTTTACATGTCTACATTTTTCCCCTCTTGATACGAAGTATTGCTTGCTTTGTTTTAAATATTTTGTTTTTAAGATCAAGTTTTTTGAAAAAAAATTATGCCCCACTATTCCCTGACGTTCAGTGGAATGATAGTAGGACTCCGTGCTGCCCCCTCGAGAGGTTGACCAAAAATTTCAAGCTTTGAGGTCAGGATCCTGACACTATTGTACTGTTGTTTCGATGTTTTTGGGTGAAATGTTATATCAATATGTGTTTGTTTCTCATTTTGATTCTTTCCAGAGCTTCTAATTTGAAAGTAGGAAGATTCCCTAAGTGTAATTAGGGTTTTCTCGAGGTGTTATAGAGGCAATTTGTCTTCAAATTGGCTCATTTGTGCTTTGATCCTCTTGCTAATTCTTGTCTTTGGATTTCACATTCTATCATTTTTTGAGGAAGGATTTCGAGATTTGAGGTTGCTCCACATTGTTCTAAGCTTATTCGGGAGTTTGGACAACCTTCAAGCATCGATGGCCCGGTATGTACCTTCTCACTTTTATCTTTCATCATGTTTTTGTTCTCATTATGTGTGTGCAAAGTTTTGTCAATCAATAGCACTATTTTTGAGATTCCTACATAGTTGCATCAGTTTTTGGTGCTTTTGCTTCATGAAAACTACGTAGTTTCTTGAAAACTATGCTATTTTTTGAAAACTTCACTTTTGTTTTATGCTTTTGTCCTAAAACTGTGCTATTATCTAAAAAAATATTCTATTGACCTAAACTTGCACCCTTGTTTCTATGCTTTTGACCTAAAATTGTGCTATTTTTTGAAAATAGTGCCCTTGTTTCATGCTTTTGACCTAAAATTGCGCTATTGTCTGAAAACTACGCTCTTGTCTGGTTTTTGCTGAGCATTTGCCCCAAAACCTAGTAGCTGACTTCTCCTTCTATCGTTTTATTTTAGCATTTGTTCTAAACCCTAGCATGTGTCTGTTTGTCATCCTAAATGTTTTTTTTCATCATGCTCACGTCATTTTGTGTTGCTTTGCATGTTTAGAGTGAAACACTAACATCCTGGTTTATAATGATTGCAGGTGAGTCTCATACCACTTATGATGAGAGAGAGACATCCTCATCACTTGTTTGATCTGACTGCCCATTTCAGTGCGTTGGAGTAGGACTTTCTATATGCCATGGGATTACATTATATTTGTTACATGCCTCTGATCAGGACCCATATGGCGATGATGACTGCTCTTATGGAGAGGTGGCACTCTGAGACGTCCTCCTTTCATTTGCCTATAGGGGAGGCAACCATTACTCTCAAGGATGTTTAGAGGATTCTTTGTCTTCATATTCATGGTGATCTTGTTATGTACTAGGTTCAACGAGGTTCCCACGCTATACAAAATTTGTTAGGTGTGGCACACTTGAATGTTCGTGATTCAGAGGTTGATTTATCTGAGTTTTTTGACAGTGCAGATCCTATCATTCTTGTCCTTTATGGCCTGGTATTAGGATTGGTTATTCCTAATAGATGAGGTTGACAGTTTGTTGTGGGTTGGGTACATGTATCGAGAGTATGCTAGATAATGGTACAAGATATGCCTGGGGTTCCTATTTTCTTGCTCATCTTTACTGAGATATGCACGAGGTGGTGTATCGAGGTAGGAAATCTATGTCTATAGGTGTGTCACTTTTGCATGTTTGGCCATGGGAGCATATTGCAGTGACCCATCCAGACAGGATTCAGGATCATTCTTCGAACGATCCATACTCCTATCATTATGGGGACTTTATGCATTACACCTTGCCTGGGGACTTGCATTATTGGCGTTGTGTGTTTGATGAGATGCCTGGTTTCATGTGGAGACCTTATATGAGCTGTGAGGTTTGGCCAGAGGATGCTAATCAGCTTGTGTACTACCGATAGACCTGTTGGTTGATTGGTCGTTCGTCATCTATGATATAGCGTTATCTACCAGACCAAGTTTGTTGCCAGTTCAAAGAGAGATAGGGGCAAGTTCCTAATGTGTATGAGGCTCGTTTTTGTCGAAATAGTTGGGAGGTCTGTGTATGGGATCTCCAAGTTGATGCAGATATTGTGATTGCCAAGTTTGGAGCACTTTAGTGATAACTTTAAGAAAACCCCCTCAAAAAAAGATATAAAATCTTGGCGAATCTTTCATTTTTTAGGAAAAAAATATTAATTTCTATTGGCGAATCTTTCCTTTTTTTTGAAAAATATATTAATTTTATTGGTGATTTTCTTACATCACAAAAATTATGTAGAAATTTTTGATGAATATTGAAGAATAATTAGAAAATTCATTAATTATGATGGGGAATCCATCCAATATAAAATTAGTTCTCATGGAAAAGTAGGGGCTAGAGGGTGGAAAATATTGATGGGTTTAAGGGCTAGACTATAAAATTTACTTGCCACCATTGTTTTAAAATATAATACAATGGTGGGGCAGTGGGCCTAGCTCGATTGGCTAAAGCATCTTGTTGTAGGAAAGAGGTCATGAGGTCTTAGTCTCCCCACCATTCCCATGGTTCCAGAGGGCGTGTCGCGTCAGCATCACCGATCATGTGAAAATTTTTTACCAAGTGCACTGTAGTTTATAGGGGACAAATACCTGATCGATTCTTGCAGTCTAAAAAGAATAAAATATAATATAATGACCCTCATTTTATTTTGCAAGGTAAAATGTACCCATGATCTGTAATTATCATGGGGCTCAAAATTGATTTTAGATCATTGATCTAATGACCCCCATACTTTGTGAGGTAAAATGTACCCTCGATCTATAATGCTCATGAGACCCAAAATTGTGGGCCCCATTAGCATTATAGATGGTGGGTAGATTTTACCTCATGGAATACATGGGCCATTAGATTATATTATAAATCAATAGTGGAAACTAAAGATTAAAAATATGGTCCTAAAGTAACTAATAATTATGATATACTATTGGCGAATTAATGTACATTTCTACTATAATGTATTAAATTTAGGCGAATTTAATGTAATCACATGTCAAATATTGTGGCAAATTTTTGAGTTAGATTTTATTATAAAATAATTTCTTTGGCAATTTAAATAAGATTATAATAAAATTTTGTAAAAATGCGGCGATTCAAGTCACATTATAGCTTGAACTATTAGCCAATTTAAGATTCCCATATTTCAACTATTAGCCAATTGAAAAATATTAGCCACTAATCACTAGATCACTTGCCCCAATTGGTTGGGGTTGGCCGGTTGGTGTGGCAGATCCAGGTACTACTCATGATTATGATGAGTGGTGGGCATGACATAGGTCTTTTAGTCTTACTAATCTTGGAGGTGATCCCATTGTGGGTAGAGCAGACATTACAGGTCATTGTGGGGAGTGATAACGCATTGAGGTTCTCACAGAGCAATTGGATCGAGCTCAACGTGATGAGGCATAGGATATTCTGGATGAGTGGGTGCCTCCTGCATAGGTCAAAGATAGGTTTTGGGTCCTCCTTCACCATCCAGGGATGTTGATATATTGCTAGCTCAGATGACTTTGGCTAGAGATGCAAAGATTGTATGGTGACATGTTATAGAGGCTTTGGTAGACACTCCAAGGGTTGAGCGAGAGAGTGAGATTGGTAGATGACATGCTGTAGAGTCTCAAGTACTATTACTGACAATAGAGAGATATAATCTTTGGGCAGAGTGTGATAGTATGTGAGCTAAGTGTGATCGGTATCTATAGACATCCACCTATTATTAGACCTTATATGATGCTATTGTTCCTAGGGCCTCTCGGTGTCCACGGTTTGGGGAGCCAAGTGTTGCGAGTGATAACGATGGTGCTACAGGTGTAGGTGATCAGTCTATGAGACAATCAGATCATTTTGGTGGTCAATAGTTTTTTGTCCCTCCTATTAGGGTCTTACTATTTTTTGGTACGTGATCTTCATGCTGCTTCATGGCACAAAGGCATTTTGTAGACATGTGTTATATATATTCATTGGTCTAGTCGACACCTCGCATATGTGTTATGATTTTGTATTATCCTATCACATTTGTGTCATTGTGGATGATTTACTTATGACATATTCCCTTTTTGATGATGATATATACGAGATATACCTTCTTCAATTCAACCTCATTTATGTTTATGTGATGATGATATATGATGATGTATGTTTATATGTGTTTTTGTGCTTTTCTGATGTATGAATTTGATGTGGATGAATGAATCATACTTTGTCTCATTTATGATGTAATTTGTGTTGATAAATGAATGCCCCACACATGATACATGATGTTTATTATTGGTTTATTATCATCATGATATGTATTGATAGTATTTTTTGGTTGCAGTATGGATATGGTATTGATGATGTTTTATGAAGGATGAATGTTAATCAAAAGAAATATTGATGATAGATGGAGTTTTGACATTATTTGGAAGAAATATGATAATGGATAGAATTGTTATGTTAATTAGAAGAAATATGATAATGGATAGAATTGTGATGTTAATTAGAAGAACTATTGATGATGTGATGAGTTGCTTTTTCTTTTCTTTAGAGAGTTCACAATTTGAAAAACCTTGTTTGATGTAGCAAATAGATATGATGCACCAGGGTATGAATTACCAAGGTGACTTTGTATCCATTGTGTGGACTTTGACTCTATAAACAAAGAGTATCTTTGTTCATACCGGATATATGCAAATTTTGTTTAAAGTATAGGGGGTTGCGTGAAAAAAAATTTGGACTAGTCACACAGAGAGGTATAGAACACCTAACATGTAACTACTTCACAAACTGTTGTAATACAACTTCTATACCCAATAAAGAAAGTATTCGCCATGGTAATATTATAAAAATACCTTACAAACAATAAATAGAAAGGATGCTCAATTGCCCCCATTCCTTTTTCTCTAAATCCTTATGGACATCCTTGAGAGATCCTGGGAATGAGTCAATAAAATTAATTGCAAAAAGTAAGACCACAAAAAGATAAAAACAAAGTTGCAGTATCACTTGTCATATCTGTTTAGGGTGGGGATATTATCCATTGTTGATCATTTCTATCGTAGAAATGGATTCGTTAATGCATATCTCAGGATGTTGTTGGGACTTGTTTAAAAAGATAGGTAGTTGATACTTTGGCATTGTTTTCTTCTATTTATAGTCAACTCTTATGTGATTGTTTTGCTTGAAATTCATAGCTTTTTGATGTTTGCTTTATTTTTTTGTTTGTTTTGTCAAAGGATGATTGTGATGGTTCATTTATTATGGATGAAATGTTTATTGCAGATTTTGATGACAGGATTGGTCTTTTTGATTTTCTAAGTTTTATAAAGTTGTTTTTGTTGTTTTCAGAGGACTAACCTAGGGCCTCAGGGGCTCATCAAATATAAACCTTTCCTACATTGTACATGCAGAGGCTTGTAGTTCACTTGGTTTGACCTTTTGACCTTTTTTTGTGAATGTTTTTGGATTTTGTATTTTGTATATGTTTTTGGGATTTTGTATCTTTTGACTAAGTTGAAATAAGGCATGTTGGAAACCTAAGGGGACTAACCTAGGGTCTCGGGGGCTAAAAAGTCTTGCCTACATTGTACACGTAGAGACCACATAGTTCGATCGTTTGATGCAAAGTATGAATTGTTTTTGGGTAAACAACATCGTTAGCTTGGATTGATATCTTGTTTTCATGTCTAGAGGATATGTTGTGGGAAATTCACTTGAACTAGCTGTGAGGTTCAAGAAAATTTTGATATCTTAGACTGTTTGAATGAAGGAATAACCCAACAATGTTGTTTTGTTTTTTATGCCTTTCACGTGTTTTTTATTTCTAGTGTTTTTGAATTTTGTTGTTTTATGACCATGATTGGATGCTACCAGATCTAATCCATGACTTGCTTTAGGAAGTTGCTCCTAATAGAATGACTTACCTTACTCAGTAACAAGCCATTGTTGGATACATGATTTATGAAATGAATGGGTGGATGTTGTGAACAAGTGTTGATAGATAATGATGGATGTTTTATTCACACACAGTGCATGTTTGCCACGTTTTCACTATGGTACCTATTCGAGGAGCACCACAAAGTGGTTTTCACTCAAAGAAAATTTTATTTCTCTTTACTATTTTTATTGCTTTTTTTTTCTCTTTTTTCCATTTTTTTGAATTTTTACCCTTTTGCCTGGGGTGTAAGATGTTGAAAACTTGAATTTGGCACTTCACTTTGTTTTTTCTAGAGAATATGTTGCAGAAAAGATTACTTAAACTAGTTGTAGGGTTCAAGAAAATGTTGATACCTTAGAATGTTTTGAGTGAATGAATAATCCAACGACGTTGTTTTGGTTTTGATGTTTTTCAGATGTTTTTGATTTTTTTTGGATTTTTTACCTTTTTTCATGGGGTGTAAGATGTTGAAAACTTGGATTTGGTACTTCACTTTGTTTTTTATAGAGGATGTTGCGTAAAATCTTACTTAAACTAGATATGGGGTTCAAGCAATTGTTGATATCTTATAATTTTTGAGCGAAGGAATAATCCATGTTGTCATCTTTGAAGGTTACCTTGGTAGTGCGTTGGTGGTACACCTTGTTGTTGATACAAAATGTTTTGAAAGTTACTATGGTGGTGAGTTGGCGAGTATACCTTGTTGATGGGATGATGCCTAGATCACACTATGAACTAGAAGACATAGATCAAGATTTATTCTGAAGTAAGATGCAAGCATTTTCCCCCAGTGTCTAGCAATTTAGGTGATGGATTATCTTGTGATAAGATAATGTGTTTGGATAGAGTATTTCCTTTGGAAAAATGCCTCATGGATTAGATAATGTTGGATAGAATAGGATAAATGGCAATGAACCATGTCAAGATGTTTTCCATAAGCAAGTTTAAAATGTATATCAATCATTTGTCAAGATCAAGATAAGTTGGATTTTGGAAACAATGGCTTGGGTTCGTTATGGATAAGTTGAGATGCCTCCTCCCAAAATGGTGCACGTAGATGCTCAATTCCTACACATGATGCATGTTTGTTGGGTTTTATCATGGTACTTGTCCAAAGGGACACCATAGTGGTTTTCACTGGAGGATGATTTTTCTCTTGAATGTTTTTCTTGATTTTCTTGATTTTTTTTTATGTCACACAAGACGCCTGTTTACCAGGTTTTCATCATGGTTACATTTTTTTTTTCTCGTGTCGAACCACCTGGTGGTGCTGATGTAGACACTTTTGGTGTTGATATGGTCATTGTTGTTGTCATGACATGCCAACAATACCCTACTTGGAGGAGTTGTTTTTTTAGGATACGAGCACTTGAATGAAACCCCTGGAAATTCTTATCTTCTTTGTGGATGCTAGAGTTAACCTTACCTTGATGCACACATCATGATAGAGTTCCCTTAGAGTCCTTATGATAAAGAGTTACTACCAACACATGGTCAATGTGAGATTTGGATATCATGGATGGTAAAATGTGTTGAGGGATATGATATTTAGATGGATTGGTTGGTAGTTTGGAACCTTTGACTCTCCAAACTTGGGATGATGAGCAATGATGGGTGGATACGGAGATTTGATTGGGACTAACATCTTGATATTATTTGAAAGTCACTCTTGAAGCTTTATTTTGCATTGTTGGATATTTTTGCTGGATAAACTTCCCTTTTTTATTTTTCCCCACAGCTTATTTGACTAATGGAGTTTGATAGGGATAATTTTATTTCCTTTTTTTTGTATCCATTTAAACTTTTCTTATCCATTTTGCTTTGGTAATTATTTTGCTTCAATGACTTGTTCCTTTCTTAGATATAGCTTTTTCTCTTGTTGTTGGTCCTAATCAAAGGATGGAAATATATGCAGATAATGATTCATGACATGGCTAGTTGTAGCATTGGTATCAACTTCATCATAAGGACTCTTTGTGCTCTCTATGTTGATGCTTGCATTAGATAAAGTTTCCCTTAGTATTATGGAGGTATCACTGATATGTTTAGATTCCTTTGAATAACCAAGACCTTGATGCTTAGGATTACCAATAATCTGTACTAGTTCTAGGATACTCTGTTCATGTAGGCCTAATCATCTACCTTAATACTAAATCCGTTGAGAGATTTTACTTGTAATAGGATATATCTTACCTTGGAAATAAGTTGATAATCCTTATTTTCTCTATTAGGGATCTTTAAATGTGGTAGATTCCTCACTGATAGGCTCCTTAAAATGTGGGATACCTTCCCGATTGATATCTTTGGCCTGATCTTGTAAAATATCAAATTTTAATGCTTTTTCAAGAGGTGTTTCTGATTTACTATCCACGCAAAATTCTTCCTCATGATTCATTTTTTATATGTCTTCATAGGATCTTTTTGATTCACAACTTATATATAAGTCTTATTTATAATCCATTTTTGATATCTCCATAGGATATTTCTGACTCACAACTTATGTATAAGTCTTCTTCATGATCCCTTTCTGATATGTCTCTAGCTTCTGCTATGTCTTGATCTTGTGTACAAATGTTAAGATTAAGAGACTCTTGTTCTTTGGTAATGATATCAAGAGTATGGGACTCTTGATTTACATGAAGATCATCTACATGTCCATTAGGAGTAATCATCTCATGGGTAGATGTATTTGTGCTTGGTATATGGATGTGTTCTTTTTTGGGAAAACATGGGATGTCTTGGAAGATATCTTCCAAGTTATTGTAGTATTTTGATGATAGGGATTCTTGATCTTGAATTTGTGTGGTATCATCTTTTACATGGATCAATTTCAAAGAAGGTATTTTCTATAAGGGATCCTTGGATTTCCTCAAAATGTGGACATATGGGTGATAGCTCTTGGCTTAGATTTTTTGCATTGGGTATAAGTGTTAGATTAAGAGTCTCTTGATCATCAATATGTACTACCATGAGATTGGATGATGCCAATATATCTTGGACTGAATCATTGCTAGACTTGGGTTATTAATTTTGATCTTGCTCGGGGTTAATTTCTTGATGTATGTCCTCTTTCTCACTAGATGATGTAGAGACATTGTCAATGAGATCGGTGATAGATAGCTCTTGATTGTTGTTTTCAAATTTTGAGGTTGAGACATTATCATTGTTGTCATTGGTAGATGGCCCTTGAACACCATTTTTAATAGTTATTTATCCCTGATCAATGAGGTCTTGGATGGGGTTTTTGAGTGTTGTGCATCTGTTTGTTCTATGACCCTTGATTTTGTGGAACTCACATTGTTCATACTGGTTATACCAAGGGAGTTTAAAGCTTGGTTCACCATAAGTTGGACTATCATTGATTTTGATATGTTCTTGTTGTACTAGTTAATGCATGATTACCTCTAAAGTTTCTCCCAAAGGGGTGAATTTCCTTCTTGGTTGGTAATCTTTCCTCTATGTATTTTATTGATTGTTTTGCTCTTGATTTTGTATTTGAGGTATATTTTGATATTGCACTTGAGGTACATTTTGGTGTTGCAAAACTTCTTGATACTGCGATTGAGGTACATCTTGATATTGTTCTTGAGGTACATTTTGGTTTTGCAGAACTTCTTAATACTGTGGATATTTCAAGTGTTGTTGATGTAGATATTGAGGTGTTTGTGGAATGATGTCTGTTGGTTGTGGATATGTAATGCTTCAACTTTGCACATGGCATCGACAATACGTTGGATTTCAATTTTGTTTAAGCTCCTCAAGATCTCTCTCATTTTTATTTAGGTCTATTGGATGTTTTAGACTTATTCCTTGATGGGGTTTTTGAAACCCTTGATGTTGTTGTGACCCTAGATAAGAGTGATTTGGGTAATATATTGACATGTTTTGGGGATATTTTGATATTCAATACCCTATCAAAAGCTCACTTGGTTTATATCCTCATGGGCCACTTTCATCATTTGTGGTGTTCTTGCTTGCTTCCATTTTCTTCCTATGTTGTGATCTCATGGTTGTCATAAACAACTTGGGTCCCCTATGGGAGAGTGGTGTAACGTTTGAACTCTTTAGGTGACTCAAATCCTAAAGATCCGATGTTGTACTACAGATTATGCGAGATATTGGAACTGTTGGAACATACCAAGATTTTGACAATAGTAGAAGGAATACAAGTTTGGATTGTTCTTGGAAGAATGTTTGTCAAAGTTGTATACCAACCTAGTTCTGGTTTTGTGAAGTGCCCAATGGTATTTCTTGAGATCTTTTTGACTAATATGACTAAGTCTAGAATGACGACCTGTGGAATTTACCTTAGGGATCTTAACCTTGTGTGAGATCATGAAGGTGATATTTATTTCCACACGGGTGGTGGTAATACGGGTCTTTCTACTGCTTGGATTGTTCTTGGAAGAATGTTTGTCAAAGTTGTATACCAACCTAGTTCTGGTTTTGTGAAGTGCCCAACGGTATTTCTTGAGATCTTTTTGACTAATATGACTAAGTCTAGAATGACGACCTGTGGAATTTACCTTAGGGATATTAACCTTGTGTGAGATCATGAAGGTGATATTTATTTCCACACGGGTGGTGGTAATACAGGTCTTTCTACTACTATGTCAACTTTCTCTTCCTCTTTGTCTAAGACAATTGATGTGGTGAGAAACTAGCGGGTTGTTTCGTTCTTTTGAAAAATAAAGATTCTCAAGCTGCTTATGATGCCAATTTGTTCACCTTTGATATATGTGAGACTAGGTTGAAGGATCAATGCTACAAGATTTTATTGTTGAATTGGGGTAGTTGGTCACTAGATGGTCATAAAGTTTAATGGTGCTATGGGATGGTTTTTGTGAAGCTCAAGACCCTAGGGTTTGAGTGTTGTTTTGGATTGATACTACTTTTTGGAAATCAAACTGTTGAAGAACTAGGGTCCATATTGGGGAAAACTTTAAGAAACCCCCCCCTCAGTGCAAGTGTAAAATCTTGGGAATCCTATATACTTCTCGATGAAAAATATTAATTTTATATGCGATTTTTTTCGTTTTACGGGAAAAAAAATAATCCCAATTGGCGAATATTTTATAATCCTTGGAAGTTCATGGAAAATCTTTGCGAATTGCAATACTTTTTAATTGAATAAAATATTTTTCATTGGCAATTAAAACCGTTTTTCAAACCAAAATTTTTTTCCTTTGGCAATTAAAACCTTTTTTCAAAGCAAAAAATATATTTTCATTGGCGAATTAAAAAGAATCTCAAAATAATAAAAAAATCCAATGGCAAAATAAACAGATATGCCAATGAAAAATTATAGGGGTTTTTCGATGAATGTTCGATGGATGACTGTAGTTGCATTCCAGAATTAAATCTCTAAAGCACTAGACTTGCGATTTGAAACTCAGAATAACACTATAACCGTTAGATGCTGACATGTGGCGAGATCAAGGCTCATTGCTCATCACTCATTCTGTCTTTTCAATGCCTTGACATTGTACATTTCATTTAATTGAAATTATCAATATTTTTGAAGAAAGTGTGGCTGTTGTATTGCTACTGCAGGTAGTGGGGGTGATTAATGCTATATGTGATATGAACATCCGAAGCAATTTCTTCAACAACTCATAGCTTTAATGAAACAAGATTTGTAATGATTTCATATCGTTTGAACTTTGAGTGATTTTGACAGCTTGTCAGCTTGAGGTACAGTTCAAGTTGGCATGTAGCCAGATGTCAATCAAATTAAACATTTTAATTATACAGGCTAGTAGCGGCACTGGTGGCCCATAAATAGGGATAGTGATTCAGTGAATAGTAGATAGTGCCATAAGGGTTTTTATTTTCTAGGGTTAATAAGGATTCACGAAGAAGATGATGCAGTATTGGGGATACTGTAAATTCTCCTACCTATAGTTATGTAGTTACAGAGTAATCAGTAAAAGATGAATTTCCTTCAAGTTCAGAATGGGTGGAATTGGAAAGAAGTTGATTTGGTTAACCTGACTTCTCAGACGGGTTTTGAACCAAGATGAGGAGTTCTAATGGAGGTACCAGTGGATGGAAGCTGCGTACAAAAGATGGGAGTAGATTTGCTTCTCCTCTTGTATTCTAACAACTCCCATTTCCCCAACATGGCTCTGGTTCTCAAAGGGGATAAGTACATTTTTTATCTTCACGACTCCTATTTCCCCAAGACTGATTAGAACCCCCTTTCCCCAGTATGGTTGACAAAACCACCAGCAGAAGCTTGGAATCCTAAATTTATTTTCAGAGCCACATTTGTATTACGTTGTCACCAATAGAAGCTTGGAATCATGCATTTATTTTTAGAGTTACATTTGTAGTAAGTTTTCAGCAAAAGAAGCTTGGAAATTGGAATAAATTTGTAATCCATTGTAACAAGCAACAACTTGGAATAAATTATTAATTTTTTCCTATGTAAAGTACTAAAGTGACACATTGACATGTTATTTATACAAAATAGGAGCTACAGTGCTACTCGTCTGTAAAAAGATATGTAATAATGTGACATTGAAATTCAGTTGCAATAAAATAAATGGTTGTGTTGTGTTATTCTTGATTCATTGAATCTTCATTATTCATTTATGCTTAAGAGTAAAGAATTGTTTTATGAGTTTAGAACTTCAGTGTCTATTAATAATTTAATATATTCAAATCAGTTTTTTTCTTTTGAGAATTTAATTAATATACTTTATGCAATATGCACTTGATAATTCATGGTTATATCGGGCCATCGGGGGAATGCAATCATTCATTTCACCAATGTTTATGTGTTACAACAATGTGCTTAATTTTGTTGACTCTATCGGTATATCGGGGAGCACACCTTATGAGTTATGAGTCTTTGCCTTCAGGCCATCGACGGGGCTGTGATGGGGGTTCCACCGATAAAGCATTGTTAGGCCGATGCCTATGGTATTGACTTTAAAACACATGTGTCATGTTTATTTTTTTAAGTTAATATCATATGACATAAATTACTCAAGTTTCAACCATTGGATGAACATTTGATGTATAGTTGTAGTTACATTCTGTAATGAAATGAACAGAGCGATGGGGTTCCCAACTTAAACCTCCGGAATCACCCTATAACTGTTAGATTTAGAAAGATCAACGGTTAAGATTAAGAGTTTGCAACTTGTAGACCTAAGATGTGCCATTCAATTTAATATTCCAATTTCGAGAAACAAAGCATTTAAAGCACTTTGTATTGCTAAGTGTCAACTGTCAAGTGATTAATGTTTATTTTTAAACTTTAAAGTTAATATCATAAATTAATCAAGTTTCAACTATTGGATGAACATTTGATGTATGGTTGTAGTTGCATTCCGTAATGAAATACACAGAGCGATGGGCTTCCCAACTTAAACCTCTAGAATCACCCTATAACCGTTAGATTTAGAAAGATCAACGGTTTAGATTAAGAACTTAAACTTGTAGACCTAAGACGTGTCATTCACTTTAATGTTCTAATTTTGAGAAACAAAGAATTTAAAGCACTTTGTACTGCTAAGTGTCACTGTCAACTGTCAAGTGATTAATGTTCATTTTTAAAGTTAATATCATAAATTACTCAAGTTTCAACCGTTGGATGAACATTTGATGTATGGTTGTAGTTACATTCCGTAATGAAATGCACAGAGCGATGGGCTTCCCAGCTTAAACCTCTAAAATCACCCTATAACTATTAGATTTAGAAAGATCAATGGTTAAGAATTTGCAAGTTGTAGACCTAAGACGTGTCATTCACTTTAATGTTCCAATTTCGAGAAACAAAGCATTTAAAGCACTTTGTACTGCTAAGTGTCAACTATCAAGTGATTAATGTTTATTTTTAAACTTTAAAGTTAATATCATAAATTACTCAAATTTCAACCGTTGGATGAACATTTGAAGTATGGTTGTAGTTACATTCCGTAATGAAATGCACAGAGCAATGGGCTTCCCAACTTAAACCTCTGAAATCACCCTATAACCGTTAGATTTAGAAAGATCAACGGTTAAGAATTTGCAACTTGTAGACCTAAGACGTGTCATTCACTTTAATTTTCCAATTTTGAGAAACAAAGCATTTAAAGCACTTTGTATTGCTAAGTGTCAACTGTCAAGTGATTAATGTTTATTTTTAAACTTTAAAGTTAATATCATAAATTTCTCAAGTTTCAACTATTGGATGAACATTTGATGTATGGTTGTAGTTGCATTCTGTAATGAAATGCACAGAGGGATGGGCTTCCCAACTTAAACCTCCGAAATCACCCTATAACCGTTAGATTTAGAAAGATCAACGGTTAAGTATTTTCAACTTGTAGTCTTGTAGACCTAACTCCTAAGACGTGTCATTCACTTTAACATTCCAATTACGAGAAAAAAAGCATTTAAAACACTTTGCACTTTGAAATTGTACAGTGATTTTTAAAGTCTTCACTCTTTAGATTGCTCATTGGCTCATTGCAGTGCACCACCCTATTTTGGATTCCACAGTTCCACTTCCAACAACACCATTCCAGTTTTCAAGAGTCGAAACTCAGAATCTGGGTAAGTGAAAGAATTCCTGCGGCTACGTTTCATCGTTTGACATTTCTTAAAATCTTATTTTGTCAAATTATGAAGTTTGGGTTTAGAGACTCAATAATTCATTAAAATTAAGGAGGACTAATAGGTATTACTTATTAGGGAATTCAAATTTCACAACCTCACATTTGTATAAGCATGTCTACCACCAGTACCACTAGAGCAATGTCCGATAAAAAAATACATTATGCAGAATTGCTTAAAACCCCAAGTTTCACCGATGGGTACCATGATATTTATGATCCTGAAATCTATGGTAGGCATACCTCAGAACTTAGATTTTCATCTTAGAATAAGGTTGCAAAGAAAATCCAAGTTGATAGTATTAGTGCACCGTGGGCAACTGGATTAGGGCGCATGATGTTACATGAAGTTTTCCCTTGCCCATAATTTATCATGGTCTATGCCGAAAATTATGATGATAAGAAAAGAGAAATTGTTAATAAAGATAACCAAGAAAAATTGTTATCCATTAATGCAGAAGAACTTGGAAAAGTGTTGGGGTTTACAACCGAAGAATTTGGAAACCACCACATTGACCGAGATAAGCTTTCTAGTGATTATGAAGCAGTGGAAGAAAGGCTGAAAAATGATTTCTTAAATAAAATTGTTAAGGATAGAAACAAATTGAAAGGTGATCATAAGCCTCCTTATAATTTGGATATTTTTAAACCATGGGTTCATGACACTATTTCCATGCTAGCATTTTGCCTCGGTCTGGATAGCAATTTGGAAGTGGGTGCAAGCCTCCTTGAAATGGTATATAATATCCATTATGTTGATGAACATGTCAAATATAATTATACTCAACACATTGTAGAATCCATGCATAAACAATTTTTAAGGTTCCACGAGGACATTTAGGTTCACAATCTACTTGTGCTATCTTTTTCTATTCAAATTTAGAGGATTGTTTCAGACCAACAAGCTTCAAATTCAGCCCTATAGTAATGCAGAGGAAAATAAAATGGCCCTAGTATATGACTGGACCACTGAGATAAGGATGCATGATTCTCGAAGGAACTACAATCATTTTGTAGACTACTTTTTGGCTCCATTGCATCAAGTAATTACAAATACTCCAATGCCTAGATTGCCTATGTCATGTAGAAACTGCATGCAACTAGGAAAAGAAATACAATTGGTTGATTGGTACTTAATGGAAGAATATACTGTGCTAAGATTTTATGGATCGGGAGTACAGCCATACAAACTTCCAATACATGTGACATAAAGGGTTTTTGCATTGGAATATGTAAGGAAGGTGTAGAGTGCTGATGAACTACACTTTCTCAGTTAGCAAAAGAAGACCTTATTTCCTTCTTTACCTTTTTCATGTGGAGGGTTCACATTCGAGAGAAAAGCATTTAGTGTGGCACATAATCTTTTGATTTTTTTTGACTTTGATGCTATCTGTCACTGGCAGTATGATCCATGTGACGTTAGTAAATCAATGATTGTGACCAATAGGAATGTTGTAAATAGAATTCAACATCAAAGTAAACCCTTGCTTGAAAACTTGAGAAACAAGGATTCTTGGGATGAGGTCAAAATAGAAATGGAGAAAAGTGCTACTGAGAATGGTATTTCTTTTGAACAATTGTCAGCAAAAATTATGGCATTGCACCGAAAAAAAAATCAGGACATACAACATTTTTTATGAAAAAAGTGATAAACCATCTAGTAGAGTATAAATTCCAGGTTCTCTAGAGAAGGAATTTATACATAAAAATTGGTCACGATAAAAAATTAGTGCCTTTTGGTCTATGAGGAAGGACCTAGGTGATCCAAGAGCTCTTGCAGAGTATGAAGCTAACAAAGAAGATAAAGAGTTTAGAAAATTGTGGAAAATAAAGCATCCTGATCAACATAGAAGCAAAGGAAGTGATGAATTTGATGATGAATCTAATGATGATATTGATAGGGAAGAATAAGAACAAAGCCATGCCAATTACAAACTTGGTTTAAGTGAGGCCACAAAAGAAGCATATGCTTCAACATATACGTCAGGAGAAACCATACTTGAAAAAATTGGTTATGAAGGTGGTCCTTTGGGGTCCAAAGGACAAGGCTCTTGGACAATAATAGGTGTTGAGCATAGAAAAACAAGTGATAAATATGGCCTTGGGCTTGGAGGTGAAAAAGTAGACCAAGGGTATACGAGTCAAACTCAATTTGTTAGAGCTTCTAATCCTCATCCTCATGGTCAGATACAATCACAACTAGGACATGCCCTTGGTGGACAGTTTAGTGCAACTGGGAGTGCCATTGGTGGTGATGGTATGGGTAGTAGTAGTAGTAGTGTTCAACATGTGCTACAATAAAAAATTACACACAATACTAAGAGGAAAACAATAAAAGATACCACAGAAACACCAGGTGGTCAAGGTAATCAAAAGAGGCAAAGGATTTTGATAGGTCCAAGTCACACTATCAGTGGATCCACCAGTACCACAAAGGAGTTATTTCCAGACACTCCCCCAATTCTAGTTAGTGTGGGTGCGACATCATTAGCAACTGCAAGTACTCCTATTCCTTCGCCATTTAAGCATTCCATTGTTCCTACCTCCCAGGTTATGATTTCATTGAAGAGTTTCAAAAGAAATCAGACTTGAATAAAAAAGAAAAGAAGCAACTGATGGAGAGTGTGTCTTCTGTAACTTCAGAGCCTACAACAACCATGGTATTACCCAAATTTGACACAAATAAAGAAATCATGGAGTACACAATTGTTGTTCCCACAGTTCAAAACAAACCAACAAATCAGATGGATCGATCTGAATACCAGGTAACCAATTTTCAATTGGATTTTTCTGGCCTGAAAATTATTGATAAAATTAATGTATCAAAGAAGAACAATGAATTGGTGTACACATCATTGCTAAAGCAAGATAGAGATAAGAAAAGGTTGTAGACCCAAATATAAAAGTTACAGGCAGACCTAGCAAGTGAGAAAGCAAAGAGGAAAGCAACAGATAACAAGAGCAATGAATTAGAAAAAAGAATAATAAAATATGCCTCCACATCAACAAGCAAAGAGGATAAATCAAATGAGAGAGAAGTGAATGACCTGAAGCGAAGGCTAGATGAGAGAAACAAGAAATATGATGAGGAAAAATCTACTTAAGAAAAATTAAGACTAAGCATTGCAAATGGAAATGCACGGTGGGAACAAAATTTGGAGAAACAGAGAAAAACAAATGAAAGATTGGAGATAGAGCTAAGGGAAGGAAAAGAAGAAATTAAGTCTTCTCAAAATAAGTTATCTGCATTTTGTAGAGATACAGTGAGGCATATGAAACAAAAGATCTGGGATGAAATAATGTAGAGGTTTGATCATTTGTGTGACATGTTTCAATTGATTGATGCTATCAGACAACATTATAAGAAGCTCAACAAATATTTAGTGGACAACAAAAAGGTGTTGGAATTAGAGAAATCTGCAAATCAAGTTCTACACACAGTCTAAAAAGCTAGTGACAATGATCTGAAATCAAAAGGGACTAACAATTGGATTGAAACCTCAATGAAGTTGTCATCTATCATTGAAAAGTGTTCGAGAATGTGTGGAACAAAGGAATATTTGCATTTGGTTGCAGACAAGATGAAGGTGGTGAATGAAAAGGTAAGGAACTTCACAGAGCTTGGTTTTCCAGAGGCTTTTGACACAAATGAGCGATTCATTGGAAAGGATGGTTTTAGAAAGAAGATGGAAGGTGCAAGGAAGAATGATTTGGACCAGTTTCCTCAGAACCCAGATGTGAACTATTTGGATTCCATCAGAACACTGATAACCTTGAATGCAAAATTGACTTAAGAATTCAAGATAGGTTCCATTTCCAGTTACAATCATGAAATGTTAACAAAACTTCAAGTCAAACAACATCAGTTAGAGAAAATGGAAATTCTTCCACCTGAAGAGTGGAAGTTGCTAGAAAAGTTGATACAATGACTTGATTTATTATTTTCAATCTTTGATAATATGAGTTTCGAAGTTCCAACTCAGCTTTGTGCAGACTTGTCTTTGGGCATTGGCACGATTTTGCATTGCCAATGCCAATATGTACTCCTTCATGTGAAATTAAATTAAAAAGGTCAAATTCAAACTTCAATAATGTGATGATGTTCAATTATCTGTATTTTGTACTATTTATTTTATCATTTGAACTAGTGATGAACTGTTAGCTCATTATATTTACTTCTTGGTAGAGCTTCCAAGTTATGGATGTTGAACTCTTAGCTCATTATATTTACTTCTTGGTAGAGTTTCTAAGTTATGGATGTTGAACTGTTAACTTTTGTTATGTTTTGACTAAAAATCCTAATCAGTATCCACCAACTTACACCTCACCCACATCCCACATACTGCAAAAATACACTACATTTGATTTTATGATTAGCACAAATTGTAGAGATTTGTGTGACAAGATCCATTTGGTGGCCCACATTACTACTTGATGAATGATCATTTCCATAAATAAATCTAAAACCCCATGGTCACAACCCCTATTCCTGAAGAATTCAAATTCAATGTACTGACAAATTAAATTTACTTCCACACACTCAATTTGAATAACATAAACAACCACTTTGGAGACATCCAAATAAGTTAATAACTTATAAGCACATGAACCCACAATAGTTGAACACTCGAAAGAAAATCAATAAATATGTGTAACCTTCTCCATTTTATTGATCTTCTAAGTTCAAATGATGTGCATTATAAAAATAGTTTATGCTATGAGATGGATGGGCGAATTGGTGCAATCTATTATCTATCTTCTTACTATTTTCTACTCTAAAGTCTAATTAAAAATGATGTGATGATCCATTGATCTCCTATTGGGGTCTTGATCTCTCTTATATATGAGAGGCAACAAACTACAAACCCCTTGCAAAAATTCATGACGTTTGACAACTAAACATAGCTCAAATTATAAATAAAACAATGCCGCAGGTGAATGCACCGATCCGTTAATCTCCAAGCAGAAGTTCATGTCCACTGACCACCTAAGATCTATTCAAGGCTTCTACTCCATGATAGGGCACTCATCATGCTGTCGGCTAGCGTTCTTCCTCTGAATCTGATGGTTGTCCCATTGGATCTGATTCTGACACATCTACAGTTTGGCTAATAAATAGATTAACTGCAGAGAGGTGATGGATGTACTCCTGTTCAACATAGGTGTCCATGTTAGAGATTGCCTCTTTCATATCATATTCCATAGACATTCTCTTCCTTCCAATCATCATATTCTCGGGGATTTCCAATGCCAAAATGAATTATCGGGAGTGGGACTGAATCAAAGCAGTCGAAATCTTCCCTAAGCCTATTATGATATCCATTATGTGATTCTACCAACTTGTTATATTTCAGCAATATTTGTCCTTTCATGACATTCTTATCTACGAGTTCCTTTTTTTTCTCCATCATTCTAGGCTACAATCGTTCATTCTCCACCAATGCAATGTGTGTTTGTTTGAATACTTCCCAATATTCAATAACACATTTCATCATTTTATTGAACCTTTCTTTTATCATTTCAGATACAGTGTTATATTTGATGGTTTTCACTTCTTTCTCCAATTCTTTGCATTTTCCTTGGGATTTCAGATGGCAATTCTTCTAGTGGGCTACATCAGCCAATGCATCAAGCACTCTCTTATATTTTTCAAGCCATGGGGAGTACAACTCTGATGTGGAGGAGGAAGATATTTTTTCTCTCTGATTTGCTAGCTCCTTCTTCAGTTTGTCATTTTCCTTAATCATTTTTTTGATCTGTGCTTTGGTAAATTTTGCCACATTTATATTCAATTCTGCTATCTCCATAGGGTTGGTATCCACTACTCGTTGAACCAAGAGATGACCAAACACTTGGTTTGGATTACTAATTATATAAGGTCTTTTATCATGGGGATACAATGACCAAATAAGCAAGGTGGCTTCGTCTGGGTTGTACATAGATCCTGAATACATTTTGTCACTTGCTTCTTTTGTTAAGTTCATTGTTGTATCCCCTCTTTTTCTGAAGCTATCAAATACAATTGAAGAGATAATATCCCACCCTGGCATGAGCAACACTCTAGCTTCTTGAAGCAATTCCCTACCTCTTTCAGGAGTGATGGACTCCATTTCCTTTTCTACCTCCCTTTTCAGTTCCTCCAGAGCGTTTGCCTCATGTTTAGGAGTGATATCCTGTATCTGTTGTCTCATTTTTCTACCTTTATATTCATAAACAAATGATTTAAATTCAGAATATTTAACAAAATCACAATCAGAAATAAACTGTTGTCCAGCCCTGACCCTCACATCATCAGATAGTTCATTTGATGCCTCAAATCTTACAATATTCTGCTCTTGAGGGGGCTCGTACTGTGCAATCACAGGAGCACTGATTTGTTTGACCTGCTCACCCTCTTCATCACCCTACTCTTCTTCAATTATATCAGTATCTACAGAAAAAACATACCTCAGGAGTAGGCTGTGAAGGTATGTAATCCAAGGGCTTTATGTCTTTAGCTTGTACTCCTGAATAGATTGCATGAGGTGCATCAAAAATAACTAGGGGAACATCCTTTACCAGTTCATTGACATGAGCGATGAGTTGCTCAATTCTTGTTAAAGGATCCCGTATCTCACCAAATGCCTTTGAATAGGATGGGACATTTTTCCTCTTCCATTCCTCTGTAAGCATAATCTTGTTATAGGCGGCCATTCTTTCCTTGGTGGAAGCCTCATCATGGTTTCTTATGACATCTTCAATTGAGAACAAATGTTCATACCTTGATAGCCCCTGCGATAATCTTGCCTTGTGAATAAACCCTTCTGCATCAATTTTTTTCCTTACATCACCTAGAGGTAGGTTGTATTGTGGTAATTTACCATCAATTTCTCCATATCCTTCATTGGAAACCACTGTAAAGTCTCCAAAACATAAGGTGTTGGGAATAATTGATTGTTTTCTATGTCCTTTGAGGTGTTTGGAATCAGATTTTTCCAATTGCCTCACAATTTCTAAAAAAGCAATTCAGTCAGGAAGTACTCGTGGCATCAAGTGTGGAGCCCCTTCGAACCCATAAACCCTTATCACTGTACAATTAGGGAAAGCATACTAGTCTCCCCAGTTATGATTCACTTTATTTCTCCGGTCATTTTCCTTTGGTCTTAAAAATCTTTGTACTTCTAGGGATAGGTTATAATTGCACGAATACCCCAACAACTTCATCAATGGTTTTACAAAAAATTCTTTAAAATAAAGGTAATGAGACCTACCAAATTAGTTGTCCCACAATGAAGTCCACATTTGTACATGTTTAAAATCTCCATTTTCATCTGTATCTTTTATCCTTAATTCTTCACTCCAAACCCATCTGACTTGTCCCTCGTACAATAGCAAATGCATAAGCAAAGAATAGTGTTCAAAATTAATATTATTATTTTTAATCTTTTCAAGCCCTCGATGTAGGGCATTGGACAAGTATCTAGCATAATCAAATGGCCTGGCATCCTTGCTCTATATGTCTGCAGTTAAGACCATTGGGGCAATCAACATGAGAGGTGGAACCTCTACTCCCAAAACCTAACTAGCTGAATAATAGGTGTATCAAAAATACTCTTCGAACAAATCTTCATGGAAAGGAGGGTTTTCACTGCTAGAGAACCTCCTGATTTCGCCTCCTTCATCCTTGGGCCTATGCAAAGGTAATTTCCATCTCTTATAGCTAGTATCCATGTGGTGATACTCTGTCAAGAGATCTTTGATCATGAATGATAAATTCAATGAACACTCTAACTGAAATACATTAGAAATGAGATCCCTAGAAATAACAAGCATGTCACCCCCGCCATGTGACTGAATAGTTATTTTCTTGGGGTCATATCTGATAGCAAGAGATTTAATTAGCTCTGCGTTCACAAACACATTGGGCACCACAAGTCTTCCCAGGTTCAACCTCCATGGATTGCAGACTAGTTGAAACCTAAATTGTTTTCTATAATGGTACATGAAGAGGTTGTACCCTCGTTGCGGTGTCCAAATATCCCCTAAGCCCTTTTATTTGTCCCATAATCGATCCATTCAAAGGATTCATTTGAGCACTCCTCTTGGGTCTCGGCCCTGACCCAGGACATTGATCTATCAGGTCTTCATTTAGGAGTCTCTTAGGCTTTTTGATTTTCTATTTTTTAGCTTTGGGTTTGTCTGTACTCTCTTCCATTATTTAAATCTTAAGCTTTGGAGTAAAATAGCTTCTCAGCGGGTCTGAAAGTGAAGTACTTACATGAGTCTCACCGAGTTGCCTCCATAATCCACCAGTCTTTGCTGTGTCAGAACTCCAAGTTTTTGCCTTTTTGCTTCTGCCCTAAGTGAAATCTTCTAGGATTTTGTAAAATCTATGCGATCAACTTGTGATATAATTCACTTCAATTCTGGTTCATAAATGCACCGCAACATGGCTACACGATGCCTCGGGATGTCACATCAGACTTTCACTGATAGCCACCCTCTCCATCAATGGACACCTATCCTTCATTCTATCGGTGGGATGCCAGATAATGTTTCCCCGATGCACCATAGTTCCTCCGATATACTTTATGCATTTGATAATTCATGCCCATGGGCCATGGTTATAATTCATGGTTACTTTTGTTGACAATTTGACTCTATCAGTATATCAGGAGAGCACCTTAGGAGTTAGGAGTCAGCCCGATAGAGTATTCTTACACCGATACTAGGTTGTGAGCTATTTTTATCGGGCCATCGACGGGATTGTGATGAGGGTTCCACCGATGAAGCATTGTTAGGCCGATGGTATTGAGTTTTGTTAGGAATGGGGGAAGGAATACGTCACTACAAAATTTCAAATTTGTTTAATATTTATGGATGCAATGTGAATGTAGGCTATAATATGGATCTTGTCACAAAAATTTCTACAATTTGCGTTGTTCATAAAATCAAAGTGTGGTATATTTTTGTGATTATTGATAAAATAAGATAATTCATGCCCATGGTCATAAATTATAATTCATGGTTACTTTTGTTGACGACTCTATCGGTATATTGGGAGAGCACCTTAGGAGTCAGCCTGATAGAGTATTGTTACACCGATACTAGGTTGTGAGCTATTTTTATCGGGCCATCGACGGGATTGTGATGGGGTTTCGCCGATGAAGAATTGTTAGGCCGATGGTATTGAATTTTGTTAGGAATGGGGGAAGGACTACGTCACTACGGAATTTCAAATTTGTTTAATATTTATGGATGCAATGTGAATGTAGGCTATAATATGGATCTTATCACACAAATTTCTACAATTTGCATTGTTCATAAAATGAAAGTGTGGTATATTTTTGTGATTATTGATAAAATAAGATAATTAATGCCCATGGTCATAAATTATAATTCATGGTTACTTTTGTTGACGACTCTATCAGTATATTGGGAGAGCACCTTAGGAGTTAGCCTGATAGAGTATTGTTACATCCATACTAGGTTGTGAGCTATTTTCATCGGGCCATCAGCGAGACTGTGATGGGGGTTCTGCTGATGAAGCATTGTTATGCCGATGGTATTGAATTTTATATAATTTATAAAATATCATCAACTACAGTTTGAATTTGGCATATGATTCATGAAGTGCAATATAAAATAAAATATCTTGAACTTGAAGTGCAATGATTCATAATTTATTTGAATACAATATAAAAAATCATCAACTACAATTTGGAATATGATTCATGCAGTGCTTGAGTGCAATATAAAATAAGATATCATGAAGTGCAATGATTCACAATTTCAATGTTCATTGAATACAATATAAAATATCATCAACTACAGTTTGGACTTTGGAACAATGGAAATTGATTCATGAAGTGCAGTAAAAATACCTAAAACCTGCTAATTCTCTTCCATTTCCCAAACGGAGTCAAAGTCCTCAAATTGATGCTCATCTTCAGATAAAGTAAAAGAGTCATCTTGATTCTGAGACTGCTTTCCACTTTCTTCGGCTTGTGTCTCAAACTCAACATTCATTGTTTGATTTGTGTCAATTTCAATATCATTGTCATCTATCCCAGGCCCAGTCCCACTGCCACTACCACTAGTACTACCACCAGTACCGACAAATCTTGGAATTGGAGAGCCTGTGTTGCACAACCCGGTCCCTCTTCTTTCACATGTGGACCTCCAGATTGTGAGTGCCCTTTCAAAAGGAATTTTTTTGACATTATATGCAGTTCCTTTCATCCTCAAGCAATTTTCCAAATTCTTGTCCAGTTTGTTTCTTAGCTTTGATTTCAAAAACCCCAATGTACTGAAAACTCTCTCATCCTCCACCGACCCCAATATCATTGTTTGACATAAATCAACAAGTTTGAAATATTCTGACATCGAACCATGCAATATTTCACTCTGACCTAAGCTTGTCCAAACCTTTTTTATTGATCCCGATTCAAAGGCCTTCTCCTTGCCCATGGACTTATACTGGTCCCTCATAGCTGTTGCAAAACTCCCACATTGCTTTCTAAGCTTATTTTCATTTAAAATTCCTTCTATTGTCTGCTCATTATATGTTACCTTTTTCGAAAAATGTTCAATCAAGATTTTTACTTGATCATGAAAATATTTTGGGTTATCTCGGTTTACCCAAAATTTAGGATACAAAATACCCATGGCTTCAAGTATATCATGTCGAGGGAATCTTTCACGAATCGCTGAGGAAAGAGATTTTGCAATTTCCTTCAAATTATCACTAACAGATTTAACAATGCCGTTAAAATCTTCCTCGTTAACAAGTACTTTTCTAGAGCACCTGGCTGTCTTACAATGGTACATTGGTATCTCATATCCACGTACACAAATACATAAGTGCCTGCTTGCATTAAACTTTAAATAATTATCAGGATTATTCAAATCAGTAATTTTCCGCCACATCAAATAATTTGTGCCTTCTTGTGTTAGATCTAGATATAGATGATCGAGGTCCAAGCATGTAAGTTTACGTAGATTGGCATATTCATAAATATACATAGTTCTATCTTGGGCTTTCTTCACAAGATTTTTCATCTCATCCAACATAGGGGGAAGACTAGCTAAAGTCAAGAGTGTCTCTATATCGCTTAACCTATGTAAGAGGTCAGGAGCTTTGTCTACTATGTTGCGATGCTCGTACATCACTCCAATCAAGGATTGATATTCTGAAAGAACTCATTGTGTTGGTCCATGCAGGGAGATCCATCTGGTATCGACATCCTTGAGAATCTTGTTTCTAGGTGTTATTCCCTCATAAAAATGTTGAAATTCAAGGAAACGTTTGGGACTTCGGCAGAAGTATGCGTGGATCTCGCGAACTAGATTTTCAACTTTTGATACTGTAGGAAACTTGCTTACAATTTTGAATGCTAAATTCATTATGTGGGCCATGCAGTGAATGCCAAGCATGTATAGTGCACAAGTAGTTTGTAACTTTGTGCAAAGACTACTCCTTTGACGTTGCATCACTGCAGCTCCATCAGCTCCTACACACACCAACTTTTTGGTAATTCTCAACTCATCCATACCTGCAATTTCATTCAAAGATTTCTTGACTAGTTCAAATAGATTTTGTGATGTTGAACTGTCCTTCATTTTACGAACACAAAGAAGATGAGCTTGGCAAACATGTTGTTCTACAGTATACAAATGTATACAAACCCAAGAAGTATTGTCTACCATAGTAACTTCATCTAAAGATAATGCAATGAAAGTTGACTCTTTTAATTTCTCCTTTAAATCTTTCTTTTCCACTACAGCAAGATAGTTCACCCATTCCCATCCAACGTTTACTAACCAATGTGAGAAGGGAAGGTGGGGAACACTCAAATAAGATAATAAATCAAAATATTTTGGGTAGTCTGTCATAGGATGCCCCCTGGACAAAATATGAAAAATAACACTCATCTGAACAGTTTTTGACAGATTTGCTGCTGCCATGGCTTTTCCAAAATGAGCCTCAAATGTACCTTCACATTTTTTAATCTTTGACATTCTATGGTTATTCTCTCCATAATTTGTGGCATACTTAACATGAAAACATTATTCCTTTGATTTCCATTGTACGACTGATTGTTCCTTTCCGTCTATGATTTGTTTTTCGTAAACTTTGTCGATATGCTTTTCTACAATGTCAAGCTTTAGCTGCATCGTCTTGTCTCTTCCACATTTCTAGCTACAAATCTTACATTTGACCTCTATTTTTCATTTCAATATCATTTCCGTTTGATACCCCCACTACTTCAAGGAATGGGTACTTCAACAACCAACCAATTTGAAAATTCCTTGTCATTTCCCACTCGCGCCCCAATTTTTCTTTGCCTTTTCTTTTCTTGCTACCAACATCATCCTCATCCAAGTCAATTATCTCACTCGGGCTAAACAGGGTATCCCTTGGAACATCTTCTGCGGTATTGCCATCCTCATTTGATACATTTTGATTTAACACAATGACAATCTCACCTTGAACTTCCGATGGCGGTGAGGTATTGTCATTGCCATCTTCAATAATATTTGGTGGAAGATTTGATGGTGTAGCTCCACCTTGATCTGATGGATTAGAAGCTTTGCCAATTCCAAAGTAAGATTGTATGGTACCTCCACATTTTGGGTGTTTTGATGGCCTCCCAGTCTCTTCATTATCCTCAGGAGTCTTACCCTTGCAATTGTTGCTCGACATATTGATATCTCACTTTGAATAAAAGCTGGAAAAAAAATGTCTTCTTGTTTAAGAAGGACAAACCAACATAGAATATAGATCCCATTCCCTACTCAAAATCATGTTTAATACTGAAGCAAGAATGGAAAATAGATAAAGAAATCTTATTATTATAACTAATAACAGTATGAAGAAATGATCACTCACCTTTGAGTCTGCATTTTCGGGTTTTGCTTACTTCTGAATCAAGAAGTAGAACCTCAGAACCAAACAAAATATGTAAGAACAAACAACAGTTTCAATTGTATTTATATCAATCCATATTTGGTGAATTCCGTGGGATTTTTAAATGGTATGTTAAAAATTTGGTGAACCCCGCGTGCTTATACAACGATACCTTGTAATTTTCAAGCGAAATAGGTCCTCATAAGCAACTATTTAAAATTTTAATTGGCGAAATGGGTCTTCACAAGCAACTATTTGTAAATTTTAATTGGCGAAATGGGTCCTCATATAATGTTGTTTTAATAGTATTGGCGAATATGTTGGTGTTTTATGACATGCTCCCCAGGATTCCAAGCGAAAATATTGATCGATCCATTAGAAACGTGTAGTCTGTTATGGCGAATTTATTGCCTAAACATGCCTCATAAAAAAAAACCGCCGGTGAATGGACATGCATTGGACCGATAGTTCATGAAATCCGAGCGATTTGAACACCTTGTTGGATACCTAGAATTCGCCAATTTCGATTTGCCCGATTCCTAAAATTCACCAATTGGTGAAGATTCGCCACTAAAGTTATCCCTGGTCCATATTCCACTTTCTTGTCTAGAGGATATGTTGCGGGAAAGCTTACTTGTACTATCTATGAGTCCCAATTAACTATTGATATCATGGAAGTTTGAGTGGAGGAATGACCTTAATGGTTTGTTTGATTTTTATTTCAAATAGGTAGGATGGAAATAATGGATGTGAGACTATCTAACCTTCTAGATTTCCAATTATTTTGGTTCAAACAATGATCTTATAAACAAATCTCTCTCAACTTTTTCTCTGTGTTTGAAGTATGGCAAGTGATAAAACAACTCTTGGACTAACTCAACAAGCATGGAATTATGTGACCTTCATGTCTATAACTTAGGCTATGAAATCACAACACCCAAGCCATAGTTCCCAAATATTTACTTTGATTAATGTAACCTAAAATCAAAGCCAAAATGTTCAAAAACGTTTAAGGAAAGATCCTTTCAAGGGGTGCAAACATAAGGCTTCTTTTGAAAGTATGCACTAAATCAAAGGGTTTGTGGTTCAACCATCTCGTTTAGTGTTTGTTTTGAATGTGTTATTTTTCTTTAAATCAAATGTAGAATTTGATGTCAAATTGTTTTGAATGTAATGGGCCAAGTTTAACATAGACCAAAAATTACAACCCTGGGGGATAGAAACCATTTTCTTAGGTAGGCTTGCCTCATACTCCGAAGAGGCAATTTTACATGCAACTTATGGTGTGGTCCTTTAGTCGGACATGGCAAGTAACTTCTCAGAAGTAAACTCTGATGCACCAATTTCAAAGAATTTTTTTGGGTAATAGGGTGGCCTCTAAAATAATTTGCTTCTTAGTGATAACTATGAACACGAAAATATGACACTCACCTGTTGGCCACTTAAGGCTCTTTAACCATTCTCATTCCACTTAAGGTGTGGGATTAGGTGCAGTTTGTTGTCAACACAGCTTGAAGCTACTTTCTTATGATTTTGCAACCTTTAATATAGCCCACCAGTAAATGTACTTCGAGACCTTGCAATGAGTTCTCTAGCGTAGGATGTATCTCAAGGCAAGCCCCCTCTTTAAGATAAACTTGAAAAATAAAGTGCAATGCTCAAAAATGCTCTTTCGCTCACCCAAGATCGCCAAAAGGTGTGAGGGGAGAAGATAAAACACTTTAGCTTTACCAATCAATGAATGCACAGTGAACAATCCATGGAAAATTGATTCATTTAAACACATTGGGCGGTGTTGTCCCTATTAATATGTAAATAACATAAACAAATTGTTCTTTTTACTTGCACCAATACAAATAATTTAGGATATCATTCAAAAATCGTAATGGTGCAATACAAAAGAAATAACTTGTTCATTTTAAGCTCCAATTTTGGGTGTTTCTAAAAAAATAGTCTTGGTCTCTAATTGGTCAACAAATGAAAATTGTTTGCACTCATTTTATGCACCAAATTTAAAGCTCCTAAGTTAAGAAATAGGAAATTGGTTCATTTTTAGATCCCAAAATTGAAGTGCTTTTTTTGTTCTTTTTATGAGCACCAAATTTAGATTCCTAAGGTAAGAAAATAGGAAATTGGTTCATTTTAAACACTAAATCAAATGTGAGTTTGTGTTTGTTCATTTTAGAGCACCAAATTCAGATTCCTAAGTTAAGAAAGCATGAATTTGTTTAATTTTAATCACTAAATCAAAAGTGAGTTTGTGTTTGTTCATTTTAGGGCACCAAATTCAAATTCCTAAGTTAATAAAACATGAATTTGTTCAATTTTAAACACTAAATCAAAAGTGAGTTTGTGTTTGTTCATTTTAGAGCGCCAAATTTAGATTCCTAAGTTAATTAAATGTAAATAAAAAAAATAAAAAACCGATCATCTTCCCTACAACAAACATGTTAATGTTACTTGAATCCTGCATCAGATCTGTTAATACCTATTTACATATACAAAAACAAACAAAAATTAGTGGAAAATCCCATTACAATAGTGCAGGATCTGTGCACTTGTCTGTCAGAGCAACTGCTCAGAGAAAAAGATGCAAACACGCAAAAAAATGCAATAGCACCATTTCCATGGCAATAGCGCATTTTCAGGAAATAGCACAGTTTTCTTGACAATCAATAGCATAGTTTTCTTGATAGTCAAGTGCACAAGTTTTTTTGGGCAGCACATGAAAACTCTGTCAAGTGCATTTTCAAGACCTGCAGCTTCAAAAACAACTTAAATGAATGTTAGAGGGGACAAGGATCCCATCGGGCATGCCATAATGTGTGGGGGAGAATGTTAGATCGAAAGACAAATCAAAACATATCAAATCCAAGCATCTAAACTAAGATTAAACATATTAATCTAAGATCTAAACCTACACATACAAAATGAAACTAAGCTATCTTAACATGTATAAATGAATCTATGATTACAATATTGAATGTACATGAATAACACAATCTTACCATCCCGTAGTGGAGTGTATTTGCTTGATGTTGGGTTGTTCTTATCACCGTGAAGCCTCCAAAGTTCATGTGCAAAATATTGATGAATGATTGTTTTGGTTGGTTGATCGAAGAAATGGTGAAGCTCTATCAATGGTGTTCTTTACAACACTTTTTTGCTCAATGTATGTTGATTCTTTGATCCTTATTTGTGAGGAAAGGGGTTTGTTATATAGAAAATGAGATTTAAAATGAACGATCAAGATCATGTTGAAGAATATCTAGATCAATGGTCGAAGTGTGTTGAGAGGATTTAGACATGAGAAAATTGTGCAAAGTTGATTGCACAATTTGGATGATTGAGAAATAGATTGGCTAGTCAGGGATGTGATTGATCAATTAACAAATTTAGATTGATCAGTCGGGATTTTGATGGCTTATTTAGGAATTTGGTGGCTTAGTTAGGAATGTGATTGATCAGTTAACATATTAGATTGCTTAGTTAACAATTTAGATTGATCAGTTAACAAATTAGATTGCTCAGTCAACAATCATAATTTACTCAATCAAAAAGTGGGTGAGGAATATGAATTAATTGATTTAATTAATTAATTCCTTTTTGGAGTTGAACGTGCAAATCAAGTTTGACTTTTGCAAACAAAGTTGCATTAGTTTGATTTGATTTTTGATAATTGATTTGAATAGTTTGATTTAATTATTCAAATTTTGGAGGGAAAGTGTTGTAATTAAATCATTATTTAATAATTTAATCAACTTAGGGGAATAAGGTGATTTAGCGACATGATTAAATAATTGGCATTATTTAATCAATCAAGACAAAATAAATTGAGATTAGGACTTTATTAAATAAATGTGATTTATTTAATTGTTCGAAATGATGAAACAATGAATTAATTAAATAATTTTATATTATTCAATCAATAGTAGACTTAGGGTTTTTAGGACTTTATTAAATAAATGAAATTTATTTAATTTGTCTGAAATGATGAAAAAGTGAATGAATTAGATAATGTTGTATTATTCAATTAATAGAGGAATTAAGGTTTTTTATGTCATTTTGATGTGGTACGATGTGGGAATGTTGTGGTATGATTTTGAGATAATCTGAGATGTTACAAGATGATTATGAGATGTTCTAGGGTGATTTTGAGATGATTCAAGATGTTCTAAGATGTTATGGGATGATTTTGAGTTATTCTGAGATGTTATGGGACAATTCTGAGTCATTTCAAGATGTTATTGGATGGTTCTAAGATATTTTGAGATGATTTTGAGATATTATGAGATGTTATGGGGTGTTTTGAGATGATGTTCAATATTGTTTGATGTTGTTCGAGGATGTTTGATATTGTTTGATGTTGTTTGATGCTATTAGATGTTGTTCGGTGTTGTTCGATACTATTCTATGTTGTTCTAGGTGTGTAATAGGTGTCAAGTCAATTTTACATGTCTACATTTTGCCCCTCTTTGATACAAAGTACTAGTTACTTTGTTTCAAAGATTCTATTTTTTAAGATCAAGTTTTAAAAAAAAAAATATGCCCCACTATGCCCCAACATTCAGTGGAATGATAGTACGACTCTGTGCTACCCCTCGAGAGATTGACCGAAAATTTCAAGCTTTCAGGTCAGGCTTTTGACACTATTGTACTGTCGTTTTGATGTTTTCAAGTGAAATTTTATATCAATATGTGTTTTTTTCTAGTTATGATGCTTTCCAGAGCTTCATATTTGAAAGTAGGAAGATTCCCTAAGTGTAATTAGGGTTTCCTAGATAAAATTAGGGTTTTATTGAGGTGTTATATAGGCAATTTTTCTTCAAATTGGCTCATTTGTGCTTTGATCCTCTTGCTAATTCTTGTCTTTTGGATTTCACATTTTTTTTTGTTGTTGAGGAAGAATGTCAAGATTCAAGGTTGCTCCACATCATTCTGAGCTTGTTCAAGAGTTTGGACGACCTTCAAGCATCGATGTCCTAGTATGTACCTTCTTACTTTTCACTTTCGTCATTTTTTTGTTCTCATTATGCATGTGCAAAGTTTTGTCAGTCAATAGTGTTGTTTTTGAGATTCCTACGTAGTTGCATCGATTTTGGCACTTTTGCTCTGTGAAAACTACATAGTTGCTTAAAAACCGCACTATTGTCTAAAAACTATGTTATTTTTTTATGCTTTTGTCCTGAAACTACGCTATTGACCTAAAAATGCACTATTGACCTAAACTTGCACCCTTGTTTTTGTGCTTTGGACCTGAAACTGTCCTATTGTCTGAAAACAACACCCCTATTTCATGCTTTTGACCTAAAACTGTGCTCTTGTCTGGTTTTTGTTGAGCATTTGCCCCAGAAACTAGCAGTTGACTTCTCCTTCTATTGTTTTCTTTTAGAATTTGTTCTAAACCCTAGCATGTGTCTATTTGTCATCCTAAATGTCATTTTTTCATCATGCTCATGTCATTTTGTGTTGCTTTTAGTGATTTTTTTAGTGGCTAATATTCGCTAATTGGCTAATACTTGAAATTTTGGAATCCAAAATTGGCTAATAGTTCAAGCTATAATATGACTTGAATCACCACATTTTTTCAAAATTTTATTATAATCTTATTTAAATCATGAAACAAATTATTTTATAAATAATTTAACTCAAAAATTCACCACAATATTTGACACATGATTAGATTAAATTTGCCTAAATTTTATACATTATAGTAGAAATGTACATTAATTTGCCAATAGTATATCATAATTATTAGTTAATTTAGGACCATATTTTTAATCTTTAGTTTTCACTATTGATTTATAATACAATCTAATTTCCCATGTATTCCACGAGGTAAAATCTACCCACGATCTGTAATGCTCATGGGGCCCACAATTTTGGGTATCATGAGCATTATAGATCGAGGGTACATTTTACCTCACAAAGTACAAGGGTCATTAGATCAATGATCTAAAATCAATTTTGAGCCCCATGAGAATTATAGATCATGCGTACATTTTACCTTGCAAAATAAAATGAGGTTCATTGTATTATATTTTTCTTTTTCTTTTTAGACTGCAAGAATCGGTCAGGTATCTGTCCCCTATAAACTACAGTGCGCCTAGTAAAAAATTTTCACATGACTGGTGATGTTGGAACGACATGCCCTCTAATACCACGGGGATGGTGGGGAGACTAGGACCTCGTGACCTCTTGCCTGCAACAAGATGCTTTAGCCAATCGAGCTACCCCATCGCCCCACCATTGTATTATATTTTAAAACAATGGTGGCAAGTAAATTTTATAGTCTAGCCCTTAAACCCATCAATATTTTCCACCCTCAAGCCCTTACTTTTCCATGAGAAATACTCTTATATTGGATGGATTCACCATCATAATTAATGCATTTTCTTATTATTCTTGAAGATTCATCAAAATTATCTACATAATTTTGCATGTTTAGAGTGAAACCCTAACATCCTGGTTTATAACGATTGCAAGAGAGTCTCATACCACTTATGACGAGAGAGAGACATCCTCATCGCTTGTTCGATCTGATTGACCATTTCAGTGCATTAGAGTTGGACTTTCTTGATGTTGTGGGATTAAATTATATTTGTTACATGTCTCTGATCAGGACCCATACAACAATGATGACTTCTCTTGTGGAGAGGTGGCACTCTGAGACATCCTCCTTTCATTTTCCTATAGGAGAGGAAACCATTACTCTCGAGGATGTTTGGAGGATTCTTCATATTCCTATTCATGGTGAGCTTGTTATGTACCGGGTTCGACGAGGTGCCTACGCTATGCATCATTTGTTAGGTGTGGCACACTAGGATGTTCATGATTGAGAGGATGATTTATCTGAGTTTTCTGACAGCACAAATCCTATCATTATTATCCTCTATGGCCTGGTATCAGGATTAATTGTTCCTGATAGATGAGGTCGACAGTTTTTTGTGGGCTGGGGTACATCTATATCAAGAGTATGCTAGAGCATGGTATGAGATATGCTTGGGGTGCATGTTTGCTTGCTCATGTTTAATGAGATATGCATGAGGTGGTGTATCGGGGTGAGAAATCTATGTCTGTAGATGTGTCACTTTTGCATGTTTGGTCATGGGAGCATATTGCAATGACTCATCTGGATCGGATTCAAGATTTTTCTCTGAATGATCCAGAATCTTATCGTTAAGGCGACTTTATTCATAGGAAATGCTCAGGTGGTACATCCACATCAGGCAATATTTTGAATGTAGGAAATAGGGGAAAAATAAAGGAGAGAGGAAATAATTCTGGAGGTCATGGTAAGTCATGAGAAAAATCAAAGAACAAGAGGTCCCAATCTAGAGAAAAAAAGGATTGTTGGTACTGTGATAAGCCGGGTCATTTAAAGAAAGATTGTTGGTCTTGGAAGAATAAAGGATACAAAAAGGAAGGCAATAAAGAGGAAAATGTGGTAAGTAATAAATCTGATGAGGATGCTTTGATTCTTTCCCTTGATAATGTTGATGATTCTTAGGTGTTATATTTAGGGCTTCATTTCATGCTATGCCCCATAGAATTTATTTTCTTGATTATGTCCAATAGGATTTTGGGCTGATTTATTTGGGAGATAATAAACCCTATCAGATTGTTGGAAAGTGGAGAATCAAGATTAAGTTTCAGAATGGGAATCATAGGCAACTACATGAGGCAAGGCACATTCCGAGGTTAAGCAAAAATTTAATTTCAGCAAGGCAACTAGATGATGAAGGTTGTGTTGTTACATTTAGTGATAAAAATTGGAAAGTTAGTAAAGGTGTCTTAGTGGTAGAAAAAGGTGTGAAATTAGGCACCTTATATGTTTGTACAGGTCATAATATTCCTTCTACTTTAGCTATTGTAGATAAAAATCAATGTTCAAGAATAGTTGATGCAGTTTAGTAGGCAAACAATCAGATAATTGTTGTGGGTTTTGAATCAGCATTGTGGCATAATAGACTTGGGCATATGAGTGCAAAATGTATGAAATTAATTCTTTCAAATAATTTTTTACCAGGTCTAAAATGTGTTAATATGGATTTATGTGAATGTTGTGTGTATGAAAAACAAAAGAGAGTTAGTTTTCTCAAAGATGGGAAGCAAAAGACAGATGAGAAATTGGAGCTTGTGCATACGAATGTATGGGGACCAACTCAAGTATCTTCTCTTAATGGCTCTTGGTATTATGTCACTTTTATTGACGATGCAACAAAGAAGGTATGGATTTATTTCCTTACGCAAAAATTTGATGTATTTGAAACTTTTAAAAAATGGAGAAACTTGGTTGAGAATGAGACAGGTAAAAAGTTAAAATATCTCAGATCTAATAATGGTGGCGAGTATTGCAGCAAAGAGTTTGAAGATCATTGTTCCTCTAATAGTATTTATAGGCAAAAATGGAGTGGTTGAGCACATGAATAGAACAATAATGGAGTGTGCACGAACTATGAGATTGCATGTTGGGCTCCCTTTAAACATGTGGGTAGAGGTTGTAAACACTATTGCTTATTTAATTAATAGATGTCCCTCTAATCCTTTGGGTTGTTGTATTCCAGAGGAAGCATGGATAGGTAATAAGGTGGGTTATTCTTTTCTTAAAACCTTCAGTTGTGAAGCATTTGCACATGTAGATTCAGAAAATAGAACCAAGCTTGATGCTAAATCAAAGAAATGTATATTTGTCGGATATGACATTGATGAATTTGGTTATAGGCTTTGGTATTTTGAAAATTAGAAAATTATGAGAAGCAGGGATGTCATATTCAATGAGAAAGTGTTGTACAAAGATCAGTTGCAGTAGCATGAGAATAAAGAAAATTATTATGTAGTGTTGGATGATACTCCAAAAAACAATGTTCCAGTGGTTCCTCACGCTCTGCAACAACAACAACAAAAAACACCACAAACTCCAGTAAATGTTAGATGATCTTCAAGGATAAGTAGACCTTCGAAAAGATTTTCTCCCTCTTTGTATTCTATTTTATTAGCTAATGTTGGTGAATCAAAATGTTGTGATAAAGTTATGTAGGTGGATACCAAGGTTCAATGGGAGCATGGAATGGAAGAAGAAATTGACTCCTTGCGAAAAAATTAGACTTGGGACTTATGCAAGTTACATGCAGGTAAAAAGGATTTACCAAACAAATGGTTTTATAGGCTGAAAGAGGAAGATGGAGGTAAAAATAGATTTAAAGCCAGGTTAGTTGTAAAGGGATTTGCACAGAAAAAGGGTATTGATTTTGATGAAATATTTTCTTTGATTGTTAAAATGACTTCTATTCATATTGTTTTAAGTATTGTGGTTGCTAAAGATTTTTATTTTGAACAGCTTGGTATTAAAACAACCTTTCACCATGGTGATTTGGAAGAGGAAATATATATGGAACAACCACAAGGATTTGAGGTCATAGGTAAGGAGAAACTAGTGCGCAATTAAAGAAAAAAATTTATGGCTGGAAGCAAGCACCTCGACAATGGTATATTAAATTTGATTGTTTTATGGTTGAGCAAGGCTACAATCGATGTAATTCAAACCATTATGTTTACTTTGAGAAGTTATATGATGATAGCTACATTATTTTATGTTTATATGTTGATGATATGCTTGTAGTGGGGTCTAACATGGATCACATAAGGGAGTTAAAACAACAGTTAGAAAATTCATTTGCTGTCAAGGATTTGGGGGCAACAAAACAAATCCTTGGTATGAAGATTACAAGAGATAGGAATTTTTTTATTTATTTTTATCTTAGGTTGATTATGTTGAAAAGGTGTTGCAGAGATTTCATATGGAGAATGTAAAATTTGTTAGCACACCTTTTCCCACTCATTCCAAATTGGCTAAGGATATGTGTCCAAAGGAAAAAAAGGAGGAAGAAAAAATATCCAAGGTACCATATGTTTTAGTTGTAGGAAGTTTAATGTACACCATGGTATGCATGCGACCAGATATTGCACATGTCATAGGATTTTTTAGCAAGTATATGAGTCATCCCGAAGTTGAGCATTGGAATGTGGTAAAATGGATTCTCAAGTATTTGAGAGGTACATCCAATAAGTTTTTATGTTTTTGGGGCTCTAATACTGATTTAAAAGGCTATGTTGACTTAGATTTGGTAGGGGATATAGATACTAGGTGGAGTACCATAGGTTATGTATTTACAGTTGGTGGGACAATAGTGAGTTAGATTTCTCGATTGTAAGAGGTGGTTGCTTTATCCATCACGGAGGAAAAGTATGTTGTTGCAACAGAGGCAGAAAAAGAGATGATATGGCTACAACTTTTCATGGAAAATTTGGGAAACTAGTAGGCTAAAATTTACTTGTTTACAGACAATCAAAGTGCTATACATCTTGCAAAAAAAATATTCTTACACTAAAACCAAACACATACAGTTGAGATCTCATTTCATTCGATCGATATTGGAGGATGGACAAGTCAAGCTGGAAAAGATACATACAGATGATAATCTAGTAGATATGTTTATGAAGGCGGTGAAAAAGGAGAAGTTGAGCTCCTCTTCAGCTTTGGTTGGCCTTCAAGGTTGAATTCAAGAAAAAATAGCACATCAGGGTCCAAGGTGTTGATTTCTAGTGGGAGTTGCAGGGGCAGTGGTATGATCATTCTCCAAGTGGGAGATTGTTGTGTTATGGAGACCAATCAGACTCACATAAAATATTTATATTAATTTTCATTAAATAATTTTATGCACTTATTAAATATTTTTGTTGCAATTGTATCTAAAAGGACGATTACAAACAATTATTAAATGCTAGAAATGATTAGTTACAATATTTATCTTAAAAGACAACTGCAAATAGTTATTGGTAACCACCCAAGGAAATTTTTTTGTTGTGTGCATGAGTCAAAACCAATGGCCACACTTCATTGGTAATTAATGGGACATGTGTGGGAGCATATTAGAACACTCGATGATGAGTTTTCAGGGCATGGATTCATGAAAAATGTTAGCAAAAAATCAGAGTAGTGGCTGGAAAAATGCAAGAGAAGTTGTGGGTACTCGTAGCCCTGGCTGTGTAAAACCAACAGGTGAAAAACATGATGAAAAACGTTGTTGCATGTCTTTGCATGTCATTGTAAAGGTTATTTTCTAGGATTTTAATATACTTTGGACCCTCTTGTTGGTGGATGTAACTCGGATTTGGGTGAACCATGGAAAATCTTTGTGTTCTTCTTTTTCTATCCAAATTTTTTGGGTGTTTTATTTCTCTATTTTATTGATCAAATATGCATTTAACTGATTGAAATCTACCTTCTAACCCTAACAAAATGGCCCAATTCCATTTCAATTTTAAAGCATTTTTTGTTAAAGCACATTTCATTTTAGTGTTCCTAAAACTGAATCTCACATTTCATTTTTGTGTTCTTAAAACTGAACCTACAATTCTCATATTTTGTTTTGGTTCTCATTAAACTAAACAAGAAAATCTCACATTTCATTTTGGTGCTCCTAAAACTAAATCTCACATTTTTGTTTGGTGCTCATAAAATTAAATAAGCAAATCTCACATTTTGTTTTAGTGCTCCTAAAATCAAATGTTTTCATGTTGGCGCTATTAAGATGAACAAACGCAACTTTAAATATTCATTTTGGAGCTATAAAATTGAACAAATCTTTTTTTGATTTGCAAATTGATATATCTTTCTTGAAATATTAAGTTTTTTGATTTGGTGTACCTAAAAAACGAAGTTGTATCTTTTCACACTTCACTTTTTTGGCTTAAACAAAAACTACTATAAATTGTCTACCATGTTCACCGTGCTTGGAAAACCAAGTGTGTATTCTCTCCCCTTGCATCTTTGGATGATCTTGGCTAATTAAAATCACTTTTGGTTTTGCAATCATTTATTTTCAGCATTACCTTTAGATTAGGCCTGCTTAAGAGACACATCCCAAAAGGAGAACTCGAAGGTGACCTAAAGAAAATTTTCCGTCAAGCTTCTATATAAATAATTTAGGTGAAATCCAAGATTTAAGTAGTGTTAGCCTTTATTGAACAGTTTCATTCAAAACAAGGAGGTGCCTTTGTGTATAAGTGCCCCTAGTAGGAGTGGTTAAAGCCTTAAGTGGCTTACTGTGCGCTCACAAGGCATCAATCCCTTGAGTAGTGACTAAAATCTCTATAGTAGTTTTCCCACCTTATTGATTGAGATATTTTACTTGGCAACACGGTTCAATACAAGCGATGCACACCATAACCTGAAGATACTTTACTCACCATATGAATTCCCTTGAGTTGAGACAAAAATTCCTGACTTAACATAAGCTACTTGTAGCTTTCCGAGGAGAGGGTGATTTGGGTTACTCTTCCATTCCAGGAGGCCCCTATCTGTTCAATCTTGAAATATTTAAGTGTATACATCCCTTTGGGTGTCCTTACCCTTACTTCGAAGGAGCTTCCAAGTTTTGGGCCTGAAAGTGTCACCATTGGCCAATTTGATCTTAGGGATAAAATGCTTGATATATTTTCAATGTTGTTACCAATTTAAACTTGGGATGATTTTGGTCTCTTACATTCAAAACATTTTTGGTCAATTTATACAATTTGATTGATGTGTTTTATCACTTACCAAATCTCAAACACAATCCTCAAAACATCTGATCAAAAAACATCTCGAAATTGCAAACTTATCCAACAAACTGTTGTCAAAGAAACTAGAAAATTTGAAAACAAAGTCACCATTGATATTCCTTCCGCTTATGTTTTAGAACATTGTTGCTATTGTACTAAATTTTGATCATTGTCCTCCTAATTTTTAGTCGCTATTGTCTTGGAAAATTGTCGCTTCTATCAAAATTTATGCTATTATCTTCTCTATTTATTAGTCAGAAAAAATGAAACAAGACTACTCTTGATAAATTTGCAGAAAATGTTCTGATAAATCAACTGCTACTTTCCTTGAAATTGTCGCTTCTATCAAAATTTCTGCTATTGTATTCTCTTCTTACTAGTCACAAATTGAAACAAAGGCCATTATTGCTTAAATTTTGACCGTTGTCCTATGTTCCAACTGCTATTGTCTTGAAAATTGTCGGTATTTCCTTAACAAAGACCGTTACTATCTTATTTTTTGGTGCAAACTATAAACTGATTCAAAACTAGTTAGTCCATCATCCTTACAAACAAAAACAATTAGACCTACACCAAGTCATATCAGCATCTTTCCATATCCATTAGTAAATAAAAACATCACCTAGTTTTAAGACACAAATCAAACACAACAACTTGTATTATCCTCTTTCTCTCAAATTCTAAGGTATTAACATCAACCTTTGCTTGCAACCTCAAGGCTAGTTCAAGTAGAGTATCAACATATCCTCTAGAAAAATAGAGCAAAATATCAGTCCAAGTCTTGTACACATTGTGTCCCAAAATTAGCATCATCTCAAAACATCCACTAAAAACACTCATACTTTAGAGTCTTAAGCATCAAACATACAACCCATAGCGAACCATCAACAAACCTTTACCAAAAATTTTCCACACATCATATCCATACTTCATTTTAAACAAAAATTCCCAAAAAACAAAGCATGATCCCATTTCATAGTCAATGATCACAAAATTCACCTAGGTCTTGAGCTTGTTTATGACAACAACGAGATCTCAATATAAGAAAAATATGGAATCCAACAAGAGTAGTTCTAGTGCACCCAATATTAATACCACTAATGAGGAGCCTCAATGATGGGGTTAGAATCCAAATGACCTTACAACTCCTCACAAAGAACCCATATTTAAAGCTACACAAAACCTACCACCTAGTGAGGAAGAAACACTTCTTAGGAATCAAGAAGGAATTGCAAGACAAAACCAACCTCATGGTTCTCAAACTTATACCATAGAATAATATGATAGTTATTAGGAACTTACTAATGAAAAATTATTAGAGCACTCCCAAAATCCTAAGATGTAGAAACTTATGGAAAAAATTCTTGGGATAAACGCAAACCAGTATTTCCTCACACTAGCACAAAGTTGTGCTAAACTACCCATAGACTTTAATGTGGAAATTCTCAAGAATCCTAATCTCATTCCATTAGGAGATCAAATAGTGGTTAGAAAGATATCAAAACCAACGGTGGATCCCAACATACTACCCTTGTTCTCACAAAACAATGATCAACCTAAACCACAACCTATGGATAACCTATTGTTTAGGAAACCATCACAAAATGAGCAACCAGTGGTAGCACAACAATATCAAGGTAACTCAACCCAAATCATGCCACAACACAACACTATGTAAAACATGGGAAGCCTTCCAATAGTGGACCAACAAGGTAACATCCCATCACAAGGACAATACATGCCACAACAACCATCCTATTATGACCCTTCAAACAATGCATAGTATCAACAAGGGCCATATCAAAAAAATCCACAACAAGGTGTACCCCAAATGAACTACCAAGGTACCCTTCCAAATCCACAACAACAAGGTGTACTTAATGAAATACCAAGGTATCCTTTGAAATCCACAACAACAAGGTGTACCCCAAACAAACTACCAAGGTACCCTTCAAAATCCACAACAAAAAGGTGTACCCCAAACACACTACCAAGGTACCCTTCAAAATCCACAAAAATAAGGTGTACCCTAAACACACTACCAAAGTACCCCTCAATAAAATCCACAACAACAAGGTGTACCCCAAACACACTACCAAGGTACCCCTCAACCAAATCCACAACAAAAAGGTGTACCCCAAACACACTACCAAGGTACCCCTCAACAAAATCCACAATGACAAGGTGTACCCAAAACACACTACCAAGGTACCCCTCAATATAGATCACAACAACATAGTGTACCCTAAATGAACTACCAAGGTACCCCTCAACAAAATTAACAACAACATAGTGTACCCCAAATGAACTACCAAGGTACACACAATCAAGGTATTCCTCAACAACAAAAACAAGGTTACCACAAATACACTTCCAAGGTACTCCTTAAAAAAATCCACAACATCAAGGGATACCACAAACAAATTACCAAAGTACACCTCAAACACAATAGCAAGGTATCCCTCAAAATCAATATCAAGGAGTTCAACACAATCAATACCAAGGAGTACCACAAAATCAATGTCAAGGTCCCATAGCTATATAATATCATGTTTATGACCAAAAAAATGTCATAGGACAACAAGGCTACAATGCACAAAATCCTCAAGCAAGCACACCAACTAGTGACATAAGCGTACAACTACAAACCCTCAATCAAAACTTATCCATGATACCTTTCCCCAAAGGCTTTGAAATACAAAAATTTGTTAAATATAGGAGAAGAGGGGATCCAGTAGAGCATGTACATGAATTTTTAGTAACTTGCATGGATATACAACACAATGATACCTATCTAATGAGGCTTTTCCCATGAAGTCTCAGTGGGGCTTCTATAGATTGGTTCTCTCATCTACCGCCTGGTATCAGAACATTTGATGAATTGTCAGACAAGTTTGTCAACTATTTCTCGTCCAACAGAGATCAAGATATAACAATAACTAATCTCTACAAAATCAAACAAAGTCTAGGTGAATCATTTACTTCATATGTACAAATATGGAGACACAAAGCGAGCAAATGTAAATGGATCATTCTATAAAAATAGCTTGTAAACCTCTTTATCTCTAACATACACATGAACATTAACTATCAACTCACTGTGTTGTTTCCTAGCAACTTTGAGGATACTATTGAAAAGGTTTTGCTAATCGAAAGATCTCTCATTGTAAGGGAAGTAAATAAACTCTACAACCCTAAGGATTAACTTTCTACTTCAAACGACAAACCAAAGATATGGGCAGAAAAAAAAAATGTAACTAATGGCAGAGTAGTTGATGCTAAGGTTATATGAAACATAGAACCTTCCAATGTTCCACAAAGTACTGTTCAATCTACATAAAAAAGCTATGCTCCAAACAACATGCCAAAAAACCAACTCAATTATCCTCAGAACAACCAACCCAATAACCAACAAAAAAATAAAGGATAGGATAATAAAAGGAGGCCACTAAGGCAATATGACCAACCTAGAAGGAAATATACTCCCTTAGGAGAAACACTTGAGGTAATAATGCATAAACTGGAAAAACAAAACCTTATCAGGATCAATGATAGAAAAAACTATGAGGAGCCAGGAGCCAAACATTAAACCCCCTTGGTATAATGAGAACAACAAATGTGAATTTCACAAGATCAAGGGGCATACCACTAAAAATTACATGAGGCTCAAAAACATCGTGCAAGACTTAATCAAAAAAGGAGAGGTCGACATAGAACCTCTTCTAAGAAATAAAAACTTGAAAATCTACAAGAATCCAATCCCTAACCATTCTAGGGGAAACGATAAGGTCAAAGGGAAATATTACCATAAGGCCAACTTCGCCTATGACGAACTCATAGGAAACATCTCTCATGACGATCATACCATCCATGTTGTAACCATACTAGGCAGAGATCTCGAGTGTAATGTAACTACACAAAGAGGGAGAGTTAGAATCCAAGGAGCCCCACCCCTAGTAAAAGCCACAAGAAAGCAATCAAATGACTATAGCATTGTGGAAAAACTAAAGAAAACTCCTATCATAATCTCCATCGTTGAGCTTTTGAAATTATCATGAGCACAAAAAGAAATCTTGAATAAATCTCTTGTTGAAACATCAGTCCCTAACGACCTAAACACTAATTAGTTTCAATCCATGGTTGGAAACATCACCTCCACCCATCACTTGGTCTTCTCTAGGAATGAACTTCCACAAAAGTCTTTCCATAATCAAGCTCTCTATCTAGAAGTTTGTGTCCATAAACACAAATTCAAGAGAGTACTAATAGATAATGATGCAAGTTTAAAAATTTGTACCCTAAAATTAGTGAAATAACTAGGATATTTTGATGATGTAGTAGATAAAAATAAGAGTGTCACCATTAGAGCTTATGATAATATGAAAAGAAATTCAAAAGGAACAATCAAACTTCCCGTTCAAATAGGACCACAATAGCAAAGAAAACATGTCAAGTACTGGATCTCAAGCTTCCATACAACCTTCTCTTGGGACGACCATGGATCCATGCCTTAAAATTGGTCCCTTCAACATTCCATTAGTTCTTGAAATTTCCTTATAATGATAAGGAAGTTTCCATATATGTCGACCCTAAACCTTTTCCTTTATGTGCCAAATTGGAGGAGAAGTACTAAAATATTCTTCAAATACCTAGTAATGATATATCTTTCCACTCCTTTTCATGTGTTGGCCCATCCTCACTACCTTCGTCCTCCACTACACCTTCATTAATTGAGCAACCAAAATCTGATCTCAAGATCCAAGTGCTTGATAAAGGTTATGGAGAATATTACTTCAACAAATCCTTTTGCATTGGAATTCTTCCCCCAACACCAAAAAATTATGGAGGACCTAGAGAGATCAAGCATGTTCAAACTATTACAATGGTAATCAAGTCAACCATTTTCACCAATTGGGGAGACATGCAAGATGAGGAAGTGTACGAAGAAGACCTATCTTCATGGATATATAAAGAAAAAGGATGGGAGAATCCACTACCCCCCCTTCCTATTGATCAAAACAATAAAGGATATCAGATAGCAAAAAGAATGGAGTTCACTAGAAAAGGTGGCCTTGGTTTACATGAACAAGGTAGACAAGAATCATTTATCATGGAAAAGCACCCAAAATATCTTGGACTAGGTTATGGTTCATCAGATATGATTACCCCAAGCATTGAAAGCACCTCTTATGAGGAAGGAGCTCCTTCTACCAATGTTGAGACATCAGATAATTGAGAACATCTAGATGAATACTTGTATATCCAAAACATGTTTGAAAACCTCAACATATAGACCATCATTGTTGAATCTACATCTAAAGATGACCACATTGAAATGGATTCCAATGAATATGATTGGGATTCTTTAGACTCTAGTGATTATAACCTAGATACCCTATGGAACCTTGATAAAATAGATATCCCTACCCTACCTAAAACCTCCATAATCTTTGTTGATACCAATGAAAAAATACCCTTGCTTTATCCACATTTAATAGACTGGGACCAACAACATTATACACTAGTTTTGGACTCATTCTAGAATAATCAGGCTATTATGGAGTTTATAGGACTTCAAACTGATATACCACAAGGAGATCATAAACTTGGTTTTATAATGAAGCTTGATGAAGGAGCATATTTTGTCTTCTAGTTGCAAAAATATACTGAAATTTTTAAAAATAAAAAAGAGGTCCCCTAAAGAAAACCACAATGTGGCTTTATCAAATCAAGAAAAGAGAAAAACAAAGGACATGTTTGAGGGTGAAAACCTCTCTGAGGCACCTAAAGATGGAGGATTCAATATCCCCATTATAGATTATCAAGAAAAACTAGCACTCTTAGTTGAAGACTTTGAACCTATCAATGTCAAAAGTGTTGTTGCACAACTAACAAAGGTCAAAAGTCAAAGATGTTGTTACACAATTGATAAAGGTCAAAAGTCAAAGGTGGTGTTGCACAACTCATAAAATATTAAGATGCCACAACAATAACTGCATTGGAGGTTGGTGGAGGAGGGAATTTGTGTAATGTGGTAGTGCATGAGTTTGCAACAATTCAAATGCTAGAAAGGGGACATTTTTCAGCCAAGTGGTCTTCTTACTGGTGGAAGTCACAAGCGAGGAGGAGAAAAAGGCTACAAATATGTAAGCTCGAAGTGTTAACAACAGATGAACATCACAATACATGTGTTCCTCAACTTTCTTCCCATCAAAAGGTAATGCAAGATTCATAAAAGCATCTACTGACATCCCACACTATTTTTTCCAACCTACAATTATTCAGTGCATTTTATTTTACCATCAAATGATGATTTTGAAACCCAAATTTTAGTCCACCCAAGAGTTGTTATAAATTTTGAAAGTGACTTTCATTCAATTCTTAATGTCTAAAAAATGCAAGAGTTTCATTACAACCATACTATCTAAATATAATTGCAAGTTGGAAAACATTATGTGCTATACAACTACATCTCACATACTCTTCCATAACCCCCTCCATGCAACAAACCAATTAGTTAGTCAACCCTCACCTCCATCTGGTTACTTTTATGTATCCCCCACACTACAACTCCACCCTGAACTCTACACCTTTGAGCATTCAACAAGAATTGAGAAGTGAGTCAAGACCCTGTGTGTTTTCCAACCTGCAACTATTATGTGATTTTATGTTTGAAATGTATGGAGATATTCAAATGCAATGTTTAATCAAACCAAGGGTTGTTATAAAATATGAAGGTTAACTTCAATACATTGTTTTGTTATAGTCTATAGAATAGGATTTGAGAAGTGAGTCACAACCCACTATGTTTTCCAGCATGCAATATGAAGGTGGACTTAAATACATTGTTATAGTGTACAAAACAAAAAGTGTTCATTGCAACAAGTCGTTTCAGTGTCATACGAGTTATTTGTGTTTACACATTTATCAAATATCCAACGATGCGTTTGGAGACCATAGTTGATTCGAATGTATATATTCTTGGAGGTGTGTATGATCTTCTATAGTGGGATGGGGTATTCAAGATCTAAGTCTTAATCAAGCGAGAAAACCATAAACCTACCCAAAACCATGGATCAAGATGAGCCTAACATATCCTCCATCTTCCATCTCATGCCTCAACATCTTTTCGAATTTCACCAACTCATACCATTGAAACTTATACCCAACCCATGTCACCCTCCATGTCATCCTTTTCCTCCATTGAAAAGGGAAACCAAAATGTCTTCCATGTTTAACCAAGAGCTACCCATCCTATTACACCAAAGGAACACCAAAAGTCACCCTGAAATGAATAAAATTGTTGGCAACACAAGGGCAGACAACTGAGAGGGGGGTGAATCAGTTGTCACAAAAATTATACTTATTAAAATTATTCTCAAACATGATAAATAAACATTAAATCATAAACCATCACCACAAAAGCATCCACAGTAACTCAAATTACTAGAATCACAACATCTTCTTTCGGGAACACCAACTAAAGCAACAGAACAACTCTTAGAGCACAAATATTCATAACTTAATCAAATCTTCATGCGAACCTCTGAAAAATCATGTGGATAAACTAGATATACTTGTCAACAAACACTTTAATTTGTAACTTCTTATCATCAATATACTCAGCTATCCATCATATTGAACTTCACTGCATCATCGACAACTTACAACTTATTTAATTACAATTTTCTCAATATCCTCCACATATACAACCTTAAAGACATTAATGGAAATAGTGTTGACATAAATGACAACCACATATCAGAAATATCCAACAATCTCCCCCTTTGGCATTGATGGCAACACATGATGTAAAAAACACTATCAACGATACTTTCTCTTAGCACTTTCTCACCCTTAGATTTTGACTCTTTTCTCCTTAACTCTTTCACAATTTTTCACAAGACTCTTCTCCTATTTTGAAATCAATGAGAAAAGTACACATTATCTTTCTCCACACAAGCTCTGAACCACATTGTTGAATATCTGACTACTCCCTCTGAGTAGCAGCCACCACAACATCAATTTGGATTACAAGATATGACTATGAAATGCACGGACTGATGCAAGTCATTGCATCTTAATTATGATTAGGAGGGGTAATCACCCATAACTTTCCTCTGAGATACTCAAAATTATCCTTAGGAAAGGGCTTGGTAAAGATATCTAAAATCTGATCCTTAGTGGGCACATACTCCAATATGACTTCCTTTTCACTCAACTTCTCTCTCAAAAAGTGAAACTAGATAGATATATGCTTGGTTTTTGAATGCAACACCGAATTCTTAGAAATGTTAATTGCACTTGAATTATCACAAAATATAGCAATAGGTTCATCATACACAACTTTGATATCTTTCAACATCTGCTTCATCCACAATACTTGAGTACGATTGTTAGTAGCAACAATGTATTGTGCCTCTGTAGTAGATAAAGAAATGGTATTCTGCTTCTTACTTAACCATGAAATCAACTTCTTTCCCAAGAAAAATGCACCACCACTAGTACTCCTTTTTTCATTCACATCTCCTACCCAATCAGCATCAGTAAAAGCACTCAAAGTAAGGTCATCTTCTTTAGGATACCATAGGCCAAAATCAACTGTCCCTTTCAAGTACCTAAAAAATCCACTTCACAGCTGTCACATGAGATTCCTTAGGATTAACTTGAAATCTTGCAACAATGCATATGACATTCATGATATCAGGACTAGTTTGAGTCAAATAGAGCAATCCACCAATCATGGATTTATATCTAGTTTGATTTTTTTTAGGAGAATCATCATCTTGTGTCAACTTACATCCGATCACCATAGGTGTACCAACTGGATTTGAATCTTCCATACCAAACTTATTTAGCAATTATTTCACATACTTGGACTAAGATATAAAGATTGCTCTATCTAGCTGAGTAATTGGAAATCCCAAAAAAAAATTCATTTCTCCAACAATAGACATCTCAAACTCACTTTGTATCTCATCAACAAACTTCATGCAAAAACTATCATCTCCTCCAAAAATGATATCATCAACAAAGACTTCAACAATCAAATCTTTATCATGATCAATCTTGAAATACAAATTACTATCAGCATTACCTTTATTAAATCCAAGCCTCAACAAATACTTGTCCAATCTGGCATACCATGCTCTTGGGGCTTGCTTAAGTCCATACAATGCTTTCTTCAATTGACAAACCATATCTCCCTGATCACTCAATTGAAATCCATCAGGTTGCTCAATATACACTTCTTCATCCAGTTCACCATTTAGAAATGTTGACTTAACATCCATCTGATAAACCTTGAAGTTTTTGTAAGAAACATAAGCAAGAAATAGTCTCACAGCTTCAATCCTAGCAACAGGAGTAATTTTTTTTTCAAAGTCAATTCCTTCCATATGAGAATATCCTTTACACACCAGTATTGCTTTGTTTCTAAAAACTTCACCTTGCTCATTCAGTTTATTCTGAAAGACCCATTTAATTCCAATTACATTTTTGTCCTTAGGTCTAGGAACAAGAATCCATGTATCATTCTTCTCAATTTGTAGTAGTTCTTCTTTCATTTCTTCCACCCAATGTTCATCTTTGCATGCTTCATTGACACTATTAGGCTCAATCTTTGAGATCAAACAATATTCTTCTACAATTCTTCTCCTAGTTTGAACACTTTTGTTCTTATCACCTATAATCTGATCTTCTGAATGATTTAGTCTTACATACCTTGGAGTTTTAGGGTGTTCTTAAACTTCAAGATCTTGTGATCTCACTTCTGCACTTTCACTAGTTCCTTCCTCTTGAATTTCCTAATTCATCAGAATGATTTGAACTTGATTTAGATTCTGAACTTTCTTTCCTTTATCTGAACTATCATTATGTTCATCTGAATCATATATGCAGGTTCAGAATGGTCTAACTGTGTCTTCATCAACCTTGACATTAGCACTTTCAATTACTTTCCTCAATCTCTTATTGTAGCACCGATAGGCTTTACTTTTAGTAGAATAGCCAAGAAAGATTCCTTCATCACTTCTAGCATCAAACTTTTCTATATCTTCATCTATTTTGATATAGCATTTACTCCCAAATATTTTGAAGCATCTAACAATAGGCTTATGACCAAACCATAGCTCATAAGGAGTCTTACCGGTATCACCTTTGACATGTACCTGATTGAGAGTGTAAATGACAGTACTCATAACTTCTCTCCAATAGATATATGTGAAACATTTCCTTCCAGCATCATGGTCCTAGTAGTTTCTTGAATTGTCTTGTTCTTCCTTTCCACAACTCCATTTTGTTGAGGGGTTCGCGGGGCAAATAATTGTCTCTTTATCCCATGCTCTTCACATAAAGAATTAAACTCATCGGAAGTGAATTCACCACCTCTATCTGATCTCATAAATTTAATCTTCAGACCTGTCTCTGTCTCAACCATAGCCTTAAAAATCTTGAATTTCTCTAGAGCTTCAGATTTTTCCTTTAAGAAAGTAACCCACATCAATCTAGAATAATCATCAATAAGTAACATGAAATACCTATCTCCTTGTAAACTTCTGACTCTAGAAGGACCACACAAGTCAGTATGCACAAGCTCCAACACTTCATTTGAACAATGTTGTTTTCTCCGGAATGAAACGCTAGTTTGCTTCCCTAACTAACATTCCTTGTGTTGGATCTAAAAAATATAGGTTACAAATCCTAAGAGGATGTCAGGCTCTATGATCAGACCTACAATGTTTCTAAACCAACGTATGGAGATAACCTATTTGATTGATGATTCCCTACACTTTAGGCTCTGCTAGACCTAGGTGAGTAGACCTTTATAATGGTGCATAATTAAAGGAATGTGTGATTAGATTGCATTGATGGATCTATCCATAGGCATAAAGTGTTCAAGATAGATGAAAGCTTACTAACTAATCCTACTCAAATTTAAAATGTGAATGTATGGATAATTCTTATAAAAATTCTAAAATGGAATTGGTATGATAGTGCCTACTCCTGTTGGACTAACAAAGTCAAGAGGCAAATGATATGTGACTTACTTACTGGCTATAATTTGAATTGTTTGGCACTTTTATAAGTTTATGACTAGCATAAACATGCAAGGATGCAATTATCAAGTTTTTCTTATTGATCCAAATGACCTTTTCCAGATTACTGTGATTAATTAAAAGAATTTAATCTTTCTTTGAAGGAGCCAGTTAACTGAACCACACAAGAACAATAAATGTGCCTTGATAAATTGAAAATATCCTTGATATATCAATTTAAATAATAAGGAAATTTCAACCTTAGAGACAACCAAATAATATTTTCAATTAATTCAACAAAAATTTGACGCCATAATTGGATCACCAAGTTAAGTCTTCTTGTCCATTATATTATTCCAAAAGATTTTGTAATACATAGCATAACATTCTATTTCAACAACTGATCAACCTATCCAACTACTGGTAATTTCCTAACCTACTCCTTCTCCCCTTTTGATGATTTTAGTTCATCTTACATATATACATTGTATTTTTAGGGCTACAACTCTTCACAACATCCATCTGGCGCAACTCCTTTTTTCAGTGCAGCTCTTCATTTAATTATTTTCGACAAAATAAAATATTTAATTAGTTGCCTTTGGCAAATTAAATATTTTAACTTTAATCTTCATTTTGCATCTTCATGAAAAATCAATTTCGGTAATTATCCTTTGATGGCAACTTTTGTTCTCCCACCAATAAATCCTTTAGGTAAAATTAATTACCCACTTTGCTTATTTGATTACTTTAGTGAAATCATCACTTCCCGATGAAATATTTTATAATAATATTTGGCCCTTATTGTGGTTATTTCTCTAAATTTCCACTTCTTATATTTCACATTCATATGCACTCCTATAAAATGTCCCTTTTATAGTTGAAAATAATCTTTTGGGTAAAAATAATCACCCACTATTTACCCTCTCCGATGAAAATGCAAGTACCCATTTTACCATTTATTTTTTCTTTCAATTTCCCATGAAAATATTTAACCCTCGGGTGAAAATGTAATTGTATTTTACACTATTGAGTGTAAAGCTTTATCATTCGTGTTTTATCATTATCTCAATAAATCCCATTTTGTTTTATTTCTCTCATTCCGTATTGCATTTTTCTCACTGTTGAAGTTTCCATCGGCATGACAAACACACTCGGTATGATTTAAAAAATTCACCCCGATTACCCTGCTCTCACCGATGCTATGATTTAAAAAATTCACCCCGATCACCCTGCTCTCACCGATGCATTTAGGGTTTCTGCTCTGGTGTTCCTGAGAAATATTAGGTTTTGATGTTTTATCTCCCATGCGAATGCATCTTTTAGGATTTCTACGCTTCTTTATTTCCACCCATCCTTAGCAGATCAATTATAACAGATTGTCAACAACGCTGTGAGTTTGGAGAGAAGCTTGACCAAAACACTTCGCCATATTAGATTTGTAACAAGGGGATCATTGATCCCAATCAAAGTTTATTCCATCTTGGCCACACGAGATATGCTTGAGAGCTCTACAAGTTTCCATTTATGTTGTAGGTGCTAGCAAGGATTTAAAATTCATTTGTTTTGTATGTTTTGATATTTTCAGCATCTCCAGATTTCAAAGTATTGTTCTCTTGCATTTTATCTTGATGGTGTTTATTAATATCATCAAAATGTTCTAAAATTTTATGCCTTTCAAATTTTATCATATAGGAAAATTTTAATTTTGGTTGTCGGAAGAACAAAGTAATTTCACTGTGGGCACACAAAGCATCCTGGAGCCACGAAAATTTGCAAGGGATGGCAATAAATTATTTTGGAAGTGGGTTTCTAATAGATTTTGAACAGATTGCTAAATCACATTACTTCCTTTGTAAACTGGCCTTGCCGAAGCATGTAGTAGGAAAAAATGAAATTTTAAATTAATGCACCAAATGAGCTTGGTATCCAACGAAATTGAAAGTGGAAAGATTTGAGGCTAAAATACCAACTGGATCACACTTAAAATTTCAAAATTTGCAACATTTTTTGGACGCCAAATCTAGCCCAGGAGCAGTCGTAAAACAATTAAAAAGCATACCAGAACTCTTTTGATGACCACGAAAATGCTCAAACATATAGACATATGATCCAATAATTTATTGAAAAAAATGGCCTATAGAAACTCATCCCGAGGTGCGAGATATTAATATTCAAAGTAGCCCACTTGGCTTGTTTCTGCAACTACACTTGTCAAACTTAGCTAAAGCCCACAAACTTGCCCTTTTGAAAAAATATCAAATCTGATCTTGAGAGACTATGACTTTAGGAATTGGTTGATTTGAGATCCATGAACACATGTGCACAATGGTGTTTCATCAATTCTCTTCCATTGTAAAATATGAGATGTCAAAGTTGCCTTATGTGAGAATTTTTTGAAAGTGTCAGTGTCAAAATTGTGCAAAACCATTTGGTTTTTGGCTTTGAAGAAATATCAAATGATGTTTTGAAGTTTTGAAAATTGACATGGATGCACATTAATATGGGGAGAATCCAAAGCGCCAATTGGTTTATCATGAAAATCTCCCAATCAATAATTATTATCCTTCAAAGTTGCTCTCTTTGACAGATTTAACTATGTAGCCAACAAACTATTTTTGAACCCTTCAACTTGATAATTTGAAACTTTCTCAAAATTGATCGTAGGAATCTGAAATCAGGTGTGTACACTCTCATATGGCAAATAAACAAGCTTGCAAAGTGATTTCGCATGAAACTAAATGGGCTTCAAGTTATGATTTTCCAAAGTAGGCTTCTGAAGTGGATTTTACAACTGTGTTCCTGAGTGTTGTATCAAAATTTTCATCATGACACCTTCAAATTTTGGCAAAATTTGAAGGTTCCAACACCTTGCATATAGTATTAGTAGGTTTTATCAACTTAGGAAGATCTCTCACTGCCTAAGTAAAACTTATCTTGATAATATTGTCAAATTTTACATGACACAATCTCCTATGCCACAACCAACTTTCATCAACTTGAGCAATCAGACAACTCTTACTAGTATCACTTAGGTGAAAGATATTACCTTTTTTTTTTGTACCAGATGCAATCACATTTTTGGAACTCCCCAATATTCTACACTTTCCATCCTTGAATTGAAGATTGTATCCCTTGTCAACCATCTATCCAACACTTAAGAGATTATGTTTCAAACCTTCCCCATATAGAACATCATTAGTATTATGCTTACCATCAGGAGAAATTGATCCTCTGCCACAAATTACACCAGATTTATCATCACCAAATCTTACAACACCACCATCATACTTTTCCAAGCACACAAATTTACTTTTATCATTTATCATGTGATGAGAGCATCCACTGTCAATCACCCATTCATCTTTTTCTTCAACTCTAGCAGCTAGAGCTTTCTCCACATTTATGCAACTAGTAGATTCAATAGGTACTGGATCATTTTCCTTAATAGCAATAAATACCCATTCATCCTCACTTAAATTCCCTTTATCAGATTCATCATTTGTCACACCTTCATCAACAACATAATAACACTTTCTTTGGAATCTAGGCTTGTTAGGTCTTGGCTTAGGAACTCTTTCTGGACACCTTGAGGCAAAATGACCTATCTTATTGCAAGAAAAACATTTAAGAGGCAATTTCCCTTCATACTTACCTTTTCCTCTGGCTACCCTCTTGACAATAAGTGTTTCAAGCTCATCTAGTTTTCTCTCTTCTTCCTCAATCTCTCTCATTTCTTGCTCATACTTGAACATTTTTCTAGAAGAACTTTCTCCCCAATCATATATCTTCTTATCTTTTCCGGAGATAGTAGCTTTGAATGCAGATTTTGTCTTAGGAAAAGATTCACCAAACTCACTTAACTCAAAAGCAGCAAGCTTACCAATCAACATGTCTCTGGTTACACTTGTCATAGTCTGGATCTCCTCAATAGCATCAACTTTGTGTTTGTATGCAGCGAGAAAGGATCTGATAACTTTAGCAACAATCTCCGATTCTTCCAATGTTCCACCAACACATCTGATACTACACACAAGTTCATTCACTCTCTGCATAAAAGAAGTGGTGTTCTCATCTTCACCCATTCTCAACATTTCATATTTCCCTTTCAAGCTTTGCAACTTAGCAATCTTCACATGGGTATCACCTTTATATAAAGCTTCCAAATTTTTCCAGATCTCATAAGCAGTCTTCAGCTCCATTACATTTGTCATCTCATAATCAGTAAGAGCACTCAATAATTCTTCCTTAGCCCTGATATTGTACTCGGCTTCCTTAATCTCACTGCAGTAGAAGGACAATTTTGTGGGATGATATAACTATTCTTTGTAATTGTCCAATAAGGTTCACCAATGCATCTCAGATGACACTCCATTCAAGTCTTCCACAGAGAATAATTTGTTCCATCAAATCTCAGACTATCCTTCTTATATGTCGCCATCCCAAATCACCTCAAGCGGTCAAGCTTCTCCAAAGGAACCTGCTCTGATACCAATTGTTGGCAACACAAGGGCAAACAATTGAGAGGGGGGGTGAATCAATTGTCACAAAAAATATACTTATTAAACTTATTCTCAGATATGATAAATAAACATGAAAGCATAAACCATCACCACAAAAGCATCCACAACAACTCAAATTACTAGAATCACATCATCTTTTTTTAGGAACACCAACTAAAAGAACAAAACAAATGTCAAAACACAGATACTCATAACTTAATCAAATATTCATGCGAACCTCTAAAACTTCATGTGGATAAATTAGATATACTTGTCAACAAACCCTTTAATCCACAACTTTTTATCATCAATATACTGAGCTAGCCATCATACTAAACTTCACTACATCACCGACAACCTGCAACTTATTTTATTACAATTATCTCAATATCCTCGACATATACAGCCTTAAATACATTAATGGCAATAGTGTTGACATCAATGACAACCACATATCAGCAATATCCAACAACAATACCTAATGGAAAATCCTATTTCACAAAATGGTAGTCATAGTCTTCTAGTTCCACCCACTTTCACCTCATCCATTCCATGTTTATCCAACTCATCTATTTCATGTTTTTCCACCTTCATAGCACCTATAGAAATTCAACCATGTCACACACTTGACCTCATTGATTGAAAGCATGACATCATAGATCCCCCTTTATGTGAAGATCAAAGTACTCCCACTCATGATCCTAGTCCATCTCATCATTACATTCCATGTCATGATGTCATACCATCTCATGATCCAAGTATGTCAACTCCATACCATAATCGTAGTGTATAAATTCATTCAATAAATATTTCCATCCAATCAATAAAATCAATACCCCCAAGGTATAAGCATTTCCCTCATATCACATGGTAATCCTAAACTTTTTGAAGATCCCATTCATGAACCACAAACATATAAGCTTGGTTCATTCACCTTTATAAAAGTTGTTTTTGTCCTACAATACCACACACCTTCATGAGTTCCATTTACCTGAACACCCTAATATTAAAACACATCTAATTCTTATGGCCTTCGCTACATACGTCCTCCTGAAGACATTGGTAGCTCTTTCAAACACAAAAGGCCTCACTTTAGGTCAATACGTCCACCTCCTCCACCATCTTTGCCATCTATTGTTGGACCCTATTCATCAACCCTTCCATCCACCATGGGCCCATATTTTCCTAATGCATATCCTTACGTGCCCTTTCAAGAACAACAAAGGCCCATGCTCTTGAATTCCTTCCAACACCTTCCACTTCAAAATCCTCTCTTTTCATAAAATCCCTTTATGGCCAATCCAAGCAATTGGGATAGCAAACAAGAAATGCATAAATAGAAGAATCCAAAAAAACCTAAATATCATCATGTCTCACTAAAAAGACATGCCAAAATAAAGAAAAATATGCTCCAAAATTAAAATCAAAACACTTTCAAGAAAATGGAAGGTGCCAATTAAGAAAAAATGAAAAGTGAAAACAATGTGGGTTCGAAAGAAAGCAAAAAAATCCATGCATTCAAATAAAAAATAAAAATTGGTATCCCAACTTGCTAATCCAAAAGAATCCATTATTCCACCATCATCCATTCCTCCATTATTCATCCTCCAAATCCGTTTTCAATCCTTATATGCCCAAGTTTATTATTTCAACCCACTCTGAATCCTTCAACTTTCACCACCCTTCAAGGTGTGTTCCAATGTTGTTCTTGCCCACATTCTCTCATAATGACTCCATTCCATACTTCCATCAAACCTTCGTCCCTCATTCCATAGCTTTAATCCAATTCTTTGCATAAATCCTTAACCCCCTTCTGCCTACCCCTATCCATTCCATTATCTTTACCCATTTTCCTACCAATGTCTTTAAGTGGGAACATGTTGACCATTGTCTATAAGAAACATTTATTCAATGGGGTACTATCTTCCTCAAAGATAAACTTGAGTCCTCCATTCATATCCATACACCTTCATCAACTTCCATTTCCATGGCCATTCATATCCACTAGATTTGGCATCCATCCACGTACCCTTGCTTGTACACTTGGGGGCAAGACTTTTCCCATTCATACGATACATTATTGATTATCCTATTTTCACTTAACCATCATATTCCTTCATTTTTATTCCATGCTATCCACTTTATCCATCCCCCTTCCTTTGATCTTGCATAAAGTATTGGAGAAAAATACCAAGAACAAGAATCTAATGCATGCTTTATACCATGTGTGTCTTCCATCCTCCATATCACTTGTTTTCCATCTTATGTTTCCTTTCATGTCCATTTATCTTCCATATCCATGTCATGTTGTTATAACTTGGCATACCTCTTACCATGGGGGCATGTTATTACTTTGACATGCCATCTTTGGAGTCCTCCATAGGTCCTCTATTTCTCCTTTGTATAAGAGCAAACATTTTGGGTTCCCTTGTCATTGGTTCGGAGCCCTCCACCCATAGCATTCCATATCTTGATCCATCTATCTTCATCCTCCATATAGGGTGTATCCTTACATTTCCTATCATTAACCCATATCATTGGTCCTTGTCCATCCATATCTCCTTTGGTTTTCAGCTTGACTAAGGAATAAGATCTTGTTTATCATTATCATTTAGAATCTTATTTATCATTGCATTATCATTGTTATGAGAAACACATTTAAACAAACCATAAACTCTTTGAAATTCTAAAACATTGGGCTTTATTGAGTCACAACCCACTGTGTTTTCCATCCTCCAACTATTTTTTGCACTAGTCCTTATCATATGCATTAGCATTTTTACTTTTCATTATCATGATCTTGCATATTTATCATTTTCATACTGCATGCATGGCAGCTTGTGCTTTATTTTAACTCTTGTATCTTTCCTTCATCAATATCATTATCTTTTTATATCTTTTCTTTTATTGTCACATTTTGCGGAAGCTTGAGGATCTCTACACCTTGTTGTGTACGAAAGAGAGTGAGGAATGGGGCATGAGTCTTTCTCATGTGTGTATCGAGTCAGTATGTCTTGTGATGATTACAAAGAGCATAACCAATAACAATGGGGGATTCATTCCACTCTATGATGAAAGAAATGATCATTGAATATAGCCTTTCCATTCCATTCATTTCCATATCTAGCCTTTCATATCCTTTCCTCCCATATCAAATACATTTACTAAGCCATTTATATACTTTCCTTGCATCACATCAATGTGTTGCATTCCTTTCTTCTTTGGATCCACCTAGGTCATTCATATTTCTAAATCTTACATATCATTTTCTATCTACAACTCAAAAATGATCACTTCATAGCCTTTCTATTCCATTCATTTCCATATCCATCCTTTCATATCATTTCCTCCCATATTGAATACTTTTCATAACCCATTTATATGATTTTCCTGCATCTAATCAATGTGTCATATTCCTTTCTTCTTTGCATCCACCTAGGTCATTCATATTTATAAATCTTGCATATCATTATCTATCTACAGTTGAAATATACCTTCATCTATCATAACAAGATTGACACCATACCTTATGAAGATCAATATCAAGGAAATATCAAGGTTATGCAATCAAAGACTGAGGGCAACAGCCATATCAAGAGTCCATGCTCAATGTGAGTTTGTTTCATTTCATGCATGCATTATCTTCTAGCTCTTAGACACAATTGAGGTCTACAATTGGTGTTTATAGATCTCAAGTGTTAACATATTCATACAAAAGTCTGAAATATGTCTCATCTTGCTTGAAAAGTGTTACAAAAGTGTTTTCAGTTGTTGTGACTAAGAAATGTATGAGTTACAATGTTGTGTTCTACTTATATACTTCAAATAGACCACATGCCTTATGTATACTTCAATTTTTTTCATACATGTCTATGCTGATGTTGTTTGTCATTGATGTCAAAGGTAAATGGAGTTGGTAATGCAAAAGGTGTTTGATGCCAACTACTTGTAGAGTGAGTTCCTTCATTGTGTTGTCATGGATTGTCTTGAAAGAGATTATTCGTTCGTTTGGTGATCTACAACCAAAGTGGTTGTTGATATTCATGTCAAAGTCCTTGTTGTTCATTAATTACTTCACATGGTGTTGGTGCAAAAGGTATTGATAGTTGTCACAAAATTTTGACAGAGTTGTTTGATGAGAAAGTCACAGGTATTGAACAAGTACTCATTGCACATTCATCATTCACATTTTATTCTTGATGGCTAATACATTTTGATGTTGTGACTCAAAGGTATTTAGTGGATAGTTTTTTGGCATAAAGACATGATTGGTGTTTGTTGATGATATCTTCATGCTTCTGCAAGGATCTAAACCAATGTCAAAAGCATAATATTTTGCATCAAAGGTATATGGTCAAAATCAAAGGTTACAAATCAATTCCATGTTTTCAAGCCCATTGAGTTTGTTTGAAGTTGTTTTGGGTTCTCTTATTGCTTGAAATTTTGTTCTTAAACCCTATATGAGGTTCATTATGCAAATTTTATAGCAGGTTTACTTTTTGTTATATTTGGTTGGTGACTTACTACAATCGATGGAAAGGCACTCCCTTTAGTTGTGTCTTGAGGGTTTTAAACTCATCAGAAACCGGCCCTGCTTCTTGGCCTAACCAGCTTAGCAAGTCAATAACTAATGTAATATCGCCCCTACTACTTACTCCAACAGTCTACCAAGGCACTTGTAAATGCAACCTTTCATAAAATTTGATTTTATATAATGCTTTGATGGATGCTCATGCACCTTTTACTATCATATGCCTCTGTCTTATGACTTTTCATCCCCATTTCATTTTTCCTAAGGCTACCTGTCATATAACAAACCTCTTTATATACTTCATGACACTGTCCTTCTCAAAACCATTGTTCTATGTTTGTGTTGCAATAGTCCTCTATCTCCTTTCTTCTTTATACTCTATCATTTCACTCTTGAACAATGCCATACCATTATATCATATCAAGACTTTGCATTGCTTCCTATTTGGCTTTCAACACTGCCCATGACATGTTATCTTTGATAGTTGAATAATTATCCTGGATCATGGTGGTAATCCTTTTAGACTGATTGTCCCATGCTTACATTTAATTTGCTCCTTTTTTTTCCTTGGGAATGGTGAATGTCATGTTAATCAACAACCAACCATTATGATTTTGTTATCTCTTAACTATTCTTTAAAAATCTTACCTAACACCTTCTCAAAATATACCCTAGCTTCCTTTGTAGGGATTGACAACATCATTATTTGACTGCTACTATTGTTATTCTAGAAAAACTACCTTTTCAACAGTCATAAAAAACATTATCATAGGTCTAACTTTCCATTTTCATACTTTGATATTGCATAGTCATTTACTCTTTTCATCTCATTGACCATACACCTTTGATGATGAAGAGTGCTTCTCATGACTGCCCTTAAGGTTGTTACTCCATCAAGCATTTCTTTTTGTTATGTTCACCTTCAGGATAACATTGTTCTTCACTTTATTGTCTAATAAAATTTTGTGCTTTTGATTGCCATAATGAATTTCATTGATAGGACTACCCTAAGAAGCAAGGCATGACCTCTTTTCATGGTTGTCATCAAAAGGGGTTGTCATATATTATCAAAGGTTTCCTTTAATAACTTTTCCCTTTTTGTCCTTATAATGACTATTCATTATGTACCACTGTCATAAGTCTGCTCTACCTTCTACTTCACCATACCTCTTGGATGCTTCATGAATTTATCATTGTCCATGATTGATTCATGCCCCTTCTCATATACTAGATTTTTGTTATAACCATCTCTCTATAACCTATTGAAGCAATCACTAGTTTTCAGTTTGTGTATCTTCATATGCTTGTCCAAAAGTCTCAATCTCGGTAATAGAGGGCTTCTCCTTGTTAAATTTTAACCTTCAAAGCTTTGGCAGCTACCCATTATCATGATGACTACTCTATGCTTGAGTTTAATTAAACTTCCTTTTAAGGGGTACCTGATTGAGTTCATGTGATTGGATTTTTGGATTGTCATTAATACGTTTACTATGTTCAATATTTTACTATTATTCTTTGATATATTTTTTGCAAGCATGTGTAGCTTGTTCAAAATCACTTGTTTTAGGCTTTTAGCCATAGCAGCAAGGCACTCAACTGTTTGATTAAATTCTTTGGTAGACATGTATGAAAAATGTGGTAGCATAGACAAAGAAGTGAACCGTTTCATAAAATTCCTCAAAGAAATGTGGTCTCATGGTGATGGAATGCCATGACAATCCATATAGCAGCAAGGCAACAATATGGATTGTCATGGCACTCCATCACCGCATGACCACATTTCTTTCAGGAATTTTATCAAACAATTCACTGCCTTGTCTATGTTGTTGCTTACTATTATGCTTTGATAGATTTTTTTCAAGCATGCATAGCTTTTTCAAAAGAACCTGATTTAGGCTTTTAGCCATAGTAGCAAGGCAGTGAACTATTTGATAGAATGCTTTGGTAGAAATGTATGAAAAATGTGGTAGCATAGTGAATTGTTTGATATAATGCCTCAAATAAATGTGGTTTGGTGGTGATGGAATACCATGATAATTTTTCATGGCATTCCATCACACCAAACCATATTTCTTTGAGGCGTTATATCTGCAATATGGATTGTCATGGCATTCCATCACCACGAGACCACATTTCTTTGAGGCATTATATCAAACAGTTCACTATGCTACCACATTTTTCATACATGTCTACCAAAGCATTCTATCAAACAGTACACTATTTTGTTGTTATGGCTAAAAGCCTAAAATAGGTTCTTTTGAACAAGCTATGCATGCTTGCAAAAAAATCTATCAAAGCATAATAGTAAATATGGATTGTCATGGCTTCCAACACCATGGCTAAATAGTAAATATGGATTGTTGAAAAAATCTATCAAAGCATAATTCTAAATATGGATTTTCATTGCATTCCAACACCATGGTCTTGGAATTTCATCACAAGCCATAGACAAGCAATAGAAACAACTCATTTCCTAGTCTATGGCTTGTCATGGCATTCCAATCACCATGGTGTTACAATGCCATGATAATCCATATTTACTATTATGCTTTGATAGTAAACACCCAATGTTTTCCAACAAGCATATACATGCACAATATGATTGCAAGTTGGAAAACATAGTGTGAGGTGAGTATATGTCTACCAAAACACAATGACAACCCATAGATAAGCAATCATACACATAAATAGTTCATTGCCTAGTCTATGGCCTTTCATGGCATTCCAATCACCATGGTGTTGCAATGCCATGACAAACCATATTTACTATTATGCTTTGATAGTAAACACCCAATGTTTTCCAACAAGCATATACATGCACAATATGATTGTAAGTTGGAAAACATAGTGTGAGGTGAGTATATGTTTTCCAAAACATACTGGCAACCCATAGATAAGAAATCATACACATAAACAGTTCATTGCATTTTCTATGGATTTTCATGGCATTCCAATCACCATGGTGTTGCAATGCCATGACAATCCATATTTACTATTATGCTTTGATAGTAAACATGTTATGTTTTCCAACAAGCATATACATGCATAGTATGATTGCAAGTTGGAAAACACACCATGAGCTAAGTATATGTCTACGAAAACACAATGGAAACCCATATATAATCAATCATACATAGAAACAGTTCATTGCCTTGTCTATGGCTTGTCATGGCATTCCAACCCACATTGTGTTCAAACATCATGACAATCCAGATTTACTATTATGCTTCGATAGTAAACACACAATTTTTTCCAAAAACCATATTAATTAGAATGATCATAAACTAGAAATGATCCCCACCCAAATTGTAATAAGAGGCCTTCCAAAAGTACCTTGTTATAAAGAGGGCAACCTAGTGGTTACTGGGACTGTTTCAGTTTACAATTTTCTCTTGCTTTAGTTCCAATTGGTATGTCTCAGATTTACCGTTGTTTCTATTTTCATTTTCCCCTTCTTTGGAGGGCTAATATGTATCTTAATTAGATAGTCTCTATGTAGTTGTACTAGTTATGGCTATTGTTTTCTCATAGCCATGGTTCTCTATATTTTTCTCAACAGCTTTAATTCAATAAAAAAATTGTGTTGATCAAGTAAAAATAACCTCATCAATATAAGTGACTAAATACCCTTCATCATATTTTCCAGCCACCTTTACCTTGCCAATTAATCATCTTTAGGATTAATAAATGCTTTATTTTTGTGAAAATTTGTATAAACTTTATTTTCTGAAATTACTTGAAATAAACTAACCTACGCTAACTTAATGGTTTAGTTTATGAAGTAATGTGTAGGTTTTCATGCATAATCGATCATCATGCTTAGCTAGAAGGATTCAACATAGATTTTCATATGGTTGAAGATTCAACGCAGACTTCCATGAGGTTGAAGACGAGCGTCAAAAGTATAGGCCCTGGAATTCTAGGACGCATGGTGGATCAAGTTTTTGTAGCTGTTTTGTTATTTTCTATTGAAGACTTTATGGCTCACTTCAAGCCTCTTTAATTTTTTATGTTATGTACTCAAAGTCCGTTAGTTTTTTAAGTTCAGTTAAAAGACTTTTTCAGTGGTACTTTCTACCGACTGAATTATAGGATTCTGTTAAACAGTTTTTGTATAAGTGTGTAACTTTCAGAAGTAATGAAAAAAAGAGAGAAATATCGTTATGTTGTTGTAATTAATTTCTAGACTATGTTTTTGAATTACACTTCCAATATGAATAAATAAAATTTTGCCTTCCTCATTTTGAGTTTTTAAGTATTTTGAATGGAATCATTCTGAATGGAGTAATCTTGGAGTTATCAAAGTTTATGTGAGCTGAGCTAGACGTAGAAGCACCCGAGAGCTGGCCACTTGAGGGACTGTAGAGTAGATAGATAAGTTTTTTTACTTTCAAATTATTTTGTTTCTATTTTGTAAATGATAAAGTGTGAAGTAATCTTTATTTCATGTGTCGAGCTACATTAAATTTAATCCTGCAAGTTGTAGTGAGTCTATAATCTTTAATTATGTTAACTAAAGTTTCGGTGCACCTATCTTCACTGTTAGTTTCAAGTTGTTAAGTTGTTTTTTTTAATCGTTAAGTTTGTTATCCGTTGCTATTCAAATATTTCATAGTTTCTTTACATGTTTTTCCTCTTCAAAAATTTACACGCTTATTAGTTTAATCATCTCAATGCTTTCTAGTTTAGTTGTTATGCTTTTTAGAGTAATAATTTTCTACTTTTTAATCTAGTTATTTTAAGCTTTCTAGTTTATTTTCCTTCTAGTTTAAGTTTTATTTCAATTGTCCTAACTACTTAGAAAGTCTAAGAGAGATAGTTGAGGATTTTCCTATTGCATACAAACTTGAACACTACCCAGTTGATATTTGATGCATTTTTCAAACTAAAGAGATAGGACCTAATGATAGCCTATCATGTGCTATGCAATTATTTAAATAGACAAATTTCGCCAACGAAAATTGCATAACTTTACAATCAAACATATAGAAATAAAAATGCAATAATATGTATTATGACAATTCTACAACATAAATCCATTAAGTTAGTACTGCAGCAGCCAAAACCTAATATCAAGTTAACCTTCCATCAGAGAATTTTCTAAAAATTTATGTCCTCAATCATAACCATAGCTTCAAATGGTCCCTCCCAGATTATACTCTAAATCACTGTTGTACCATCCATATCACAAGAAACTCATTTCTATGCAAAAAGATAAAACAAGGTTATCATATACCACAAAGATAAATGGAACTTATATTTCAGGGATTTCTTTTGTCAGGCTATGAAAAGCTACTTTTGTTGGCATGTAAAACATGGTCAAAATTGGGAATCAGTAGTGTGTAGCAATATTAAATAGTCAATATTTATTCTAGTGTACACCCTCATGAATGGACCTTGGATATGTGTATTAAGTTGAAGCTTAGAAATACTTGTAGATTATCCTAGTTTGATCTTAGCATGCCTTTAAATTCAAACTCCATATCGATACAGTAAAACAAGTAAATTATAAGCTATGATGTCTAGCTTGCATATTTGTATTCTAGAATTACAAATTTGTTCGAGCAGTTGAAACAGGAAATATGCAACAAATGGTGCATTGTTTGGAAAAGAGGGAAGAAAATTATTTAAATTAGTTTATAAATGCACCTGACAATAGTTCCTGCAGTCATTTTTCATGCATGGCATAGAGAGGAAATAACAATATCAAGAAAAAACAATGTAAACTAACCCCATAAAGTGAAAGATTTGTTTCAAAAGACTAATCATTTCATTCTAATGCAAGAAATAAATCAGAATACTAAAGATAATCTTTGAATCTTACCTAGGAGGATATAGGTTGCTTCTCAATCCTCATCCCATAAATTTGCAAAGTTATCACAAAAAACTAATAGTAATACTAATCTTGGCATTCTAATGCAAGCAATAAAATAAACAATGAAAATGGTCTTTGAATCTTACCTGATCACTATGGGTTACCTTGCAGTCTAAAGCCCCCAAAAAAGAATAAAAATGCAATAGAGCAAAAATATTGAAGTGCACAATATAAAATGCACTTCTAACAATAATTATGGTATGATGCATGGAAGCTTACACAACACAATATGTAATGGATTCTCGTTGTTAGGTTTAATGAAACCATAGACCATAAAATATCTACAACACTCTAAAGTAAATGGTAAAATACATATAAGATAATGGATAGTGTGATTGCAAGTTGGAAAACATAGCGTGGGGTGAGTATATGTCTGCCAAAACACAATGGCATGCCATAGATAAGCAATCATACATAGAAACAGTTCATTTCCTTGTCTATGGCTTGTCATGTCATTCCAATCACCATGGTGTTTGAATGCCATGACAATCCAGATCTACTGTTATGCTTTGATAGTAAACACACAATGTTTTCCAACAACCATATACATGCATTCTATGATTGCAAGTTGGAAAACACAGTGTGAGGTGAGTATATGTCTACCAAAACACAATGGCAAGCCATAGATAAGAAATCATACTTACAAACAGTTCATTGCCTTGTCTATGGCTTGTCATGCCATTTCAATCACCATGAAACCACATTTCTTTGAGGCAATTTTCAAACTGTTCACTACCTTGTCTATGTTGTTGCTTACTATTATGCTTACTAATATGCTTTCATAGACAAGGAAGTGAAATATTTGAAAGAATGTCTCAAACAAATGTGGTATCTTGGAATTCCATGACAAACAAATACAATTGGCAGCTGAAATTATCACTTTAGTATGAATGAATTAATATCTTTGACAATAGTATTTGGTTGCATAAGTGGAGTTCCCTATAGTTGTGGGTATAGTTTCACAATATATTGTTGATACCTCTACTGAAGATGATAATATATATATGTGAGCCAAACTACATTGCTTGTTAAATAAGGTGTTTCCCATTTTCTAACAAAATTTGGTTAGGGGGTCTCCATCTGCAATTATTTTGGAAAAAAATGGGTGTTTATAAAACAATGTCTTTCATTACATTCCTAAGGTCTAAATAAATAAAAAATTTAAAGACATTCATATTCTTTTGTGAAATTCTAAGATGCAAAACACTGGGTTTTACAAAACTCGCAACCCACTTAAAATTTGAAAACAATTTACAAAAAAAAACCCAAATGATTAGAAACACATCAACTCACTTCAGATGTTTTTTAGTCTCCCCTTGCTCTCCAACCTTTCACTTTCAACCTGCAAAATGAAAGAGAAAATACATAGAGTGTTAAAGGTTGTTGGAAAACAATGGGTGTTTATAAAACAATTTGAATTTTATTACATTCCTAAAATTTTAGTAACAAAATCTTTTGAAGACATTCATATTGTTTTCTAAGATCCCGGGTTCTCAAAACACTAAGAAACCTGCAACCCGCAACAACAACGCACCTATCTACATACAAAAATGCATGAGACCATACATAAAACATACACCATTATATACAGTTGGTTAGAAACCCCTCACCTCAAGTCGGTTGGTTGTCTCTCCCACCTGCAATGTGCTCTTTCTCTCCAACATTTTGATTTCAACCTGCAGAATGCGAAAATCGAGAACATAGCATGTTTTCCAAGTGTTTTCCAAGAACAGTACTTGTTACAATTTAAACTGCATGTCTTAATCACACCACCACCCTTCTCACCATTTGTGTATAATGGATAGCTTCTTGCACAAGGCAAAAAAATGTTGACATAATTCAGCTAAGGGACACCTCGCTTTCCTCGCCATGACATTTCCTTTTGTTGCCAGTTTCGTCACTTCTATCATTCGTTTGGCCGGCCCTGCACTACATCATCTCTTCATGTTATATATGTTACCATGTATGTTGTTATGTATATTTTCATGTGTTTTTGTATGTACATAGGTGTGTTTTGTCTAGGAGTTATCCAGCTCCCCTCTGTTCTATCACATTCTCCCCCAATAGATAAGGGGCACAAATTTGTGTTTACACCAGAATTCAAACATGAATACCTCAGATGCAAGCCTCTTGTATAAATTTAGTTTATTTAGACTTTGAAGTTGGTAATTTTCTTTACCATGAACATGTGGAAGGATATAAGCGATGGATTTGAAATAATAGCACTAAGCCTTTCACTCAAGTAGATTTAATAAATGCACCCAATTTTTGAGGTTAAGGATCTCGACTCTTAATTTATTACCAGACACCTTTAGGTCCCTTATACAAAACATTTTACTAAATGTAGAAACTTAATTTAATTTTTTTCTTTGTTCCTTCCAATATTGCTATGTCTAGAAATGTGGAGCCCATAACTCTATTGAGAGTTGACAAGATATAGCTTGAATCCAGGGTGTTCTTGAGGTAGTGACCTTGTCATAAGCTACTACTCTATTGGATCTATTATCAACATTCCCCTAATTCAGCCTAGTTGTCACAATAGCTATCTTCTAAACCAAATCCTTACTCTAACCCTGAAAGCGTGCTGAAAAGTTGGCCAAGCTAGGATGTGTACCCTAGACTGTAGGAAGCACAAACATCAAGCAATTTGCTTCATTCTTTCTAGGAATTTAGATTGAATACTCACTAAGTTGTATACTCGGGTGAATGTGCATCTGATTTATTATTTTTACATACATATAATTCATCCAGTTAGAGTGAAAGAGTATTGGGAACTAGCATAGATAGGAAACATTCATCATATGACTCGTATATTGTAACAATCTTGTTCAAGTTGATATGATATAGTGTTTTATTTTAAAATGATAAAATTTTATGTGATGATGTAATTTTGCGGATCCTGTGTGTAGTCTTCCATCAACTGTAAAAGAAATACCTTGTTATAAAAATGAAGGAAATTAACATTATCATAATTTCTTCTCTTTTTCAACCAATGGTATCAGATTGTTGGTGGGAAAGTAGGTTTAGGAATTATTGTTTTCTCTTTGCTCTCTTTTTGATTGTTTGTTTAATATCAACCTTAAATGTTTCCTTTGACAAGCTCTTGACAATATGGAATGATGGTCATGGTTTATGGAGATTTTGAATCAAAGGGGAAAATGTTTGAAGTCCAAGAAATGAATGTTGAAATGACAGACTGACGGGAAGGGATTGGTTATTTCACAGCTCAGACAAAAGAGAACTCTTTCCACCATAAAATAAAATTTACAAAGAAATTGGCCCATGAAAATAAGCAGACATGAGTCAAGGCTATTATATTTCTAAAATCATGGTTGGTAGCTCAAGAGATTGTTAAAGAAGAGGATATGAAGAAAATATGGGCTATGGATTGTTGAAGCTCCCATATTACTTATTTTTCAAAGAAATCTAAAACATAGATTAAAGAATATTGTATTTATTGTAAATAAATCATATGAGAAGCATATAAGGACTCACAAGTAGGAACTGCTAATGTTTAGTGAATTTCAGAGAAATTGCTTTAGAAGGAGATATTAGATTTAGCAGTTATAGTTTAGCTTGTTTGCTTACAATGGGGATTTCCCAATTGCTTTGAACTTTTTATCACCTCTTTGAATAGTCCATAACATTAAGAAACTATCGCTGGTAGATAAAATGTATACTTTGAAATTGATGGGGCCAGTACAATAGTTTTCAGCATTAGGCCTAAATACTCTACCATTGACCACTGCATCACTCTTAGGCACCTAATTGAAAAAATATGGGACACTAAAGGTGAAGAAGCTTTTTGTTGTTTTGTTGATTTTAAAAAAGCCTTTAATATGATGCCTAGAGACAAACTATGGAATATAATGGATGAGCTAAATATACTAGACGAATATAGGGTTGTGGTGCATAGACTTTATGAGCAGGTTAGAGCTAAAATCAGAACAAGTGAAGGTATGTTTGATTGTTTTGGCAGTGATATTGGGGTCAAACAAGGTTGTCGTTTATCCCCAACTCTTTTTGGGCTATACATTGATAAACTTGAAGATTGGTTAAACAAAACTAGTGAGGGTGGCACTCAGTTGGCAGGTTATGTGGTGAAGTTGCTACTATATGCAGATGATCTTATCTTAATCTCTAAAACTGCCCATGATTTGAGGGGTCTTTTGAAGGCCTTGGATCTTTTCTATCAGGAAGTTGGAATGAAAGTGAGCACTACCAAGACCACAATCACGATCTTCTCCCTAAAGAAGAAAAGGAATCAAGATATCTTCCTTTTTGAAGGCAACCCCTTGGAGATAGTGAAATAATACTAGTACCTTCAGATTGATTTTCATTATAAGCTCAACTAGGAGACTATTAGAACAAAAAAGATACAAGGGAGTTGGAAAGCTTCTTTCTTACTTCAAAACAAGTGTAGGAAAGTTGAAATTTGGGATTGGAAAACCAAGAAAACCCTCTTTGGTTTGTTGGTCACACCAGTGGTTCTCTATGGCTGCAAAGTTTGGGGCAGCAGCATGTCAAAGTATAGATGGAGACAGTTAGAAAGAATCCAAAAGCACATGATCACTTGCAACCTCAAAGTAAAAACCATGGTCCCTTATGAAATTCTCTTGGCTGAATCAAGAACCTTACCTTTGGAGATGTCATCTATAACTTTCTTGCTAAACTATCTAAAGAAGATTAAGAACATGGATAACCACAGTTGGCCCAAAGTGGTTGCGAAGGAGGTTTTAGGCTATAGAAAGAAAACATGAATGAAACAAAATAAAAAATGGTTGAGAAAATGGGACATCAACTTGCATGATTGTCCTAACACCAATGAGGAAATTAAAAATTATGTCACAAAAAAGTTCTTGGCTACCATGTGGACAAAGCAGATTGGGCGAAAGAAAGCTCACTATGTCAAAGAGTTCAACCCAAATTGGGAGCACAGAGATAAAAATTATTTAGGTGTTGCTATTAAGGGTAAAGCAAGGTTGCTAATAGCTTAGCTAACAATCGGGTCACATCATCTTAGGTGTTAAACCAAAAGGTGGACTATACCTAAGGAAGTGTGGGAGGATAGAATTTGCATGTTTTGTAACAAAGGGGTGGTTGAGATAGAATAGAATTTTATCATGGAGTGTACGGTGTATGAGTATACTCGTACTCAATGTGAAGGAAATTTGAAGATTGACAACCTGCACGAGCTATTTGATGAAGAAAAATCATCAAGACTGCTAGTTTTCTTATCAAAATTCATAGTAGAAGATCCAACATCAAAAAGAATTTGGAGATTTCATAGTTTTGTGGTTCTCGACCCCTTAGACTTTTGGTCTTGTGGACAACATTAAAAACCCTCATTCATTCATTCAACTTATGCATTCTAAGTTTCTCAAATAAGTAAATTTGTCAGAAGATATTTGGGCTTATAATGAATAAGTTCTAAATCAACACATGGAGGGCAAAAAGGGCATATAAAAGACCTCTTCAGTAATGTGTATGAGTGACACATGGTTCAACAATAATGATTTTAATGACAAGCGCATTAGCTCATTGCATCTATTCAATCTCTTTCTAGGAGACTCCCAATTCAATATACCATATTTTAAATATACTTTCTATATTAAATGGACTAAGATGAGACCCAATCTTATAATTTGTTATTTTAAAAAAAAAAAAATCAAATATAAAATGTTGTTAAATCTTGATGAGGAGTATAGACAAAAGGAATTATATGAACTATGTTTTACTAATTAGTTATTTTTAAATGTTTTAAATTAGTTATTAATTATATAAATTATGTTTTATTATCAATGGAAACAACAAGAACGTAGATTGTGATGGTTTTGGTAACTGTGTGTACTATGGTGGTTGCGGTTGCCCAGCTAGCGTGTCTGATATTGCATCCTACAACCACGTCGGCAGTGTGTCTTTTGATCTTGCCATCGAATCTGAAGCATACCCTTTATTGTCTAGAAGATCAGAAGCATGTCTTGACTACATGGTAAATTATAAAAAGCAGCATCTAAGATGGCGAGCACCTAAAAAATGTGCATTAATCAATGCATATATAATTGTGTAGATTGCAGTCTAAATCTTCAGATAGTACTTCTTATTCAAGTCAAAGAAGTTTGTAGTCCGTTATCAGTTAATTTCTAACAAAGCTTTTCTTTTCAATGATATTGAAGGCTTAATGTGTCCAAGAATGATAACATAGGCTCAAGGCTCATGCCTAATCTTCATCCACTATTGTCATTGTGTTCTTAACTGCAACAGCCCTAGATATAATTTTAAGCACACTGGACTAAATAACTTGAACTTGTTACACATATCAAACTGACAGATTGACTTAAATAAAGTATCCACCCTAATCTCTTCTTCCACATACATAAAGCATAACCTAAATAATTTTGTTTCTATCTAGTCTTTCAATTCACCCAGTCATTGTTGCCGCCAATTAATATATTGCATTTTCATAATCGTTTGCACAAGAGATGCAAGATTCACTTAAAGATAAATATTAAAAATATAACCCAAAAATCATTGTTTTGGTATTACAATTGGATGTCTAGTACTTTCTCTCAAAATTTGAAAGATATAGATAGTATATAATATGCTTTCACAAGCAGCTGATGCGGAATATGGCTTCTTTGTAAAAATAAGTTATGCATGTATGAACCCAAGTAAATACTATTATTGCAATTGAATAATTGCATTGTCATAATTTGTATTTTCACCAGGAGTTAGAGACATTCACCCCTCTTTTAAATAGGAAATAGCTCATACTATGACAAACAACACAGACAAAGAGATATTGTCCAAGTTCTAAACCAGTCATCTAGACCCATGTACAACTTGAATGCCACAAAACCATTTACAAACAACAAAACATATTACTAATACACTTGCTTCAACGACTTCACTAATAAGGAAAGAATCTACAAAACCTATTTATTTCAAGTGTCTTCAACAACAAAGAAAAATGCATGATTTCAAAGCTAAATGTTTGTGATGAAACCTTCTAACTTAAAAGAACTCGACGTACCAATTACTATGGAGTTATGTAGTGGATCCTTCTTATGGATTCATCATAGAAACAACAGCCACAACACACACAAAATAACCAGTCACAATGATATAGGCAAACAAATAATAAAAACCCACTCTGCTCTGACTTCTTAAAAAATGGTACATAAACCTCAAAAATCACTAATATACTTTATATGTCCAATCATGCAATTGCACCATGTACGTCTACATTCATCCATAGTGTTCTTCAAGAACCATAATACCAAAATATGAACTCTCATTTTACACCAATTGCAATTTTTAGTATCAGAAACAATCATAACTTGGGTAATATGCTACCAAATAATATAGTACCAGAATTAGTATGTAAATAAACTTCTTAATATTAAGAAATAAAAAGCACAAAGAAAAAAAAAATTGTTTTAACCTCACAAAGAGAATTCTAAGATTGTAAAATATTTCACTACATGATAATGTCTAGCCTTCTATTACTTCTAGATAAAATATCATGCACAACATTAAATTGTATAATTTTGACGTAGTAAGAAGTGGAAATTAATCTACACCATACTTCAACCAAACAACTCTCCATATACATTACTGGCAAGTAGATACGTTGAATTTGGATTTCTTCCCTGTGACTAATTAGGTTTGTAGAGGAAGATGTGATAGTGTGCAACATCATTTACTATTAATAAATTATTATTGTCAAACCAGTAACAATTACAAACAATTTACTACCATCTTCATTGGTGGCTTGTTGTTGTGATTAGGATGGGCAACCAACAAACCCTCCCTCTAATTTTCCACCTACTATCACTTCACTCCTTACTAAAAATTGAGTATATCTCCTCTCAGGTGGCACTGCTACCTCATACAATGTCCTATAATAGGTAGCCTTCTAGGTGAGTGCTCTTACCTCCCGTATGTGCTCTACCATGCTCACTACTACCCCTATCTGAAAACCTCTAGCTATTATCTCCTAGTCCTCTCAACATCCCTCTTTGTTGTTAATTGTTATCTTCATGCTATCTCAACATCCCTCTCTATAGTCTATTGATCCCTCTTTATGGTCCTCTATATAAGCTATGTTGTGAGGTTGTACCTCTTGGCTCAATAAACATCATTCTCTCATTGAGCCTAATCCCTCTTAGAGAGTGCTATTAGAAAATGCACATCATCATCCTCCCCTCCTCTCACTCTATCATCCATCCTCTCCTCATCCACTCTAAGCTCCACTACTATTACTACGAAATACTACTCCCTTGAGGTCCCTACTCCCCATGCACCTCCTTGTCTCCTCTAGAATCCTCTCCTCTTTGCATGTCCCTATGAGACCTATCAGTCTCTACACCTCTCTACCTTCACCTACCTCCAATGGCCCTACCATTAGGGTGAGTAAATCTAAGTGGTCTCTAAACCACCCACCATGCATCAAACTCCTAAGCAGTCTTGACATCTACCGGTCTTCCATTCCATATCATTGTTGTGTTTTCAAGCCAAAAAAGTCACCCATTTCCCTTGTCTCACTATCTATGGGACCCCAATCAATAATCTTCCTCTAGGTATGGGTGAACATGACTACATCTTTTGGAGAGGGCACATCTTGTCTCTACCTAAATTGTCTCCTAACCCTATCAAAGGGATATCTCTCTAGATTATGGGGAGTGCGCCTGATCACTAATCTAGTTTTCTAACATAATGGAAAATGTTTATCATCATCCTCTTAGGCCCCTTGGCCTTTTGAAACTTACAATAATTCTTTCTTGTTGAAATGATTAGAGTTTCAAGGGATCAGACAAGTGTTCTTTGCATTGTCCCTCAGCCTTTAGTTTGGAAAGGATGGTAAGTTGAGATCCCTAATTGATCAAGGCCCCTACCCTGCATTTATGTCTAGAACATGCAACTGATACTCTTATCATAGTTGGTGTTGTGTTTAGTGGTTGTCAAATGCTTACTCAAATTCTTTTTTGTTGAAGTGATTAGAGTTTCATGGGATTGACCAAGTGTTCTTTGCACTTTCCTTGGGCCTTTAGTTTGAAAAGGATGGTAAGCTAAGCTCCCTAGTTGATCAGACCCTTGCCCTGCTTGTCTTTCTAGAATATGCAGCTGATAACACTTATCAGGGTTGGTGATGTGTTCACTGGTTGTCAAAATCTGCAAGCTATTTCCTTCAATTTCCATGCTTCTTTCCCCTATAGCTTGTTTTTTTCTTTTTTTCTACCTTTTACAAATATTAGTTGTATGGTTCAGAGGGGACATCAAAATTGCAACATGTCAACCGTTCACTAAAGTAATTTTTCCTAAGTTTTTCACTTTGCGATTAAATAAACTATGTAACTAACCATTGCAATAAAAAAATTCTTTTCTTTATTGAGAACAAATGAACATAAATGTCATAACAATATTCAACATGGATTCCATTTCAATATAATAAATTCACAAATTAAAATATTCCAAGAATGTGTACAAGTACATACATAGCTCACCTGAGCTTCCAAGTAATAGATATAGATGGTCCAAGATCCACCTTTCAAATCTTGGTCTTTTGTTGCCAGTTGAGGAGGAGAATCACTCAAGTTCTTTTCTACCAACCACAGACTCATATGTGGTCCCCCACACATCTATCAATGATAGATGGCCCTACCCTTCGACAAAGAGATTGGTGGAGTAACCTCATAAAAAAACCACTCTGAGCTTAGTGCTATGTCCTACATGACTAAAACTTGTAAACCCTACAATTTGTAACTAAAATGCACTATAGGTACACAGTGAATTGACAGTGGTGCCAAAGGAAATCACATCAAGTGATAGTCATCATATTCACTTACACTACTCAGCTCGATTTGATTTAAGTCCACTATAATCTATGCATAGGTATTTCCTCCAATGGGTAATCTTTAACCCCAAAAATACCTATTCCCTTTCCCACAAACTTAATGGTATTTCTACTCACAAAGCATATATACAATTTCCCTCCCTTTAATGGACAATAAATACCAGGAGTAACATACTAACTATCTAGTATAATCAAATAACTTCAGATGTGAATAACCCTTAAGCTATCCTTGTTTAATCATTCCTAGTATCTTAATACTAATGACAAAAAACCTCTCCTATTACAAAGTTAATACAAGCACTTTCATAGAAAAGCATAAACAACTTATTTTTCCTTTCCAAATCAAATGCTATGTTTTCCTAATGCAAGTAATCTCAAGTAGTTTAATTAAAGCATTCAAGATTAAATCTTTCATAAGAAAAGATAACTACAGGTAGATCAAATCCTCATGCCTATAATATGCTTAACCAATTGATTGACTTGATGCAAAACTTTCCAATAGTAGCAACTAGTTTCACTTAATCCTCTCAAAGAAATACTTCTCTATGACTTCTCTTTCAAGTTGATGATATGCTCTCACAAATAAAACACTCACAAAATATAGCTTCTCACAAAATATAACAGAATACAATTACAGAATAGTGCAGATTAAAAGTGTGTCCCAAATGAGAGTATAAGCATCTCTATTTATACAACAAAATGAGACTTTGTATCCTACAGAAAATGTATGGCAGTCGACACATCTCTCCATTCAATTCAACTCATATCTCTCAGCTAAAAGGTGGTAGAAAACTATGTACAAACTTACCATATTATGCTATAGGTCAACCCCTCTAATTGACAACAGTAAATGGCATTCAAACATACACATGCTCAAATGATGGCAATCAAGTTGAAAATATAATATGATTCTATAGGTTAAAGAGCTTCTACAAGTTGGCGCAAAGTACTCAACCAACTCCTTATCTCATGGCATGGTTATTCATGTTGAAATAGTCCATTGTTTATAAGCAACACCTACATCATGTTGACTTGGTCTTGGTTTGTTGAGCAACACTGCATAGATGAGTCGCTCCTTTAAAATGGCATTTTATTTGGTGCTTTGACCAATTCACATCTTTTTTTTTTCATTCATATTATCATGTGTTTTACTTTATTTTGTAGTTGGTAAATACTTCATCGCTTAATATTAAAGTGCCCAAAGTTTGAGTAATTCATTGTTCTCAATTAAAATATGTCATTTCATAGTATTGAATATGGTTTATTTACTATATCGACCTTATTATTACATATTACTTTGTTTTTGAATTGGCCTATATTCAAGGTTATCATAAGTAATAATTAGCCTTTAAATACTTTGCTTATCTCACATAAAAATCGGCCTATGATTTATATTTATAAATCGACCTCTAAGAATTTATAATATATTTATAAATATATATATTATTATATTTATATGCATATATATGCCAGTAAATCACATATATATATGTATATATTTACTAATATATATATATACACCATGTCAATCAAGTATGTATACATTCAATATATGAATGAATATGAACAAGTTATCATTCTCATAATAATAATAATCATATGGACTATATATATACATATATATATTCCTCTATGTACATGTATATGTATGTATACATATAGTGATACATTTGTATTGACATTTCCATTTGCCTATCATACATATGTATTGGTACATGTATACATATGGATATATGTATATATCTCATATATATACACATTCGATTGCACAATCAAGCACATACACATTTACCATCATGTTGATAGGGAATAGACGTGTGGTGTTTTAATACATATACTCATCCATGTTGTATTGTCCATTCGATAGCTCCATGCTCATAAGCAACCTATTCATAAGTGTGCATAGGTATGCCTACCTATGTACTCTCATGTACACATTCCTTCATGTGTATGGTCTATCATCGACATGCATATGTATACATAGACATGCATCCCACATGTGTTCACCTCATCAATACAGGCATAGTAATATACGGAAGAAATCATAAGCTCAAAACATATAAAAATCATCCAAGAATGCACTCAACAATAATCAAGACCCTTACTAATGCAAACACATCATGCTAAGGATGAATTACCTATTCCCAACACAATAACTTGACTCAACCATTCTACTATGAGTGTGTGTAAGCTCAGATAGGTTACATTACTAGTTACCCGAACAAGTTCTTCTCCTGAGTGATACTTCCCCTCCACTTGGAGGATTGAACATATACCTACATCAACTAACACATTCCCATGATAGTCAGTTGTTCAAAAATATATATATATTACACATAATATTTTTCCATAGTTGGAATATCTAATTCAATAATTATCCATTTCACATATATGCATTTCTTCACATATCATTAAATGAAATAAAATTAATTCATAATTCACTAATAATAAAGTGCAAGCATAATTTATTCTCATTCAAAATTCAAATCACATTCACATTTACTCTACATAGTAATATTAAATAGTAATTACACAATTGGGGTGTAACATACTCCCCCTTGTGAATCATCATCCTTGATGATTTTTATGTACCAACATAAACTAATCAGACAAAAAACATATAGTTTCAACTATTCTCGAAAGCATTTAAAACATGTGGAAACTTTTATTGTATTTCAATATAGTCTTCTGAAGTGACAAAGTCTTCCACATACTAGTCCCATTAGAATTTGCACTGTAGAACTTCCCTGTTATGCAAGAAAAGCTTACGTTTTCAAGAACCTTGATGGGCTCGAGTGTTACCACTCTGGGGTCCTGTACCTGTAAATCATTCCAATCAATCACATTATTATCACCTGGTATATACTTCTTTAGGTAGGACACATGAAAGACATTATGCATCCTATCAAGAGTTGGTGACAACACAATTCGGTAAGCTACTAGATTCACTTCATCAAGAATCTCAAAAGGTCCTACATAGCACTGGGCTAATTTGGAAGACTTCCCAGATTTAATGGAACTCTTGTGAGGTTTCACTCTCAAAAACACCTTGTCACCTACTACAAAACTTCGGGGCACTCTCTTAGCATCAGCATAGCTTTTTTGTCTATCGTTAGCTTCAACCAATCTTTGCTTATTAACAATTCTCTCTCGCTCTTGTATTTCAACCAACATCTTTGGCCCAAGGTTGGCTCTATTCTCAAGTTTATCCCAACTTATTTGACACTTTCGACCATGTAACACTTCAAAAGGAGCCATCTTTATTGCGAAATGGTAAGAATTGTTGTAAACAAATTCCACTAAAGGCAAGTAGTCTTCCCACTTCTACTGTCGATCCATGCAATACATTCTAAGTAGGTATTCCAATGCTTGATTCACCCTTTTCGTCTACCCATCCGTTTTCGGATGATACACTGAGCTAATATCTAGTTGAGTCCCTAGTGTAGAAAACAAGGTTTGCCAAAACCTAGAAGTGACTCGTGCATTCCTATCCGAGATAATCTTCCTAGGAATCCCATGCAACCTAAACACTTCTTGCATAAATTTTCTTGCTATGATAGGTGCTCCATCAGTTAGATTCCTGGGTATGAAATGTGCTACTTTAGTAAGCTTATCCACAACCACAAGAATGGAATTGTACTTATTCCTTGACATAGGTAATCCTTGCACAAAGTCCATACTTATGACTTGCCACTTTCTCTCTGGTGTATCATGCAAGTATAAAAATCCTGCAGGATGATGATGCTCTGCTTTCACCCTTTGACATTCAAGACACCTAGTCACAGATCTAGCAACATCTCCTTTCATCCCCTTCCAAAAATATAATGGCTTGACATCTACAACATTTTTTTCACACTAGGGTGTCTAGAGTATGGTGCTTCATGAACTTCTTTCCATACCAAACTCCTTAACTCCTCTGAGTCAAGTACATACATTTTCCCCTTATACCTAAGTATACCATTAGGTTCAAAATGAAAATTTCATACCTAGCATCATGCGGATTGCTAGTGAGTGCTTGCTTGACTTGCAAATAGTACTCATCCTCTTTGTATTTATGCAATACTTGTCCTTTAAAGTTGGTTTAAATTATCACTATTGAAGCAATATGACACCTTCAACTCAAGGCATTGGCAACCTAATTTTCCTTTCCTTTAATATAATTGATATTAAAGTCATATTCAAATATTAACTCTAACCATATTCTATGTCTAGAATTCATATTAGGTTGAGTGAATAGAAATTTCATTCCATGATGATCAGTTTTCATCTCAAAGGGTTTCCCTAACAAGTAATGCCTCCACATTTTCAATGTGTGAACCACGACTACTAGCTCTAAATCATGCGATGCATAATTCTGCTCATAAGGTTTCATCTTCCTCGATTCATATGCAATTGCTTTCTTATCTTGCATTAACACTCTTCCTAAGACCTCTCTTGATGCATCTGTGATAACAATAAAATCACCCTAACGATTTGGTACTTTCAAGATCACTGTCGCAGTCAAATTTTCTTTGAGTAGTTCAAAGGCTACTTGGCACTTCTCTATCCACTCAAACTTCTTCCCTTTCTTTTGTTAAAAAGTAATTGGAAAATATATCTTGGAGAATTTTTCAACAAAATTTCTATAGTATCCTGCCAAACCCATAAAAATTCTAACCTTAGATACATTCTTGGGTACTGGTCATTCAAGCACCACCTTGATCTTAGCCGGATCTACTAAAATTCCATCTGACGAGATCACATGTCCAAGATAATGCACTCTCTTTTAGAAGAAGGTACACTTAGAGATTTTTTCATACAATTTATGTTCTCTAAGTCATTGTAGAACTATCTCTAAATGCCTACAATGATCCTCCTCATTATTTGAGTAAATCAATATGTCATCTAGGAAAACCAAGACAAACTTATCTAGGCAATCCCTAAATACACTATTCATAAGGTTCATAAATGTTGCAAGTACATTCTTTAAACCAAAGGGTAAAACCGTAAACTCATAGTGTCCATATCTGGTTTTGAACGTAGTTTTAAAGATGTCTTCATCCTTAATTCTCAACTGATGATATCTAGATCTCAGATCAATCTTATAAAATATAACAACTCCCCTCATTTGATCAAATAGATCACAATGTGTGGTAACAGGTACTTATTCTTTACCATAGCTTTGTTAAGCATGTGATAATTTATACACAGATGCAAAGTAACATCCTTCTTTTTCACAAAGATGATTGGTGCTCCCCAAGGTGAAAAACTTGGTCTTATCAACCCCTTAGATAGTAATTCATCCAATTGTGTGTTAAGCTTCATTAGATTAGTTGTTATCATCCATAAGGCACCTTAGAAATAGGTTTGAATCGTAGAACTATATCAATAGAGAATTCAAATATCCTTTTTGGTGGCAACCCGGGTAGTTCATCTGGAAACACACTCAAAAAATTTCTCAGTATAGGATACCTCTCCATATCTGAAATTCCAGTTTCCTCCATTTCACCATCTTCCATCTCTTGGAAGCTCTTTGGTTCCAAGTTATCAAGGTTTCTTGATAGACAAAACTAGGGTGAAGAATAAAAAATATTTAACACTTTATAATGAATTTCAATTTGGTCTATACATGTCAATCTGGGGGTGTAAACTTGTGAGAGGTGTTGTGGCTATATGCCAATCGAAGGGGTGAAATTCATGAGTTGAGTGGGGATGAAATGAAGCTACAAAAATAAACCTACAACAAATCAAAATGAAAATTGATTCCGGAGACAGCAACTGTCACTTCCTGGTGACAGGAACAACAACTTATAATAATTACATAATTTAAATGAACTACAAACCACACTTGCAAATGACACAAAAATAACGTCAAATAAATAACAGAAATAAACACACATTACTGTAACTATGAAAGCTGAAAATCACCAGACGTCCCAAGAAGTGGGCCCCCTCCTTAGTCCGTCGGGTGGTGAAATACAGGAAGCTTCTCTACACAAGATTGATCATGGAACACTGATTTTATTTATCAAAAAATAATATTGTCGATACAAAAGTGTGTACAGAAATATGTCTGCAGAAAATCTACTCCCGAGCTAATATTACAACCCATATATAAAGGTCGAGTGTATATCAAATGACAGCCTAAGATAGAATAGTCTATATTGGAGATTAAGGTTCACATGAATCCTTGTTTGCAAGCTATAGATTGGAAAATGGCTTTGTTACAACTGTAGCTAAAAAATAGAGAATGAAAAGCTTTCAACCCTTCTCCTCAAGCAATCTGGAAATACATTTCAAGCATGGGTTTTTATGGCCAAAATAATGACTCCCGTATAAGCTTAGTCGTTGTCCATAAATGAAGAATGGCTCTATTACAGAAGAAAACAAAAATAGGAGATATGTGGATTTCGATTTCCTCAAACAACAAATATGTATCATAGATGTGCTCCACACTATAGTGCTGAGGTGGCAACCAAAATAGAATCACGTAGCTACAAAAAAAATTGTTGTAACAACAAAAAAAAATATGCAATGTTAAGATTGTTGGTTCTCTAGCAATATCCACCTACGATTTATTGTAGTTATTTAGATCTGGCACACAGTTAGCACTTGAAGAGGTAATTGACGCCACTTTGGAGGCTGATGTCACCATTTGGAAAGATGGTAGAGATAAGTTATTGATCAAAGAATAATAGACAACAATTCCTGACCAAAAGTGACAGGAAGATCTACAGCTTACAATTAACATGTTGCATAAATACAATCATATTTATTTATTCACATATTTTATCTAATAACTAAATTAAATATTACTTATATATATTAAATTGTATGCAACATAGAATGGGAAAATGGTGTAGAAATGGAACGGAAATGGAATGTGAGGATGGTATGAAAGCATATGAAATAGGTTTAAACATGGCATAAAATGGAACATAATTTACTCTCATCAGTTCTCTTCAAGCTTTTCCATCTAGACTGCAAAGATTTTGCACCCTTTCTTCTTAGCCCTTAACATGTGCATTACAGAGTTGTCAAAACTTGACCTCTCTAAGTATCCCTTGTAACATCACTTGGTTACCAAGATCATCTAAGCATTCTATAGTTTTAGCATGGAAATCTACCTTAACCTTATGTCTCCATAGCCAGTTCATACCTAAAATAAAATCATAGGATCCTAAAGGTGCAACATATAGGTTCACTTTTATAAAAAAACAAGGTAGCTGTATCCTAGCTTCAAACAAACATTGTTCCACCTTTGCTCTTGTTTGGTTTGCATACTCTACATCTCAAGACTTTTCCATGTAACCAACTTTTCTAGATATCTTCTTAGCTACTTTAGGTGAAATGAAATTTTCAATTGCACTAGTATCTATGAGTATAAAAATGGGTAAGCCAAACAAAATACCTAGAGTTTCAATCGGAGTCACTTGATACTCCACTTAGCGATCATCCACAGCTGCATGTATATTTTGTTGGAACATTGCTTGTTGGGTAGGAAGTGAATTACCATAAGGTCGTGACCCGAAAGACCTATTGGGACATTCTCTAGTATAGTGGTCTCCTCCACATGTAAAACATCCAGCATTCGATCCTCTCTTCCTTACGGGTTCCCCAAACTTACTAGCATTTCCACCAACATTTTTCGTATTCCCACCACTAGAAATATTCCTCTTACATTCCCTTTTTTATTATTTTCCACCATTATGGGATCCTTTTTCCCCTTGCTTGGGTACATTTTACATAACTTCCACCTTCTTCGAATTTGGTATTTCTTGTATTCATGCAATCTTCTTACGGTTTTTGTTTTCCTAGCGGATGGAGATAGCCTTGAGCTTCTACTCCTACTTAGCTACTTTCTCATACACAAGATCCATAGTAGTTAGACCATGCACATCTATCTCTCCTCTGATCTGACTATTAAGTCCCATGATAAACTTTCTTATGCAGAAGTATTCATCCTTCTAGTACACAGGAACATAACATGGCAGACGAGTAAACTTCTCCCAATACTCATTGACCATCATATCACCTTGTCTCAGACTCTAAAAAATTTGTGAGTTTCTAGTCAAAATAGAGTTGGGGAAACCATCTTTTACAGAAAATTTCAACAAATTCATTCCATGTCAGTTTCAGTGAGCTGAGATCTAATTCCATCTTATTATTCATCCACCAGTTAGAGGCTTCTCCTGCTAATTGGTATGCTCCCCATGATACTTTGGTGACCTCAGAGTAATTTTAAATCTTGAAATACTTCTCCATTTGGACTAACCAAGCCTTAGCTTCATCTTTGTTGGTGCTTCCCTCAAACTTGGGTGCGGTGATTTTCTTCATATCTCTAAAAAGTTCATAAGCCATACACTTCTTATTAGTTTCACCAGATAGAGAAGGTGATTTCTCTCTCTCATAATCATGAGTTTGATAGTGTTCATGAGAAGAGTTTCCTCCCTCTTTCTCATTATTCAAAACTTCCTTCTCAACTCTATCCTTTACCCTTTTTTTTTTCTCTAGGTTTTCCAACCTTGCTAAGATTTGGTCCAGTCCATCTTCAACTCCTACCGAGCCTTGCTTGACTTCTTGGCTTCCTGCCAAGATTGGTTTGTGTTCTCACCACCTTCGCAAGAATGGATTATACCTGAAGGTTCATCCATGTTAGATTCAATCATGTTATCAACTATCTTATGGAAAATATTAGAATGAGCTATCAATTTCACATAAGGAATTCCACATAAGATTAAGCACAACTTTCGATAAACACATGATTTTATTCATTTCTCAAGGACCTCTTGATTATATGGAGTGACTATTCAGACAGTTGAGTGGAGAGTATCCCTCGGATTCACTATTTGACACATAACTTAGTGGAGTATATCCTATAGATTAAGATTGTTGTTCATCTCTAATGTGTTCGTATCTATCCCAAAATGGATAATAGCCTTCATATTTGTCATCTGATACATAGTTTTGAGGTACATAACCCTCAAACTCATTACTCGAGGAAATTTCAATTACTTCTACCATTGGAAGAACTCTAGGGTCTCTAAAGATAAATGTCGGATTGACACTTCCTTTCGAGGGTATATCCCTGGAAAGTGATAAAGATTTAGACTTCTCTAGGGAGATAGAAGGTAGGTGGTTGTACTTGGCTTACGTCTTCATCTTTCTCTTCACATCAATGATTCGAGAAAGTGTGTAATTCAAGGTTCCATCTTCGATTAACCATACAGAATTTTCATAGTTGGTACCCTCAATTGTTCTAGCAATGGCCTCTCTTTCCTTCTTGGCCTTTAGGTAGATCTCATTCCCAATTACTGACTTCCTAGCAGTTAACCTGAGATGCACCATCCTGGCACAAGAATTTCCAAACATTAGATAATGTTGAATGGAAAGTATGATGAGATCATAGGTTCTAGAGCTAAACCTAGTAGCTCTGATACCACATGTGACATGTCAACCGTTCACTAAAGTAATTTTTCCAAAGTTTTCACTTTACAAGTAAATAAACTATGTAACTAACCATTGCAATAAAAACATTCTTTTCTTTTTTGAGAACAAATGAACATAGATGTCATAACAATATTTAACATGGATTCCATTTCAATATAATAACTTAAAAAATTACAATATTCCAAGAATGTGTACAAGTACATACATAGCTCACCCAAGCTTCAAAGCAATAGATATAGAAGGTCCAAGATCTTCCTTTCAAATCTTGGTCTTATGTCACCTGTTGAGGAGGAGAAGCATCACTCAAGGGATTTTCTACCAACCACGGACTCTTATGTGGTCCCCCACACATCTATCAATGATAGATGGCCCTACCCTTTGATGAAGATATTGGTGGAGTAACCTCATACGAAAATTACTCTAAGCTTAATGTTGTGTCCTACGTGACTAGAACTTGTAAACCCTACAATCTGGAACTAGCATGCACTATAGGGACACGGTGAATTGACAATGGATCTAAAAGAAATCACACCACTTTGTCTAAAGTGTTCTCACTCAGTACTTCAAGTGATATTCATCAATTCACTTACACTACTCCGCTCGATTTTACTTAAGACCACTATAATCTATGCATAGGTATTTCCTCCAATGGTTAATCTTTAACCCCAGAAATACCTATTGTAACGCCTCATCGTGGAACCCAGGGAACGACATGTAACAACAACTAAATAGCCGAATTTTTTTTTTAAACATATAATAACAACATGTGAACATCAAATGTTCTCGGGTTCCACAACTACGCTACTAAGTAAAAACTAGAAGTACACACATCAAGTACTATAAACAAGGACATGAGGAAAATCATATAAAGATTTTGTTATAAATAAGAGATTCATTACAAGTTCAATTAAAACAAACGAGATTGTGACATATCTCGATACATCCAAAGTCATAATACAATGAATCCTCATGTCAACATCATGAGTGAATACAATAAAGAAGATGAACAAGTATAACTGACGACCAAGTCCACGAGCACATCCAACGATCAACTCTGTGAACATTATGTATCCAGGAACCTATCAAGAAAAAAATTGTCTCGAGCAACATCACCTGCAAGGGGACCCAATGGAAGAAAAGGCATGTTCCTCCCAACCATGTGGAACTTGAATGCCCACCCCCCATGCTAGGAGATAGTATCGGGTCCTCAAGTCAAACAGACATCAGAGTAGAGAAAGCATACAACACATGGTCGACATACATATGACGACATCACAACCACATGGCAACTAACATACTCCCAAAGGTGACGGCATAAACACAAGTGACTCTACACAAGAGACCCAACTAATGTACAAGGATAGGATTCTCATCACATAGACGTAATAGGTTACCCTAGAGAATATTCCTAGGTTACCAGCCCTCAACCAAAGTTACCCTGGCAACCTCTTACGATTTTCAGCCCCTAAACGAACTTATGTGGCATCGATTTACTTTTTAAAAAGACAAAGAAATCGATAAGACATCCTAGGCCATCTCAACCTACTTTAACTTAAACAAGCATTAAAGTACAAGCGAGGCAAAAAATTTATCTAAGTTAACAAATTATAACTACCCAACCACTAAAAGCTTTAAATTTAGTTATCACTAAATTAAAATTACTTTTGAAAGGTTACCCATGCAACCTCTTCAAGGTCTCAACCCCTAACGAAAGCCACTCCTCCTAGGTACAATTCATTGACTGACAATGACAACATAGCCAATATGCATGTAACCCATCCATTCACATAGACCCATAAAATTAGAAAGACACCATGACATTACAAGTACAAAATTTAAAACTACCCATCATGTATGGCTAAGTCAAGATCAAATTGTGTAATGACGATGATAGCCAAACATTTTGTAGCAATCAAAACCAATTACGATACTACGCCTCGGGAAGATTCCGACATGACTCACAACATGTTATACCATCGTTTGAAATAATGTACTCGTACAATAATCATTCCTAACAAGAATGAAACAAACTCAATATTAACTAGAAACTATATTTCGTGAATTGTTCTTCATAACCATTTAAAACTTAAGTTCATAAATGCTAGTCAAAAGACACAACTTCAATGCCTTATAGAATTTGTTTAAACTTTAACAAATAAAATAATCGTACTTTAATTAAGAGCAATATGAACCCATTTTCTTTATTTAAAAGAATCTATATTGCAAAATAACATAATACACTCATTTAATAATATATATACATTTAAATATCATAGTAAAAATTTCCAAAATGCATCTAGCATTAATTAAAAATAATTCTCATTTATAATTTTAGATGAAATCCACTTATACATTTATTGAACCAACGCTATTCCTCCATGACTACAAATTTCCAAGTTCAAAATAATTATAATGTTAATATAATTCTAAATCCATACATTTCAAATTTCTAAAAAAACACTATATTGACCCAAAAGATGATAAATTAATAGAAAAGTAATGAATAAATAGCATTTACTTATCAATAAGCATTGCGACGCAAAGATTCAGATAAAAGTCTCTCCAAAATTATTCAAAAGTAAGGTGACATCTGTTATTCCTATTTGTACAGCGAATAAACAAATACCTAACCGCACTTAGCTCAAGTAGAGACAGGTGATACAAAGAAGGTGAGAGATTAGTTTGCATGCGTTGAACACCGACATCAAATTCAATAAACATCAATTTTCTAAACAAACTCAAGCGTAGCACAAAAGTGCACGGGTGGAGAATAGTCAGAGGTGAAAATAACAACCTTCAGAACATTTACGCCCCTGACCAAGGTGAGTATATGTTTGCGTGCACAGAAGCTCGACATAAACACAGGATACATATTTGAAAATGGCCAAAAGATATTATGAACTGATCAAGATACAAAAGACAACAAGGTGTGTAGGTAATGAATGATTAGAGAGGAGATAAATCAATCAAACAGAAAGGACTCAAAACTCACTGCGTGCTTAAACGCATACAGTTCCATTTAATAAAGGTTTGGATTCCATTTCATGTTCACCGATGAAATTCGAATATATTCAATGTTGCATGCAAAACACAGCAAAAACGAATTGGAAGAAAGAGGAGGAACGTTTAAAGACACACGGTAAAAAGATCCTAAACACTCAGTTGTTTCAAACATAGACTCAGCGAATAAAGCTCGTGGATGCATGAATTTCCATTTCGTACCAAGGCATGCGCAGGAAACAAAAAAAGAAAACAGCATTCCAATCATTACGAAATCCAATGAATACAGTGCATTAAGGAAACGGTAATAGCACCAAATCATGCCAACCGCATCAAACAAAACTCACAACCTAACGAAAGGAAAATAAAATAGCGTAAATAAGGTCGCATGGGCCTTAAAAGAAACGTAATACAGATAATAGGAATGGCACTCCCCAATAATACAACCAACAAAAATGGTAGACCGATGATATTTAACTTAGAGTCGGTATGCAAAATTATAAAGTGTCAAGAAATATATATATATATATATATAATCAGTCGACAAGCGAACCACGACACTCATAAACCTGCAGATCTATCTCAATCAAACTCAGCCTTGAAGATATGGCGACCACAAAATAAATAATTTCCTCCAAAAGACGTAGACCGGGCAACAATTCAAACAAGGAGAAGGTCAATATGTACACTCCATGAAGGGTTATAGGAAATACGAGCATTTCAACCAAGGATACAAATGATTAAGTCATACAGTCGTTCAAGGAATTAAATAATTCATTCAATCCACAGAACATGAAGGGTTTTAACACAATTATCGTGAAATTTTAAGATCAGATCTAGGTTTTCATTTCCTAAATTTTTTCTTTCAATTAGATCAATTTTACTCAATAATATTTTTCGTTTGCTATGGTTGTGTAGGCTTCAAACAAAATATCACCAGATTCAGCAACCAAATTACAACAAAAGTCTTTTTCACTTTGAAATTCAAGAACCAACAAAATACCACAGAAGAAAACGTAGTATTTTTCTTCAAATTCCAACAAGTGACGAATCCAAGAAAGCAAATTCAAGCTCTGTATCTTTTCTAGTTTGAGCAAGCCTCCAGATTTTTTCAATCTCAAAACTTATCAGCCAAGCAACTAGAAAATACAGAGAAAAGCTTCCTCCAGAATATTGTCGTGAAAACCAAAAAACTTTTCTTCAAAACCCAATTGTCGTCAAGAAAGATTGCCTCTTCCACTTTTTACTATTCATTTTAATTAAAATGCAATTCACACCCTCAACTATCAGATTGCATGCAATTAATGAGCCAGTTACAATTCTCCTAACATGAGTTCAAAACATAGATATTTTTTCAAATTTCATTCACAACAACTTGTTCAATTTCAAAAACATCCAAGTTGCACAATTATAATAATTACATTTAATTTAACCATCAATAATATTCTATTTTGATAATCTTTAATAAATTAAATCTTCTAACATTAAATCAAACATTTAAATTTAAATTAATCGATCACAATCATTTATTTAATAATGCAATTAATCACAATTAAATTCCATACTTACCAATTAAACCAATTAATTAATTTAAGAAAATCAATATCAATCATGATGAACATAAATGATATGACGAAACAACAAATAACATGACGGAGTGGACAACAACAAGACCAACGTTGGGGTAACAAGCAATACTCATTCTTTCTAGAATGATGGCTCATGACAGAGGACCAGACACTATCTCCCATCAACAAATTCCATCGGGCCTTGGCACGCTCAGACCTGACATAGCAGGTGGAATCGATGCATGTACCTACAAGTTGCATCAAACTGCAGGGTCAACCAAAACAACATATATATCGAAAATCACACCATAAGGAAGAGTCGCAGTGTAGAAGGGTACTCACGGATGAGTAATGCTACACTATCTCCTTCACCTGGACTGACATGAAACACTATATCAAACATCAATTTCAACATAATAACATCATAAACATTCAAAAATTGCATATACCACAATACACACATAACCATAATAATGTCATCATATGAAAATAACCAAATGTTCATAAAGTCAAGTATATCACCTACTGAGTGTAGCAACTAACATAACATCCATGACATAATGCAATAATGTAATATAGACACAAAAGCAACTAAACAACCAACTACCAATCCAAAGCAACTGAAACAATAATGTCATCCGAAGGGACACTACACCTATTCCCTTTCCCACAAACTTAATGGTATTTCTACTCACAAATCATATGAACAAATTCCCTCCCTTCAATGGACAATCAATCCCAAGAGTAACTCACTAGCTATCCAGTATAATCAAATAACTTCAACTATGAATAACCCTTAAGATATCCTTGTTTAATCATTCCTAGTGTCTTAATACTAATGAAAAACAACCTCTCCTATTATGGAGTAAATACAAGCACTTTCACATAAAAGCATAAATAGTTTATTTTTCCTTTCCAAAGCAAATTCTATGTTTTCCTAATGTAATTAATCTCAAGTAGTTTAATTAAATCATTCAAGATTCAATCTTTCATAAAAAATACAAATAAAGGTAGATCAGATCCTCATTCCTGTAATACGCTTAACCAATTGACTGAATTGATGCACAACTTTCCAACAACAACAACTAGCTTCACTTAATCCTCTCAAAGCAATACTTCTTTATGACTTCTCTTTCAATTTGATGATATGCTCTCACAAATAAAACATTCACAAAATATAGCTTCTCACAAATACTCAAGGCTCTCATAAAATATAGCAGAATGTAATTGTAGAATAATGAAAATTAAAAGTGTGTCCCAAATGAGAGTATAAGCCTCTCTATTTATACAGCAAAATGAGACTTTGCAACCTACATAAAGGGCATGGCAGTCAACACATCTCTCCATGCAAGTCGACTCATATCTCTCAACTAAAAGGTGGTAGAAAACTATGTACAAACTTAGCATATTATGCTACAAGTTGACCCCTCTAATTGATAGCAACAAATGACTTATTCAAACATACACATGCTCAAATGATGATAATCGAATTGCAAACAAAATAGAATTCTATAGGTTAAAGAGCTTCTACAACTTGGCGCCAACTATTCAGCCAACTCCTTATCGCGTGGCATAATTATTCATGATGAAACAGTCCATTGTTTATAAGAAACACCTACATCATGTCGACTTGGTCTTGGTTTGCTGAGAAACACAGTAGGGATGAGTCGCTCCTTAAAAATGGCATTTTATTTGGTGCTTTGACCAATTCACATCTTGTTGTTCTCATTTCCTATTCTCATTCGTTTTACTTTATTTTGCAGTTGGTAAATACTTCATCGCTTAATATTAAAGTTCCCAAAGTTTGAGTAATTCATTGTTATCAATTAAAAGATGTCATTCCATAGTATCAACTATGGTTTATTTACCATATCAACCTTATTGCTATGCATTACTTTGATTTTAAATCGACCTTTATTCAAGGTTATCATAAGTAATATTCAACCTTCAAATACTTTGCTTATCTCACACGTAAATCGGCCTATGATTTATATTTATAAATCGGCCTCTAAGCATTTATAATATATTTATAAATATATCCATTATTATATGTGCATATACATATATATATATGCCAATAAATCTCTCTCTCTCACACATATACACACACACATATATATGTATGTATGTATATGTATATATTTACTAATATATATATACACCATGTCAATCACTTAAGTATGTATAAATTCAATAAATGAATGAATATGAACAAGTTATCACTCTCATAATAATAATAACCATAGTGATTGTATATATATACATATTCCTCCATGTATACGTATGTATACATATACTAATACATCCGTATGGATATTTCTATTTTCCCATCATACATATGTATCGATACATGTATACATATGGATATATGTATATATCTCATATATATATATATATATACACACATTCGATTGCACAATCAAGCACATACACATTTACCATCGTGTTGATAGGAAATAGATGTGTGGTGTATTAATACATATACACATTCATGTCGTAGTGTCCATTCAATAGCTCCATGATCATAAGCAATTCGTTCATAAGTGTGCATGGGTACACCTACCTATGTACTCTCATGTATATGTTCCTTCATGTGTATGATCTATCATCGTCATGCATATGTATACATATGCATACATCCCATGTGTGTTCACCTTATCAATATAAGCATAGTAATATAAGGAAGAACTCGTAAGCTCAAAACATATAAACATCATCCAAGAATGCACTCAACAGTAATCAAGACCCTTACTAATGCAAACACATCATACTAAGGATGACTTACCTATTCCCAACACAATAACTTGACTCAACCATTCTACTATGAGTGTGTGTAAGCTCATATAGGTTATTTTACTGGTTACCCGACCAAGTTCTTCTCTTGAGTGATACTTCCCCTCCACTTGAAGGATTGAACATATACCTACATCAACTAACACATTCCCACAGTAGTCAGTTGTTCAACAAAATATGAATTACACGTAATATTTCTCCATAGTTAGAATATCTAATTCAATAACTATCCATTTCACATATATGCATTTCTTCACATATCATTTAATGATATGACATTCATTCATAATTCACTGATAACAAAGTGCAAGCACAATTTATTCTCATTCAGAATTCAAATCACATTCACAATTACTCTACATAGTAATAGAAAATAGTAATCACACAATTGGGGTGTGAAAAGAACTCTTTGGAATATATGCCAGTGTTCTTCCTACTTCTCATTTTTGGGGGCTTACAGGTATTGTATTAAATTATTGCTCATTTTATTATCTGAAAAAAAAATAGAAACTAAGGCTAGATGGGAATCTCCTTGAAATCGCTAAATGCGGTTTCTTTCTTTTTCCTTTGATTAAGGAAAATAGTTGTTGGTTTTCATTTATTATATTCATGATTTGATTTTACTATTTTGGGGTAAGTGTGACTTGGGGAAACATTGAGCAATATAAATGTGGACCTCCCCATGTTTTAGTAAATTGGGTGGCATGACATTTTGAAAGAATATTTGCATGATTGCATCTTTATTATAACTGTAAATTTCCTTTGTGTATTGCCAATTGCAGCACCCTATTGTCTCTTCTAGTCTTGGTGTCTTTTATTGCCTAGCACGATATTCCTATTTCACTAGCTATTCATCTAGTGAACCCAAGAACAGATTGACTTATGGGTATGTGTCAAGAACCAAGTGTCAACTTTGGTTAAATTTGTATAAATTATAATATAACAACTATATGGCCTTGAGATTGAAGTCTTTTGATTTCTTTGCTCTTTAATGTTTTCAGAAAATACAACTTTCTTGTCATCTTTGGTTGATGCTCTGCACTCTATCATTGGCATTTGATCTTCTTCTTAAAGTTCCTTAGTAGAAGCAGTTTCTCTTTCAACACCAGCCAGATTTGTAAGGTTTCCAAAGAAAAGAAAACATCGACTCTTTTAAGGGAAATAAAGTTAGACAAAGAATTTCAATTCTACAATCGTAGAGTTATTTAATAAAAGTAGCTTCTCTGTTAACATATGCCATATCTGAATGATTTGCAGTTTTACACTTTAAATAGAAAACAACATATTCAACTTTTTTAAGAGAAATGATTTTAACATAGTAGTTGAATTCTATGATGTAGCACTTTCACTTTTATTAATGAGATGGATTATATTTCTTAAGCATTTGAAATTCAGACATTGGATCATTCTGACTTGGTGCTTAGTAACTCTCCCCTTTCTTTATATGTCATAGTATAGAATAGGTTTTGGCAATGTTGCATTTAACATGGTTTTATATGTTTTACAACAGCTATAATTTAGGTACTACAATTTAGGTTTACAGATCAGTACTTTTGTGGCCAATATGGATAAAATTGTTGTATATTTTTCATATCATTTGCATGATAGAAATGTACATATATGGTTGGTTTCAATTGCATGCTTGAACTATACTATTTAACTAGGTCAAATATGTTATTGGAGCTTCAACCTAAGAGAATAAGAATTTATATTTTATAAGCCAAGACTCAACAAAATACATTGATGCTACAAATTGGAAGCCCAGAAGAAAGATAGGGTATAGTAGCAGATCATTCATGTCAAACAGGTTTAAATTGCATAGGCAAATAGATTTAAAGATTCTTAAAGGATTGAGGCATACATGTTTTTGTACTATCTAAATATCGACCACTGCAAAGCTCAAACAACATTATTCACCCATATTGATGCTCTCAAAAATGAATACATATATACTTCATATGCCAGAGCACATAATTCAAAGTTATTCAAGTGTGTTTGATTATCTAGAGACTACAGTGGAAGTTTCTTCCCCTGGGTGCTTTCAAAACATTAAGCGTATGTCAGTTGTGATATCATAAATCATAGTGTCATTTACAACCACTGCAGGCTCTCCTGTAGATTACTTAACTGTCGATGCCTACTCATTCTTTATTCCAGTCCACAGCTACTAATCTAGTTGATTTGTTCTACTTGCCCATTATTATATCTTGCACTCCAGTTGTTAAATCAATCGTGAATTAGAAACTTGGGTCAAAGCCTTTTCAAGAATTATCTGGTAGTTTACATATCTTGGAACACATGCTTTGTTCCCTCATAACTAGTTGTCGTTTAACATGCAATAAGCATTTTGTACTTGGTTCTACTTAGTATGAATCAACTGATAAATTTATATATTCTCTTGAAAGCATGGTTTTATTGATGTGATTGTTATATAATATACTTAACTAGGTAGGGTAAAGGATGCCACAATATTAAAACGTAAATGTGCTCATTATTAGATCTTTGCTGTAATTTTCATTTTAATAAACATATTCTAAAACCCTTGTTGAAACTTTATTTTTAGGTTGTAGCTCACCAAATTGGAGAAGTGAAAGGTCAATACCAATGAGGAAGAATTTGGAGGAGCAGAAACCAATAGCGACAGAGAAAACCACAAAAAATGGCAAAAAATAGTCAAAAAAATGGCGAAAGATGATGAACGACTAAGATTCATAATAACAACCACCCAAAATATTTTTAAATATTCTAATGGACTCTTCCAATTCATTTCGTGTCAGTCAGGTGCATTGGAAATTAAAACATTTTCATCCTTCCCCTACGCTCTTGCGTCAGCCGCCCACGTGGCACAAAATCGCGCGCTTCCATAAAGACCCACATACTCATATCCATGAACAAGCGGTAGCTCTACATGTGGGTGGGTTTTTTTTTCTTTGATTTGAAGAATGGGCCTGGTTAAACAGCACACACTAAGGGACCCCTGAATTCGGACCGTTTCCATTCCCGTAAAGTTTTTTGTTTTCGTTTTCCCCATTCACCGTCGTTCCTTTGTTTTCCCATTCATGTCTACTATTTGGAAGGACTTTATTTATGGGGAATATTTAAGTGTCGTTTTGTCAATCAATAAATGTCAGTTTATATAATTAATAATTTTTTAATTATTTAATTATTTTTAATATTATTTTATATATAATATTTTTAATATTTTTTATTATTATTTTAAAATTTTAAAAATATTTTTTATTTAAGAATTTTCTTTATATTTATGTATTTTTAATTTAAAATAATTTATTTTAGTAAAGATTCAAATTTTGTGTCTTTTTAAAATAAGTCTTATGAAATAGAAAATAAAATGTTGTGGGTTTATTGATTAATTTTAACTATTCAAAAATACTATATAATTTAATAATAAATTTATTTATTTTAAATATTAAAAATTGTTATATTTATTATTTACTATTCTTCAATAAATATGATAGTGCATTCTTATTGAAAGACAACTTAATTATATATTTATATTTTTAAAATATTATTTTGAAGTAATATTATTTTAAAATTTTAAAATAATAATAAAAAACATTAAATAAATTCATACTTGTTATTTAAGAAGTGTTCTTTTTTCTTTTTTTTTTTAATTTAAAATACTTTACTTTAATCAAAATTTAAATTTGTATTTTTTTAAATAAGCTATATAAAATATTGTAAATAATTTAATCAATTATTAATTAATTATAAATATTCAAAAATATTATATCATTTAATTACTATTTTTTATTTTCTAAATATTAGAAATAGTGAAATTTTATTTTACTCATTATCTTCAATAAATGTGATATTGCATTCTTATGAAAATACAACTTAATAATATACTTTTTAAATATTATTTTGAAGTGATATTATACAATCACATGAAGAAAAATACTAATAATTCTTTATATTTAAATTATTTAGGGTAATTAAATAAATATTTTTAATTAATTTTTAATTTAGATAATATAGTTGAGAGTGTTAGCTAAAATAAATATTAAATCAAATATAAATATTCAAATAAATTAAATATAGTATTTAGCCTAAAATTTCATGATGTAGGAATGTTAATAGACTCTACAATAAATTATTGTTCTTATTGGATAACTTGAATGCAAAATTGACCTTTGTGTATGCGATCGTAAACTTGTGTGCATATCTAATTTAAGATTCACATATCTAATTTAGAGGAATATGCACTAGATTAGAATTTATTTTGTCTCTACTTTTGCTATCTATATGTGCATAAGGACTAGTGGTGTTTATAAAAACTTTTGAATTTTTGAATCATAAGGATTAATTTCTCCTCATTCCAACCCCCAATAAACTAGCTTTCATCTCTAAGTGAAAGAATAGGGGAAAATATGGAAAAAACCATTATTCCTAAAATGGTGTATGTAAATGTTGAGAGATCATTTTCATTCTTTAAAATATAAGACATCATTTGTCTTCAATAAGAATGCCCTAATACATCTTGATGATCTCCATCATTTTTTAATGAGTTAAAATGTGATTTCTTAATGAAAGCATCTAAGTGCATGAAATAAAGTTGTCCTAGGTTAGCTAAAAATAAGTAGTGTGAATGTTGACAAAGGTAAAATTTTAATTTTTACTATTTTAAATTTTAGAGATTACATTTGCAACCACAAAAGTGACCTCGGTCAAGTCAATTAAGAATTTTATTCAGCATAATTATAATTGAAATAATTTTTTTCTATATATTCCATTAAGAGTGTATGTATAAAATTCTCAACAATACAATTAATAGAATTGAAAATAATTTTTTTACTATTATAACTACCATTATAACTTTATTTAATACATTAAGAAAGCTTGAAAAACCAAGATATATCTTAAATCCATGGAATAAAATAATTAATTCAAATTAATTGTAGAAAAGAATTATTATTTTTATAAACTTCAAACATAAAACATTTGTTCTTTATTAATATAGTTTATAATGCAAAATTACTTTACCAAACCAAATATAGCACAAATCATTTTCCTTGCAAGAAAATTTACCACTGAAAAATCTAAATCTAGAAAAGCTACATGTATCTACAAAATTCATACAAATTAAGACACATTTTCAAAACTAAATGTGTTTCAAAATATATTTTTTAATATTTTCAACTTCAAAATCCATTCAAATACTATGATAAACTTAAATTTTTTTAAAAAATGTACTTTCATATACTAAATAAAAATATTCAAAAATCAAAACTTCACTTTATAGATAATTAAAAACATTGAACATACTTTCAAAATAAAAAGATTCACTTTATATATAATTAGAAGCTGAAATCATTTCAAATGTACAACATTATTCTTAAGACACATACAATATAATATAACTTACAATATATATTCCCTTATGTTCATTCTTTATAAAAACATAATTTTATGTCCCACTTACATTTAATTAATACAAATTTTTTTAAAGTCGTAGTAAAATAATACGTTAAATTTAAATTATATCATCTTTCATGAGTGGCCTATTTAGATTACATGATGATCTATAATGATGGTCAAAATGTGAGGCAAATGACATTGTTAATAAAAATTCACTAATATGATTTCTAACAATTTTTATAATAATTTAAAGAATAATTCGTACAAGAGACATTTTTTGTGGTGCACTTTGATTTAGTTGATACAAATTGTTTTCAAAAAGTGCAATACAATAGCTCATTAAAGTTAAAAATCATATAAGCTTTCATGAGTGGATTATTTAGATTGTATTATGAGTCATAATGATGGTCTTTTAGGTAAGTAGATAATAATTTATATTCAAAATTCATTAATCATTACAATGATGTTTAAGAATTTTTATGATATCTTAAAAATATTTTTTGTCTCTTTATGTCCTTTATAGTGTTGAATATTTAACCTCTAATGAATATTTAATTGTCTCAAAAGTTGGTAAAAAAATTTCAACAAATATATTTTGCGCATATTCTACAATCATTTCAATCTATGGAGCTAGATGCCTTAGATACATTTTGTCACACTTTGTGTGTTTTATGGGATTTGATAGTTTTATGTAATATCAATTATAATACTTTCACTTGTTTGGGTTTATGTTGAAGATCAATAGATTAACTATTTCACATTAGTGAATCATTTGAGATGATTGTTCAGAGGAGCAAAAATTCATGCTTTCCTAGCGAATACAAGATGTAAAATGGCATCATCTCCAACCACAAGTTTGAGAGATCATAGATTCAAAGTATCATTCAATAAAAGAGTTGTACATAGTGAAATATGCAATCATGTAGAAAATTCGAGACATGCTAAAAATAGGTGTAAAATTGTTTAATGGTAATGTCTTGTTAGCCTCTAAGAGAAGTAAGTTTTATAATTTCCCGATCTTCTTGGGAGGAAATCAAATTCCTGCACACAGACTTTGTCGGCCTCAGTGGCCCTATTCGTTCAAGTCACAAAAAGGGATATAATGTAATTGGATTGTGGACAAATGCACAAGACCTGCTAATTTCTTCGAAACCAGTAGTTAGTTGGAGATATGTTTTCAGATTGAGACCCTACATAGGAGTTGAACGTGTCAATCAGGCACGTTAGCGGAGTGAAGACCGTGTCCTTTTCATGTACTCTCTTCTGCTAGCCCTCCACGTGGTTTGTTGTTTGGTTCAAATTGACATTTTTCATTACAATTTGCAAACCCATTTTTTATTTTTTATTTTTAATTTGTAATATTTTATATTTTATATTTTTTAAATCTTATATTTATCAATTAAATAATATTATAATTTAATATATTTTTTCAAGTGTTATTAATATTGTTCTATCCATAATATTTTTTTGCTTGAGTAAGGTATTTTGTTTAAAATAGTCAAGAACTCAAAATTTTCAAAATCTGACGATCTAGGTTTTGTTCAAAATGAAGTTATCTACAAAACCCATATTTTAATTTTTCAGTTTTAGGTTTTCCCAAATTTTAGGAAAAATTGGGGTTTCCTAAATTTTAGGGTTTATTTTCCTAAAATTTAGGGTTTTCTGGGATTGTTGTGAAACGGATGCCGGGATTGTTGTGAAGCGTCAAAAGCATAAAGTTGCAGAAGAAATAGAAATCATCACTCCAGTTACGGAGCCGCCAGAGTTACCAGTCAGTTAATTGCTCGAGATCACAGCCAGTAAACTACAGATCAGGACGTCTCACCTTTCCAAGATAGACATTAGACACAACAGTTAACTTGAGGCCTCTTTCTAATTTAACTCGGTGTCCCACATATTATGGCATGTCTATTTTGGAATCGTCTTTGTAAAGTTGGAGTTCTCATTTAGTTTTTAGTTTCAGTTAACGGATATTAGTTGTTAGTTAACTCTCCTATCAATAAGGACTTGTGTGTTGCACAATCCAATTAGTTTAGTTTAGAATCAATTAACTGAGGTAGTTTTTCTAGTTAACTGTTAAGTTGCATACATTTATACTTAATAATAAATCTTGCATGCTTGCAAGACTCATGTTAACTCGAGGATATTTTAGGGTTTCCTGCTCCTCCGAGCTTCTATAAATAAGAGCACCCTTGCTCATTTGTACTTTTTTTGTTGCAATAATAAATTGTTGATTCACCTTGTCGTGCAATATTGTTATTCTATATTTGTTCACTTAGTTAAATATAATGTTGGTTTGATCATTCATTGTGTGTGTGTCTCGTTATGCAATTTCTTGCCCCAATTTTATTCTTGTTGTGATCAATAAGCTTGTTTCATATCTACAACTTGGATAGGAGTCCCTCCTCCTTGGGAATTTAAAAATAAATTTTATCGTGTGATGCTATTAATAATCTTTGTTTCATATCTACACCTTGTTGAGTGAAAATTTTGTAATCCCTCCTAACGGATTCAAAAACCTTGATTTCAACCATAGTTGTGTGAGATACAATCTCTCCTCTCAAAAAGGGGAGGCGCTCTTCTTACTGCTTATTGAAACTAAGGAGAACTAATTAAATATTTACAATAATGATATGGGGGTGTGTCACATTCATGATTCTCTCTTTTAGAGAATATGTTTTACAATGTTTCACAATTTTAAGTTCTTGATGCAATACAACTTCAAACTAAAATTAAGCAGTAATTCCAATTTTCCTATCTTGTCAAAGCAAAGCCTAGGAATACCAACATGATAATGATAAGTAACAAATAAGAAAAGCTCACGAAGGCACAAATCCATTTTGTAGCTTCCAACAATGAATCCTTCAAGATAGTAACCAGCGTTGTATGAGGAGAACAAAGTCTTCTATATACTTCACAATAATCCCACAAACAACATGAATAAATATAAGCACAAAGTCTTATAGATAATTCACCAATAGTATTCAACAATATCATAAATTCAAGTAATAAGTGTAACTCAAATTTTACACAAATTCACTTAAAGCCCTTTCAATCTCAATCACTAATCACTGCCAATTCAATCAAATCAAAAGATAATTGTTTCCAACACAAATTTTGGTATGCAACTTCACTTCTTTATTGATAAAAATTGGATCCACAAAAATGAACTCAAAGTTTCAATGTTTGTCTTTCAATGGGGTAGCACTTTGTTGCAAAAGATAAAAGGTAACAATTACAATAGAATCGTCTCTTATTTATAGATAGGAGAGGAGAGCTAATCTAGGAGAAACCCTAACTAACTAGTTGACTTATTCAAAAATGTCTTCCATGAATATAGGAAAACATCTCAATTTTTACATGTGATTACTTTTTTCAAAATGACATGTAAAATGTAAAAACATATCTACATAAAGCTGGGAAATCTAATCTAAGGAAAAATTTAGCCTTCTTCAACATATTTCTCCATGAAAACTTCATGATGACATGCACTTCATCACTGTCTGGCATTGGAGTGTACTTTGGAGATGATGAGGATTCTTGAGATTAACTCCTCTGATGAGATTGAAGGCTTTCTGATGCCTTTCAAATCTAAAATAAGTTGAAAATCCATCATTTTGTTCATTGAAGCTATTGAGAAAGCTTCGTCTTCAAATTCTTCTTGGCGTTAAAAATCAGCACTTCAACATATCATATGTAAAAGCGATAGAAAACAACGCTTCTACATATTGAAGGACTTGGGTAATTTCATGTAAAAGCGGTGAAAAATGAAGCTTCTGCATGAAATATGTAAGAGCGATGAAAAATAGAGGTTATGCATGAAATATGTAAGAATGGTGAAAAACATAGCTTCTCCATGAAATATGTAAGAGTGGTGAAAAACAAAGCTTCTGCATGAAATATGTAAGAGCAGTGAAAAACAGAGCTTCTGCATGAAATATGTAAGAGCGATGAAAAACAAAGTTTATGCATGTGACTTGTGGTTTGAGATGCAGAGTCGCTAAAAACCCCTCCTCCTACATGTGCCAGAAAATGACTAAGGCATGAAATATGCAAGAGTGCTAAAAATCAGCGCTCCTACATGTAATATGTAAGAGCACTAGAAAACCTCACTCTTGCATGTGCAAAAAAAATTCTAACTCCCAAAACTGAATTTTCACAACTTGGTTTAAAATGCGAATTTTGACGAACTAACAAAAGTTAATACTCGGAATGGATTTTTTAGGATGGGGGACCATGCACAAGGACCAATGCAATTCACCTCGTTTTGCGTTCTTAGAGTACACGGGCTATGAAACGGACAAGTTTCGTAGGGGTTATCTTATGAATTGAGTACACTTAATTTGAGAATAATAGTTGGGGAGCTTTCTTCGATCGTTCTTTGAAACTAATGAAAGGAGAAGAACTCCATAATCCAAGTGCCTTTATCCATCCATTGGGCAACAGAGTCGAGCATGACTAACACAAAGAAAATCTACGTAAACAAGACATAAACTTATGCAAATGCACTTATTGAAAAAGTAAAAACCTACCTAATTAGAACTAGCCACCAATGAAAACTTCTCAAATGAAACCATTCACAGGTTTAGCAAAATAGTTTCCTTTCTTCAACAACTTGCCATGTCTTCCATGATCATTAGCAGCTACATGTAAATGAAGTTGAGGCACTACTTCTTGAAAGAGATGAACAGGTTCAACTACCTCTATAAATATATCAGATATATTGCTGCTCCAAAATGAATCATTGAATTCAGAATACTCCTACACATCTACAAATACATCTTTAGCTACATCCTCAAGTTTATCTTCACGCTCAAGTAAAAGTGGAACTTTTGTCTTCCCATTGGCCTCTAACCAAGCAAGATGTCTTATGGGACATCCCCTCGATCGGTCAAAGATTGAATGCTTCTTACCAGTTGCTACTTGAACAACTGATTCATCAACCATGGCAACCTCATGCTGATTAGAATGATTTCCTTCATGTGATTCAGATGAAGATATGATTGCACTGCATACCTCAATATGTTGTTCGTCATCTTCAGACTTGGGAAAATCTAAATTATTTATAAGAATGTCCTCATCATGCCTTTGGGAAGTTCTTTTATGTGACACGTGTTCAAGTTCGTGAACTCGAAACATAGATGCATTCTTTTCAACTTGATTGAGACCTTCGTCTATGTCCATCTTTTCAAATCTCAAGACAAGATTATCTTCATTCACTTGAACTCTAGCAAAATGACATTCATCCTTTTGCTTTTCATAAATGGCTTTCTCAAACTGCATAAACCGGAATTGGGAGTCGCCAGCTATGTCTGCTTCCTTTTCCCAGAAGAAAATAATGAGATCACTTGGATTGGAGTCAGGATGCTTCGCTATTGCTTTTATTAATGGTGCCTCAAGAGAAAGCCTATTCAGAGGTGAAGATAACTTGTGTCAATTCTCAACAACAAAATTATGAGCAACATTTGAAAGTGACCTCCTTGGTACGTCCTTGCGAGGAATAGAAAACACACCTTGAGCTAGCTACTTTTTTAGGACAAGTAACTCATTTCCCAACCTTTGCACCATAGGATCCATTCTTTAGATTCATTTGATTCAATTTTTATTTGCCCGACAAGAATGAGATCATCTTCAACTTATGTCGCCAAGGTCTGCACAACTGCAAGAGTAGTTGGGGTTGCTCTTCTCAATAGGAAACCAACCTCGAGCACTTCAACATTTACAAAGAAACATTTCAAATTCTCAGTTGTAGGTTGAGCAACACTTGGAATTCTTCGTGTCAACTTGTTGAAGTGAGCAATGAACTCGTGCATAGGCATGTGAGATTCCTTCTTCAACTGGGTGAGCTGAGCCAACAAAACATGAGCATCTTCAGGAGGTATGTTTCTTCAAACCTTTCTTCAAAATTGGCTATAAGAATTGCCCAGTTTGTGATGGTATGTGGCACCAGATGATAAAACCAATTTGCAGTGACACCTTGGAGAGTCTCCACAAACAGCATTACAAATACATCTTTGTGTTCAACACCATGAACTCCACAAGTGATGTAAAAAGCAGCAACGTACTCGTCAGGATGTTGTTGTGCATCACCAAAGAACTTGGGAAAGTTCTTTCATGACCCTTCAGTAAGAGCATGTCAGGGATAGAGCTAGACTCAACAGACCAAAAACATTTCCCCAAGGACCTTGAGTAGCCATTTACATGTCCTTGGTGAAAGCTTGAAAAACTTACAAGAAAATAAATTACAATGAAAAAGGACATGGGTATACTTCAAATGAAAGCATGAGGCTTTCGAATGTGTATCATGTTCCCAGCAGAGTCGCCAAAAAACTGTTGGGTGAAAATTTTGTAATCCCTTCTAACAAATTACAAAACCTTGATTTCAACCACAGTTGTGTGAGATACAATCTCTCCTCTCAGAAAGGGGAAGCACCCTTCTTACTGCTTATTTAAACTAAGGAAAACTAATTAAATACTTACAATAACGATATGGAGGTGTGTCGCATTCATGATTCTCTCTTTTTTCATAGAATATGTTTTATAATGTTTCACAATTTTAAGTTCTTGATGCAATACAACTTCAAACTAAAATGAAGTAGTAATTCCAATATTCCTATCTTGTCAAAGCAAAGCCTAGGAATACCAGCATGATAATGATAAGTAACAAATAAGAAAAGTTCACGAAGGCACAAAGTCGTTATGTAGCTTCCAACAATGAATCCTTCAAGATAGTAATCGGCATTGTATGAGGAGCACAAAGTCTTCTATATACTTCACAATAATTCCACGAACAACATGAATAAATATAAGCACAAAGTCTTATAGAGAATTCACCAATAGTATTTAACAATATCACAAATTCATGTAATAAGTGTAAATCAAAGTCTACACAGATTCACTCAAAGCCCTTTCAATCTCAATTACTAATCACTGCCAATTCAATCAAATCAAAAGATAATTGTTTCCAACACAAAGTTTGGTATGCAACTTCACTTCTTTATTGATAAAAATTAGATCCACAAAAATGAACTCAAAGTTTCAATATTTGCTTATCAATGGGGCAGCACTTCGTTGCAAAAGATAAAAGGTAACACTTACAATAGAATCCTCTCTAGATGGGAGAGGAGAGCTAATCTAGGAAAAACCCTAACTAACTAGTTGACTTATTCAAAAATGTCTTCCACGAATATAGGAAAACATCTCAGTTTTTACATGTGATTACTTTTTTCAAAATGACATGTAAAATGTCAAAACATATCTACATAAAGCATTAAAAATGCTAAAGCTGGGAAATCTAATCTAAAGAAAAATTTAGCCTTCTTCAACATATTTCTCCATGAAAACTTCATGATGACGTGCACTTCATCACTGTCTGGCATTGGAGTGTACTTTGGAGATGACAAGGATTCTTGAAATTGAATCCTCCAATGAGATTGAAGGATTTTCGATGCCTTTCAAATCTAAAATAAGCTAGAAATCCATCATTTTGTTCATTGAAGCTATTGGGAAAGCTTCGTCTTCAAATTCTTCTTGGCACTAAAAATCAACGCTTCAATGTATTATATGTAAAAGCGATAAAAAATAGCACTTCTGCATATTGAAGGACTTGGGAAGTTTCATGTAAAAGCAATGAAAACGAAGCTTTTGCATGAAACATATAAGCGGTGAAAAACAAAGCTTCTACATGAAATATATGAGCGGTGAAAAACAAAGTTTTTGCATGAAATATGTAAGAGCGGTGAAAAACAAAGCTTTTGCATGTGACTTGTGGTTTGAGATGCAGAGGCGCTAAAAAACCCTGCTCCTACATGTGCCAGAAAATGACTGGCATGAAATATGCAAGAGCGCTCCTACATGTAATATGTAAGAGCGCTAAAAAACCCCGCTCTTGCATGTTCAAAAAAATTTCAAACTCTCAAAACTGAATTTTCACAACTTGGTTTAAAATGCATATTTTGACAAACTAACAAAAAGGTTAATGCTCGAAATGGATTTTTTAAGATGGTAAACCACACACGAGAACCAATGCAATTCACCTCGTTTTGTGTGCTTAGAGTATGTGTGCTACGAAACGGACAAGTTTCGTAAGGGTTATCTCACGAATTGAGCGCACTGAATTCGAAGATAACACACATCAAAAAACTTTTGTATATGATAGCATAATGGAATTCTAGTATAAGGGAATGACCCACAACAAAAATAAGAATTTGTATTGGATTAGTGATCTTTTGATCGTGTTTATCTCACCTAGTGATCATTTCTTGGTTTGACACCACCCACTCTGGACTTTTTGGACATTCAAATTTGCATTCCAACAAACCTTATTGTGAAGCCACTCAAATGCAAGTATCTTCCCTTCATTTTTTTAAATTCTTACTTGCATTTTGCTCCTCTTATGCAAATACCATCGCCCCTTGTCCATTTGTTAAAAAAATGAAATAAGATCTCCTTGTCCATTTGTTAAAAAATGAAATAAGATCTTCATGTACATTGCTTCTTTTGTTTGCCTCAATAAGCATCATTCTTAGGTCTATCAACACAAATTTCCATCTACAAGTAAATAGACCATATTCAATTTGCTTTATGAGAATGGTGTGGTTCAATGTCAATACAAGTTGAAAACCTAAGTAGTGTAAAAACCAAATGAAAGCATGTAACATACTAAGATCCAAGTTTGGTCTAGTAGCTTGTGCATCTTTCTAACTCTTTTTTTCGTAACCTCTTGACTATCTTTCTTAAATACGCAAACATGATTAAATCCGCCAAAAACACATTATTTCTCACTGAATTGTCTGCAAAAGCTGGTTATTCTAGAATTTGTTTCTCTATTCATAGATACAAAACTTTCAAGTTAGGTGTTCGAAACCAACCCTCAACATTTAATTGTGTTTAGTTATAAAATGTCTCCACTTCTCGATGCCTTATATCTATTGTCAGTGTGCTCGGTGACTATATCACGTGTCCACCAAAGAAAATTGAAACCAATCACTCTGCAATCTTGACATTTGTGTTTGTGTTCCTCTTCATAAATCATAACAAATTCTTCGTCAAAAAGATTGGACAAGTGTACTTAAATTCAAATAATACAAATCTACTGTTTTATTTTGTTTTTGCTATACATAACTTGAGTAAGGCACATTTTTGCTATAAAATGACTGGGGTAAGCACCCAAAAGCCAGAAAAAAGGGTATCGAGGCCCTATTCTAGTTTACAGAATCCCCCTTTAAAAAACTAAAGAAAGCTCAACAAGACAGAAACTTTATCTAGATGCTAGAAATAGCTACGCAAAAATCGACGCTATTGCCATTAACTAGCTCTTCGTTAAATCACCACAGTATGAATTAAGGCACTGACGATATATAAGGAACTCTCTGTCATTCCTTCCCCAGGCATACATTCCCCTGATTGCTGGGAACCCCAAGTAAAATTATTAAAATGCATGTTCTACCACTGTCGCAACTTAAGTGATATTATGTGAGTATACTTCTAGTACGTCTTTCTAATAATTATAAAATACAACTACATTGCAATTTTTGTTTTAATTTAAATATATAATATTAAAAATTAATATTTTACAACAAAATTTTAAAATATTATGAGTAACATTTAAAAATATTAAAGTTAATACAATTTAAAATATTAACAGTTAAAATAAATTTCAGAATTAAAATACACATAATATATTAACTATTAATCATAATTTATAAACTTAAAATACTAATAAAAGTTTTAAAAACAGTTACTATTTGTTTCTATTTTTTAACATTTTTCTGATTAAAAAAAAAACATAAAACACTTGCAGTGCAAATTGCATTTTTATAAGAATTTTAGGGCTTTTGAATTTTTGTGATAAAAATCTGGCGATCTGACATAGTAATCAACCATAAAATAAAACTTATTTTATAAATGGGAAGACCATGAATGGGGTTCCAGTCAAATATGTTCATTAAACAATCAAATTCTTTTCCTTTTTTAGGAAAGAAACATAAAAAAGTAGGAAACTCTATCATATCGCCATTGTAAAAAATGGGTACGCATAATAAATATGATTTATTGAATACCAATGCCAAAAATACTTTTCACAGATAACTTGGACAGAACATAACAAGCGTATCCGTGCTGTATTATATCCAGTTTATGTGGAATAGATACATCACAGAATCCAGAAAAATACAGCTTATGTGGAATAGATACATCACAGAATCCAGAAATATATTTAAGATATGCATTGCCACCTTCTCAAATCATAAATCTGCACTCCTCAAAGTAAAGTAATACAATCAGCTGCAACATTAAATATTAAACATTTATTTGAACAAGCAATGTATAATCAGAAACAGCTAAGAGATGCTGCAGTGATATCAACGTGCGCTAACAAGAAAAGGGTGTTGGCAAACACCACACTCTACTGTTTCTGTACCAGAACTGGGTACTCGGACCTGTAACAGAAATATAATTATCTCAGTAACAATCAGAGAAACAGACAACACATAAGGAGAGGATACATAATGTAACGAGCTTTTAAAAAAACATTTATCTGAGGAATAGCCTGATATTGGCAGATATAAAAATTGCCTAGATAGTATAATAGATTCTTGCCAGAATAAGGCAAAGTATTTAAGAGATTCCATTTACTGCTCCCTAATGATGCTCGACATGCTATTAACTATTTAAGTGTCATTTTATATAATAACTAACATCAGCGTCAAGAAAGGGCAAATGCACTACACAAACATTATTGCTGTCAACATATTAATACTTAATCATTATATACCTTTAGTCCATGTACTTCTAATTTTGACAAGGAAAGTTTTCTTCAAATTATTTTAGACGAGTTACACTATTATTTTAAAAAGTTTTGTAATATTGTGGGCCTGGAGATGATGGTAACATACCGACAATTACCCGTGGTTAAGAAGTAAACATCACATATACAAATAGAAACTATTGCAGGTATAAAAGTGAATGTGAGAAACCAACCATACAACTAAAACTGCTTAGGATGTAAGTTCTTAGATGGTTGCTACTTATGTGAAAACCCAAAAATTGCTAGATCTTAACATATGTATGCATTAATCAAATGTCTTGTAAAATCAGGTATAGAGAAAACCTGTAAGTGAACTGTACATGTTGGACAAGCAACCTCTCTTGTGCATTTAGTGGATCCCTCTGAATTAGACTGGCTGGACCAAAGAGAAGATGGGCCACTACTGCCACCAGACTCTGCAATACAGTGTTATAATTAAAAGCTATTCGCAAGTACTATTGAACATGGAATGTTTTGGCAGTAAATAGCCTTCCAGAACTCACCAGTGTTCACCTTGCGATTTCTACCCATTTCCTCCTGTCAAACATAACAACAATAATGCTGTCAAGTTTAAAACCAAAATATCAAACAATATGCCAGAAAAATAATAGTGAGGTCTTTACCCCTCTATAATTAGAGGCCCCCAAAACAAAGCAAAATGTTGTACAGTATTGTGGATATCAAAAGCTCTATATGTCATTTTTGTACATCTAGAAGTAAAACTCTGAAAACATGAATTGATTTTCATAAATTCATCTCTCAAACAGAATTTAGCCATAGCACAAAACTGGATGAAACAGCAAGCAAATCAGCATCAGACTGAGGACTTTTGAAATAGGAGATTGATTGTTCTGAGAGTTACAGCAATATAAGAACAAGCTAGCACCCAAGTATTATGGTCCTTACAAAATTTTGTAGTGTATTGGAAGTGTAGCTGCCTGCATCTTCACAAATCCACCCAGTTTTCTGTGTCATGCTTGAAAAAGTTGATTGGAGACAAAGTCCCAGTTAAAAGAGCATTTCCAGAGTTCGAAGAAGTAAGATGGATTAAGTGACTAAGGACGAGGATGATCACATAAATCTCATCAAGGGAAGAATTTATCAAGAAAAGAATCAACCTGGGAAGATGAGGTCAACATATCTTTGAAGATGAATTGGGATATGTGTTAGGTGAGTAGGGTGCACTTCTTAACTAATTGTTAGTTAGTATTGATCTAGTCAGCCTCATTAGGACTGGGAGATCATTTTGGTCCAATGATGCTATAAGTGGTAAATAGTAGTGGTTAGCAATCATATTACAAATTTTGTTCTTATTGTAATAAGACCTGAGGAAGTTGCCCCCTCAAAGTGGCTTTGCTTGATAGTCAACCGTTCTGCTCATATGTCATGATTATTGTATGGATCTATTCAGCATGGTTGTGCTCAAATACAAGTTTATTTATTATTCTGCCATTGTTAATGTGTGAAGTCATAAAAAATACTGTTGTATTTCTGCTCTTGGGGTTGAGTAATTTCATTACACATCATTTAATAAATTTGTACTCAGTGGCAGTTTCAAATACAAAAGAAACCATACAAACAGTTTCAACCGTAAAGGTAACCATGCAACACTTCCAACTAGGTCCAAAACCATCATTGTGGAACTAGGCTGCCATGCAAGTTTGGCTGGATACAAAATCTTTCCACACAAGAAAAAATAGCAGAACCAAACCCAAAAGGGAAGTTGAATTGGTTCTTCTTCTGTATCTTCATATGTGAGGAATATAGAACTAGCACTTGCACCTAAAGGAGGTTCAAGAATTACACCGATAGAAAACTATATGTATGTTAATAAGTTTGTGCATAGGTGTGTATAGGTGCCATGTGCTACAAATTCTAGTTGTATGTGGCTGGATTAAACAATTAATAATAAGTGTTAAATAATGGAATGAAATAAACTTAGACAAATCTAGATTTTTCCCTTAAAGAAATTAAGTATTATCTGATTTTGAAATATTTGCATATAGATTTAAAACATAAAGCAATGCAAATGAAAAAGAAAGTTGCCATCAAATTGACAAAAAACATTGCAAATGGAAGTAGAATGTTCCCATCTGATTGGAAAATCAATATTTTGGAGGCTTTCGCATGATAAGTGAGGTTTTGGAGGCTTTCACCTGATATTTTGGAGGCTTTTGCCATTAAATGGCAGTTGGTTTACCATTAAATGGCAGCTAAAACTTGTTTTCCGACGACTCAACAGTGGTTTGCAGGCAGGCTCAAAACTCACACTATACGTAGCCTATCAGCTAATTAAATGTACGACTCATTTGTTCATTCCTTGGCATAGATATACCCCTTCAGTGACAAGTTAAAGCATATAAGTGCACAGAAGCACAGCCAAGGTCTAAAAGATTTTCTGAGGTTGAAAATGACCTGTTTCAATAGCATAGGCCTCAATAACAACACATATGAAAAATATGTGTTAGTGAATCATGCATTGGAATATATAGACTGCTTATGAATCGATACTAATGTTGGTCTTTTTACAATAATATATTTTTAACATATTGAACTACTTTTTTCCATGAAATCCATCAATGTACTCTTCATTTATCATACAAGCAGTACCTTTATATGAGCATAAATTTGTTATTACATCTTGGTTACTCCATACTATAATACCCAGCCTATCAGCTAATTAAATGTATGACTCATTTGTTCATTCCTTGGCATAGATATACCCCTTCAGTGACAAGTTAAAGCATATAAGTGCACAGAAGCACAGCCGAGGTCTAAAAGATTTTTTGAGGTTGAAAATGACCTTACAACAGAGAATAGCCAATGGGAGCAAGCAAGCATGTTGAATAAGCAAGGTAACTATGGTAAGGTAAGCTAGAAGCGCATGTGGAGGTGCCAGCAAATGCTACAATGCATGTCAAGGCTCACATTGAGCAAGTGGCTTGCAAGAACTTGAGAAATAAGATCAGAATTAAGGAAGCGTGGCTTTACTCTTCTGGAATTTTCTCACATTGAATTTTCTAGGTTGGCCCTTGTGTTTATCTCATTTTCCATGTGTGGTTTATTAATTTGCTTGCTTGTTTTCATTCCATGCTACTATTTACTGACTCAAGTACTTAAGGAAGCATATAATCGATATGTTTATCTGCTTACAATAATAACACTTGTTCATAACTCATAACTTTTAGCACACTCTTTGTTCCGCTACTGGCCTTGTATAATAACAACGCATCAAATGTTTATAGTAACATATAAGGAGCACCAAACCTGATATGTAATGAACATAAGCAAGTATGTGGGCATCTGCACAATTGCATAATTAATATAAAATTTAGATGACAGTTATAGAGCTGTAGTTAACATAGATTTGCAGCCTTGGGTGGTTGTTTCAATAGCATAGGCCTCAATAACAACACATATGAAAAATATGTGTTAGTGAATCATGCATTGGAATATATAGACTGCTTATGAATCGATACTAATGTTGGTCTTTTTACAATAATATATTTTTAACATATTGAACTACTTTTTTCCATGAAATCCATCAATGTACTCTTCATTTATCATACAAGCAGTACCTTTATATGAGCATAAATTTGTTATTACATCTTGGTTACTCCATACTATAATACCCAGCGTAACCTCATCCTAACACCTGTGCAATCTTATAACATTAAAGGTGCAAGCCGTTGCTTAATGATTATATAAGTCATTAAGGTTTAGAAATTATAAATTAATATCATCCAAAACATTACGTGGTCTTATTGTATCTATTTTCATGAATGTTTTTTTGAATTCACTTTTTCAGAATTTTTTTGGCCCTGTCAATTCATCCAAAATTTATAAATAATCGTTAGCCTATACTGGTCATTCATAACTACTATTTATATTGGTTTCAAGTGATCAAAAAACATTATCTTAAAAGGCAGTTCTTGGTGGTCACCAAAACCTGCTCTAATTGCTCACATAACTCATGCCTTTCAGTTGAAGTCTACATTTAGCATAATTTAGATTAAATGTTTATTTGTAAGCTAAGATATTGAGAACAAAGCCAGGGGAAATTCCACTGCACCAGAAGTCTTTTTGCTAAATCATCATGTGTCCGTTGTGTTGTATCCTTGTGGATCTTTTCCTTTGTACCAGCCAATCTTTGTGTAACTTCTGCCTGGCAATGCAAAATAAAATGATTCAGCAACACAAAAATACTGCATGTGTTTCTGTGCTGTTTATTATAAGGGAAGAATTAAGTTCTCCCATTCAAATTCCTTTGTCTATAAACTTTGTTGGTCATGCATTATCAATTTAATTTCTGGCTCAGCCTTATATGCACCCACACGCTAACCTTAATCACCTAAAGTCTTCCTAATTACTTATAAAAGTTAAAAATTCCACAAGTAAACATGCTAGCTACAAGAGAGTACATCAACACACCAGACATCGGTCACAAACTCGCACAGGTTGAGCATCGTTGTCTGCAGTAAGTGCAACCCTCCCTTGTGTACACTTGTCACAAAATATGTCACCACAGTTTCTACAATGGTGCTGCAAAGGACCCATAACCCAATCAGCTAATGAGAAATCAAACCTACATTTATGTCCTTTAAGCATGCACTGTCCAACTGTACTATTAAATGGGCTTGTTGAGAACCCAAAGTAAACCAATTACACTCAATTCCTAAGATAGAAAAACCTAACAGCTAAATAACCAAAGAAGATAGAATAACCTAACAGATACATAACCACATTACCCTTCGACAAAATGCTCCAAAATCTGTTCCACATGCTGTACACTTCGTCACAGCTTCATCAGGTACCTGAAAAAGAAAAGTAAAAGAAATCAACCATTAATCAACCATACATGACTTGTTAAAAGGAGTCATTTTTTTTAAATAATGGGATAAGTGAACACTATTTTACACCTGTAGCATAGTTTGCCAGGTACACACGAAGATAGAAAATAGAAAAAAGCATCAGAGTCCATCAAGACTCGGCTTAAGTAACTCAGACCATCAGACAATATAACCGTTCAAAAAAGCCTTTTTCCTCTGCTGGTAATGGGGAAAGTTGTCCCCTATGCAATTTGTGCAAATTTCCATAAGACATCTATGTAGATGTTAAACCTCCCACTTTCAGTTAAGAGATGTCATTTAGCCAAAGGTAATGATCCCCTGGCTTATGATTTTCAATAATGTGCTTTGCTTCTAACATACTTTTTATTACACTTTGAAAAAAATATAAAATTTACATTTCTTTGAATTAATCAGCCAATTTTATCATGCGCATCAATGACTTTCATCCACCACCATGGGGATGATGGGGAATGCCCTGAAAAATAAAAGACAACAGAGAGTCACAAACCAGAAGATTACTGCATTGACACCAAGATCATTTTGACCATTGCATTGTAGCTTACAATGGAACAAATAAAGCCATTATATTGTTGAAGCATTTCCAGTTCACAATGCTTCTGAAAAAGAAAGCTATTGAGGAATTGTAGCAAGAATCCGTAAATACCAGCATTCCAAGGGGACGCGTTTCCTAGACGTCCCCGTCTCGAAGACTTGGGGATTTTGGGGGGCGGGGGGAGGCGGGGACGTCCCACCACCAGCGCCGCCATCTCCAAGATGCTGCTAGGACTTCGAGGTGTCCTCAAGATGTCTAGGGGACTCCTAGTTGCCTCCAAGATGTAAAATGCTTATACTTATACATCTTTTTATAACTATTTTTTCAAGTACTATGTGTGTTTATCACCACCCCGCTACCATCCCCTTGCCGCCCCCCATCGAGGTGTCCTCAAGATGTCTAGGGGACTCCTAGTTGCCTCCAAGATGTAAAATTCTTTTACTTATACATCTTTTTATAACTATTTTTTCAAGTACTATGTGTAATTCAGCACCATATCACCACCCTGCTACCGTCCCCTTGCCAACCCCCGCCATCCCCTTGCCATCCACAAACTTAGGCAATTGGTCACCCCGTCCCTGAAACCCGTTCCTAGGTCCCCCATCAGGAAACTCTGTGGAACTATGGTAAATACCAATCTTATCAAGCAGATTTTTGCCAATCAGGCTAGTGATTTTCAGCAATATTTGGCTAATCAAGCTGACAACCAAACAATCTTAATGCAATTAATGATGACATCATTTCAAAAAGAGCAGCAAATCAAGCACCACAGACTAGTGTCCAATTCATTTCCAAGAACAAGATCCCTAAGTTCTTCAATGGTGAGAAGGTTGACTCTTGGCTCTGAACCTGGAAGCATTTCAACACTCACCTAAGCATAACTTCTGATAACAAGATTCCAAATTCTTAAGTTCATATGGAAAAGCCTGCCCTAGATTGGTGGCAAAGTTATCAAATCATGCATTGTTAAACTTAAGAGATGGCCTTAATTATCAAATGCTCCAATGGCACCAATTAAAGATGCCATGAAGAAGAGGCACTGCCCTATTGGTTACCAAGACAATCTATGGACACAGTGGCTTCAACTCTTGTAACATCCATGTAGATCGGTCCAACAATACACTCAATTTCTCACAAAGCTTCAAGCAAAACTCTAGATGCTTGGTCCAAAAGCATCGCTTACAATCAAACTTATTTTCAGATCGCTTCTTAGCATTATAGAAGAAATGGCTATGTTTGAAATAGATTCCCTGGAAAGAGCATATATCTTAGCTATTTCTGTTGAAAGCTACATTGGGATCTAAGTTTCCTAATAAGAGTTCCAACTCTAGCAATCCAGTTTTTTTCTGCCAACGTTTCCACCTAAAAGACTCAAGCCATCGAATAATTTAAATGTTCAAGAAAGCCATTTTCCTCTGCTACTAAACAAAAGAGTTGCCCCTAAGCTGACAAATGCAAATTTATTCAAGGCACCTATGTAGATTTTAAACCTCCCCACTAACCAGTATTTTATAATCCCTTGGCCTATGATTTTTGAATATCATCATGCTTTGCTTCTAACGACTTTTTTATTTGACTTCGAAAAAATATATAAACTTCAGTTTCTTTGGATTAATCAGCATCTAAATCTGGTAGCCTTTCACTACCGGCAATCAAAGCCCCACCAGTAATGTTTTACAAGAAATTTGCCAGAAAACAAATTTAAAGACAAAAGGCAGAGAGAATTTAAACCAATTCAACAGATAATAAGGAAAGGAAAATGTACAAGTACTGTGTCACTAAAATCACAAAATCATAAAATGTTTTGCAGAATCAAAACTAATCATCCAGTTTAGCTTGTAAAGAGAGACAAAATCTGAGCCAAAGGAAGTACAAAAAGACCTCAAATGACAACATATTACAACTTTAACAATAAAGGGACTATTTAGCTAAAAGAGTTTTTAGAAGGAAGTGGGGCCCAAGAAATTGCAATCCACTGACTTCGGGCTCAAAAGGCTATGAATTCCGACTTAAAACCCCTGCAAACCAAATTTAGAGATTTTTAAGGAACACAGAAAATCACATGACAAAATGTCTATTAACAAATCCTACAGCTAAAGCATACCCTTCTCTAAGTCTCACAATCCAAAATCTTTCTGTAACAAGAGCTCACGTGTTCTTTAATACTCTGTTGTTAAGGATTAGATGACCTGGCTGACTGTGAAGAATATTTGTACATTGAGAAGAATTTGTAGTTCTCTTTTCCTAAAATAATCCTTCGCAATCTTTGAAGTTTGAATAGCAGAGGCACATTTCTGTGATACTGCATGCTTTTTAGAGCATTGTATGTCCATTTTGCATATGAAGCTTTTATTATTCTCTTTGCCAAAAAAAACTTATACCCAAAAATTTGAATTTGTGACACCTGTAAGATTATTTTTTAAATTGTATCACTGCTATATCCCACTCATCATCAGAAAGAATTTTAATGCTTATTGATTTGGCCAAGCTTGTAGACAAATTTGTCCTTCAAACAGAAATCCCCAGCCTGTTGTCCTTGACTAAGTTGGATTGGAACTTGCTTGTGGAAATTGTGTCAAGAACCTTCTAAACTTGTGCAATATCCTCTTCCCAAGTCTTGTTGAAGATAAGGATGTCATCAAAGACAGTCAAAAAGGAGTTGAACGGTCAAAGTATCATTCAAGGGCCCTATGAAGTTAACAGGTGTGTTGGTCAAACTAGAAGGCATACCCAACCACCCATACAAACTATCCTTTGTCTTAAATGCAGTTTTCCAGATGCCTTCCAAGTTGAGTAGTACTTGTTGGCGACCGAACTCAAGATCAAGCAACATTAATCTGGAATACCTATTGTACACTTCAGTGCTGGTAGAGATGTAAGGTAGAGGATACTTATTTTACAGTAATTTTGTTGATTGCATGATATAACCAAAGTAGAGATGCCACAAATTATATTTTCTTTGGTGCAAGGAAAATCAAACCATCATAAGAATTAAAAATTCAAAAACTAACCATCAAGACTTACAGACCTTCCTTTAGGCAGAAGCTTCCAGAACTGCAGTGTACATTCAGAACCGAAGCCCTCATCGAATATTGGAAAACATGACTCCTGAAGAGGCCTTCACAGGTGTGAAACCTGAGGTTAGACATTTAAGAATTTTTGGTTGTCCTGTTTATATTCATGTGCCTAAAGACAAAAGATCTAAACTAGAACCATCAGGCAAGAAAGGAATATTTGTGGGTTACAATGAGTCTTCAAAGGCCTACAGGAACTACATTCTGTTGATGTTATAGCAGCTATGGGCTGCACTTCCTTTGCACGAATTCCAAGGAGAAGAGCATGAATTAAATAAGTAGCCTTCGGCTATTTAATTCATGCCTATGACATTTATTAAATGGAGAGGGCCGACCGTTTAATGGTTCACATGCCTTGAGTATTACATGGGCCGACCTTAGTTGGAAATTGTTATTTATTATTTTACTTGAGAAGGCCGACCTACCTTGAAGAGGCGCCTCTCTTGTATATATACAAGGTCTTCTTGTCATTGTTATTTACTCAAGTTCAATCAATATAATTCGCACCTCAGCAGCAGAGCAGCATTTCATAGCAGCAGACCTAATTCAAGCATATTCGCATTCTTAGAAGAAGTTCATACTTGAGCAGTGATTCATCTTCAGCAGTAGTAGCGAATCTTCATCATGCAGCAGTAGTTCATTGTGGAGTAGCAGATCGTACAGTTGCAGCTGTGTATCATATTGTAGCAGCAGGCCAAAGTTAAGGAGAAACATATTCTGTATCTTCGCATCTAGGAGAGGTACTATTATTCATTGTATCAAATTCGGCCTTGTGTTGGGCCTGAGTTGTAAGCAGATTTTTCCTCTTATTCCTAAATATATAAGAGATATATTTGCTGGGTTTTTCTCCCTCAAGAGGAGGGTTTTCCCAGGGTATCTTGATGTGTCTATTGTCTTATGTGTTGCAATATTATTAAGTGATTTCATTGTTTAATCTGATCTAAGAAACACTAACACATTCCAAGGCAGAAATAGATTGAGATCAGCAGGGATGTATCTTTCGAAGAGGAAGTAGCCTTCAAAAGATCTAAAGGGTCTTACATGGAGATAGACAATGAAGAACAGGAGACACCTCAGGATATGGACATTTCTCCTGATCATACTCTTGAGATTCAAAGGGAGTCTACTGAATCAAATGAGACTGTTGATCCAGTTGATCCCATAGAACCAACTGATGGGCTGAGTGATATTGCTATAGGTCGAAAGAAACCTCTATGAGCTAGACAAACTATGCAAGAGGCAGAAAAGTATGCAGCTCCTCATGGCACCTTTAGAGAAAGCGAAAGACTGCAGAAGTTTCCAAGCTATGTGGCATTGATGAGTCACAACATTGAGTTTGAGCCTTCCAGTTTTGAGGAGGCATCCGATCAGCAAGTTGGAGAGATGCTACGATAGAAGAATATCAGTCTATCATCAAAAATGATGTTTGGGATGTTGTACCGAGACCTGAAGGGAAATCAATTGTCTTCAAAGTGGCTCTTCAAGATCAAGCATGCAGCTGATGGGAGCATTGAGAAGTACAAAGCAAGATTTGTGGCAAGAGGATTCTCTCAGAAGGAGGGAATAGATTATCGGGAGACATTTGCTCCTGTTGCTCGATATAAATCTATCAAGACTATTATTGCTATTGCATCTGCTAAAGGCTGGAAGCTACACCAAATGGACGTAAATACTACATTTCTTAATGGTGTGATTGAAGAAGAAGTGTACATTGAGCAGCCAGATGGTTTCGTGATTCATGGGAAGGAGTTTCATGTATGCAGATTGAAGAAGGCATTGTATGGCTTAAGAAAACACCTCGTGCTTGGTATGAAAGAATTGATCGATACTTGATGAGCTTGGGATTCTCCAAGAATGATGCAGATTCCAATCTTTACTTCAAGGTAGTTGATGGAGGCTTTAATATTGGTTCTTTATGTTGATGATTTATTTCTTATTGGAGTAGAATATCTCATTGTCAAATGCAAGAAAGAATTAGCCTCCGAATTTGAGATGAAGGATCTCGGTCTTATGCATTACTTTCTAGGACTGGAAGTGTGGCAAAGACCCAATGAGATTATTCTTAGTCAAGGGAAATACACCATAGATATCTTGAAGAGATTTGGGATGATGGATTGCAAGTCCATGTCTACACCTATGGAACCAAATTTGAAGAAGTTGAGTGATTCTGCAGCTAGTTCAGATTTGGTAGATCCCACCATGTACAGACAGCTTATTGGATCATTGATGTATCTAGTCAGTACTAGACCAAGCATTTGTTATGCGGTGAGCACTCTCAGTCAGTTCATGTGTGAACTAAGACAAATTCATCTAGTTGCAGCGAAGTATATCTTAAGATACTTGCGTGGCACAGTGGGATATGGCTTGAGATATACTTCCTATGAAGATCTGAAGTTACTAGGGTATAATGATTCTGATTGGGCCGGGAGTGTAACTGGAGGAGCACTTCTAGATGTTGCTTCAATTTGGGGTCTACCATGATTTCTTGGTGTAGCAAGAAGCAGACTTTTGTTGCACTAAGTACTGCAAAGGCTGAATATATTGCAGCGTGTGTAGCAGCTCGAGAAGCAATGTGGCTTCGAAAGCTCCTTGCAGGACTGTTTGGTCAAACGTTGGAGCCAACTATTATTCATTGTGATAATCAAAGTTGTGTGAAGCTCTCTGCCAATCCAATATTTCATGACAGGACTAAACATGTGGAGATCAAGTATCATTACATCAGAGATATGGTGCTAAGGAAAGCAATTCAACTCAAATACATTTGCACTAATGATCAAACGGCTAATATTCTCACCAAGCCCCTTGCCAAAGTGAAGTTTGCATATTTTCGGGACAAGCTTGGAGCAATGGAGAATGTCGCCCTTGCTGAGAGGGAGACTTAGCATCAGTAATATTTTCTATAATGCATATTTCTCTGAGACGGAGAAACATGAGGTGAAAGCCTATGTCCATCTTTGAGACGGAGGTGTGGTTATTTCCACACATGGGAGTAGCCATGGTGGATGTCATGTTGAGAGACTCCATGACAACATCACGTTGAGAGACTTCGAGATGAATCCTTAGTACTTGTGTTTTTCCACACATGGGAGTAGCCATAGTCATCATGTTGAGAGACTCCATGATGACATCACGTTGAGTGACTCCATGATGGGCACTTGTGCACATGTTCCTTTCCACACATGGGAGTAGCCATGGTGGACATCATGTTGAATGACTCCATGATGATATCACGTTGAGAGACTCTGTGATGAACTCTTTTCCACAAATGGGTGTAGCCAGTGTGGGTATCATGTTGAGAGATTCCATGACATGGATATCTGGAAGGATACCTCCCTAGCTAAGAGGGAGTGTTGATGTTATAGCGACAGGTGTTATCCTTCACTCGATTTAAATAATAAATATTAAACAAATAAATAAAGCAAGTGCTACTTATTTATTTGTGACCGACCCAGGTGAAGAGTTGCCTCATTTTAAATAATTAATTTATTTCTCAAAGCCGACTTGATGAAAAGTCGTATCATTTTGTGTAAAGTCATCTCTTAGGTGAAAGAGGCCGACTCTTCATAGAAAGTCGCCTTGGTGTATATATAAACAAGGTGATTCACTTCATTCAAAAATTCAATTCAATTAAGATGAGTTCGCACCACTAGAAGGAGATCGTCATTTTGCAGCAGATCGATATTTATTCATCAAGCAGATTGTGATTAAGGAGATATCATATTCTTTGTTTAATCGCACCTAGGAGAGGTGCTATCTTCATAGCTTCAGATCGGCCTAGTGTTTGGCCAAGTTGTAAAATTTCTGCTCTTTTCATTCTAATAAGAGATATATCTTTGGCTGGGTTTTTCTCCCTTGAGAAGGAGGGTTTTCCCAGGGTACTTGTTGTGTCTTATTGTTCATAATTTTGTATTTCTGCTTATTTCATTTCTAATCATAAAATTAACACAATGCAATATTAGACTTCAAAGGGGGCTCTACAACACAAAATAGACTACTGTTGACCATCACAAACCTGTATTGTGGCTTAGCTCTATGAGTAGCAATTGAGTTATACAAATATGGCTTACCAAGTGAAAGAACACAAATCTCACATGGTATATGCCATTTACTCAATGTGCACTAGCAAGTTACCTTGAGCTCTTGTCCCTGTTCAAATCAACCCAGAAAATAATGCCCGAGGGTGTGGTTCTATTGTGAAGCCTACAAGTTCTGCGGTGTCACATGCAATGACATTATTTTGGCTTCCATTGTTGACAATGACACTTACCCAACATTTGTTGTGATAAAGATTTCCCCATCTTCATCATCAAGGATGTGCTTATGTTGTAAGGCTTAGATATTCTTTGGTTGATGAGCAAACGCTTATACTGAGTAGCGAGGAGGGGAGGAGTGAATCAGTATAAGGCAATCTTTTACTTTTTCAAAACTTAATCAACCACAATAACTTCAATCACACAACATCAATAATTAAGAGCACAAGAGAAACACAAGATTTACGTGGAAATCCTTTTGGAAAAACCACCACAAAATATTGTTTATATTCAACTTCTCTTACAAAGTTCGTAGACACCAACCCACTAGAGACACCAATCCCCACAACTGAGCACTAATCTAGTGAGAGACACCAATGTCTTCTAATGAGAGGCACCAACCTCCAAATGAAGATTATGTGTATTGCTGCTTCAATATGCTTCACAAATCTGCCTTAGTACCTTCACAAAAATCTGCTATACCTCTACTCTCAGATCTCCTATAATTCTGCTATAATCTTCCTCTTAGAACTGCTATATAATTCTTCTTAGATCTGTTATGATCTATGCTCCACGGGGACGCATCCCCTATGCTTTTTGCCCGTTTCCGTACCGAGTACAAAACGAGGAAGCGGGTACGGCTAGGAAACGTACCCTAGCCGTCCCTTTTTGCCCTCCAAGTACCCGGAACTTCCAAGGGACTTTTGGCCAGATTTTAGGGGACTTGGGTACTGCTAACAATACCCAATACTGCCCAGCCGTACCTCGACTGTACCGGGTATGGCTAGCAGTACCTTATGGCCCAGCAAAGAAAAAAAATGTTTTTTTTTTAAAAAGTCAAAGTTTTTTTATAAAATAAAAGCTATGGGCGAGCCCACAAGGGATGCCCCATCACACTTGACCTAATGTAAGTGTCATATAAGCTCCGATGACGAGGGCAATGCTGATTTAGACCTACCTTTTGCTGATTAGGGACACTGGACAGCGATATATTTTCTTAGTTTTATGTTTATCATGTCATTTCATAGTTGAGACTTTGAGCCTTTGGGCATTTTGGTTATAATTATCGGACTCTTATATGATATGTATGCACATTGATAATGAAAAGCATTTGAATTCTGTTAATGATATGTAATAAGCTTACACAATGTCTAGAATGAATGCTTTATCAATGTTATTCTAAGAACATTTGAAATTTCTCTATATTTTTAAAAATTTCCCTATTTTTTTATCAGCCGTCCCCTGCCGTCCCCTAAAAAAAGACCCAAAAGTACCCCCATACCAGAAACTCGTCCTGGTGTACCGGGTACTCGCCATCCCCGAAACCCCGTGGAGCATAGGTTATGATTTCTTCACAAAATCTGTTATAAAAGATATTCTTCAAATCTGCTCATAAACTCCTTCAGATTTGCTTATAGATATGATCTAGATCTGCTCCTCAATCTGCCTTGAATAGGAAAGATGTTCAATAATTGTTTGCTTTCAAAAACACTCCACAAACTCTCGATATCTTCTTAAAGGGGGGCCTAAAGGGGGGCAACTTCATGCAAGGATGTGTCACTTTTAAAATTTATATGCAACCCTTCATAACAAAACATGGGCGCTCCACATGAGGGGTTGCCCCTTTCAAAAAAATATGTTTTGCATTTTTTAAACTTGAATCCCCTAAAAGTGGGGTGGCATCATAAAGAGGGCTGAAAATTTTATTTTATCTTTTATTTCCCTTTTAAGGCCCATAAATAAATGGATTTTATTTTATTTTCTTTGCAACATGAGGGGGGGCGGACACATGATAATATTCATTCTTCCACACATTAAATTATCTTCTATAGTTGGCCAACATGTAGACGGACAATTTAGTGGCCTTTGGCCTTAACGATTTTCTTCTTACTTCACCCTTTGACATCAATGACAACAATTTTCCAACATTGGTGTCCTTTGTAATGAATCAATTATATTATTGTCACTTAAAGTCAATGATGACATGGATTGGTTAACTCTTAACCAACATTTGTGGAAAAAAACACCCGTTCTTCAAAATCAATGGGCATTGGCAGGGCATTGATGTTCAAGCAAGTTAGAAAATCCAGATCAAAGCTTTGATCTTCATAAGCTGCTTATAATCTCTGTTAATGCTCTTCATTTTCCTATAAACTCAAAGGATTAGTCTTATTGAAAAAACACTTACATCTGCGGTAAATTCTTACCTTCTTTCTAGTACTAGAAATGTTTATCAATTTCAGAGGTAACATTATACCATACAATATTTGAACATTTGTCATGCCCCACCACAATGCCCAGATCGCTGCATATTAAATCATTGACTAGGCAATATCATAAAAACCAATGCAAGGAGGTGCCAGCAATATTATATTTTAATTAAAATTAAATTATATTTTCCAAGGGTAGCAATGGTAAAAGGTGGTGAATCTTTCACTAATAAGGTATAAAGGAGGCATCAATCCATGAGAAGAAGGGAGGAAGAAAACAATTAAGAATAAATATTAGGTGACTCCTAATGTGAAAGGTTGTGACTCCCTCAATAATAAGATATAAAAGGAAAAGGGATATCGTTTCCTTGTGGAGAAAGGATCAATTGGGGAACGAATCAATCAATCGATTTGGAAATAAATTAGTTTTCTCAAAAGGCAGCAATGAAGGGTGGTGACTCATTTATTGTGAAGGGTGGTGTCTCCTTCAAGAAATGGATATAAAGGGAAAATCAATTCATCGACATTCAATCAGCAATCATCACTCATCTATCCATCAAGAAATCAAGCAATCAAAATATCAAAAAGATCAATCAAGCAAACAGCAATAAGTCTATCAATACATCAAGCAAACAGTCTTGAACTTGAGGAAGTGTCTTGCAAATAGGGAGGACGAAAACCCATCCAAGTTCACCAGAGATTAAGGATGAAAACCCTTATTTCTCTTATCAAGTTTGGACGAAAACCCAAATCTTGATCAAGGCGAACGAAAACCCTCCAAGGTGGACAAAGAGTTATAAGAACGAAAACCCTTGAATACTCTTCGCAAGTTAAGGACGAAAACCCTTGATATTGCCACTGCTGAGTTAGGGACGAAAACCTCTAATTTAGCAGATTTGAAAGCACTTCCAAAGAATTTCAAGATATGATTTACTTTCAGACTTATGTTATGAATTATTAATCTGAATACTATAATAACTCCATAATATTTGACAAAGCCATTATCATCACAGTTTGAGGAGAATTATTGCAGAAAACCAAGATAAGTTCTATTTTTCGAATACTCATAGAATTATAAAGTTGAATATTGTAATAAAATTTCATCATTTTTGATAAAGTTATATTTACGCCGAAGGCGTATCATATTTGAAAATGGTCAACCTGATTTTGACTACCAACGGTTCACAGGTAACTGCAATACAGTTAAATCAATCTGGCACGTTGAATTTTTTCATCATATTTTTAACCTTTTTTCATTTTTCGATGTTTGAATATTTTACATTATGACCTGCCGCCATCTTATTTTGTCGGTGTTTGAAAGTAAATAAATGCAGTGGTAGTTTATTTATCACAAAGAAATTTTTTAAAAAAACGTATAGCCCCATAAAGTATGAGCATTATGCTAATACGTTTAATTGCATATTTCCCAGCATACATTTGATTTAGAAGCAACATACATATACAGAACCTAGTACGATTTTAATTGCTAGATATGTGTGCTATAACTAACATGGAGAGTTTACACTATGGGAATCGTTAAAACAAACTCCATAAATTAAATTAAATGCATGGTTGAACCTTTGTTATATATATGTATGTATATAACAGATTCACATATATATAACAAATTCAGTAAATTAAATGTATTGTTGAATTTATATGCATGTATGTATATTTGTATATATGTATGTATGTATATATATGTGTGTATATATGCTATTGTTACAACAATATATACATTTTGAATGTATATACAAAAGTCAACTTTACATTAGTATTTACAAAAGCCTACTTGCATATTGCAAACATCTTTCTTTGGGATCACATTTTTTATTGTATTATAGTTTAAATCTATTTAAGAGTTATTTTTTTAACTTTTTAAAAAATATGTTTTGATTCTTCCTACACCTATTCAATATTAATTTTTTAATTTACAGTTTTTTAATTTATTGAGTTGTTGGTTTGATAATTTATTTTAATCTTACCTGTTGGTTTTTTTATTCACAACCTACTCATGGCAAATGTTGTTCCACTCAATGAATTGAAGGCTGAAAGCTTTACCTGAAAATAAATCCCAAATTTGATGCATATCTATAGAGATCTACTTTAAAGTTTATTTTAATTAAAATTGTATTATAGTTTAAATCTATTTAAGAGTTATTTTTTTAACTTATTTAAAAGATATTTTGATTTTCTCTACACCTATTCAATAATAATTTTTTAATTTACACTTTTTTACACAAATTCTTTTTTTTAATCAGTTAATCAGTAAATTTTTAATTTACACTCTTTTTACTCGAATTCTTTTTTTTAACTCAAATAATGTAAACAAAATAATATAGTTCTTAACAATTTTGAAAGTAAATAAAAAAAGGTTTTTAATCAATAATAAAGTAAATAAATTAAAACAATATTTTAATGTTCTCTAAAAAACAATAATCTTTTGTACAATATATATGTTACTCCATATTTGATATACGCTTATCTCTTTCAAACAAAATAATGAATAAATTAAATTCAATGGATGAAATTATTTCAGTTTAAATTTAGTTCCTACACAAATGAAAGCCAAAAACATTACCACAAATTTGCCTAATTAACCTTCCACACATCTCTGGTGTACCCATTGCACACTAAAGTGCGATTGCTAGTTATATATATAATATAATTATCATTCTAAGTTGGAATTATGTTTTAGGGCAAAAATTAGAAATGTTCTAGAAAGAGACATTACAACATTATGACATATTTGACGTGCGACCATTAAGTTAGCTGACAATCAGAAGGTAGTTACAACTTACAGTCACAAAATCAGCTAATAAAGAACACCTTAAATAGAAAACAGACTTGAGAATGTAAGTATTGCACCCTCTTCTCCCTCTACTTTTGTTCTTCCATATTTCTTCACTTTGGGTTTTCCCCTTTGTGGGATCTTTCTAGGTTTTTCTTTTTAGACTTTTGTATTGGAAACTGCTGTACTGGAGTCCCCCATTAACCTACTTTTGGTTATCAATGAACATTAATATATTTCCTACTTTCATTCTTTCTTTCTACATTCAGATGTTCTGTTTCAACCTTTAGGTGAGTCTACTCAATGCACCTCAATAATGGCGGGTTCCACATTTTTTTATTATTAGTCATAGGGCACGAGAAACATGTACTTCATACTTTCAACCTTGGAAATATTTCTCCCATCCCCATTAAGATATAGCATCTATCCACACCAAGGCACCGAGGAGACTTATGGATCTGAAACATTTAGGTTTTGGCTATGCATATTTTTTATTGTATCTTTGACTCCTAGTAGGAAACCATAGGATCATACACATTCAGGGCTCCAACAGGATTTAGTTTGTATTGAGCATTTGCTCTTTGCAAATTCTCTCCAAGTCCATATAGCACTTAGACATTTCTTCTTTTTGGGACCACAGCTTGAATAGGATTTATTATGGTCATTAAACTGCAGGGCCACAAGGAGATTGATATATGTCAAGCATTTTCTCTTTGCAGATGTAATGTCCTTGAACAAGGATTTGATTTGTTTTTTTTGTGTTTTCTAGTTATGTACAAACAATGAAACCAAGGCCAATCTACTAACTACTCCACATAAAACTGGTCACTGGCATAAACCCTTCACATGGAATTTGTAAATTTGCAAATCTGAGAAATGTGAACAGATACAGTATGCTTGCATCAATCACAAATATTCAGATCAAATCATTATGTATAATCTACTGATTCTATGAGAAGTTTAACAACTGAAAGTATAACAAATATTTGATTGTGTCAAGACAAACTTACAGCCCCAAATATATGTAGATAAAGGAATTTGTTATCAATAAAATCTGCAACTGGGATGTTAACCAGCAACTTACAAACTCCACGGATTGCAAACAATTGACTGGCCTGTATGCTGCAACCACCCAGATGGATATTTTTTTCGCTGGCCATCCCAACTCAGTTTATAAGGGCTGTGAATTGACTGACTGTGATGGGAGTGATCGTTGTCCCCTAAACCCTGTTTTCTCCCCTCCGATTCACACCAACTATCACCAATCAGCACCATTAGTGAAGCAATATGTGCACAATAAATATGTGTAATCTGCTGTGAACGGGTTATTATAGTTCAAATCCTTGGCACTGTCCAGCAATCAAGGAAAATGATCAGCAAAATACCCAGATCTGATTGGTACGCTTATGCTGGATGACTGAGATAATGTAACCAGCAGCTGTTGTGACAGATCTAATAACCAGAATGACTGAATTTATCTCTCCCAATGTGGTGCTCAGCTACAGTTGACTGAAACGACTCAGATCCAGCTCTATATGATGCTCAAAAATTCACCAAAAATCTAAAAATCAATATATAAACCTCAATTATATTTTGGCAATAAGATGATATTTGCAAGCATAAGACACTGTAGTGACACTTAAGGAGATTGAGAAACTCTCCAAATCCTCCACAAACCAGCACGGTGGTGTGATTCCATCCTGAAATCACCCAAGATTGCAAGTAAGGGTTTTCATCCTTGATCCCAAATGTTGAATCCAAGAGGGTTTTCATCTTCTCAGACCCTGAACAAACCAAGGGTTTTCATCTTTGGATGCCCTAAATTGAACAAACTGCCCAAATTTGAAAATTGGATGCAAAGCATAACTTGAATGATGATGAAATGAGAAAAAGTGCTCCTTTTATGGTTGCCTTTTCTCAGCTCTCCATTTATTTTTATTTATTTTTCCTCCAAATATTGATTATACTTTTTTATATTTAAGTATTTTAAAACAATTATTTTTTTAATTTATTAAAATAAAATTATTTAAGTTGCCCCAAAAATAAAATTGAGTGGGACCAACTTAAAAAAAATATTATTGATTATTTTAATCCGAAAAAGGGGACATGACAGCAGATTTACTCTTCATGCCCCAATAACACTTGGTCGATTCTTCTTTCCAAGACAGTAACTTCTAAAGGATTTCACTATGGTGTTTTTGTTCACCAGAGCACCAAGAATCAAAGATATTTGAATTATTTTTGCCTTTTCAGATCAGATCATTTTCCCCCTAGTTAACTTTAGGCCATTTTTTTATTTCTTTGTGGACCAAGGGTCTAGAGAGCTTTCCTTAAATGTGGTATGTGACTTGTCTTGACATATTACCCAACTTGCTCCAGACCTTCATTGACACTTTTGGATCTTTTCAAAATCTTAACTTTTGTGGGGCCTGCCATGTGGTTCCAAGGATGTGCATAATTTCCTTCAAGTCAACATTGAAAACATAGAAATTCATGGAGCAAATTAACACAACCACAACCATTCCGACAGCTATAAAATATAGAAATAAGTTTGTTCAACCATTTTTTAGCACATTCCAGACAAAGATGGTAAATTCAGTAGATACCCCCAATGATTATTTTTTGCAGTCCACAATATTGTAGAAGTTGTTTGAAAAACAGTATTAAAAAAAATAACAGAAACTTTCATTATCAACAAGTTTAATACAAGCAATTTTAGAAGTTACATAAGTAAACTCATTAAAAAGTCCAATCATACAAAAAAAAACATGTTCAAAAGTTAGAAAATTGATTGGTTATTACAGTTCCATTGGGACACAACCCCCCAAAAATCCAACTGTTTCTAGGGTGGGGATGTCCATGGTACATGGGGAATCTGAGGAAGCATCCCCCTACCATCCCGCCACTACCACCACCTATCAGGAGGGGTGTCTCCCTCAAAGAAGGGAGGTTTCGAAGCCATCTTCATATTTTTGGGGCTAGAAGGATACGTCAAGATGTCCCTAAGACCCTTAGAGGACTTGGTCACATTACTTTAAGGCACCAGAAACACCAAAGCGTCCTCCACATCATTCAGCTCAAAAAATGTATATTTTTAAAATCAAAACAAAATGATGTTTGTGCCAATAACCCTAAACAGTCACAAAAAAGTGAGAAAGGCTGCAAGAGTGAGAGAAAGAGCATTAGCCATGTCTTCATCGATTGAGCGTGAGCATTAGAATGAGTGAGAGCCACAACAAGAGCAAGTATCAAGTCTTCTTTAGCTTCATTTTTGTTTTTCTGAAGAATGAAGATTTGGTTGGAAATAAAGGACTTGGTGTTGCAGGAAACATAGTAATAAAACTGTAAAAAAGGCATGTGCCATGAAGGTTTGTGTGTTTGACTGCTCTCCCATCACTGTCCTCAAATCCAGGCCCTCGGTCCCGTGTCCCCGCACTACAACACTCCATGGAACATTATTTGTAGCCATTGTAGATTGTACGTCACATTCTAAGAATACAACTGAGCTCAGCTTTTACTTTCTGTTTGATTCCATACTGTTTATATGCTTCAGTTTCCATTTGTATATACATTATTAAAATTTGGTTTTCACAGTATTACATTTTCCATAATACCTCTACTTTATAGCCTTGCATTAATCATTAGTAGGCAACATCCAAACCCAAAACCTTTGTGGCTCATGTTTTAAATTCAACCAGCTTGAAATTTCTCAGGGATGTCAGGCAAGGATTTCTTAAATGGAATTTTCTGAGGTAGCATTACTTCAAATTGAATGAAAAGGAAGAGGAACCTTATAAACCTGGAGAGTTCACTGTGCATCAAAGAATTTCAGTGGCAACTTACCCAATGCTGTTTTTCTTCTGCAGGTTTTCTCAGTATCATCCAGTCTGCAATTGAAGCTTTCTTTCTCTCCATAAGCTGCTCTGATAATTTATTTGTGTCAGCATGACTATTACTTTTGTCCTCGGCCATTTCTCGAATCTGTCAGGGCAAAAACAGAGGGTCCATCATAAAAAATATACTCAGCAACATGTTTGGTAAATGGCTATAAACATGTTAGCAATGGTAACAACAAAAAGAAAAGTTATTACTGATTTTCAAAATATCTAAATTGATGACTTTTGTCTGTGGCTGTATCTCTAGAAACCGTCTCGTCTAACATCATACCAGCCATCAGAAACATTTGTTGGATATGAAGCATCAGAAATGTATTGTGAGCGACACATTTAAAAGAGTATAAATGTGTTTCCAGAAAAAAAACATCCTAACTAAACTATTTGTGCACATATATGGAACAGTTAATCACAAAGACAACAATGAGAAGATAGAAATTGCTCAATTCTACAAATTAACCCAGGATTTAAGTCCTTTGTGAATCTTGAACATGTCTCTTTTAGTTAGCATGTTAAGTATAGTAAATTCATTATAAATTAGTCAAATCCATATGCTAGTGGATTAGTGGAATTATTTCTAGAGAAGATAGAAATAAAATAAAATAGTGTTCAACAATTGGAAGGCTGGAAGGTGGGAGTTAGAAATGTTGAATGTCTTTGTAAGATATTAGAACATAGATAGCAAAGTGAGGCATCTTCCTCTCTATCAACTTTGCTATAGTTAGCCCAAAATCATCCCACATATTATTCTGTAACAGCAGCCATTCAAAGCCTCACAGCTGTATACCTTAACACCAGAATTGGTTTCCTGGTCCTGTCTGATAGTTTGTCTGTAACAGCAATGTAAAGAGCATCCATACACAATCAGCAGCTGCTCATTTTATTAATTGGTCATCCTACACAACACCTTGTGATGATTTTGTCTGTGTAACAGCATCTTTTTAGTTATGTTTTTGACCTGTCAAGAGGTCTTCCTAATTGGGAAGCAGCTGCAGGATTTCATGAGCATATCTTGGCTCAAATCCTGTAACTGATTCCTTCCTGGATCATGGCTCCCTGAGTCTTAGGTATTTATCCCTCTAAGCTGCAGTAAATCTTACAATGAAAGATATACCTTGACAAATTAGGAGCCAAACTCATATTAAAAGGTTTTGTAGTTTATTACAACAAGAATACAGTTTGACAATATGTCTTTCCTCTTATTTTCATGTCTATTTTTTTAAAGTGGCCTAGTGAAGTGTGTTACTAAATATATTACGCTTTCTTTGTTTTTATCTTTCATGCACAGTGGATCATTTGAACTGCTATTTCTGTTAGTATTGCCTTCATACATGTCTTCCATCTGTCCATTTAGATTTTTCCAGAGCACTATTCTTATTGCAAGCTTCTATTTTTATTTTTTTTAAAGGAACTACCCAAAACAATTGTATTGACTGATGTTTTTATTTTGCATTAATGGATTCTTCATAACCACCCCTTCCATTCCTATATTCATAGTTGTTCACTTCTAGTTCTGATCCTGAGCTGATTCACCATGGAAGTGTAGCCAACTTCTTTACAAATGTTGGAACCTTCTTGGAAATGTAACTGAAAAAGCCAACACCATTACATTTCCAAGAAGAGCCTGTCAATTCCCAGATGAACCTGACATAAACTCTGCTTAAATCATTTTAAAAACCTAACCCACCTATTTCTACCTTCCCAATTCTGGAATTTTCAGGACAGACTTACCAATTTCCAAATGAACCTGACACTAAGTCTGCTTTATTTTTATTTTTAAACCTAAACCAACCTAACAACCTGAAAAGAGTCCCATGCCTCACACATTTGACCAATACAAAATTGCCTCTAGCCAACTTGCAGTCTTTTTCATCAAATGTAACTTGCACACCATAATCAACCATCTTAGAGTCAAAAAAATGAATTTCTCATCAAACCTGGTATATGCAAAGCATCAGAGAATGTTCTCACTCTACCATCCATGAAAGACGCTTTCACCTTCCCTCAACCAACTATTCAAAGAGATCTGTTATCATCGAGGAAAATCTATGCTCCATCACCCCCCATGTAGTTGTATGATGCACCTAAGTCGATCAACCAAGAACAAAACACTTAAAAAACATGCAAAAAGTGCTTTTGAAGATAAAATTGTAAAAATGGCATGCACAATGAAGGTTTGTGTGGTTTCAAAGGCCTTAATTTGGGCTACAAAAAGGTCAAATCATAAAACTCTCGACTACCTGATGGTGCAAGTTTTCCCCATGTGGCAAAACTTCGCACACTTGGGCATCTATAGGTAGCTTGAGCAAATTTTGCAAATGCTCCAACTTAAAACCAACTAAACCAATCTTCAAGGAAAGCTTGAGTCTGTTAGCAACTCAAACCAAGGGGATAATAAAATTGCCTTCAATGATGTGAGGCTACATGACTCCAAAAGTGAGACATATGTCTCCATCTTGCTCAAGGTTTTTGACTTTGTGGCACAATCTTGGCCCATGGTATTCCACACCAAAGCCCACCAATCTAAGTTGCAATTGAACCAACTCAAAGCCAAGGACAAAAACTTGTGAGATATTGATATTTTGTTAGAATCTCAATGACTCAAGGGAAATTCAAACCAAAATAACTAAGTTTGAAATCTAAATTCTCCATTCCAGTGAGGAGGTTGAGAGAGTGATCCTGCCACAATCTCACCTACCTAATCCAAACACATGGTGTGATTGCACACTAGTACAACTCAACAACAAGATGAGACAAAAACCCAAATTTTCGATGAGGAAAACTTATAATCCTTCAACTTGGCTTAGTTTGCTAAGTTATAGGCAGAAATTAAACTATCTACACCAACTTTAATTCTTCCAAATGATTTCTTTTAAACAAAAGGAATTGCAAAGGCAACCATGGCAATTACAATCAATGAGAAGATTGACTATGGGAACTTCTTTAGGCAAGATCGCACTAACATGCTTCTACACATAAATTTAAGGAAAGTCATGTTAATGTGCACTCACCAAACTTCTGTAGGGTTCTTCTAGGAATCAAGACTTAAATCCTAGAACAACTACCAAAAACTAAACCCAAAAACCACAACATGATTACACACATACTAACTTATGTAATTACCATCTAAGTGTTTGAACTTTTTAGCTCATTTCAATAAAACATTAATAGCTTGACTCCTTTATATAATATATGCACCATGGCCCTTACAGACCTCTCTTTGATTTCATGATACACTTCTAGAGTATTTGCAACATACATACACTCCACATGAACATATGCAACCAACAAGTTATTTTTGTAATATGATATATCTAGGATTAAGGTAGGATTTTACTCAAAGATCCACTTGAGCAACAAAGGACACGAATACATTACTTATAACCTATGTATAACTATTCTTCATTAACCCACAAACAATCAAGAGGTCATAGAGCTTGACATGAACCGGTTAGCAATAATATCACCTTCAACACATAATTAAAGAGATTTAAAACTAGAAAATATAAATTTTGGGATAATCTAAGCATGCATTACTTAAACTATCTCATATCTTAACTTTAGAAACTACCTTAGATATTACTTTGGTTATGTCTTATGATTATTTTACCACAAACATATTTCCAAACACCACTCGGTATGAACAACAAAGTGGGTTACATAGCATATTATCTCAATTATTTGGATATCAAGAAACTATACTTCTAATTTACAAAAAACAAGTATAAATTTTGATTCCATCCCCATGGAGTCAAATCCCATCTAGGTAACTATAGTTTCTCCCTAACTTCAATAGAATGTCCATGCCAAAATTTACCGAGATGTTAGCCTCTAATGACAAAGACATCCAATGAGTTAGAATTAATGCAGCAACTTGTTTAACTAATCCAAAATCAATTCAAACATTAAAGTCACTAACATCTTCGTGGGAAACTCAATGATGCTTTCACACTGTTAGCGAATGAAAAGGCACATCAGCAAATATTCAAACTATGACTCCAGGCCTAGATTTGGCACCAAACAACTTCCGCTAACAGCTCTGAGAAAATCGCAATTGTCTTTGTGATTTCTCTCTGAATTTTGTCAAGGTACAGCTCCCTTACTAAATCTTCAATGAGTTGTCCTATTCTAACACAATGGCTATGCTTTTAACCAGAAAGCAGAAAAGGTGAAGGACACTAGTCCATAAATATGGGGCTAGCATGAGCAACATGAATCAAACCATAAACTGTCAATGCAAAGATTGAAAATTTATGATCATTAAGTTCAGGAGCGAGGGCCCAGCCTATAATAAATGAAAACATGCAGCCAATCTTTCAAAGAAGATACAACTACATTGTACGCATAATTCCTAGATCAGCATACTAAATCATTAAATTCATAACACAGAGATTATAAATCATTATGGTCTGCAATAAATGCTTGTTCCTTCTCGATAACACCCCCAGGTGTATCCGAAAGCAGAAAAAAAAAAAAAACCCCTTTTAGCCTCTAACAATCTAAATTTATAGCATGGCTAAGGCCATCGAACGGGTGTCAAAACCATTACTAAATCATCAACTTCTTGCATTCCTAACATTTCTTTAGAGGAAAATGATCGACGCCATCTGAATTTGGCAAAAGAATAAACATCGGCCAAGAAAACTGATTAAATCCACCAACAGTCACCAAAGGACCAATCAAAAATCTGACTATCAATGCAACGCATTGGAATATTAATCAGTGGCACGTCTAAGTTGTTTTGATGAGAAATTGTAATTTAGAGCAACGCGAGCCAGCCATAAATGGAAAGTAAATCAACATCTTGTCGAGCCTAGGAGAATGTACCAATGTCCAACCAAAATTCTATAAATTCAACCAACATCACCTTTCCTTCACAATCAGTTGCATCAAACATGGCGAGCTCTTAGAGTGATGGCAATTCTGTTAACGACTACATTATTTTGGAAGAGATCGAATGCAACCCACTGTTCAAGCATATCTCGGACTAGCTGAAGGAAGTCTTCATAGTGCAGATCAAAGTGGAGGAAGAGGTGCTTCGCAGCATCCTCAGTGAGGCGTTTCTGAGCCAGGCTCATGTTCACAACATGACCATGCTAGAGCGCTTCATCTATACAGTCGTCAAGACTTCTGGTCATCGTGACTGGGGCATGAGAGCACTGGAAAGCCTGGTGAAGCCCGAATTTCACCATCGTGTAAGAGTGGCAATTAATTAATGGGCTCAACCACTACCCTCGCACCGGAGTGATCGCCAACGCCATTTGTATTGCATCAGCTCTTCAGGACGAAACCTTAGAGGAGGTCGTGGCTCCTCTGCGGACAGGGGTGGCGAGGAACGACATGGGATTGTTTGCACAATTCCTCCAGTCGCATGAGAACCTTTTGTTGCCAACACAAATCGAACGTCTGCAGGTTGTAACTGAAGGCATTCGTGTGTTGATATTCGCTCTGTGTGCCTAAGAAAAACACTCTTTTGTCTTTTGTTGATGAACAAAATTTTGTAATCAAACAAGCCGTTTTGTAACGTCGTAGCCATGTAAAAACGTTTCATATATATCAATAAAATATTACTTTTTGGTATCACTGTGGCTTTGAGTGCATGGCTTCTTTATGTTTTTGTTCATATCATGTTTGGAAATGTTGACTTCTTTCCTGTATAATGCACAAGAAGATAAACTTATTGTTATTGCATTAATAACTGTATATCCTTCTGGGCGGCAACATGAATGGTTCACATAACCTGGCAAAACATTGCTTGGGTTAAAAGCAGCTTGATGAATACCGCCCAAAGTATAACTTGCGTGTGAAGTTTCTATGCCTCTGACATATGACGGCCCCATTAATCGGCTATTAATGTTTGTACGGCCATCTTGAAAAGACAAGTTCGAAAGTGGGAAGAAAACACTACTCGGAGCCCAAATGTATATAAAGCGAGCAGTATAATGAGAGGTTCGACGAACTTGGTAAAACCTCGCCCGAGTTCGGGAAAGACAACAAAAGGCCGCCCAACTTGACTTAGGTATAAGACTTAGGCCGAAAGAGAGCATGATTGATAAAATAAAGGTGGGGGGGGGAGTCCCTTTACAAGTAACACACACATAGCCAAACTACAGAAAGCAATATGGTGCTCACCCTGGTTGCCCTTATAGAAAATGCCTATCTCTATAGTGGGATAATGTGTATCCATAACCAAGATTTACACAACTTCACTCTTGACCAACTAGGGCTCATGCAATAAGTTAAACATTCAAAACCCACTAAAAGAACCAACACATGGGTGCTCACCAAATGGAATCTTATTGACACCTAACATCCCTTTACTAGTCAATTTCTCCAACAAATCTAATATCATCATCATTCCTTCATTCCTAGAACTAGAAACTAGAAAACCTTAGTTTCTCTAGGTGCTCATTCATTAAATTATTTGCATTGCTCATGGCACTCTACCACTCGCATAGTATTCTCAAATTCTCTTTGAATCTATTTTGATTACCATATATCCTCCGAGCATTTATTATCCAATAACCATTCTTTGCAAAATCTTGTCTTGAACTCGATGTTCTATGCAATATGCAAATCCTATGAAATGATTTCTTTCATGGCTCCTATTGCACCATCTAATGTGCAATCCTGCGATTGAGATGCTGGCCTCTTGTTGAACCTAAGTTATCACTCCATTACACCCATGGACATAGGCACCCCCTTCTATTTTGGTTGGCTTGCCACCTATGACCTGCATACCTCAATTAATCATGGCATTGCATTTAACTAGACGTTAGGGCTTAATCATATCTCCTGGCTAATATTTATTATCAACCATAGTGCTATCATGATCTAATTTGATTATTTGTGCCTTCAATTAACTTATCAAGCCATATAATCAATTCTAAGGCCATTCGAATTGTTTATCAAATAACCAAGGATTCCTTAATATTCATCATAACACTTTACATATCTAATGGCATCAACTAGAGGAATAACAAAAGGTTCTCAATTCAGATCTCCAATCCTAGAGTGGCAGGTAATAGATTGCTACCAAACTCTACTCTTTGCCACCAACTAATTGAAAGAGAACCACTTAAGCTCCATGTAACTAAAAATTTCAATCTTCATTTCACTTCACTTCAAATCTTTGATGTGTGCACTTATTTCTTACTTTAAAACTTGTGAATTTCTTCTTTGCAGCTACTTAGTGTGAAGATTGGGTCCAAAAATTCTCAAATCTTCAAAAGCTAGCCCTTCAAATTTTGTCCCAACCTTGTAGCCCTTTGAAATATGAGCACAATTAAAGCTTATTTTGCCATTCAGACGAACAAGTGCAACATGTTGTCACAAAATCATTTCAATAACACTGTCAACCTTCACATTCACTCAGAAAAAATGGAATCGTTAAATAGTCATTAGAAAGTTGACTTGAATGGCACTGATGCATATAGTGACTAGATTGCAAAAAATGAGGACATGGGCCCGTGTTTACAAAACAAGAAATTGCTGATTTTTAGAGGTACACAAGGAGGGTGTAGTATAAGTAGAAGTAGGAGACGTAGGATGGAACGACATCATGGCCATATTGTGGTGATCTCTAGCACACAAGACATTTTATTGACAAACATTGTCTCCTCAAATAAATAATTCAAAGATTTAGGTAAACAACCCCAACTTTTATCTTTTCAAAATTAGGGAAGCTCTTTCCACTCACCACTTTGGCATTAGTTATGCAGAAGTTATCCCATAATTAGTACTCATATCTCATATCAAAAATAGGTGCTTGTCTCAAAGGCATGTACAGGAACATCTCAAACCATGAGGAGACTTCAAATAAAGTTTCCTTTTGTCTCCATACGTCTCCTAGAAGCATCCCTTCAAATTTGTGAAACTTCCTAAAAAGATTTCTCAAATATATCATATAAACTACATTGGATTTTTCTCAAATGCTATTATATAGTTGGCGTATGAGAATTTATGATTTCTTTTGTTGATGTGTTTTTTTGATGTTCTGAAACTAATCTTGAGATCACAAAAACGCATTTTAGGTCAACACATATCACCATCCTAATCATGCATATCAGTTTTTTCAACAATCAGTTTAAAAAACAGCAAGTTTTGACTCTTTGAAGATACAATCTTACATGCCAAGTTATCAAAGTCATTCATGTACACACGATAAGAGTAGATACCCTTTAGAATTTTATCCTAATGCATTGTCATTACATGCTTCATCAATAACTTCAAGGTCGAAGCTTTTTTAGAAGTAGAAACATATTAGGCTCCTAATATTTTCATACATTAATAATGTTGCATGATCTCTCATTTGTTCAACATATTACTTTATATTTTATCCTCAATTGTATCTTAGTACACTTTCTTTGGTACATGCATTCCTACTCGATACATGACAATGTTTTTAAAAAGATGTTGAGATAGGTCTACATAAAGAAGGTAGCCTCAAAAGATAATTGTATTGAAATACTTCGAATTCAATGGGTAGCTAGGATTGTCAGTCACGGAGGTGGATAGATGTTACTTAGGCACTCTGCTGAGAAGTAATAATAGATTATTGTGCTGTCCTGGCATTAAGTAAATTATTTGATTAGGTAGTTGTAAGCAACTAATGTAACAGTGCCTCATAGATTTTATATAATTGTTCTTTAATTTGACTGATGCTAGTTGATATCTACAGTGACATGAAGGCTGTTGTTCGGGGTAATCAACAGTACCTCCATTCACAGATAATAATTGCCATCTTGATTTCCAGTCTGATTTGCATGCTATTACAGAAGAAAGTAAAACTAAATTACTTGATTAGGTGGTTGTAAGCAAATAATGTAACAATGCCTCAATTTTTTTTAAAATTGTTCTATAATTTCACTGCTTGCTAGTTGAAATTTACTATAGGATGAAAAAGAAGATAACTTAGTCATTATTTGGTGAGAATGAAATGACAAATCAACCTGAGATTATTCTTAATTATTATAGAATTTTTTATTAATAACCATATAGTAACAAAAGTTGTCTCCTTTTACTCAGTGAAAGGTAAAAACCCTGTGCCGATTTTACAATATACTTAAATGAATATATAGGAACCAGCATGTAATATCATATTGAAATACTAGGATATCACCTGCACACAAGCAGCAGCCACTGTATCGAGGATTGTACTTGTAGTATAGCAGTTTGATTGTAACCTTATCCGCCTTGGTTCAATATCAACTGAACTTTTTGCCCAGAATGTATAAACCGATGGATCTGTCACCTGACAAAAGAACTGCTAAATCAATATATTTTCTATACAGGTGTCAGTCTCAATCATCCAAACACATTTTCCATTAAAAAAAACTACAAGAATGTTTATATTAGATAATCAACCTCCCATCTTGTTATAGTGTCAAGCGGGTAGATTCTCAATGTTTTGAAGGTAGTGGGGTCCAACATCCGAAGTCCATCCAAACCAATCTGTAGAAAGACATAATTCAGATAAGCCTTTCTAATCAATATGACTAAAGAGTGATTACAAAATCTATAAGGATTCAATACTTATGTAAAATCTGAACTGCAATTCCAAGTTACAGCAACTACTGGAAATGATGTAACAATGATTAATGGAAACTCTGAACACTAGTAGTAGCAAGCATCCTAGAATTTGGTAGGTCAAACCATTGAACACACCAAAAACACCTGCATTTAGGGAATCACACACCCAATATTACTACTACTACAATACAGAAAGATGCCATCCTAGGTAACTGACTTAGGCAGTCTCCAAACTCAGACTTCTGCAGGTCATATCTATCTAGTATTTACCAACGAGATTTCTGGATTCTGCACACAACTTAAGCACCAGAGAATTCATGCAAGCAACTCTTGAAAGTTACTGATCAATTGGAGGAAAAAACAGGAGCATCTTTGAAGACACTAGCCCCCCATTTGGTCATTAGCCCCTTCACAGAAATGAGCATCTCACAAAGTTCTTGAACTTCCTGCAGATATCGACAAACCTTTCTCCAGCCTCAGTTAGCCTTCTGCAACCCTCCAAGTGCACTCAAACACAAAATCAGGGATGCAGTCTATCTATCTTCCTTTTTTTACTAGTTCCTAGTTATTGTTTGATTCCCAACTCTGGTATCTGTTTGCTTGGTATTTATAAGTTAAGTAGATAAGTACATTTGAAAGCGAAATAAATAGCCTGAACACTTGAAAACAACACATTTATTTCTTTTCATTTTGGTGCAATCAATTACATTCCAATCTCCTGAATAACTCAAAAACAGCAAACAACTTCTCCTATCAACAATAAGTGAAACACAACAAACCTCATTGACCACCTCATTTTCTCTTTCTTTTATCTTTCCAATGTGCATGTATCCTCCCGCTTTCTCTCATTTCTCTTCCCAATTGTCCCTATTCCATTCGACATTCTTTCTTACCCCACTTCTTTTTCTATTTTCTCTCATTCATGCACTCTTCTCACCCTTCCCGACCCTTTTTGTCATAGCCCTTACATAAACCCTTACATGTCTCTTCTCCCTTTTCCTTCTATTCAATAAGCTAACACCTTCCCACCATCTGATGACCATTGTAACCATGATGCTTATTATGAGAACATAGAGTTTCAGAAACATCAGCAAATAGCTTCCCACCTGCAGCTTCTTCAAGATGAGGTGGACACATCCAAAGATGGTGCTGATTCTTCTTCCCTACTCGATGCTCTTTGACATATGTTCATCTCCCATTCTCAAAGCTTTGACATCCTTCAATGCATTGACAATATTGTCCACACTGCTGCACCTATTTCTTCCTCTACTTCTACACCTCCATGCTCCTCTACCCCTTCCTCTTTCACTCCTGCAGCTTCCTCTCAACCTCCTCTTGCCCCAACTACTCCTCCCCCCACCCTAAATTCACAACCTCAATTATCTCTTCCTATTCCTACCCATGCTTTCCACATTTCTACCCTCATTCGGCTACCACTCTCACTCATCCTTCCAATCACTATGGCCCCAATCCACCTCATCTAACACCCCTTCTATGTCTCTACCTATGCCATTCCTTCTTAGTCTTCCTTGCTTGCTCCCTTCCTCTTCCACCCTAATTCTAATAATCTTTCCCATCCCTTCACTTCTCAGAAATATGGTATTCCTTCTACTCTTACGACCAACTTCCCTTCTTCAATTCCTCTTCATTATAGATTTCCGCATCTGCTTCCTCTCTTCTTTACACAGACAACTAACCCCACTATCCTACAAGCCTTGGATCACCTTCAAGCCATACAGCATAATGATGCTCTTCCTCTGGTGGTGGACTTCCATGAAAACCCTCTAGTAATGTCCCGTTTGGAAAATTTCTTTAGTTTTCAAACTCTGAAGTCTGCAGCATTTTAATACAATGGATGCCTTCAGGAAATAATTTTAAATCTGTTCAAGTCAGGTTTTCATCCACCAACTCTGCAAGGAAAAGAAAAGGGTTTTCGTCCTTTAATTTTCAGGCCTAGAGGGGCTTTTTCCTCAAGCTGTTGGAACACAGTCTATGCTCCAAAGGAAATAAAATTAGATATATAAAAATGTATTTGATATGGTAGTTACTTCTTGTTTGGTTTCTTTTATATAGCTTTTTCCTTCAATAGTCATGATTCTTCACATGCCATTTCGAAAAGGGTCAATACATTCCGCCCTTCTCGAGATTGCTCATCCTCAAGCAATCACAGACTAGGTTATTGTTAGAATTTTTGCTTCACTTAGATTGAGCCATTTTTAAGATATCAGGATCCCAAATCAATCTTGGAAATTTGTAATTCCCAATGATCAATACAGAACTAAGACCTATACACTCAATTTCAAGAACTTGACAATAAATTGGCATGATAACATGTTGATCATCCTAAACATTTATCTCTTTTTAACTTTTATGGAATTTGGTAGTTGTGTCTTCAATCTCCACACAATTTGATGCTAGAGAAGGTAATTTGTTGACTTCATAAACACTAGTGTTAATAGTCGATGTATCTCTACGACTAATGCTTGCAATCTAGTTTGTTCATTTTGGCTTATGTTCCTGGCTAGGTCCCACTGCTTTCTAAGGACCAACAAATTAGTGAGATTTGATATTATAATGATTAGCCATGGAAAAAGACTTGCAGAAGATGTTGATATATAATTGGATGTTCGGGTTGCCCTTTTGACAAATGATGATCCCAATCCACTGTTTGAGACTCACTGATAAGCCGATCATTAGAAAAAATGTACAGTTGCAGAGGGAGCACATTGCAATCGAGTTTGAACTTGTTGTACTTATTTGACTTCAAAACATCAGTCATAATTCTATTTCTAGTAGCAGTACTCCAATCTCCTACCTGAGCTTGAACTTGTGTAGTGCATAAACTTGATGATTTCCTATTAGGTAGAATAGAAGACCCTAGACATAGTCATTGGCATAGGACTTGTGCTAGGAACATTTGTCTTAGATTGTGCATTCTATGATATTATAGGTGGAGGGTTGGTAGACTTTGAGTTAACCCTGTTTACACCTTTTATATTGACAAAATTTGTGAAAGACATCACCTTTTGGATTTCCACAAGAAGATTTTTATTGGGTTTTGTGATTTCCTCGTATTAACTTTTTTTAATCTAATTTATGGAAGCATTGATATTATTTGCTTCATGTGGAACATTTGACCCAATATATCTATCATTGTATCAATCTTCTTTGCAAGTTTATCTATAAGAACTCTCCCCAAAGGAATTCCTCACTTCTTTGGTCATTTAAATGAAACAAGTTCTCTATATCATAGAGTTGACTTCTCTTTCACTGAGCTAGATTGATACCATTGTAAGGCCCTCAATCGAAAATTCATAATAATATGATACCATTGTAATGCCCACAGTCGAAATCTCATGGTAATTTGATACCATTGCAATATCCTGAATGGAATATGTTACGGTCTATGACCAATTTTAATCTCCTTAAGGAAATCCAATTATTATGAATCTTGATGTGAGTGTAAAAATAAAATTATATATGGATAATGAATTCTTATGATGTTGATAACCAAAATATTAAATATCCACCCTCTAGATGCAATTGTTCCCAACCCTACTTTATAATATGCATAGTTCGACTTCACTAGACTAGTCAAAATTTAGAAAGTTCATGGGATTAATTTGCCACACTTAGGAAATCGCAGCCCAAATGTATGAGTTGTTATGTATCGCAAGTTTGCTTTGGTAGGAATATGAATCACTGTTTACAGAATATGAATAGACCTTGAGAATCCTCAACCCAATGAATGGCACTAATAAGAAGATAAATCAATGGTGCTGATTACCAAGAAGAATTGCTAATATTTTCTACAAAAGCTTCACAAATTTGTCTCAAACTCTTGTAGATACGAATCACATCTCTAAGAGAAATCATAGAATTTCAATCTTCAATTATTGCTGGGATAATTTTTCCCTATTCCCAACTAATACACCTGAAACTTAATCACTGATCTACCGATTGAATCGCAATAATCATATGATTAACTTATTTGGCATCTGCAGTCAAATGGGAATACATTGGTGATATATGAGCTGCCTCGGATATATAAGAATCAAATAAATTCAATTATAATAAGCTCTATGCAAGCAGTCCTTGGAACGCCACAACCATCCTCAGCATAAACCTTCTTCCAAGGTAGCGATCAGATTTGTTGATAAACAGAAAACATTATTAACTTGAAATATTTATCAATATCAATTAGAAAGTCAAATCTGATGGCTCTATCACTAAATTGCATAGGAAAGAAACCTCACAGGCTGGCAAGATCTAGCTCTGATACCATTTCTAATGTTCCATTTGGAAATTTTCTTTAGTTTTCAAACTTTGAAGTCTGTAGCAGTTTAATACAATGGATGCCTTTGTGAAATAACTTCAAATCTGTTTGAGTCAAGGGTTTCCGTCCACTAACTCTACAAGGAAAAAAAAGGGGTTTCCTCCTTTAATTTTCAGACCTAGAAGGTATTTGTCCTCAGGCTGTTAGAACACAATCTCTGCTCCACAAGAGATAAATCAGATATATAAAAATGTATTCAATATGGTGGTTACTATTAAAGTATTATTGTAATATTTAATGGTCATCTTAGCTTTTAAGTTAATCAGTAGTTTACTTTATGTTAACTTGGTTTGCTTCAGTTAGCTTTTAGTAACTTTCAGTCAATTACTTTAGTTAACAATTGTTTCCTTTTAGAAACATCGTCCTATATTGTATTATTTAAGGAGTTGTGCTGATCATAAAAAAAAAAATTAAGGTTTTTTTTTGAAAAACCTTGGGAGTTGTGCCAACTAATTGTCTTGGGATTTGTGTCAACTGAACACGAACTTTTTACTTTGTTTTTCGTGCTTTTGAAAAACAAGAGGGATGGCATCTATGCATTCTAAACAAAGTCCTCTTGCGCATTGATGGCCAAACGACCAACAAATCATGTCAAATCATCTGCATGGTACATTGATTTTGGAGTCTCTCGACATTTTACAAACAAGAGAGATTGGTTCACAAAGTATATGGCTTGCTCCAATTTTGTCATCTTTGGTGGTGGCAAAGAGTATACAGTTATAGGCAAGGGCAACATCCAGATCACATCTAATGGAAGAAATTTAATATTTCTCAATATATACTATGTGTTGACCATGGAGCTCAATCTGCTCTTTGTGAGTCAGATTATACGACACAGTGCAAAGTTTGACATCATCTTCAATTCACACAAGTGTCAATTTGTTGATAAGGAGTCCAAGAAAACTATGGCAATTGGCCTCAAGGATCATGGTTTGTATCGGCTAGTTGATACTAGAGATCCTCAAGAGCATGCAATGGCTGCGAAGAGTTCTTCTATCAACACTTTTTGGCATCAACGATATGGGCACCTCAACATTGCCTACCTCTCTCAGCTAACTTGAGAGAATTTGGTAGAAGGCTTACCTGAGATTCAGCAGCAGGCCCATAGTGTTTGCGGAGCTTGCCAAGCAGGAAGCAACACCGTAATCCATTTTCAGATGGGAAGTCTTGGAGAGCATCCAAGATTCTGCAACTGATTCATGCGGATGTTTGTGGACTAATGAATACTGCATCAGTCACTGGTGCTAGGTATTTCCTCTTGTTTGTTGATGATTTTAGTAGGAAAATGTGGGAGTATTTTCTCAAGGCAAAGTCACAAGTTTGTAATGAATTTCAGAAGTTTAAGGTATTAGTTGAAAAAGAGTCTGGATGTCAAATCATAAATCTTAGGTCAGATAATGGGGGTGAGTTTTGTTCCAACCAGTTCACCAACTTTTGTGCTAAACACAGTATTAAGCATCAACTTACCACACCCTATACCCCGTCAACAGAATGGTGTTGTTAAGCGAAGGAATCATACCATCACGAAAATGGCCTGTTGTATGTTGGAGAATAGAAATGTTCCTAAGAAGTTTTGGATTGAGGTAGTGTATACTGCAATATACCTTCTTAACCGATCTCCCACCAAAGCCATCAAGAAGATGACTCCAAAGGATGCATGGTCTGGGAGAAAACCAAGAATCACTTACCTCAAGGTTTTTGGTTTGACTGTGTATGTTTGGATTGCAGATGCCAAGAGGACCAAGCTAGATTCCTAGAGCCAGAAGTTGATGCTAACAAGATACAATGACTTTAAGTTAGTCAATAGTTTACTTTTCGTTAACTTAGTTTGCTTCAGTTAGCTTTTTAGTAACTTTCAGTTAATTACTTTAGGTAACGAATGTTTCCTTTTAGAAACATCGTCTTGTATTGTATTATTTAAGGAGTATTCCTCTCCTTTGTGAATAACGAATATCAAATATCAATTATCATTTCAATTACTTCTCCTTGTTTGGTTTCTCTTTAATATTTTCTTCTTTCAAAAGCTATGTTACCAAAAACGAGAAACGAAAACTGCAATGGCAAAACATGACAAGAAATGGGATATTTGGAGGCTGAAAATAAAAAACGGATTTTGTATACATATGCATTTTCAAAAATTCGGATTCATTATGAAATTTTATCCCGACATAAATAAATATTATCCATTAAAAACTAATCCTTAACTTCAAATATATTAACTCCATGTCTATTCGCATTCATAAAAAAATAATCCTTAACTCCTCGAAGTACCTAGAGACACTATAGGTAACCTTCTCTCCAATTCAAACAAATCCTAAGCAATATCAGAACATTACTTCCCATAGGATAAGATTGGTGGTGGGGCCAAGCTATTGCTATTCCAAAACCGGTGCACCATCTACACATATCCTTCCAAGAAGTTATATTTATTAAATTGGAAAAAGAGGCAAAACAAGAAGAAAAAGTGGGTTTGTAAAATCAGATTGGCAGTTTTTAATCTAGAGATTACTTTGCATCAAAAATAAATGGTCTTTCACAACAAGAAACACATTTCGGCAATCATATCGTGAAACGACGTTTTGCCATCACATTTCTGGATACAAAGTTCAAAAGTCATGATTCTTCGCATGCCCTTATCTTTTGATAAAATTTAAAAAATTATTTTACATTTTATAATTATCTTATATTTTATATTTTACTTTTTAATATTTTAAATTATTATTATTATCCCATTTTGAAAAGGGACATTACAACTCTCTCCCCTAATAGTGTCTCACCCTTTTTCCCTCTTTTGTTAATTAGCCTTGTGACAAACTCTTGTGCAACAGTTACAAGTGAATATTGGCTTGAAAGCTCAATTCAATGATCCAACATAGTATCTACAACAAACCGATAAGCAAATTTACAACTTCGTAATTAGATTTCAGTCTTTGATAGAAGAGATGTACTATCATTTGTTTTGCCAATGAGTTTCAATGTCTCTTCGTCAATAATTTGCTTCCACCAATAAAAAATTAGGTCTTGTTTAAACTATTATGCTTATTTTTCAGACCTCTATGTTGAATTGAGGGACTATGAGACCAAGCTCCTTGATGCCAATCTCTTGTCTTATAATCCCTTTGCTTTTACTTTTTCTCCATCTTTCTTTTGCCCTTCTAAATTCTCCCAACCCCCTTTCAAACAATAGCATTTCTAACCACTCTTTCTCCAAACCCAAGAAAAAACCGAATGTAAACCAACTTGATCAATACCCTTCTTCCTTTGTGTTGTTTCTTTTAAATCCGTTCTATGCAAGTTACTTTACCCACTTTGTTGATCCCTAAACCAATTGATTGCTTCCAACCTTATAATTCTTCCTCCCATACGCCTCTTAGACACTTCTCTTCCTCTTCCAAGGATGCTACCAGTACTATTGTGTCCCTAGCGAAGATAATAAAAGTGAATAGGTTTGGGACACAAGACATAGGATCTAATAAACAATAATGTTATTCATGTTGACTAACTTAATCAGAAAGGCAATAAACTTGTAGCCCCTCCTAATCAAAACCTACATATTTATACTAATCCTTCCCCTCAACAGAACCAATAAAATCATAAAGATCTCATTGTAGAGGTTGCTTCTACTTCTACTCTTCTACCCAACACTTTTTATCCCTCTTCTCCTTCCACACCACTGCTACTCTTAGTTCCCTCAAGTTTCCTTGTCAAGAATTGAACAATGCTTAGACATGTATTCTTCTTCTCCTCCTCCCCCTCCCCTCTCATTATTTTTCCTCTTCTAAGACTCTTGATAATGTCTTTCATGGGCCTCTATACATTGAATGCTTTATTAACTCAATAACTACTTAGGGTAATCATGTGCACCCCACAAATGCTTTTAAATTGGTTACAAAAGAGTACCTCTATAATAGTCATTTCCACTAGGGCTCTTATGCGGAGTTCGGTGTGGTCTTGAAATGGTACAACACTTTCATTGACACCCTTTGATAATTGATTATACCTATCCAAATTGGTTTGGAGGAGGTTACTCACTATTTGCCATATTATTCCCACTTTGAACCACTTCAATATTGTTCTTTGTTGTCCTTGGATTGACAAAGCCAAAGTCATGCCTTCAATTGTCCACTAATGCCTCGGAATTGTCACCATTCAACATCATGAGTACTAGCCATTATCAAAACTAGGAAACTTCACAATGGATTCCTTCATCACCAAACCTACAAGCTTATCCTATGAGCTTCATAAGTGTTTCAAGGAACAACAAGCCCTTATCCATGCTAGCAACCCTAGTCTTTTTGTCCACCCTTCTAAGCATTTCATCCCTCACTTGTGCAAACTAAATTCTCCCCCTTCTTTTCAACCTAAGCTAGTTATAATTCTTGCTCCTTCTCACCCATCCATACCCATAGCCACTTTTTCTTCTACCACTTTCCCTCCCAGACCTAAGTCCAAATCTAAAGCAAAAGAACCACCTCCTCCAAAACCCATCATGGTTAATCCTCCTCCTACCCTCCCACCTCTTCTTCCTAGCTTTAAATTGTTCCTCTCCTTAAACGTCTTGCCCACCACCACCACATCAAGCCATACCTTAAAACACAATCCAATTTTCTCCTAAACCCAAGCTCCTTTCCCTAGAGCCCAAACCAAAACTTCCCCTTCCTCTCAATCCTTCTCCGTTTATGCCTACATGACCTACTTCTTCCATAGCTCTCCTTCTTTACCTATTGTTGTTGTGAAGTGTACTACCATTCCTAGGGACTCCTCTCCACCTATTATTGCTATGACTTTTTCTTAAACCATTCTTGTTTTTGTTCATCCCTGTACACCTAATGTGACTAAAGAATCTCCTTACAAGCAAGATTTATTTCATTCCATTGCATATCTTCCACCTCTCTCTTCTATTTCTACGAGCAAGATGAGAACTAGTTTGATATTGTTATTGGAGATTTGTCTTTGTACCATGTACCTTCTACTTGCTTGCGTATGTATACTTTGGGTTTTCTTCCTCTATATGGGTGACCCATGCTACCCCTATTAATGCATGTCATCATATAATAGAAATAATTACATGTTTGTGTCATGCATGTTGTCCTATACTTCTATTTGTCCCCAAGTTCCTCTATGTTTATTTCCTATTCCTTCCCATATCTCATTATATCTACGTATTTTGGGGACGATGCAAAGCATTGAGGTGCTAGTGCCTCCATGTAGACCAAAAAAATCATGTATCCAATTCATCTATTTTATTACTTCTCATGTACAACTTTCTTTACGTTGTCTCTCACTTCTTTATCCTACTTGTTGTTTTGTGCTTATTGTTTTATGGGTATTGAATAGGATGACCACTCTTGGTAGTCATAATAAAAATACCTTCTTACTAACCCCACACTCATAGATCCCTTCATGTTCTATTTATATAAAGCATAGCCCAAATTAGTCTATCTATCCAAGAAGGGGAATTATAATTGTTGGGTCAAGTAGCCCTACTAAAAATAAGGGGACCACTAGCTAGATAGAGCATACCTTTGGTATTTTCAATTCCCCATGCACATTTTTCTTGCTTTCTCTCCTATGCTATTACACTTTCTATATTTCCCTTATTGTTATATTCCCCAATTTACTACATTTCTTATTCCATTTACTTGTTTTCTTTAGTTGCTGCACATGTGCTTAAGTCTTTGAGACATTGACTTCTTTCCAACTATCCTCTCTAGCTCCATGAAGATCTCTCATACCTCCTACGTTTTATAGATTTTCTATTTTTCCTCAATCACATGCTTGCTTTATTTCCCTAGTCATATTTCTTGCCAATTCCAATATGTGCACCCTCTTTATGTGTTTTGCCTTAATACAATGAATGATATGCTACCGTTTAATAGTACATTATTTCCTCCACCAATCCAATCCAATGCATCCTATGTTTCTTATGCTCACTTTAGATATTCCATTGTTCTTCCTTCTCTTACTCGTATTGTTGTTTATTATATCTATCTCATACCAAGATTCACATGTTTCATTTGCCAAGCACTTATTTATTTCTTGCTCTTACTATCCCCTTTCCCACTCGCGTTATGCTTGTGTGTTTCCACATTATTGCCTCTCATGTGAACCCTTTCACTTCAATCTTTTCCCATTTTATGGGGGCAGCCATGCATGGATTCTTGCACACAATCTTTCTCCTATTATACTATTTCCAAAACTATTCCATTTTTTTTTTCCTGCATGACTCCTCTATTTATTATGAATTTAAAACATTTTTGCTTTCATTGTCACACTCTCTATGCTATGTTTCCTTTTCCACAATCTCAGATTTCCTTTCTTTCTATCTTGCCTTCTTCATGGAAACAACCATATTTTCCTCTTTCTTTTGGGGGCACCATCTCCACATATGTTCACCCCTTACAGTATTCCATTTTTGTCATTTCCTATTTATTATTATCTTGATACACATATTCTTTGCATATCCCACAACTACTTTCTCTTGGCCCTTCCCTTGGGGAAATTTTTTTGATTCCATGCTTAGGGGCAACATCTCCTCTTGTTCCCTATTGTAATACTCATTCATATCTATGGTAACTTGGCACTAATTCTTTCCTTTCTTCTATACTCCTTAAATTGATTGCATCCCCTTGCATTCAATCAACTTTTGCAGGACATACACCCTCCTACTATAAATTCTTAATTACAATTTTGTGGTCCCAATATTGATGTAAAGGTTCCTATTTAACCATACTTTTTCAACTACAGTTGCCAAATCCATGCCAAGGTGACTCCTACTTTGCTAGTTCTATATCTAGTTGACTCCACAACCATATTTACATTCATTTCTTAGTCCTCTCATGCCCTCCTCTTCCTATGATTATTGTAGACAATTCCCTATGGTTCCCTTGTTCATTCCTCTTACTTGTTTTCAGTAACAATTAAATGATACAGCTTCTCTTTCTTCTATGGGTGCATTACAAGTTTAGAGTGTATGGCGGAATAAAGGATAAGATGAAAGAGGACAAAGGGCATGGCTCTCTTATATTCTTTTGATGGATCCTTACATTTTAGTATATTGTTAAGCAATATATTTACTTTAGCATGTTTCCTCACTATAGTTTCATAAGCCAGCTAAAGTGGGAGAAAAATGTAAGGTCGAAGATTGCATATTTCACACTTTTTACCTTACGCTCATTTTGGTGTTTGCAAAATCATATTTAGAACACTTTCAACCTATTTTTGTACCAAAAACACTTTATGATGTGCCATGCAAGTCAACTCGAACTCTAACTACTGTAACAAACCTTCAATTGAAATGTAGTCTCTCAATTCCTCAAGAGCACTAGCACCCCTACGCCAATGATCCACAGCACTAATGCCTCCACAAGCAGCTTGAATTTTGAATCTAGAATTTAGCCAACATTCTCTTTCGAACCCTTATCTCCTTATATAAGTTTTCCTAATAGTTACCTATTCAGGAACATGTTATATACCCTCTCCTTCTCAAATGGTAAAGGATTAACTACTCTTTCTCCCATCTTGGCATCTTGACACATTGCAGATCAAAAAGTTTGGCTAGTAAGTTCTCCACTTCTATAAGTATTTTGGGCTACATCCCTCCTCACTCTCTATAGATCATCCTGACACAACTCCATACTAAATTTTCCCTCCATTGAACTCCTAAAACTAAAACCTCTATCAGCCTTCGCAATCCTCCAACAACACCAAACAACAAAATCAAGGATGCATTTATCTCTCTTCCTATTTCTTTTATTAGTCTCTCATTAATATTTGATTTTCATCTCCAGAAATTGTTTACTTAGCCTAAAAATTTAAATTGTCTATTGTTTTGTATTATTTTGTAAAGAAAAGCAATCAAGTTAGCTAAGTAGATAAGTACATTAGATAGTGAAATAAATGAATACCTAACACTTAGGGAACAGCACATTTAATTTGTTTCAAAATGTAGATAGGACTCCCAAAACCCTAAAAAATTATGCCAAAGCTTGCACAAGTTAATCACTATCATGCACTAAGGTTTCATGTTTGATCAAATAAGCAAGCATCCTATAAAGATTACCCTCTCACATAATTCTAGCCAAAAATTAGCCAAGATCCTAGCTATGATCTATAATAAGGACTTGTTAATCATCAAATGCAGCCACACATAAGATCTACCATGGTTGATACTAAAATCAAGTTCCTAATTAAATTGGTAACATATAAGACATCATGAAGTTCAAGACTATCAACTGAGAGCATACATTTGCAAAGAGATGACATCCCTACAACTAGATATCTAGCATAATCACCAAGCTCCTGAAATCTATCAAAAGTCTTCTTATTGAAGGTCGTGTATCTTGATGCTCCAAAGGCATGAAACCATGTTGAAGGTTGTCTCAAGCCTAGATGAACATTCATCCATTGCTAAAACGTTTACACTCCATACAAACTCACTAATTGTGTCCCCTTCTTCTCACAATAGTAAGAAGCATAGTGTCAATTCTGATGGCATCTAAAACACTTGATATGGCTCAAGTCTTTCTTCCCATAGTGGAAAGAAGTAAAATACTCCTTCCCCTTCCAAAGTCCCCATTTCTTACCAATGAGGGCTAGATTCTAACTCTATTCCACTCTAGTTGAAGTAGTCTTTAATTTGGTCTCCTCCTAGATGAAATAATCATAATGCTTCTCAAGAGTGGGATGCTTCTCATGAGCACAAACAACACAAACAAATAGGAGGATGGAGAGAACTCCTTTGCAGCTTCATGTGTCTTAATGCTCCATGTCTACATACCACCCTACACCAAAAATGGTGTTATTGGAAAGGCACAACACCCTATAGAAGGTTGTCTCAAGTCTAGATGGAAGTTGTAATGTGCCTACCTAGAAATCATACACAAAATGTTTCCCAAAACACACTGCAATATGCTTATTCAGAAAATGTAACATAAAATGCTTTCCAATACACATTGCACACAATCAAATATCTGAAACGTATTTGCCAAAATTACAATAAGGTAAACAGATTATCAAATAGAACAGTTAATGTCATATGCTACAAATACCGATTTATGCAAGCTACGATTCGTTTCATACAATGAGGAATACAGAACAAGTATCAAGCTTACACCAGTGCCAAGATAAACACAACAGGATTGGATGCACTCAGCTTCTACCATAGTTTCTTCAAGCAGGCAGCAGTTGCAGATATAGTGACAAGATCGGATACTCTGCCAACGTAGACCCAACCAACTTGGGTGAATGATGATTGAATTAAGAATGATGTGCCACAAGCTAGATTGTAATACCTGTGCCTTTCTAACTGCAGCAATGTAGGATCAGGCAACTCCCACAATCGAGTTGATTGTGAAATTTCACTCAAACCACACAATGAGACCTCATGATGATGCCACCAGATGACAATTGATTCGCAAGTAATGGCCCAAGGTCAAGAGATGGATACTAAGTACGGGTGTCGATGCAATGATGAGATGTCTTTGTCGCTGTTATACAGACCCGATGATCACCACTGCTCCTTATTCAGTCCGCCAAGTGACCTGGACGGATTCTTAGCTCGCCCTGAGTAAGGGAATGTGACCACAGATCAAACAATGATCCCACACTATGGCAATCGTCTTCAGATTACGATGCCCACACAAACGTAAGCTCCTCAATCTCACATGATATGGAAATTCCTCTCTGTAGCAGCTCGTGCGGGAACCAAGATGGCCAATGGTTGCTATCGGATGTGGTATTATCTTCAACTTGATCGGTGGGGTAGTGTCGGCTTGTGGCGAGAGCGGGAGCTTGGCCACAGTAGTAATCGCCTCCCTCCACATCAACCTGCGAGGGATAGAATCGCTCAAAATTAAACGTAAACTTGGAAGATCCAAAACCAATTCAAAGAATGCGAATGAAAACAAAATGAGCTCACAAAATCACAAGTCGAGGAGGTTGTCCCAACCTGTGAGCAGTCAATAAGGGGGCTATGTCCCTCAACAGATCAACATGGAAATCAATTCCCAATTCTATGATGATGATCTAGACAAAAGAACTCATATAAATAGGCAATGATGGTGCCAACCCAAGGAGGTCAGCCAGATCTCTATATAAATTTAAATATTATTTTTCAATTATTTAAATTTATATTATAATTTATTATTTATTATTTATTTTAAATTTTCAATTATTTGGTAGTGTTGAAAAACACTATTTCCCTCCAAAAATATTAGTCAACCTCAATTGGTGCGAGGAACATGACAAAAGTTGAGATATTGTTGAAGCTTTTACTTCCTATAAACTACTACTACTCTTGTTGCTTTCCTTTCCCCTTCTTCTCACAACATTGAGAAGTACAATGTCCATTCATGTGGAATCTAAGGATGTGGCTCAAATCTTTCTTCACCTGATGAGAAGAATTAGAAACCTCGTTCCCATTCTAACCCTTTCCAAGTCATTTCTTACCACCTCTCCTCATTTTACCAGTGAGGGCTAGATTTTGACTCTCTTCAACTCTAGTTGAAGTCATCTCTAGTCCAATCTCCTAGATAAAACAATCCCAAAGCTTCTCAAAAGTGGGAAGCTCCTCATAAGCACAAACAACATGAACAAACAAGAAGATCAAGAGAACCCATTTAAAGCTATGCACACAACTCATCATTGTCCACCTTCACCACAATTGCAACAAGCTAATCTTGAAACTTAATGATCTGCATAAGGCAATTGACCATTATACCTATATCACTCATGCATGGGGCACAAAGTTTGTTCTTTAACATCTTGCAAGAAATGTTCACACGTGATATACATCACCTTAATATTCTTCTTCTCTACGATGTGGGGGATCAAATCTAAAATTATTTGGTTTCACCTTAGCCAACTTCTTGTTATGTTCCACTAGCTAGACAAGATTGGTAAGAGGTGCAAATTTTGTCTACACAAAACTCCAAAAGATAAACCTCCTCCATTAGCATCAACAATCTACACTTCCAAGATGTAAAGTTGGAGGCACCCTCTAATCGATCACATTCTCAAAGATCGAGACAAATTATACTTCCAACTCTTAGAACACATGCCTAACAGATCAACCAAGAGTAACTCAAAGCATGTAATGTCCTCTTCTCAAGCCTAGTTATTTCGAGGACCGTTAGCCTATTTCCTAAGTTCCCATGAATTAGTAAGGCAAGGGGACTCCAAAGTTCTTTGAGGACTCAAATTTGGTATTATAGGGTTTTAATTCATAGCAATGAGTTATGTGGACAATATAGATCTCAACGACACTTTCCAAAGTGTTTTCTAATAATTGGGGTATTCTCCAAACTTCTTGGAGATCACATCTATTTATAGTAAGTCACCAAATTGACTCCCATCATAGTCTTGCTTCAATATCATTGTGGCTTGATCAAATTTGGATTCCAATGTGTTGCAGTACTTTCCGCAACTTGGGTGGAATATTTTAATTATTCACTAAAGTTTATAATGTTTTATTATTATTTTGATAACTTAAGTGTAATATCTTTTCGAAAAGGTATTTTTGCCCCTCATTTCAACACTTGGGAGGAATAAGTGGCCTTTGCACATGAAAAAAGATTATTATTATTATAAAAGGGATTATGGTGGAAAAAGTAAGTTATTTTATTATTTCAAATTGATAATTTTCCCTCCCAAAATCTATATAAGCAGGCGTTGGGGCTCATTGTTGCATATGCTGAAGAATGGTATCGTTATGCTGCCAGATTTTGCTTGAGTTCTCCATAATTTTTGAGGACGAAAACCCTAAAAGATTTCTAGTTTTGAAATTGAAAGGAATTCCCAAGCTAGACTGGTGTGATTCCATCTAGGGGTCACCATTGGTGCTGATTGAAGCTTCCAATTTGGCTTTCCTGAAAGAATGTTTTGATAGTGTTTTTTGTTTGCATTTTTGGGGAGTATTATTTGCAGTTTTGGAGAGAATGATCTGAGTTTCTAGCTTGGGCAATTGGAAAGACTATAAGCTGGCCATACCATCTCTCCTTGTAGGCCATACCTCCTTCCTTGGCCGTACCACTTGAGGGAGTCATCATGGTTGGTAAAAACTCTCTGAAAGTATTGGCTCTTGTGTTGATTTAACTTCTATTGGCAGGTTGTACAGTGGTGTAGTAGCAAACTAACCTTGTGGAGGCCATACCAACCATACCATTTCCTGGAAGTGCCTAGTGAGAGGGGGTGTGAGAAGTCTGAGAAGTTTGATGATCATTTTCAGATACTTGTTGATGTTTGATAATCATTTCAGATTTCTATAATCCATCCTTGGAAGAGATAGTTGATCAAAGTTGCTTGGAAACATTGTTCTAAGCTTGCATTCACCATTTGGAGTATTTGGGAGAGGATTGGTTAAGAACCCTGGGTTATAAACTCGTTGTCCTGACTGTAACGGCAGGGTTTCAGACCCCTTACAGACCTGCATCAGCCATCAAATTACTAATCCTTGAGGTATATTTGTTATTTCAATGATGGGTGGTTAGTTTTTGAATTGTGGTACATTGTTGTTGTTTCAATCAGCTTCTTTTCACAATAATTTATTGTAACAGCAGATATATTTTGATTTGGAAAGAATTGTATGAACTAACATTGTAACATTGGGTGGTAGCACCACCACTGACCTGCTCTTGTTATTTGTTCTTACTCACCCCATTGACTATGTGGCTTATTGGTACTCACTCACCGCTAAAAAACGGAAGAGTTGCTCATACTTGTTGTACTCACTCACCACTGAAAAGTGGAAGAGTTGCTGTGTCTTGTTGTACTCACTCACCACTGAGAAATGGAAGAACGTGCTTGCATTTTCATTATTGTACAAGCTTTCCCACTGAAAAGTGGAAGTGCTAGGCTAACCACACTGGATAAGTGGATACTACTTTCAGCTGCTTATTTTCAAGTAAGTTGTAATCTCCTACACTGAATGCTCTCACCTCACCACACACTAGGAATTTGGTGATCAGAAAGTGGAAAGGAAGTTGCTAAGCATTTCATTCCGTTTGAGCTAACAATTTTCAAAAAAAATTGAGGGTGATTATTACATAGCAAGAGCCTTCACAAGTACATATCAACACTCCAATCATTGGAGCACATAGACGATCCCAAGACCCAAGTCCCATCCTACAACCTCTCATAGGTCCAAAGCGCTTTAGTCACTAAAGCAAGGTCATCATATTCGCTGATATCCTTTGAAAGCCCCCTCTCATGGATCTAAAAGATTTCAGATTGTGTTGTCTCATACCATGTTAAACAGACCGTGGTAAGCAGATTGTATGCTCAGGTACCATGTTAGACAGACCATGGTAAGCAGATTGTGTGCTCTGGTACCATGTTAAACAGATAATGGTAAGCAGATTCTACAGTCAAAAGAATTAACCCTGACTGCAAAGTAGCTTACAAGGAAAAACTCCAATTAAAACAGCAGAGCTGAGTATGCTAATCCACAAACACATACTGCTGAAAATATCAACAGCAAATATTCAAAAATCTGAACCCTCAATACTGCATGTTCTATTAAAACTTACAAGAATAACACTGCACTCGCTCAACATGCAAATAAACTCTTTCTAGCCATTTCAGCAGCATGCCCTAGATCTCTTTTATAGAAGAAGAGAATTATAGGGTTTGCAATCAAAAACCCCATCTCTGTAGAGTGCCTAGGCTAGGATTAAAAACTAAAACAGAAAATTATCTCGTTCTAAAATAAGAACAGTAGCTAACTTACAGAATTTAGAATCCAATCTAAATGCTAGAACCTAGAAGAACTGTAGAAAATCAGAAGTAAAAAACTGATTGCCGTGTTGAATTTGATGAGTGCATCATGCTGAACGAGAACAAGTTCCAGGCAACAAGTACAGAAAACTAGCAGTAGTGGGCCTATTAATTAGAACAGCAATGTTGAGGGGATCTCAAGTGGAAGAAAGATCCTTAGTTACTGTCAAAGGTATGAATGTTTTATTTCAATGATCAATTGGAAGGAATCATGTTATGGTTGAGAAAATTGTTAAGTTGCATTGATGAATCTGTTCTTGGCAATAAAGTATTCGTAAGGAACATATGAACATCTTAACTAACTGTTGTGTTATAAACTTCATTATAATTGTGGTTATCATGCAAGAGGAAATGCTAGAGCAATCTAGGTCAAGACATCTCAAAAAAACCAACTCAGCGTTGTTATAAATGCATCTAAAGCTTGAGTTGCATGCAATACATATGATTGAACCAATGTGGATGAAGAAATATAGGCTAACATATGAAAAAGATGGGGTTGTTGCCATGTTAAATAATATAAGTAATTTGTAATCAACTGAATAGAACTTGTACGCTATTCTATTTTTAAGGTCTTAGATATATGTTATTCTTCACTTGATTCTGGTCAAAATGGCTTCTATAAAGACCTATAACCTTATAAGGAGTAAAGTCTCCAACAGAGATCTACAGTAAATAACAACCAAGGGAAAACTAAAATTTTATCAATAAACTAAATATAACTTCAGTGGCATTTTTCAATAAAGCAATTTCAGGCGGTACATGCAATTAAGAAATTTTCCTGAAAAATTATTATCACGAGCTCAGGCCTAATTCTATTCTTGTCCATTTTATGGAGAGTTAGATCTTTGAATTTCATTCTATTTTCCAATTTTTAGAAAGAAACAGAAACAATTATTCGATGTGACAATTTGGAATTTTATATTCCAAATCTTGAGTAATATTTTAAATTTCAATTGCCCATTAATGAGGTAATTGACAAAAAGGATTAAGTGAAAAAGAAGGGATTTTTATAAATTAAATTTTGAAGGAGCAGCTAAAGGGAACCCTAGCCCAGCTAGGGCTGGGATTGTGTTGTGTTCTCCCTCTGGCTTGTTAATTAAAGGTAGGTCCTTCTCCTTGGTTTGGGAGATAAATAACAAAGCCAAGCCTTGGCATTGCTTGAAGGTATAAAGTTGACTAAGGCTTTGGAATATAAATTCCCCAAATTTAAGGGACTTCCCAGGTGATTATTCAGGGGTGCAAACAGAAAGCTACGAAGGATTGGGAATTAAGAAGCATATTGGAGGAAGTAGCATTTACTGGTAGAAGTTTTGATACCATCTCTAACATTTATTGTATCAGGGAGTGTAATTGGATAGCAGATTGTCTGGCTAATGTGGGGATATCTCAACTTGCTTTCACGTCTAAGTTTAGTGAGGACCAAGAAGAATGGAATATGAAGGATTTTTTAGAAGCTGGAGCTCTTCCTTGGATTATCCCTACATTTCCTAAGTTTTGCTCTCCAATGATTAATAATATCAAAGCCCTTTCTCCACGGTATTGCAGGATATTATTGGCTTCTACCGTAACTTGGCACGATTAACACTTCCTTCATGCAGCATGTTATATTGGCACACTGGACACTGGACATTATGTCTGTTCTACTATGCACATTGATATGCAGGTGGATTTTTGTTTTGAGTGTGCAGGTAGCTAACAAAGGGTAGCAGCAGTAAGGCATGATAAAGCACAGTCTATCTGGTAGGGATTCACATTACAATGGTGCAGTGTCTGACAGGCATCTCAAATGCACCTTCAATATTCCAGACTTGGTTACTTTAATTTTGCAAAGGTGATCTTGGGAGAGGACAGGCTCTGCCACACCAAGCTGCAGAGAACTAGAGATTCAATCACTGACAATTTTGTTCATAAGCTGGGCACCCAAATTCAAGACCCTAATTCCAAGGAATGGATCCTCAACTGAATCATTCCTTCAGAGGATGTATTCGTAGTTGCAAAACCTCTGATGAAGGGTTGCATGATCCAAGGGGGAGACAACGCAATTGGTACAAACTGACAATTTGGAAACCCTTAAGCATTCTACTCATTTGATCTCCATAAGGCGTGAGGATTTGGCCTTTTTGTAGCTAAGATTTAGCTATGTATGTTGATAACCTTTGAGGAATTCCACATGCTCGATATTTTGAGGTGTAATTAGAGCCCCGAGGCATGAGTTTTTGGAGAAAGGGATCAAGGTGGTAAAAAACAAGGATGGTAGTTTGGTACCGGAACTGTCATACTGTTAAAGGGTGGGAGTAATTACTTATTTTTGTATGTATTCCCTTCTATCCCAATATAGTGGGGTGTTTTTTTGTGCAGATAATATGTAATAATCATCCTGGCTTATTTCAGTTTTTAAGCCCATATAGTACCCACAATTAACCTATCAAAAGAATATTTTAAGTTTCACATCTAGAGTTTAAAATGCTTATTTCAGAATTTTGGATTTGCTTGAACATTCAGAATAATGATCATATCAATTATACAGTAAAGATTTAGATTTCCACTTTCTGACTTAGCATTTCTATTTCCACCATAGCGTTCACAACATTCTTCCAAATAGTAGTTAGGTTCATAATATGTCAGATGTTTCACTTGTGCTCTTTGTTTTAGAGTCTGCAAGATAGGAGTGTAACACATTACTTCAACTTAACAAAGATAATGCTACTAAATATGTAGCAGCTTGGGAATATTAACATTTTGAAGGTATTGGATAGCCGGTTGGGAGCTCTGCGCGAGGGTTCTGGCCCGCGGCATGTGAGCCTGGGTGCATGCTAGTCTGTTGCCTTGATTCTTGTTTTCTGCGTTTGTAGGGGAGGGGGTGATTATCAATTTCAGGGAGGTGATTCCAGGTTGCTCTCTTTTTCTGCTCATTGCTGTGTCGTTTTCTGTGCTCGTGGCTTTTATTCTGCTGTGTGCGGCTTGTTTTGAAGCCATCGTCCTTGGCTTTGTGAGAAGCACCGACCCATTGGGTCTTGTTTATTTGTGCGGTGGGGTCAGCAGCTTGTGGGGGCAGCGTATTGCTTTCCCTTCAATGGATTTTCATGCTGCTTTGAGAGGGGGTTCCCCATCTTCTTCCAAGCTCGGTGGGGAGAAAATTTCCATGTCGAAGGACTCAGACTTTGGTGGACCTTTTCCTTCTGGAGGATCTCGCATTCCGAAGGTTAATGGTTGCTTGGAGCGGAGCCAAGAGAGACCAGTCTTGGTGCTTCAGCCAGACTCAATCACAGCGGATGTGGAATATTTTTATAATCATGCTCTATTCTGCAAATTCATGGGTTTGAGAGTTTCGCTACCTTTTTTGAAGTCGTGGGCTAGGCCGACTTGGAATCCAGAGGGTGAGATGGAGGTGACGTTGCTGGCCAACAATTATTTTATGGTTATTTTCAATGGCATGGCGGATCAGAATAAGGTTTTTGAAGGGGGACCCTATTTCCACAACCAGACTGGTCTTTTTATTAAGCCTTGGCATATGGGCTTCAACCCTTCTGAAGAACTTCTGAATCGGGTTCCCGTTTGGGTGCGTCTTCCTTGGTTCCCTTCTGAGTTTTGGAGGAATGATATTTTGCATTCAGTTGCTATGTTATTGGGGAAACCGGTGGGGCCCTCTCAACAAACACAAGACAAGAAGGTAATGACTTTTTCGGTTTTTCCCGTATGTGTGTTGAAATCAATTTGAGTAACCCTCTCCCTGATTCACTGGAGATTTGGGTGGGTTTATTTTCTTGGACACAGTAGCTAGATTATGAAACCCTTCCTTTTCGATGCCGGTTGTGCCATGAGTATGGCCATTTGCAGAAAAGGTGTTCTAAGTTTCGTTCTCTAGATCCTCTACCTTCTCAACCTTCTTGGAACCCCCCTAAGGTTGACAAGGGCAAGGCACCGGATCAGGATGTTGTGATGGACAAAGAAGGCTTTACTCCTGCTAGGCACCACAATAGGAATCATGGTCAAAAGAGATCTTTTAAGGAAAGGTAGGAGGGGTATACCTTTAATAGATTTGATGTGTTGGATGATCTTAGTAAACAAAAGGTGAATCCGAGCTTAATGGCTCTGGATCAGGGAGCCTCTGAATTGATTCAGGGGGGTATTAACCCCTAATTTATTCAAAACTCACAAGAGGGGGAGTACTTCAAATTATATGACTTTGAGTGTGGTGGTTCCTACAATTCCTGAGGCCGTAGAAAACTTGGAAAAGTCAAGGGCCAACATTCTCCTTCACTGGTGATGGCAGGGTCCAATTCGGTTGAAGGAGATAAAGCTTCTCCTTCTTTGGGTCTTCAACAGAAAAATCTCAAGTCAGGGGCTTTTGAGAAAGCCTCTACGGTTGGGAGAAAGAATGATTTGGAGAAGATTAAGATGATGGGGGAAACATTGGTGGAGTCAAGATCCGTGAAGACTCTTGACTCTCACTTCTCCAACACTCGGAAATGATCGTGCTTTCATGGAATGTAAGGGGCTTGAACAGTGGCCCTAAACAAAAAGTTGTTTGGGATCTGGTGAGAAATCATTCTCCTGATGTGCTCTTTATTCAGGAGACGAAGTTATCTGTTGAAACCATGTATGGTATAATGCCAAAGTTGTGGGGGCATGGTCATTGTCAGTGCATTGGTGCTCAAGGCAATGTTGGGGGTTTGGCTTGCTTATGGAATCCTTTGAAGATTTTCCCTTTATGGTGGTTTTCCTATAAATCTGCTATCTCGATGGTTGCTTCAATTTTGAGACTGGTGAAACTGCTCTTCTCTCCAATATCTATGCTCTAACAGATTTGACTGGTAAGCACCACATGTGGACTCACATTCATCTTATTAGGAATTTTGCTCCTCTTTATCCTTGGATTATTGCAGGAGATTTTAATGCCATCACGGATCTAGATGATTATTGTAGTCCTCTTCTTTGCTTCTTCGTGACAATATTGCTGCCTTGAATCTTGTGGATGTTAAACCCCATAATGGTCAGTTTACTTGGAATAATAGGAGACTTGGCGAGGATTGTATTGCCGAGAGACTGGATAGGTTTCTTTTTTTTGGATTGGGAGATCTTGGTCTATTTGTTCTAAAATTTTGGATTGGAGGGGCTCTGATCACTGGCCTATTAAGCTTTATGTTGTCTCTGCCCAAGGGGTTCGTTCTCCTTCTTTCAAGTTTCAACTTATGTGGTTACGTGATCCCTCCCTACAAGACTGTATTGTGGAATGGTCGTATTTGGGTAGGACCTTCCTTTGGCACTGCTATGTATTCTTTTGAGAAGCAACTGCAGCTTGTGAAGTACCAGCTTAAGTGGTGGAATATGCAGTGTTTTGGTAACATTTTTCATGCTAAGTCTGTTGCTCAGGCTAGCTTGGATGCTATCACCCGAGAGATTAGGGATCATGGTCTTAATGAGGATTCACTCAGGGAGGAGGCAAGGGCTTTAAAAGTTCTGGAGGAGTGTGAGCTTAGGGAAGAGATTTACTAGAAACAAAAGGCGCGGGTTGATTGGTTACTAGAGGGGGACAAGTATATTGCATTCTACTTCAACTCTGTTAAGGGACAGGGTAACTCGAAACCTTTCTTGGTTAGTGATAGGGGCGTTCATTTGTCCTCTTTGGATGATATATCTAAAGAAGCTTTGTAGTATTTTTCTTCTTTGTTTGGGGAGGATTCTCAAGATGTGGAGGAAGAAGAAGGTCAAGTTTTGGCGTGTATCTCGTCTTTGGTTGATGAGGAAATGAATGCGCATCTTTTGGGCATTATCTCCCTTGAGGAATTAAAGGATATTGTTTTCTAGATGAAGAAAGAGAAAGCCCCAAATCCTGATGGCTTTCCGATTGAGTTCTTTCAAGAATTTTGGGATATTATAAATCAGAATTTATTAGAGGTGGTTCGAGAATCAAAGAGAAACAAGCAGATGTTGCATGCTATGAATTCTACTTTTCTTGTTCTTATTCCAAAATGCGAGGGGTGGGATAGGCTGACTTTATTTTGGCCCATTTCTCTTTGCAATGTGGTTTATAAAATTCTTTCCAAGCTGATTGCTGAAAGGTTGATGTTGTGGTTAAGCGGTTGGTTTTCTGAAGAACAAGGTGGTTTTGTTGAGGGTAGGCAAATCTTGGATGGAGTGGTTATTGCCACTGAAACACTCCATTCTATCACAACTTCTAAAGAAAAAGGCATGTTCATGAAGCTGGATATGGCTAAGGCATACAATAGAGTCAAATGGTCATTTATGCACAAAGTTCTTATTGCCTTTGGTTTTGCGAAGGAATGGGTTATGTGGGTTATGAGTTGTGTCACGACTACCTCCTTTTCGGTTTTGGTTAATGGGAAGCCGACTTCCTTATTTATTCATCCGCATGGTGAAAGGGTTGGGGAGAATTATTAAGAGAAATGTGGATTAGGGGCTTACCAAGGTTGGGTCAGGGGCAATGGTTTACCTCCGCAATCCCACCTACAATTTGTTGATGATACTGCTTTGATGGATTTGGCTAAGGTTAGAGAGGCTACCAACTTGCACAAAGTTTTGGATATTTATCTTGCAGCTTCTAGTCGATTGATTAATGAGGACAAATCCTCTATTGTCTTTTTTAACACTCTGAGGCTCATTCAACGGCGAATTTCTCATATTCTAAGGTTTCAAATTAGGGCTTTGCCTTTGACTTATCTTGGTATTCCTATCTCATCTGGTACTCCCCCCAAGGGTTCTTGGCAAATTATTCTTGACAAGCTTCAGACTAAGGTGAACCATTGGACTCACAGGTGGCTTTGATTTGCAGGTCGGGTTCAGCTTCTAAAGTCGGTGGTGCACACCCTTCCCATCTACAGGTGTATGCTACAGGTGGGGTTTTCTTCGGGATTTGGATTCCCTAGCTAGGCAATTCTTGTGGGCAGGCAATTTCTCATCTTCTAAATGGAGAGCCTTGTGAAGTGGGACACTGTGTGCAATCTGAAGCAGTTTGGTGGGCTTGGGTTGCATCATTCCTCTCTGACCAGTTTGGCTTTGGCTGCTAAGCTTTATTGGAGATGGTGCTTGGAGCAAGATCATGGTTGGGCAAGGATTATTTCCCACAAATACCTTGGAGGGATTCAAAAGGAGGAGACTCCTCGGTTTCCACTGGTTGGGAAAGGCTCTTTGATTTGGGAGACTCTCAAAAAAGGGGCTTTGTTGATCAAGGAGGGTTTGTTCTGGATATGCAATAAGGGCTCGAAGACTCTTTTTTGGGTTGACTCGTGGGATGGCTTTGCTCCCATCATGAACAAGTTCCTCATCTGCAAACCCTTTGCTAGCAATTCTTAGAGGCTGGGTGGTCTTGTGTGGTGGATTTTAAGACCTCTTAGTTGTGGTCAAGTGGAGTTGTGTAGGTGGAAGATACCGAGCGAGGGACATGTGGTTGGTTTGGAGGAGGATTGTGCTAAGCTCCATAAAATTCTAGAAGGCAAATTGTGCAATTCTCTTAATGATAAAGATAGGTTGGCATGGAGTTTGAATCCTAAGCGGCTTTACTCAGTGGCTAATGGATATCAGGAGTTGATAGCTCAAAAGTATGGTGGGATGAAAGTCCCATGGTGGCAAAGGGTTTGGAACAAGTTCTCCTGGCCTAAATGTATCCGCTTCATGTGGACTTTGGCTTGGAATAAGTGTCTAACATGGGACAATTTGCGTAAACGTGGGTTCCAAGGTCCGTTTATTTGTGTGCTCTGTGGCTACAGTGAGGAGGAGTCTTCCCATCTTTTCTTCAAGTGCTCCTATTCTTTGCTCATTTGGCATTTTTGGTGGGGTGTGTGGAAACACCCGTGTGTGCATGCTTCCTCTGGTTGGTTTTTGGCATAGTTTGGGGAGGCCTCCTTCTCAGGCCTCTTTTCTTCAGATTGTGTGGAGCATTGGCCCTAGTTTCATTCTTTGGCAGATTTGGTTGGAAAGGAACCGCAGGATTTTTTGTGGGAGCAGGTCAATGGTTTAACAAGTTTGGCAAAGAGCTGTGAGCATGATCCAGGAGATCGTGGATGCCAAATGTGAAGTGGCTTTTCCTCTAGAAAGATGGGAGGAGGAGATTATGCATAGTTTGGGCTTGCGTGATTAGTCTTTGATTCTTTTTTGTGTCCATCGAAGTAAGCATGATAAAAAGAAAGTTCAAAGGGTTGGGGGTTGGTCTCCTCCTTTAAGTGATGTTTCGAAAATCAACACGAATGGGTCATCCAGGGCCTGTTGGGATTGGTGGTGTGGGGAGAGATAGCTCTGGGTCTGTGGTTTTTCTTTTCTCTATCCACAAAGGGCAGCAAACCAACAATCTTATGGAGGGATTGGCAATTCTTAGGGCTTGTACGCTTGGCTGGCGCAATATTTTCTATGAATTGGATTCACAAATTATGATTAACTTGCTAACGAGGCAGAAGTTGGAGGGTGTTAGCTGCCAACTCTCCTGGGTGGTGAGGCATATTTTGCAAGTGAGCTCTAGTTTGGAGGTGGTGTCTTTTACTCACATCCCCCACGAGTGGAATGGAGCTACTGATTGTTTGGCGAAGTGGGCTTTTGAGCCTAATGGTGATTGGCAAATTGAGGGTTGGGACCATCTCTCGCCAAGTGATTGCCAAGTCTTGGAGAGGATTATTTCTGAGGATATGGATGGTATACGTTGCTAAGGTTCTAGTGGTTGGGTTGTTTGGTTCTGTTTGGGGGTTTGGCTAGTTGGATTTCTTTGTTCTCTTAGGGTGCCTTTATGGGCCCGGATTTCTTTGTACTTATACTTTCTTGTTATGAATAAATTTTTTACCCTCTTTTATTAAAAATTATGTAGCAGCTTGTAAAATATCGAAGGTAAAACAGCTTACCTCATTTTACACCCATGTGTATCACATTGCAAAGATCCGATCTTAATGGAAATATGAAAACTAGAATTTCTGAAGGATCTCAATCACCTTATCAATTCTGCTTTGTTTACAATTTTGCATGTGGACATGCCAAATAATTATATCTAATGTCATAATATAACAATAACATCCATTTCTAATAATTCCCAACTTTCACTTTCAAATAATTTAATATGCATTTTTTCTGTTTTAAGTGTTGATCATGTTGCAATTCATTTGTGTTGTTTATTCTTCTATATCCCAGTCCTCAATCAACAAATATATTTCTGTTCGTCTAAAACTGAAATGAAGATTTCAGCCTATAAATTTATGATCTCAACTGTTAGTAATAAAAATAATATTTAGATATAAAGGTTTAGGCAAGAAACATGTTTTTGTAGAGATTGTGAATACTAAACTATATGAAGTAGATCAATGTAAGGCCATCAATTGATTGTTCTTTTTGTTTAGGGGATATCAAGTTCACGACTTCCATAGAGAGTGTCTCATGCAGTGAATCTTAAATATGGAAAAAAAATAAGATTTATCGACAAACACAGGTAAAAACATGTAGAATTATATATTTAGACATCATAATTTTTAATTATTCAAAACTAAATGTAAATGATTTTAAGAATTGAAATATCATTATTAAAAGACATATAACAATAAGATGGAAGATGTATTCATTCAATATTATAAACTTTCACCAAGCAAGAAATTTGTTTTATTGTAAATCTGCTAATGTAGTTTAACTATGTTAGTAATCAATAGGTGCAGTAGCAAAGCATTTCCAAATTATTACAAGTTTCAAAATATAGTCAAAACACCAATTAGTGTCGAATTCTCAGAGCCTATATGTCAGACCGGGCCATATGGACTTGTGAAATTCACAGTATTTGGTAACCTTGGGTAAAATGTAAGGCATACCTGGCAAAGGACATCCATAGAAGCATGAGAGGCAGAAGCAGAAGCAGAAGAGGAATCAGGGAGGATCTTAACTCTGAATTTCTGTACGCCGTTTCCCTCATCGTGTGACTCAGTCTTGGGAACAGCCTTGGTTATCTTTGTCAAATTGCCATAGTCATCAAAGGCCGTAGATGACCCTGTTCTTCGAGCACCATATGGCTCCATGGATGATCCTGTTCCTCGAGCACCGTACGGCTCCATGGATGATCCTGTTCCTCGCGCACCATATGGCTCCATGCGCCCCCCGTCGTAGGCATAAACCTCCCCGCCGAAACCACCGTCATCCACCTCAAAACTGTTGTTCGAGGTCGGAGTAGTTTCGTAGAATCCCTGTGGGTATTCAAAGGAATAACCCCGGCTCTCCGGTGGCTGGGCATATAACGCATTAGGATTAGGGTTAGGGTTAGGGTTAGGGTTAGGAATAGGATTTGGGAGAGAGGGCGAAGTGTAAAAGAGGGCGGGCGGATTGGTGTAGCCGTAGTTAGACGGTATTGTTGTCGATTGCGGTTGCGATGCAAATTGGGGAGGAGCTGCCGCTGCTGTCGCGGTTGGCGTTGATAACGGATACTGAGAAAAAGAATTTGGGTAGCCAGCTGCGGGATTGTACCCGTAATTGCTGGGATCGGCAGCCTGAAAGTCCCCCGGGGGGTAAGATTGAGCGTGAGTATTGGCCTGGGCAGCTACTTCCCCGTAGGGAGGGGCAGAAGCCCAATTGTATGACAGAGGAGAAGAAGGTGCAGGAGCTTGGGCTTCTGCTTGCCCCTCTGGATAATACATTGGATGTTGCATTCTTTCTCAATTCTCAATTCCGATTCGATTTCTCTCGTACAAATCACACCAGAATGAAGAGCAAGAAAATGGATCCCTTACTAAACAATGTTAGAAAAGAAAGCACAAACGAATTTATATATTGGTAAAGAAATAGGACTCCTTTATATAAATATCGTGGGACAATTAAATTAGTGAAAAAGAAATTGATCAGTCAATTAGGGGAAAATTTGGTTTTTTTATTTTTATTTTTATTAAGTACATGAGGTCAATTGGATCATTTAGAAAATTATTTTATTTTATATTTTTATTGTATTATATTATTATATTTATTTTTTAATTTATGTATTAATTATTATATTCACCATATTAATTTAGACCATAGTAATTTAGTGTGTCGAGTTATAAATTTCTTTATAAAAAAAAATTCAATTGTTTATTCATTTGGATTAGATGTCTTCACTAATTCAATAGGTGATTGATGGAGAGACCAAGAGGCTTGAAAGCTATGAATAGGATAGACAGTGAACCATATAAATAATTTATATATAGTATATTATTATAAATTATAGTAAAAAATATATAGTATTATATAATAGATCATATTATATAAGATGTGAGCCTTACTTGTACAATACATATTATATTATATACAATATTATATAAGCATATCTCCCTCTCCCTTTTCTCTTCCTTTCTCTTTCTCTATTTCTCTCTCTATATGTTTATCTCCTTAAGTGTGCAATGGGTACATTGAAGAGGTCTGAAAGGTGGATTATCATATCCTTAATCAAATGACATGCTACCTTGAGCATAACTCTCCAAGGACGCATGCCATCCTTGGATTGTTGACATGAAACAACCAATCAAAAGTCTCTCTCTCTCTCTCTCTCTCTCTCTCTCTCTCTCTCTCTCTCTCTCTCAATATCTATCTATCTAAATTTGTCTATCTCTCTCATTCTCTATCTTTTGAGTTTCTCTCTCTATCAGATAAAACTTAATTTCTTTAAAGAAAAAATGTAGATTTGTCTAAATTTATTTCATTCCATTATCTAGCACTTATTATTAATTGTTCAATCTAGCCACATGCAACTAGACTTTGCAGTGCATCCATGCGCAAACACATACTCTCTAACATATTAACATGCATATAGCTTTCTATTGGCATAATCCTTGAACCTCGTTTAGGTGCAAATGTTAGTATATATACCCCTCTATATATAAAATTGTCTCCCCCTCTATCTCTCTTTCTTTTTCCTAATCTCTCCAAAGATCAATTAAACTATCAATTTTTTTATATATTTATTTAATTTGATCTATATAATAATTTCATATTTATATTTAATAATTTTTATTATAGAATATAATATATAATAATAATATAACATATATATATTGTTATATATAATAATAATAAATATAATTATACTATATATAATAATAAATATAATTATATTATATATAATTTAATGTGTATTATATAATATATTAATTATATTTTATATTATATAAAAATATAATAATTATTAACTATTAATTATAATAATTTTATATATGTATTTAATAGTTTTGTTAAATAATATGATATATCATAATAATAAGTAGTATAGTTATATTATTTATAATTTATTTTTTATTATATAAAATATACATTATATATTAATTATGCTAATATATACTAGGGTAAAGGATGTCGTAATGTTAAAACCTAAATGCACTCATTATTAGGATCTTGGCCATAATTTTAATAAACATACTCTAAAACCCTCGTTGAAACCTTATTTTTGAGTTGTAGCTCATCAAATTATAGAAGTGAAAGGTCAATACCAGTGATGAAGATTTTGGAGGAGTGGAAACCAATAGTATCGGGGAAAGCTGTAAAAAATAACGAAAATAGTCAAAAAAATGGCAAAAAATGATGAACTGTTGAGATTCGTTTAACCATCTTGTATACCTTATTTGAAAATCCTCATCATCCATGGACAAAAGAAGCTCTATGAACTTCAAATAAGGAAATGCCTTCAGTGTACAAATACTGTAATAGTGTGATGAGTTAGGATTGGAAGTAATTGTAAGGGTGAAAATTATATTTTTATGTTATTTTTCATTTAATTTTATATTTAGTTTGTTGGAATATTTTAAATGTAATAATATATTGATACTGGTATACTTTTGTATTAAGGTTTGTGTATGTGTTTATTTATTACTAATATTTATTTCTTCTTATTTATACATATTTCTATTTATTAGTTATTCACATCTTATTTGTACCTAACTCAATAAGTTCATTCCTTATTTCAAGATTGTTATTTCACTATCCAAGTTCATCTTTGTGCCACTTGAAAGCAATCTCATGATTTGCGATAATAAACCTCAAATTCATATATTTAAACTCAAATTTTAACTATCCTACCATTTTCATTAGTCATTATGAGTTGAGTTGATGCATGTTTATACAACATGTTTTTATGTTATAAAATTTAAAGGCATTCAACATGTCATTAATTTCTATGAGACAACAGGAGAAATTATTGGAGCATGCAATTTTTCTAAAAGGATAAAGAATCTAATCCACATCTATATATAGGCCACCTATAGGCTTTTTATGTTGTCTTTGAATCTTTTCTCCAAGTCATAAAGTTAGTCCATCCAAACATCTAACCTAAGAAAACTTGAGCCTAGTGATTTAGCATATTCCCCAAATGTGTCTATAAACAACACAGTCCTTAAAATCTTACTAGACATCAAAGACCAAAGCATACAAATTAGAACTCTATTTTATCAATTCAAATTCATGTTTCATGATCAAGCCCATACAAAAGGTTAAATATATGGCACTTGGGATCAAATTCATGACACTTAGAATTGATCAACCAAATTCTGAGAGCAACCTAGCTTAGATTTTGTCATTTTTCTTTCAACTCATTTAAGAAGTTGAGATTGTAAGTAACAATTAAAAGTTATGATCAAAATAACAAACAACTATATGTTAATGACCAAAAATAGTTAAGTGCTTTCATTTCTTTTATTTTCTAGATTTTTGTCATATGTCTAAACTAGGTTAATTAATTGTCATTGTCATTAACCGTGTAAATTTGTAAAGGAATTTATTTATTTCTTTATATTTCTAGTAAGCCCAACATATGTACACAACCTAGGGTTTTATCTTAGGATTTATCCTTCTTCTATTTGATTTTTTAATTTTGGTTTATCTTATTGCATATTAGTCATATCAATTTTTTTGACATTTGGATTCATCCTTATTTAACTTTGCTTATCATACTTCGCTCAAGGTGTGAGCTTACATAGTGTTATATCTATTTGAATTCACTGACCACACTTGGATTATCTAGGATTATCTATCCATCATGAATCCTCATAGGCCACATGTCCCTATTGATTTACATTAATACATTTATAATTTTGGCATCTTCCTCTCTTAGGCCTTTATGCTCTTATATCCTTTTATGCCATGGAATTGTTATTCTAGCATATGTTTGCTTCTCCCTCCTTCATAGATTTGGTTAATTTTTGAATCCTTTTGTCTTAGATATCCTCATTTTATTTGTCTATGTGAGCTTCATCTTAATCCTATTTCACCTATGGCTTATGATGGTGATGATCATGTTATTAATGCACCTAAGGTAATGGGCATTGATGAGATCACATCTTTACCCGTTCATGATATCGTCACACTTTTATGATACTTCTCATAAATACTATTATAGCCCTTTATCCATATATTCATGTACTTTTATTGAATTTCCCTCTTGTATACAATGATGATCCTTTTTCTATACCCCATATTACCCTTATGGATATATAATATTATTTCAAATTGTGACACCTTACACGATAATAGCATGCACCTTGGTCTTAGTTCCTTACTCCCAATTCAGTACAATTTATGTTGCCTTTTTATATATTATATGATGAAATTATGGTTTTCAATGATGAATTACTATAAGATGATTATGATGGTATTACATATTCTTCTTTACATATTAAATGTTTCTTACTAAATGTTAGTATTTAGATGATGATGCATTATTTATTAGTGAGTTTGGATTAAATTTGAGTGGTAAAGCATCACAATGGTTTGATTCATCTTGTTTTTTGTACACTTATTTTATGGTTTTGGTACATGTTTCTATTGCTCATTTTTTAATCCCTAGAGTGCATTTGAATGGAATGGCCCCTTTTTTTGGGATCTTATCTTTGCAGTGGTTAGCCTATTATCTGATTCTCATAGGTTAACGAGATGTTTAGAGGGGCCTTCTGAGGGGATTTAGGGTCTTCAATAAGCTTGTGTATCTTTGCATACTCAGTTCGGTTATCTAATTGGTTGGTTGGCCTTATGAGGCAGTTTAGGACTTGTCATTTGCTACTTGCTATTTGCAAGTTGTGCCAACTCAATGGTTTTATGGTCTATAGTGGGAAGTTGTGCTAGAGGCACTCTCAGGAGTCTATTGCTTGGTTTTTTATGAGAGTTGGCTTGTAATTAAGTTATTAAAGTCAAAATACTTTAATAATGTTATATTGTTAAAGTGACTTTATAATTTAATGTTTTAAAGTAATTTTAATAAGTTACTTTCTAATATGGTGTTATAAGGGAGTGATAAAGTGACTTTAAGTGAAATGACATATTTTAAAGTTACTTTATTAAATACTTTATCAAGAGGCACAAATCCCAAAGTGAAAATGATTCAATTAACTAAAGTCCAAAATGTGGCGTCTCATTTTGAGGAGTTGAGATATTTTAATATTTCAAAAAGCACTTGTGGCTTTGGGCGTAGGGTTTTGGAGGAGGTTAAAAGGGAAAAAGGAGTTCATTTTCATGTATCCAAGATTATTATTTATAAATCAATGGCTGAGCAATAGGTTTGTAGGTTTGAAGCTTCAAGCTAATCAAAGGATGAAAACCCTCAATTAGGATATGATCTACAGGCATGAAAGATCGTCCAACAATTCTAGATTGAATGGTCTCCATCAGAGGTCACTATCAAAGCATATCACAGATTTACTTAGCAGTTTCTTTCAACATTTATAGTTTACATCAGCAAGTTTGAATAAGATAGAAGCCATTTTTCAATATTGCAACAAGCCGTACTATTCATGAGGCACAAGGAGAGTGTTTGAGTTTATAATTGAGAGTGGATCTTCTCCAAGCCAAGGTGTACAAATCTGCAAAAGAAACCAAGTTTTTCAAACAACAAAAAAGGCATTTAGTATGGCACGTTGTAACAACCTCGATGTTCTACTCAGTAAAATTTCAAAGTTTTCACCCCAAGTGAATGATCCATGATGTCATAACATAGCAATACAAAAATTTCTTCCATAATGTAAATTACATGCACTTTCAAAAAAAATACTATTCCAAACTTCCATTGTATTTCATTGTAATTTCACAAATCTTTTCATGACATAGATTTCATATTGAATAAACTAAATTTTATCATTCAAGATTACAACCTTCCAAATAAATAGTTACATAATACATACATAGATCTTTTGAGCTTCATCTGGCAATAGATATACAAATTGGTCTTGATGTCACTGCATTGGTGCATACATTCTAGATGTCTCTGCTCTTTGGTGCATACACTCTAGTTGTCCCCAATACTAGCACAAACATCCACAAACCTTGACCACCAACTTATGAGGAGAAGCATCACTCAAGCGCTTTTCCACCAACCACGAACTTAAATATGGTCCCCCACACATCTGTCACATATGACAAGATGGCCCTACCCTTTGACGAAGAGATTGGTTGGTAAAACCCCATAACAATAGCCTATATGAGCTTAGTGTTGTGTCCTACATAACTAGAACCTAATCATATGGTAGCGACACCTACAAGTATGAAGATCCTAAACTAGAATGCGTAAAAGGAACACAGTGAATTGACAGTGTAAACAGTTGCAACTTACACTACTTTGGCCAAAGTATTCTCACCCAGTACTTTGAGTGACAGTCGTCCTATTCACATACACTACCATAACTCGGTTTGGATTATGACCATTCGTATACTATGCTTAGGTGATTCCCTTTCATAGGTAGTCATTAACCTCATAAATTAGCTATCCCTTTTTCCCAAAACATAGTGGTATCTCTACCAATAAAGCACAAGCATAAGTTACCCCCCCTTCAATGGATAATCTAGTCCTAGGTATAACATATGAGCTTTTTTACTCTACAAATTAACTTTGCATAAAAAAGTTATTCTCTTCAATAGACAACCTAGTCCCAAGTATAAATTTATAATCTAAAGTATAGCCACATAAGCTTCATCTAATCATAGATTAAATACTCATAAAAAACTAACTCCATTCACGATTATATCATGACATTAAGTGATTCTCATCACGAGTATACACTCATTAATAATTGACCTCAATCTAAGAGTAATCGTATCAGTAACTTGATTCTATTCGAGAGTGTAACCTCCTTAGTAAAAGGGTTTATTCAAAGAGTAGAATATTGTCAACAAAATGACTTCATATCAAGAGTATAAACAACCAATTAGGTAACAACTCGGACTCAATAGGTAATCCCACCTATGGCTCCAAATAAATAGTACTTCATAAACTCAAGTGATCAATTTAATCACATAGGTGAGTTTTAACCTTGGTATATCCTAATCCTAGGATAAATACATCAACCAATGACTTGCCTGATCATATATATTAATCTAAACCTATATGTTCCAAACAAGACCAAATGAACAACCCAAACAAGTAGGTTATTCCCAACCTATAGGTTTCAATGAGTAGTCAAGTACATAACCCCATCCAGTAGGTAAATCTTTGTACCTAAGGTTTCATTCTTTAATCAAATAAACTTCTCAACCCAAATAGGTTATTCTAAACCTAGGGTTTCATTCGAGTGTAAAGTATGATCAAGTGATCATTCAAGTAAAGATAATTGATGTGATTTGCATAACGTCACATCATATTTTTCATACCTTCACTTTTGTTGCAATGTTAACCTTAACATCCCCAAGGTTTCCTAGCATAATAAGCTATAGTGTCAAGTCACTTCATGACGTTGATACATTTCACATTATACATGTAGTATAGACTATCTATGTATAGAAACATCATTATCTAAATCCCCATATAAGGTATATAGGAGTATTGAGACACTTCCTTAATCTGGTCATATTTGATCATTCCTAGTATATAATACTAATGATAAACAAACACTCCTATTATGGAGTATACATAAACAATTCATAGGAAATCATAAACAAATTATTTTCCATTCCATAAGCAAATAGTATAATTCACTAATGCAAGCATTCTCATGCAATTCCAAACAAATTAATCAAGACATTCATTCTTTCGTAACAAAAGACAAATAAAAGGAGAGTAGATTCTCATGCCTATGGATCATTTAATCTAATAGACTAATCTGATTCCCATCCTTCCAATGTCAACTTGCTAGGCTTCACCTCCAATTACTATATTCACTCAATGCAATATCTCACAATAACCTCCTTCTCTATGTTCTCACAAAATAACACTAACTCAAAAAAATACAACTCCAAAATAAAAACAACAAAATTTAATTTTAGAATGAGTGTCCAAATGAGAGAGTAGGCTCATCTATTTATACTAAATAATGAGACATCTAGAAGTGGTAAGCTAGTCGACAGCACTTTAGCCAAGCACGTCAACTCAACACATACCAAAAAAAAAATTTTAAAATGGTGGCAGCCTTCTAAGTTTGCAATTAGCCTAGTAAACAACAAATCGGCCTTCTTGCATGCCAACTATACTTGACCAATTCAATCATGCACATGTTTTATAGATGAGAATCGAATTGCAAGTATGATAGAGTTCTATCGATTCCATGAGTTTATAATATGGCGCCAAGCATTTGCCTACTTTCCTATCTATAAGCTAGTTGTTAAAAATAGAGGAATTAGTCTCCATTATCTGGCTATGTTTCAACTATGTTGACTTGGCCATGGATAATGCTTTTGCCACTTAGCAGTGAGAAGGTTAAAGTGTTGCTTTACTCATTATTACCTATACGTATTTTCTGTTGTTCCCTTGGCGCATTATGTGCAGTAATAGAAGAATGATACGTTGGTTTATAAATGAGATCTTTAGCTTTAAAAGTTCTACATTTTTTAAAGTATTTAAAAGCGCCCATAATACTTCACGCGTAGCAGGAGTAAAAATCTTTGCATTTCATCATTTTATCAATAATGGTATATGGGTATTCTTACTTAGTATTAAACTATTTAATGCAGTGTTGTATTCACAGCTTCCCCCAACGCTTGTGCAATATATAAATGCACTAATTTTACTTGAAATTGTTTTCAAACGCATCCTAGTATTATGTGTATATATTAGTGTGTATATATATATTTACGTAAAATCATCCTTTGGTTTGTAAATGTTTTCACAATATAATATATAAGAAAGTACATTATACTCTCATATTATATATATAATATATATATATATATATTTATATATATAGATGTTTTCATACGTATATATATGTATTTATATATATATATATATATAGATGGTTTCATACGTGTATATATATATATATATATATATATATATATATATATATATATATGTTTATAATATATTTAAATACATATATATATATAAACACACACACATATATATATATCAATGTATAAATACATAATAACAACTTCCGTTTTGTTGACAAGTACATATAAAGATTTATACATGGCAATTGATTGTTCGTATTGATGATACATGTATATACATGCATATGTGAATGTATGCATAGGTATCCAAGCATAGTCATCCATGCTTGAGTACATATACCCTTATATTCTTTAATTGGCATATATACACATATCATGTTACTATCTCATATCAACATAAATGCATTCATATCCTCGTCAATAGGTATACACAGTAAGTGCATACGCATACACACACACACATATATAATTGATTCCTCGTGCATGTATGCTCGTGAGTATTTCTAGTCATATATGCATAAATACAATTATGCTCTCATGCACGAGTCGTTATATATATACATATCTACATGTATACTTTTAATGTCATACGAATTGACATAAAGACAACTTATTCACAATGCCCAAGACTCAAAGATTCAATCACGACAACTTGATCAAATAATCAAAGTATAAATGACATTGCTCAAGCATTTATCACAAACCATGAATACTCCTAATAGAAATCATGATCCTGTCTAATGCAAACACAACATCTCTAAAGGATGACTTACCAATTCCCAACACTATGAATTGAATCAACCATTCTATTGTGACTCTGTGTGTAAGCTTAGTTAGGTTTCATTAGGGGTTACCCGACCAATCACTTCTCTCGAGTGATACTTCCCCTCTCTTCTAGAGGATTGAACCTATCCCTGCAATCGACTTAGTACAACACCAAAGTAGTTAGATGTTCAAAGTAAATCCATTTGCATCATAACACATTTGCATCAACAACTTAGCATTAGATAATTCATTTTGTAATTCATAGCAATACACTAGTTCAAAACATATTCTTTCATTGTACTTCATCAATATAACATAATTACTCTTTCAAAGCAATAATATCTTTAATACCTATTTCAGTATTTCATTCATTTAACAAACATATTAAATCATGATTGCATTCATCATCCTACTTACCTGCGAAGGTAAAAAGTAACTCAGTAACAACAAGATGGGGTGTGACACACGTGGGAGTCTAGAAGGCTGTACAAGCTAAGGGAGGAAGCACATGGGAGATTGGAGGCAAATCAATTTGTTTTGAAGGCTGCAAATTCCTTGTTTGGAGGCGTCTAGCAACATTCAACATATCAACATCAAAACCATGATGAAAAATGAGAAAATTGAAACATGGCAACCTTGCATCTAATTGTCATGACTGCTGTGTAAAATCCTAGGTTTCAAACTATTGCATTCTAGCTTATGGGTATGTTCTAATTATGTTTTGAATAAATAAAGATTACCAAGTTTTCAATTATTTATGCAATTTCCCTTCTGTTATTATTTTATGCAATTTCTTGCAATTTTCGGTACCACTTCTGACACCGTCGACACCAAAAAAATCAAAAAATAAAAATTCAGTTTTGAAACCCTAAGGGGACATCATAATATCTTGATTATTTCCACCCTTTTCCCCTTATTACATTATACCAAGTATACATATTTTGTTATACTTTCTTATTCACTTATGAATTCTCCTACTTATGTCTCTCTTGCTTCATCTTTCCTTGAGAAACCTAATTCAATTTGATACGCTTGTTCCACCTTCACATAAGGTCATTAGACCTTCTCTATCTTGTGGCTTATGGTCTATTTATGACATGTGTAATGATCACATATAATTATTTATCTTGTCATGATAATGATTATGAATCTTTGTTTCATGATGATATGGTTCCTTGTGCATTCTCTAGTGGCCCTACCTCAGTAGATGCATAGATGTTTCTATGCATCTTGATGTTATATCTTTTTTATGTACAACCTCCTATGGATATTTTATATTCTCTTATGATACAAAATTTGAATGATAATAAGTACATTGTTATACACCTTCTATTGCAAAAACATGTGACTTAGAAATGCACATGAGTAAAGAATAACATGAGGATAATGTGCCACTAATTGATTATAGATATTTTGCATCTTCCACCACTACTACACATGACATGGTATATAAGCATATGAAATGGGACATGTTGAGAAATATATTTTACCTTATATGAGCCGCCTTGTCACTAGGACTAACCATATAGAATGGTATGTTGATAATTATGCATAAATATTTAAATCGCGAGTTGATACTAGTCAGATATGCCACAATCCTTTGACATGTGACATTTTGACTTATCCTTCACCAAGTAGATTTGTGGCATCTTAGTTTACAAGGTATAATAGTAAGATGATCCATTGGTTTGTCTAAAACTTTCCAAGCCACATGCTTTGCTTATTTTCATGAGGATTAGTTGCTTGTAAAATTATTACCAAGCTTGACAATATATGTTTTTCTACTATTATATTCATTAACTTGCACTTCTATTAAGGATTATGTCTTTATATTTTAAGATTTGGTTACTAATTTGAGATCTCCATTATGGTATGATGAGTTTCAATGTATAGTTATGGACGGTATACTTTCACTCTTTCAAATCGAGGTGTATTACAAGCATTAATATTCATTTTAAAATTTAAGTTCTTACATATGCATAAATGTGAGTGTGCTTTATTAGAGAAACATTTTTTATATTAGTGTTTCTAGTAATTTTTCCTTTACTCACAATTCAAAATCATTGTCACGTTTAGAAAAGAGGGACAATAAGGATGTGAATGATGATCATCATGCATAATTCAGCCAAAGAATTTTTAAAAAAATGATAATTAAAGGATCCTATAAATATTATAGTGGAACAAGTTTTAGAGATTAATCTTATTACTTTATCTTTGGTCAAGTTAATGAATGTGTCTAAGCTTGTGATGCAGAGCTACCAATTGATGTAGAGCAGGGTGGGGGAATGCAAGTAAACTCAAAACCAACTCAATAGAATAAACTATTCAAATTTAAAACTCCAAGTTGATGGATTCCACTCACAATTTCATCGTTCTCCTTGTAGCACTCCAAACATGCTTTTCCTAACATAATCTGCAGACCGGACCTCAAACCCAGAAATCAATCACCATTTTAGATACACTTTTGGGATTTTTCTAACATATCAAGTTCACAGGTAGGGTTTCTTTGAAAAAAATCCTTTAAAAACTTGCTGCTACGCTTGACAATAGGCCTAAAAGGGCAAAAAATCATTGTTTTATAGTCATAACTTGCAAATAATAGCTCCAACCCACAATCTAAAACCTGTTTGAGATACCCATTTGGAATTTATTCATCATATTTGGAAATCAAGGGTGGTTGTTTTGTAACAGAGAGCCTTAAAATTGACTATCGTGTTTTGAGACTAGGCCTAATTAGTCTTGCATGAATAGGGTTGTATTGGTTCATACAACTCCAGACCTTGAACACTGGTTTTGATCATTCAAACATTATGTGCGGGACTTTTTTATGCTATCCCAACCCTTACCAATTTTCCTCCAATGGTTTTATTGCAAACTTCAACTCCTATGGCTCTTTCAATGCACAAAACACGAAGAGAACAACCTAGGGCATCATCAATATTGCATCAAACTCCATATCCTGCCTTTGCAAAATTGTGGGAAACAAATTTAGTCCATATTCTTCCATTTCACCAAGTTATAACCATTTCTACTAGTGGAAGTAGGAGTTATATCATTTTCTTGCTCAAAACCCTCATTGCCTAAGCTTAAAAAACCGTTTTTAGTAAAATCAAGATATCTTCCTCTAAACTCAACCAAATCACATGAAATCACCACCAAATAAAAGTAGATTTAGAGAACTATCATCTACACATGATTAGAAATCAAAAACTGACTGTACAAGCTTTAGAAATAACAAAGAACGTTTAGAATTTACATAAAACAAAGGCATTTCATTGAAGTTTTCACATATATACCATCCTCCTCCCTATTCTCAGACTTACAAGAAATATTTAAACATATTACAATGTTTCTCCAACTACTAAGTGAACCCCAATGGTCTAACCAACCTATGACAACCGATGACTCTTCAACTTCCATGCTTTTTTTGCACTTTTACAACAATAGCAACATTTTGCAATATTGACAACTTAAATAAATTAACTTGACCCATCAAATAACAGCCTAATATTGACCCAAACACATACATAACATGGCCTCCATAACCTTACTACAATCATTAGAGAAAAAATTGACAAAATTGCCTCATGGAGACATGAAATCCCAAGGTGCTCCTGCACCATACTCTCAGACAAAAATGAACTCAAGTTCCCTTGAGGATCTACAACAATGTACTCAATCATCCAATTAGCTTCTTTATAAGGCAGGCCCTTCCATTCAGTAAAGTACTGGAAGTAGGCTTTGTCCCTTGAGTTTTTGAGTGCCTTCATGTCCAAGACACACTCCAACCTTGGTGGAAACTCTTGCACCCTCTCAACATCTGCAAATACTTTAGAATCTGCACCATAACCTGCAACCACAAATACTTGTAAAGAGTATACATCAAAAGGTAAATCTGCAACCTTGAAATCAATGGCCCCTTTGTTCATATTTGCCCCTTGATTTCACTCAACATGTAACTGATCCCATTGTTCATCTTGTGTGGGATGGTCTTCAACCATCTGCCCAAGCAATGCAAAAGTACAGTGGGTTGCACCCTCGTACTCCAACTGAAAATGTGGAGTGTCTTCAACGACCTTTTTATTATCTACCTCTCCCTGTTTTATTGGAATTTTCTCTTCCTTCACCAGCAAAGATTTCTTAATATATGGTTTTATTATCCTCTCATGCATTCTTCTCTTTTGAATAATCTCCTTGATGGGCCACATAACCTTCTTCTTGATTGGTAAATGCCAACCTTGTTCTTGGTTTGCTCTCTCAAGCAACTACTGCATCTCAAGTTTCATTTTTTCTTCCATTTTTTCTTGAATTTCTTTCACTAGTTCCCAAGCCTGTGTCAACTCTATTATCTCTTGTTCAATATCTATTTATTTTGCCTTCTCATTTTTCTTCTTTATCTCCCTTTCCTCTCTTGTTCTTTCATGTTTCTTATTTGATACCTCCTTACTTTGCAAGTCTCCATGGACTAATCTCCTCAACATTTCCATTCTTATTCTGCAAGAAAGTTTTTTCCAGCTTGCTTCTTCTTGTCTTTGTGATACCTCACCTAGGTTTCCTCCTTTCTTCACTACCTAGTCTTTTGGTATCCGGGCTTTTCCTTCAACCTACAAAAAGACAATACATAAACTCTAAGAACTTATCTTGCCCAGATCTTCGGGCTCTGATACCAATTTGATGCAGATCTATCAATTTCACTTATGTGCATTGTGATAGCAACAATATTCATGCCTAAAAATTCTTATAATCATTTTCTCAAAACTTCAAATATTGTAACAAATTATATGTGCCAACATATCCTTGTTAAATTTCAGCCTTAAGATTGTTTTTTTGTCAAGATTACTCCTCTTCTCTTAGAGGCAAATTAACTTTGATAAATTCCAACTCTTAAGGATTGTCATTTATCCCTTTGATTCCTTTAGTTGTAGCAAAATAAATGTGGATTAACCCTTAAACTTGCAGCCCTTAAATGAATATATTTTGTGAATGTTGTAGCAACAATTTCAGCTATGAAGTAACATTATATCTTGAGAATTTCATAAAACATACACAGCAGAAAATACTCACAACCCAAATGTTTTATTGTTGCCAATCAAGATGGTAACACACATACATAACCTCCACAAATCCAACTAGGAAGTATCTCTTCCAAATTTCTAACTATCCACCTTTACAAACTTACAAAATTCAAAAAAAATTACCTAACAAGTCATCATGAACATCCACTTTCTTTGCCTCAACAAAATTAATGTAGTTCCCTTGGAGAATCATCTTCAACATCACCTATGGACATCCATTTGATGACCTGCAAAAATCAGAAATATACTTGGGCTCTTCTCTTGTTTTTAAATCCTTTTTGGAGCCAAACTTCCATCTACTTATAATATCTCCTTTACCAAGTTTCATCTTCCTCTTTTGGGCTTCAATGACTCTTGGTATTCTTCTTCTTGCTTGGTGGCATCCAACTTGGAGAAAGATGACTCTTAGGCTTCCTTTGTTTCTTTCCTTCATGACTTGGGTGCTTTGAAGACTCTTCATTGTCTAATCTTTGTCTTCTAGCATGTAGGTGACTAGGATTTTGTCCATATGCAATTTTCCTTGTCTTTCCTTGGAGTGTAGGAGAATTAAAATATTTATTTTATTCACTCCAAATTTGATTAGAAACCTACAAGACAAACAAATGGGTTAAATAAATAAAATATATATGCAACATTTCTTGTGAGCCCGGATGCTCCTGCATCAGCTTGCACCACATGGGGCTCAATATTCATGTACTTGTCATCATACACATTAGCAATCTATAGATACATGAAGTAAACTAAAATATCAAATTTAAGATCTTATTAATAAAAAGATGATACAATTTGAGGATAATCATACATATTTTCATGATAATGATCCTTATAATGTTAATTGATCATAGCACACCATATTATATATACATGTGATGAAAAATAACTTCATTTATTAGATATCCTCACCTATTATTCTTACTATTTTCCACCTTTTTGCACCCTTTTTATGTTCTTGAATTTATGGTTCTATGTTCTTGGTTAGCATGTGGACAATGCAAAGACACCTTTAGTGGTATAAATTGACATAGGTGACTTTGAAAATATATTGTGTTGTTATTATCATTTTTCCCTTATATTTTGTATCATTTTTACTTTGACATAATGTTTATTCCATGTAAGTTGTGATCCTCTTTGCTTATTCATTTCATTAACTTGTATGTCCTTATACTCTACTTCCTTATTTGTGTTATGTATAATGTGGGTATTCTATTATCATTCTACTTTGTCTAATTGCATACAACTTTTTATCCCCACTTAGGAGCATTATCCATATGCTTTTGTATGTGTGTCATGAATAGCTAGTATGCTTGTATATGATTTCTTGCTATCTTCTATGTTTACCTACACACTTTGTTGACTTTCATGTTTACTCATCATGTTTACCACTTTGATTATCACTTGTTCCTAGTATATTATTTTTATAATCTTATGTGAGATGACTTTTGATCCTTTTCTTCTATTAATATAATATTTTTACATGTTATTCAAGTTATATTATGATCTTAGTACTTCCCATATTTATTTACCGTGTTTATGGTGTCATGTTCATGCTTATGACCCCAATTATACCTAATATTTTTTTGATTCAATGATTATGATCCTTATCATGTTATCTGCTATGTAACTATGGATATGATATTACAATGTGTTTAAGTGGATGGAGAGGTTGACATGTTGCACACATCCTTTAAGTTAGTTATAATGAGAAATTAATTATATTAGGGTGATAAGTATTATGAGGAGGTATATATACAAAGGAGGTAATTATAAGTACAAGGACATGTGTTGAGTATGACATTGAGTTTGGGATCTCCTAGAGATATAATGTAGAGTGGCTTCTTCCATGAGGATTGTTGTATAGTGTTACCCTACCTAAAGGGTTTATTCTATTTTTACATGTATTGGTTATTATGGAATATTGACCCACAAACATCTCTTGCGGTATGCATGATCTCTATTATACTATGCATTATTATAATTATTATATGTGTGGACTTCATCAAGTGCTATCAAAGCCTGATCTTGGCATACAAAAGGTGAGAAATAAGATGAATTTTTATTTGGGAGGTCAACTTGTGAAGTAGGGGAAGGATGAGAAAAGGATGATGAAGGATACAAGTACATTCACTTTAGTTCCAAGGAAGGAAGATTCAATCCTTCAATTTCATTGATGCATTCATAATGTAAATATTTTTTTTATAAAACTCAGCAACAAGTACAATTTCATCAACATGGAATTATCCATGAAACTATAGGTACAAGAAAATCATATCTAGGATAGTCAAAAAGTGGGTAAGGATATTCAAATTTAAAAATAATTAAATCTCTCCATCCAATAAACATGTTTTGCATTCTTTTTTATGCTTTGGATATGGATGGGTTGCATATTTTCTTGGTTATACTTGGTTAGAATATTTGGGTGATCCCACAATAGTGGGTTACACTTTTGGCCAAACATGACATTGAAGAGAACATTTTGAACTAAATCTTCACTTTCAGACATCTATAGCTATTAAACTGCAGAGCATTTGAAGATGATGCAAACTAGTGATTTGTGAAAATTTGTCTGTAGGTTCTAAATATATATTAAAAAAAAAATGGAATCAAATTGCATTTCTTTTTCCATCTCCTTCAATAACTAGTTTTTAACAGTAAACACCATTTTTAAAGAGTGGTGTGTACTCTAAACCACAACTTTTTTTCTATGAAGGATAAAATTCTATTTTTTTTTAATTTATATTTCTAACTACAATAACTAGAGGATGCATTTGGTTTCATAATGTTTTATTGAATATATATATTTTTAATTAATTTTTGAAGTCAAACCAATTACAATTTAGACATAGGTGTACTATAAAGAGCATAATTTTTTTTGTATGTATCAGAATTTAGTTTGTTTTTTGGAATAAGGACATCAATATCTAGAGGACATGTATTTTTTAGAGTTTTTTTTTCTTTATTTTCCTATTTTTTCATATGTGTGAAACAAAGACCTTGATGTTCATTGAAAAACACACATTCACAAGAAATAAAAAATAAATATAGTAATCAAATTAAATATATTTATAATTATACTTTTTGGGAACCTTTCAAAGCTTAAATCATTATATTTTCTAAAAATATATGATTTCAGCAAAAACCAGGATGTCCTAGAAAGTGTAACCCATTATTGTGGTAGCACCCCTTTTAGAATAGTAAACACTAATGTGAAAATAAGTTCATGAATATTTGGTATAGGAGGAAAAATGCTACATTACACGATAGTACACACAATCAAGACCTAAGGAAAGTCAAGGTTGAGAAAGTTCAAGACGCTACTAAAAGAGTTACACAATAAATAATTAAAGGATGAATAAGAGGAGACATATATCATTAAAAAAGAGAAAGTTTTCTAATCATCCTAAGTCAACAAAGCCAACAAAAACTATAGATAAATAATAATAAAAAGTTCAAAAGATAGAAAAGGGTCTTGTATTTAGGCACCTAGATCATTGTGAGAGATAAGAATCGTGGAGGAAACCATCATAAAATCATGACAATGCATTGAACCAATAGGCCAATCAATATGGACCTACATGGAATCAATGGGACAAGTACATCAACCAATGACATCATAAAATTAGTGACTCTTAATGGTAAAAAATGAGGAATTACTATGATAAGGAATGAATCAAATGGATGCATCAAAATATGGATCAAGGATGGATTCTAGGTACTATGAAGCTACAACTACCATGAATATCAACTATAAATAGTTGGATGATTGGTCATGACATCATATTTGCAATGACTTACAACAACTATACTAATTGAATTATTCTCTTGTTTCAAGGATAAAACATTTTAAGGACGGGTGACATGTTATGTAACTAGGGATATGATATTATAATGCATTTAAGTCGATGGAGAGGTAAAAAAAACATCAAGGGAAAGGGCATTGGTGTGTATTTTTCAACTTTCAAATATTACGATATGATCGTACATGAAACACTAATAATGTTATTTATTTAAGCCCTTATAATTTTAGTTCTAAAATACTTAATGAAAAAATAAAAATATCTCAAAAAGAAAAGATAAAAGGCACCTCTGTTTTCATTTAATTTATAGTTTTCAATAATTAAAAATCTACCATATGAATAAAAGCTTAGAATTGATAATCAAATTGAAAAAAATGTTTTAGAAAATTAAATAAATAAACTTGATACTTAGCTCAATTTTGATACAAATAAGCTATGATATGTCTTAAAATAATTACAATGCCATATATATCAATGATGCTTAGATGAATATTTTAGAATCTATGAACTCTTTATTTTTTATATAAATCACTTTTGTGACTATGAGAATGCTTGTGCAACTAAGACTTTCCCTAAGGTGAGAGATTCTCAACCCAAGTTGATTGATTAACCTTTGATAAGAATTATATTTTCAATTCAAGTTTTCATTTATGAGTGTTTTTTATAATATAAGTTGCATTTATAGGTTGTAGTACCCTTAACACGAGAAGCCCATAGGGCTAGAGTTCAAATCATAAAAGAAAAAACCAATTGCAGCTTAAATTCCTGACATAGAGACAACAAAGAGACATAAAAAAAAAACAACCCACCCAAAAACAGACAAGACCCCTCATCACCTAGTAATACCCTCCCACTCCTCCATGAGGAATTTCGGCACATCATCCCCAACCCAACTATTGTTGGATTCAGCCTCAGCAACCTTCTTGTTAACCTCATCTTTCAACACCTCCAATAGAGTGACAACAAAGTGGTAGATGAATTTGATTGTGAATTGGATTAGTCTCGTAAACTTCCTTTCCAGTTTGGCGACATGAGCAAGCAAGTTGTTGGGGTCTTCGTCCTTCTCAACATCTAACATGTTGTTCTCTTCCACCCGAGCCTTATGATTGGAGGAATCTAGTGTGGACTCCTCTAGAATCATCCAATTTATCTCAGGAAAGTGACTAGGTCCTTCTACATACTCTTCACTACCCTCGACCGTGTCATGTTTATTGTCCTCCTAGCCTTTTTCCTACTCTGAGCTGCTAGAGATTTCATCCACTAGGGCCTCCTTTTTATGTTTCACCAACCTATTGGACCTCTGGACACTTGTTTTTTCCACCCCCATTCCATCACTATTCGTGGGAAGTTCCTCAACATGAAAGGTGACGTCCTTTTTTCCTTTCTTTGGTTCAGGCTTGGCTTTGACGGGCATTTTTCCTTCTTTCTTCGTGGGTGTATTCTTTAGCTTGCAGAGACTAGTGGTGACCTTGAATTGGGCCAGACCCGCACCACCCTTCTTTTTGGAAAGGGGCTTAGGTTTGGATTCCTTAGGAGGTTGGTTGGCCATGTGAGGGATCTTCCTTTTAGAGCCAACAAAGAAAGTCAAAGAGGGTTTAGTAGGGGACGAATCAAAGGGCTTGTGTTCCTTGATTCTAATAGCAGAAATGGGTTTCCACGAGCAAAGGGCAAGGTGAAAATGATAAAGATGGAGGATACACCCTTGATGCAAGGGTAGAGAGGGTGGTTTATTAGGATTTTTTATCATGAGCTCCATGGTTTCTTTAACTAAACTTTCAAGGGATGAAAGTAAGAAGAAGGGGAAACTAATAAAAATTCTATGCCAAAGGTGATTCAACAACATGGAAAATGGTAAAATAAAAAACTTTAAACCAACCTTCTAATGTAAATTTATGATTGTTATTTGCTCTTGCATAAAACTTAGTTTAGTATGCTCATGAGTTTTCTTGTGACATAGATTATTCATTACTTATATCAAATCCCATGAGGATGTTGAGTCAACAACTTTTGAAAAAATTGTAGACAATAGAAAAGTATGCAGTAGATGCCCTAAATGATGTGATGCAAATAATATAATAATAAATGTCTCCATTAAGCTAATGAATATTCTTAAATGTACTTGTTAGGTCTCAAATCAAATCCCTAAAATAAACTAGGGTAACCATTTTAATATAACCCTTCATAAAACATTTTATGCACCTAGTTGACACACAATGGTCGAGTGGGAAGGGTAAAATCGACCCCAATTTTGAATGAATGATTTTTAAAATAAGGGTAATTTATGTATTTGTGCATTTGATTGAGGTTAACTGTGCCACTACAATTATGAACCTAGATGGGAGGTAGATGAAACTAAGGACTAGGATTGGTCCATAGGAGTGAATATAGATGGAGACAAGTAAGGCTTAGGTTATGTTCTAATTATCAAAATAAAATATAATTAGATCAAAGAGATTCCACAATGAAGGTTATATAATTTTAATCAATATATTTCCCACCATTTGAATTACATGTGAATATCATAAGAATGTGTGTCAAAGTAAATTAGGTATCCAAAATGAAATAAATTATTTAATCACATAAAATTGGCATGGATGGGGATGTAGATGTCACTCATTGGAACATTCCACCTTGAAATGAGTTTCCTACCTTAGAAACCCAATAAAATAAAATTCAACGATTAACATCATACAAGGATAAAAATAAGAACATGTCGATTGTTAAACAAAGGAATTGGTATTGTACTTGTGGTGGAACAAGGATATTGCCTAAGGTAGAAAACCAATACTTATTATCCTGGGATAATAGAAATAGTGTGCAACCATAATAAAATAAGGAATGGTAGTGACCTTACATGCTTTCTATAATAAATTGCATGCAAAATAATGAGGTTAAATTATATACCATAATTTTCTATGTTTATATCTTTTTCCTATGCCAAATTAATCACCCTTGTACTCCTTTTATGTCATATCAAACCTTTTAAGATACTTCATGATTAAATAGAAAATATATTCAATAAAATTTTAGGATAAAGTGGTAGAAAATTAATTACTTGACTATATTTGTACTAATAATGCTACTAGAGTTTAGAATGTGTAACAACTATTGCAATAGTAGTCTAATGGTGGGAGAAAATGTTGATATTAAATGTGATTTATGGATATTCTAATTACCACTAAATCTTTAGTTAGTTAGGAATGTTTGTGTCAAAAAAAGACAAATGTTAATAAGTAATAAGTTATTTTATTATCTTTTAATAAGACTAAAAATGGTTATGCTATTTGTATTTTTGATTTCAACAACCTAACAAATTGACTTACTTCAGTAAATTTGTTACATGCATCCCCTATGTAAGAGCTTATAGGGATGGTGTGAAATACATGCACATGTGCTTGAATGAAGTCCTTTGAGGATTATAGGTTATTTGTTGGCCAAATCCTTGAAGGCAATGCCAATTGCTTATTGAAATGTTGCTCCAACATTAGATATGACCAAAGACACTTTTTTGTGGTTGAAGGTGACACATTTTTTGGTGAATGTCATTTTGTGTTGGTCTTCTTTGTTCATCAAAATTTGATTGAATTCCAACAAGCCATCTAACATGGAGAATTTATCAAAACTATCCACCATTTGTAAGATTTAATCCATCGAGGGTGGAAATTAATGGTCTTCGAGTGATGCCTTATTTAGGTCCCTAAAAATCCACACAAAGTTGTATTTCTCAAATTTTATTTCTAATAGGTACAAGTTGGATACCCACATTGAATTCTTGATTGGTTAAATAATTTTAGAATTTACTAACTTGGTGAGCTCATGTTTTATGATTGGCTTAATATTTGGATTAAGTGGCCTCTACTTCTATCTCATATGGTTGATATCTTGTATCAACTTTGTTGTGTGTTGCATGACCTCTCTATTGTATCATTTTAGTCCTTAATAATCTTAAGTGATGACCTAGTCATATATAGTGTAAAATTATATCAACCATTTATTTTCTTCTTCAAAATAAGCATCAACTAGTTTCACAATTCTCTCAAGGTAAATTTTCACATTTGTATAGTCATTTTTATATGTATTCATCTTTCTCTCATCTCTATGGGAGTCATCTAGACTAAATATTCCTTGTAGATTTATTATTCCTCCATGTAGCATATTTCCTTTTACCTATATTATTGGATCCCCATAGGCTTCTTCAACTATGGGAGTTATCTCTTTAGTGAACTCATATAGGTGTTGAAGGATGTTTAAGATCTATTTATAATTTTATAATACCATCCAATGGAGTCACATGGTTTTATAGAGAATAGTTTATCTTTCATGATAAAAGAATGATGTAACTCTTAATGGATTTAATTTTGGAATACCATCCAATGGATTCATATGGTTTTATAGAGAATAGTTCCTTCTATGACACAAGAGTGATGTAACTCTTGATGGATAACTATCATGGTTTTGATATGGTGCATATTGAGTGGTTCAAAAGGGATTCTAATGTAAGTTCCATATGTTTTAGTCAAGAACATATGGTTGTAATTGAAAGCGAGAGGTAGCCTCCTATCAAATAAATTTTATTAGGGTGTCATCTAATTATATAAATTATTTGGTAGCAGGTTCATAAGAAAGGGTTATGACTTTAGAGACTTTTCTAAGAATTATAAGGGTGCTTGAGTTTGAGTTTCCCATGTAATTATGGATCAATTTATTATGATGAGTCAATATTAAATAAAATTACTTTGGCTTTATCTTACATACCTTGTTTCTTTCCATTTCTAAAATGATATGTGGAGGCTAGAAACTTCAGTTATGTCTATGAATTGGTGTTTTTGCTTGCTTGCCATATTTTATTTCTATAGGGCATGGTATAACATCTTCATCTATTTTGGGATTATTAACCCTATAATGACATATTGATAATGGATTTCCTTAGTTAACCTATAATATTTAATGAATATTCATGATATTTGAATTTTATCACATTAGGTGCCTAATGCATACTTAATTTTTTAATTATAAGAAGTGTTGCTCTAGTTTTCTTATGTTATGGTCATAGTTGTTGAACAAATTCTAAGCTCGTTAAAATATTTACACCAGTTAGACACATGGGCCTAGAAGTAGAGGTTGTAGATACATCAAACAGTAGGGATTCTTTATTCATCTAATATTTTGGTTCTTTACCTTGGACTATGGATTTTTTTGCCCTCTTTTTATCCCTTTTTTAGTATTCAAAGTGAACATACTACTTTTCCATGCTTGTGGAGGGGTCAATCGTTGCATAGGATCTAGAATATAAGTCTATGTTAATAATCTTTTTTTCTTCTGATATTTATTTTTCCAAGTAAGGCTCTACCATAAGTGAGTGAGTGCCTTGAATACTATTTAAATCTAGCTAGAGAATGAGGCAAATTGGGTTTGGAAGTTGCTAAGATATGCAACAAGGGTATGTAGTGTGGAGATAGTGTGACACTAGTAGTGGCTTCTTGTGTATGACTATTCTAAACAATGACTAGCTCCTTTGCTAGATATGGAATTTATTGTAGGATTTTCTCAACTAGGACTAACAAATTGTGGAGTTAATTAGTGGTTATTTTTAGTTGGTAAGAGTTCCTTTGCTAATTTTTTTGGCCATTTAGAAATTTTATATCCATAATTATCTTGATGGTTGTATTGTTGGACTTGGGATTGTTGGCTACCAAGATAGAATAGTCTATGCCAGTTATTTTGTTATCTTTTGAGTGCAATGATCTCATTAGACATACTTATCAGTTTTCTTCTCGTTTCAACAAATTTACTTGGACTTGATGGATTGGCAAAGCGGTATTTAGGTTATGGTCTAGAAGGGGCAAGATTCATGGTAAGAATATTTTCCAATTGGTCAATAAGTATAGTACTATATGTAGAGTGTATCTTCGAGAAGAATGACATGGGAGGGTGAAGTGCTATTTTTAGTGTGATGCCTTAAATGTTCTACCCTATTCTAAGATGCAAAACTAACTAATGATGCACTAAAAAAGAAAAACACAAGAAATACACCTCGAGATTAGCCTAAGGAATATTTATACAAGAAAGATAAACAAAACAAGAAGATAAATTTTTATACCTTTTGTGATGTTGATTTCCTTGGTTGGCCCTTGATTTTTGAGATTTTGTGTGCTCCTTGGATGGCTATGGAGGTGAATAGATGCAAGATATAAAATGTGATAAAATTATAGTGGTTAAATGACTTGTTGGATTGATGAAGAATGCTTGCAAATGACTAAAATGCTGCAAATGAAAAATTGACAAGAGTTTGGTAGCAAAAATCTCATTCTTCCAAAATGAGAGGAAGGAGGGGTATTTATAGAGGGATTTGAATTCTCTAGAGAATTCAACGGTTGAGATTAAACCAACAAGGCCAAGATGGAGGGCTATGGTGAGTTGAGGACTCACAAGCCCTCACATCTTGACATGTGGAATGTGAGATGGCCAAGGATGAGATGATGTGTAAGTGAGGTGGAAGGAAGGTACATGATGTGGATGAAGGACAAGTACCTTGGAAAATGGATGATGTGACCTCTCAATGATCACATGGGGAAGAGGAGAATCTTGGGTGAACAAAAGTGAATTAAAAATTCACATGATTGAGGAATCTTGTGGATAAGACAAGGTTCCAAATGGAGAGGTGAAAAGTACCTTGGATAAAACAAGGTCCTTAAAAAGGTAGGATTCACCCACATGTGACTTGATGTGACATGTCAAAGGTTCTAGAACTTGCATGGGGAATAGAAGATTCTTTGGAGGAATAAAAGTGAATTAAAAATTCACATGGGGAAGAGAGGAGCCTTGGGTGAATAAATGTGAATTAAAAATTCACATGGGAAAGGGAGTCAAGGCCAAGAAAGGCAAGTGGAAAGGTTGACCAAAAAAGGTATGCTAAATGTGGCTAATGATCTTGATTAAGGTTGTGCAAACACAAGATTAAGATAATTAATGAGAGATTAGAAGCAAGTGGGAGATTATGGAGGATGTGACACTAATCTTGATTAAGTGGTGCACATCTTAATCATAGATTAATTTATTTAATCCAGATTAGATGAGGATTATGGAGGATGTGACAAGGAGAGAGAAGGTGAGGAATTAAAAATTGATTTTTAATCAAAAGGTTAAGTGACTAAATTAAATAAATTGTCTTATTTATTTAATTTAGAGAAGAAAAAGTGTAAGATAAAGTATTTAATTATTCAATTACATACTTTAGGAACTTTAAGCAGAAAATGAAATAATGATTAAATAAATTATTCAATCATTATTAATAAAATAGATGAATAGAGTAGACGATTTTGACCATGTGGAAGTGGTCAAATTTAGATTTCTACACTTAGTAGTGAGGATAATATCATGTGAATCTAAAAGAGTGTTTCCATTGACTTAACCATTGTGACAATCTTAAAATCTATAGCCTTCAAGTAATAGACGTATGGTATTCTTGAGGGAGGATAAACCTCCAAAAGGATCTATTTTTCAGGTATTTTAAAACCTATTATTGAAGTCTTCTAGTATTTATATAGATTTTATATAATTTATAGTGGTTAGTTGTTTTAATAATGAGGTAGCCTCGCCATTTTCCTTAAACTTATTGGTCAGTGCTTGACATGACTAGTCTTAATTCACTATTAGTAGAGATGTCAATGATTGGTACCAATCAAGTGACTTACCTTTGAATGAAGCAACAAATAATCTAAGTGTGATACTTTTCTCTTCGATGTTATGAATTATGCAAATATTCATAATATCATGCAAATGTTCTATAAGGGTATAAAATTTTAGGATTGTGTCACACTTTTATAAAGTAAATGACCAACACAAATACAGTTTTTTAATTTGGACTACCTAAAAGTGATATTTATGTTTTCAATGATATAAATGATATAAATGAATAAAATGTAGAACTCTTAATGTAGTTTATCTTTATATTTTTTTATTTTAAAAAAATAGTTGGATGTATTTTTTTTATAAATTCAAGAGAAGAATTTAAAAAAAAAAAAAGTAAGGTTGGTGGTACGTCACAAGAAAAAAGAGCATTTTTTAAAAAATAAGTAAGATTGATGGTATGTTGCAAGAAAAGAAAAGAAAAACTAATTCCCCCCTTACAATGACTTAAAAATTTAGTGAATGAAAAAAAGATTTCAATGATTATATTGTTTTTTAATATTCAAACTTAATCAAAATGTCATCGTTTGCATGGGACATTACCTTTTTCTAAATTTGTTATCATTTAAAAATAATTACACCCTCTTGGAGAAATTATTTCCTCTAGTGCATTGTATCTTTTAATTTTTTAATATATTTTATAATTACTATTTAATTTCTAATCAAACTCATGTTTGATTATAATAACCTACCTTTAAAAAAACCACAATAAAACTAATCCATATAGATGAAAATATGTTTTTAGATTCTACATTGTGAGCTCTACAAAGAGGTATTTTTGGGTTTAAAAATATATATAGCTTAATTAGAGATATATTGAGGTGAAGTACAAAGTTTCTACAAGTTTTTGAAATGGGGGGTGGGCTATCACATAAATAATTTCGGTTGAAACCAACATTGATACTTTTTTAATGTAAATTTTTTATGTAAATTTTTCTTACATCAAAGTGAATAAAAGCATATATGCAAATTTTTTGCTAAGATCTTACAATTTTTTAGGTAAAGTATACGTTATTTATTTTCAACAAATGTATTTATTTATTTATAGATTTGATATAATTTTCTAAAATTATATTATATTTTCTGATTTCTTGAGGTTTGGAATCACTTTGTTTATTAATATTTATTATGCTTTGATTAGAGTTTCAATACGTGCATAACGATATGCATCCTTCATTCCGCCCTCCCACCCTTGGATAATATTCATATGAGGATCCTTATGGGTTGCTTTTATTTGTAGATACATATATATTTTAGATTTTGAAGTATTCCTTTATTTTATAACACATCATCCTTATAATCTCATGATATATAAAGCTAACGATGCAAAGGTGTTTCTTCCATGGAGATTTTATTTTACCATGTCTTATATTTTCCTTGATTTGTGTAATTGATTAGGATCATTATTTTTAATAGATACACTTATTTCATTCATTCACAAGCTTAATGGCGATCCTATGGAATACGATAGTGACAATTACATATCTATGAGGTTTTACCTTGTGAAATACTTGTATAATGGATATAGATGATGTGGTTCTACCTCCCTTACCTATTGATGATATAATTACACCTCATGATGATATTTCTTCCACATGCCATATTTTTTTTTAAAAGGGGTAAAAACTTTATTGAAAATCAGAAAGGAACATTACAAAGAAAGCAAAGCACCAAAGTCCCAGGAATCAACAATATCACAGGGACAAAACCCAACCAAAGTCAACCAAATCCCTAACCAGCCTTATCCTCCACAAGAATACCCTCCAAATCATGGCGAAGCTAGAGAGGAACAAACTCCCATTCCTCGCATCTCCAACCATCATCACGCTCAGAGGCACATTTTGCGAAGTAGTCAACAACCCTATTCCACTCATGCGGAATATGAAGAAAAGTCACCATTTCCATCAAAGAACTAACCTGTAGAATCTGTTGCACAATCATGGCCAATTGCCAGCTGACACCCATCACTTTGCGCTCAATGAGCAAATTAATCAATATTTGAGAATCAGATTCACAAATAAGGCGTCTCCACCCCAAAGCATGAGCCCTCTCAAAGGCACATAGGATTTCCAATCCTTTCACAATGTTGATAGTCTTCATCCCCTCATGGACTGAAAAGAGGAAAATCACCGAACCAGAAGAATCCCTGCCAATCCCCCCAATACCAGCTGACCTAGGATTACCCCTGGAAGAACTGTCAGTATTAATCTTGAGAACCCCATCAAGAGGAAGCTGCCATCTGCCAACCCTATGAATTTTTTGCTTCAGCTTTCATCCTCTCCTGACACATGTAGGAGTCATAGACAACCCCTGAATCCCCAATCTCTGCACCACCTTATTATCCCTTTTCTCTAAAGGAAAACTCACAGCACACTTAGCCTTAACCGTCTCCTGAATCATGCCCAAAATTCTCTGCCAGACTTATTGCACAAGCTTCTTCTTGCCACAAAAAATACGACAATTCCATTCGAGCCAAATTTGCCACAACATAAAGATAGGCCCAATGTACCACACCTCCTTTAAAAAGGGTGCGATAGAGGGAGGCCTACCCACACTATTCCAAAACTCAATCAAGGAGGATGCATGCACATAGGGGCTCTGCCAAACACCCCACCAGAAGTGCCAAATCTGAATCACATAAGGACAACGAAAGAACAAGTGAGAAGACTCTTCCTCAGCAGCCCCACACAAAACACACATAGAAGGGCCCTAGAAACCCCTCTTTCGAATATTGTCCCAAGTCAAACACCTATTCCAGGTCAACATCCAAACAAAGTAATTACACTTTGGCCAGGAGAACTTGTTCCAGACCTTCTTCCACCACTGAACTTCCTCCCCCTCCACCTTGTGGGACAATAACACCTTATATCTAGAGGCAACAATATAGACACCCATAGGATTAGGGGACCAGGCAAGCACATCCTCCTCTCAGAGTGAACTACACCGATGACTGGAAAGGATACTTTGCAGTTCATCACACTCATTTTGCAGACCAACGTTTGACCAGACATCAGGAGACTTCCATCTTGCCACCTCCAGTTGCTCACAGTGAGAGGATGATTTGAAGTCACTCACCCGAGACCAGCCAGCCTCGAGAAACTGTTGGCAAAGATTCAATAAATTAGGATACTAAGAAGTGAGAGGAGGGGAGCCATCCCAAGAATCTAACCAGAATTGAACCTCAGTCCCCTTCCTACAAATCCAAAATAAACCTTCCTTAATAAGAGCAACCCCCTTCTTGAGAGTGCCCCAAATCATCGAACCCTTCCCAATAAGGGAATAGCGAGGGATATCAGTCCAAGGAATCCCCAAGAGATACTTTTGAGATAGAACTCGAGCCCAAATTTTATCCTGCTCAATGCACCATCGCCAATACAGCTTCGCAGCTAGAGCCACCCCGTCAAAGTAGACTATCATAAGCCAAGACCTCCAAATTGCTTTGGGCTACAAACAACCTCCCATCTAACCAGACTCCATTTTGAGGACCCTAGACAACCAGCCCATAAAAACTGTCTAGCTATGGAGTCAAAATCCTTAACAAAGCTTACCGAAGCAACCTGGAGCATGCATCTGTACATGGGCAAGGCCCGCATCACCGACTTGATTAACTTTCACTCGAAATTTATCCAAAATAATCTGCCAAGACTCCTTAGGCAATCTCCCAGCTGAGATGGGAATTCCAAGATAGGTCAAAGGGAGAGTCCCAATCTAAAATCTCAGGGTCTGAGCAATCCTCTGCTGAATGAGGCCTGAAGTATTAAAAAAGAAGATGGAATATTTGTCCTCATTAATCAGTTGTCCTGAAGCAACTAGTTAAGTTTCCAACACCCTACGAATATTAGCAGCCTCTCTCAATGTAGCCAAACCCATCAGAGCAGTATCATCCACAAACTGAAGGTGAGACTGTGGAGGCAAGTCTCCACCCCATCGCCAACCCTAGATGAGACCACCCTCAACATTTATTTTAATCAACCACCCCAAACCTTCAGCAAGGAGAAGAAACAAATACATATAGAGGGGATTCCCTTGCCAAAGCCCCCTAGACGCACCAAAAATCTTAGAGTGTTCCTCGTTAATAAGCACAAAGAAAGAAACTGAGGTAACACAACTCATAACCCATTAGATCCATTCTTCCTGGAAACCAAAAGCACTGAGGACCTTTCGAAGGAAGGACCACCTGACTCTGTCATATGCCTTAGCCATATCAAACTTAATAAACATCACCTTTTCTTTGGAGCAGGCCATAGAATGAATGGTCTCAATTGCAATAACAATCCCATCCAGAGTTTGCCTACCCACCACAAAGCCACTCTGCTCCTTAGAGATCAACTCGTTAAGCCCCTTCTTTAACCTGTCGGCAATAAGCTTAGAGATGATTTTATAAATTACATTGCAAAGAGAAATGGGACAAAATTGACTAAACCTATCAGCCCCATCACATTTGGGAATGAAGGTAAGAAAGGTAGAATTTAAAGCCCTTAGCATCTGCTTATTCTGCTGAGATTCCTGAACCACAGCCAAAAGATACAACTTGATAATATCCCAAAATTCTTGGAAAAAATCCACCGGGAAGCCATCGGGACCAAGTGCTTTCCCTTTCTTCATCTAGAAAATAGTCTCCTCAAGTTCCACCAATGTGATGTTAGTCAAAATAAGTTCATTCAATTCCATAGACACCAAAGAGGGAATGCAAGAAAGAACCTGGGCTTCTTCGGGAGACCCCCCTTAGGAATCCTCCCTAAAAAGAGAGGAAAAATACTGCACCGCCGCACCTGAGATTTCAGGAAAGGAGGAAAGCTGCTCACCCCGGTCATTCACCAAAACCGAGATAGAATTGCCTTGCCTCCTGGCTTTTACCGAGTTGAAGAAAAAGGCTGTATTTTTATCCCCTTCCTGAAGCCACTCTATCCGAGCCTTTTGTTTCCAGTACAGTTCCTCACCCAACTCACACTCCTCCAAAGCTTTCAAAGCTTGGGCCTCTTCCTCAAGTTGATCTCCAGTCACCTCAACCTCCCTTATCAGCCTCGTGATTCCATTCAAAACATCTTGGGCTACCGCCTTAGCATGAAAGACATTCCCAAAGCAGTGATGATTCCACCTCTTGAGCTGAAATTTCACATACTGAAGTAATTTGGCAAAAGTATACATTTCCATGCCAAAAGCAGGTCTACCCCTTCTCCACCAGTCAACCAAAAAATCATATAGAGATTGGTCACGCAACCACATGAGCTTGAATCTAAAAGATGGGGATCGAGGCATACGACTAGACTCAATAGCCAACTTGATAGGCCAATGGTCGGATCCCCTCCAATCCAAGATTTCAGAACTAGAAGACCACATACCACCAACCCAGTAACAGGAAACCAGGAATCGATCCAATCTCTCAGTAATACAGTTATCCCCCACCTTGCGGTTGTTCCATGTAAACTAACCATTATTGGGCTTAATATCAACTAAATTGAAAGCAGCAATGTTATCACATAGGAGCAATGCAGAAGGCTCCAGCCTCACAGTACCACCACACTTTTCAGCAAGCTCAGTTATAGCATTAAAATCTCTAGCCAAAATCCAAGGATGGAAAGGGGCCAAACTGCGGACAAACCAGATATGGGACCACAAAGACTGCTTACCCCAAAGATCAGTAGGAGCATAGATATTAGAGAGGAGTAAAATCTCCCCCATCTCAAAGCTAGACGCAATCATAGACATATCATACTTAGAAGACAACCACCACAAAGGACGAATCTTCTGCGGGTTCCACAGACAAGCTAAACCCCCAGAAGACCCATGAGCACCAATGCATTGACACTCCCCGTTCCTCCACATCTTAGGAACCAAACTAAACATAGTTTCTAGTGATAGCTTGGTCTCCTGCAGAAAAAGAATATCAGGGCCTTGATTTCTAACCAAATCATGAACCACTTTTTGTCTAGGGCCACTGTTCAAGCCCCTTACATTCCATGATAGGACAATCATTTCAAGGGGCTTGAAAAATGAGAATCCAGAGTCTTTACCGACCCTGACTCCACCAAGGTCTCACCTATCAACTTGATCTTTTCCAGATCCTTCTTTCTACCAAGTTTGGTAGATTTCTCTGCCCCACCTTTTTTAAGATCCCTTTGCAACATCCCAACTAAGAAGAAAACCTATTGCTCTTAGTTGCATCCAAACTTACAGTCCGTCCAGGCTGAGGAGAATCCCCACCCCCTTTTGGAGCTTTAGGGGAAATAAGTAGTGTCACTGAAACTACCAGCTGATGATCCGTATCCATGTGCAAAGTATCAGCACCTGGTGGAATCAACGTATCAACAGAGATATTGTCCTCTTGAGCTAAACCCACAACCTCCTGCGCCATACTCAATAAACTTGGGTTCACTTCCTGCTGACTGAGATCATCCAATACCTCAAACCTGTTAAACGTATCCTCAACCTGACTTTCCTTTAAGGTCCTATTTTGACCCCAATTCCTGTTACGAGCTTTGACCTGAACAAAGCCATCGGTACTAACCACCTCACCAGAGGCCAAGCCCTTCCCCTTATTAGCCGCAGGGGGGTTGCGAGGAGGTTGTGCAGCCTGAGACTCCACCGGCTTATGTCTTGGACATCTACGTTGCAAATGACCATACTCATGACATAGACGACAACGAAAAGGAAGAGTTTCATAGTCCAACTGTTGCACCCAAGAAAAAGATCCCACACGCATATCCACAACATCGGGTAAAGGCTTACTAAGATCAATTTAAACACAGATACGAGCATAGGTCAATACCTTTTTTGCTAGGGTTTGCAATGAGGACCCAACTAGTTTTCCAAGCAGTGAAGCCAACAGGAGCAAAGTATCCTCTCGACAACATTCCATCGAAAATCGAGGCAAACATACCCACATTGGAACATAATTTGGCATCTCCTCTGAGGGGATAAAGCCAACATGCCATGGTTTAATAAACTACCCCACTTGGTTATGAAAATAAGGACCTCCCTCAAAGACCCTATTGCGATCAACCATGCAATTAAAGGTAACCTTAAAGTAACTATTGGCTAGCAACATAATCTCCATTTCACCTTCTGGCGCCCAAGTCCTCTGGGCCCAGGTTTCCAAGAACTGCAATGAAACCCTCATCCCCAAAAATTTACAATATAAGGAGTGGTTCGAATAATATTCAACATCTTTGGCAATCATTTCAGGCGGAATCACTAGTTTAGGCCTCTCCAGGCAATGCTCGAGACAACCGTTAATCTTCTTGAACCTTAGCCCATTAGAAGAATCCGCACCACCAAGCCCCGTATCTAGAGCAAATAAATTGTTATCAAAAGTCTTCATCCCATGATTTAGAGACTTCGAACCAAATGCCATCCGAAAATCCATCTCAGGAGACACCCCCGATGCCTCCCCCCTATGTAAAGACATCAGGCCCAAGACGGGCATGCAAACACCCTACGCACCACCGACAATGGGTGGGGAACCCCAAACCACCACACCCGACCACCCTTCACACACACCCCCTACCAGCAGAACCCTACCACACTCGATCCAAGCTACTGCCCAATAGCAAGAGAGACCCCCATGGGCCACAAAAGAGCCACAGCCGCACACCTGTGCCCACGCCATCCCAAGCACACCTCTCAACGACAGTCCCAGGTGCAACATCGAGGAGAGCAGACGGAGGAAATACTGAGGCAAGGAGAGCACAATCTGAGAACACCCCGTGACCACCCAACATAGAAACAAAGCAAAACGGAGAGAGCAGCCCCTAAACAATGCCAAAAAAAACCACCCCCTTCCACATGCCATATTACCCCTACATCCATAGAGACATTCTTTTTAAATGACATCTCTTTTCATATATCACGTTGTGATGACTAATATTTACATCTTACATTTTCTACTCATACATCATGTGATAATTCTATAGCTTATGACGATATATTTTTATCTCTTACATGATGATTATGATGAATCTACGGGTATGTGCATAGAAATGGGGGACCAACTTAAATGGCCTTTTTAAAAATCAACAAAAACTAATCTTTGATGAAAAATTGAAGATAATATACTTAATATTCTAAATCTACTTTTCTAAACTACCATTTTTTAAAATAGTTGAGATTAAGGGGTTCAAATATGGGAACACACAAAGCACACTTATTTTTGTTAGAAAATATAACATAGCATCTAGTGTGCTCTCCCTAAAATGTTAAAAAAAAATTAGTATTTAAAAAATTGCTTTTGTGGAAAATTACCTAACACAATGTAGTTTATGCTTTATTTGTTTGATAACTTTTTAATGAACATATGGTTTTTTAATAATTTTTAAATTGGACACATCATGAAAAATAAAAAATAAAAAATAAAAAACTGAGCATTGCTCCCTCCTATTTTTTTGGAAACTAATTGAAAGTCTATTTTTTTAATGTGTATAGAATGGGGTTTAGATATAAAAATATAATTTGTTTCAAATCTAGATAGAAGAATAAAATATACTATAGATAGGTTATCAGAAAAAGGAAGACACTAGAGAAATAAATTAAGATAAAAATCTTAGCATATTCAAAATGTAGAAAAATTAACATGGGTAAAAATATAAGAGAGAGTTTAACATTATCATGGTATTTTTTAGCTCACCATTGAAAGATGTGCAAATATGATGGAGAGCATGCTTGAGATTTAGTCGCTTTTTTATAATTGCAAAAAAAAACCTTTGGCTGTTGACATGTAAGTCCAATCTTTTGGGTTGGATTCCTAAGGAAAATTCAATAGTAAGGGATGGAAATACCTAGGGTAGGTACATTTGCAAGTGTGTTATATTGCAATCATATTTTTGGAGAAGTAAAAAATAAAAGCAAGAGGGAGGGAGTGATAGAGAGGAAGAGTGGGATATAGATATATAAATAAATGGAGAGAGGGAGAGAGAGATATATATAAAGGGATATACCTCTCCCTCTATCTCCATATCTCCTTATAGCTCTCACTCTTTTTATCTCTCACCCTCTCTCTCCCTCACTCTATATATCCCTCTTTATTGCTTGTCTCTATCACCTCCTTTCTCTCTCTCCCTCTCTTGTCCCCTCTATCTCTATCTCCCTATCTCCCTCTCTCTATACATATCTCTATGCCTCTATCTCCTTATCTCTCTATCTCTCTATTCTTATTTATATCTCTATATCTTCCTCTATCTATATCTCTCTTGCTCTTTCCCCCTTTCCTTCTCTCCCCCCCTCTCCTTCTCTCTCTCTCCCTATCTACCTATATCTCTTCGTTTATCTACTTATATCTCTCCATCTCTCCCCTTTTCTATTTATCATCCTCTCCCCCTCCCTTCTTTATCTCCACCCTCTATATATAAATATATCTCTTTATCACTCTATATTCCTCTCTATCTCCCTCTCTCTATACCCACCTTATCATCTTTCTTTATCTTTATCTCTCCCTCTCCCTCTCTATCCATTTTTGTCCATCCTCCTCTCTCCCCTCCCTCTCTCTCTCTCTCTCTCTCTCTCTCTCTCTCTCTCTCTCTCTTTATCTCTAGATATATCTCCACCTCTCTATCCATACCTCTCTCTCTCCCTCTTTCTAGACTTCTATATCTATATCTCAATTTTCCTCACTATCTCTCCCCCCTCTCTCTTTTCCCCCTCTATCTTTCCTACTATATCTATCTCTCTATCTCTCCCTCTTTCTATCCCTATCTCTCTCTCTCTCCATCCCTCTTTGTAAAAAAATCTACTTCTCTCCTCTCTCCATTCCTCTCCCTCCCTCTCCCTCTCTATCTCTATATCTCTCTCACTCATACACACACAATCCTTATTTCTTTCTCCCTATCTCTAAATTTATCTCTCTATCTCATCACTTTCTCTCTCAATATTCCCCCCTCTATCTATATCTATATTTATATCTCTATCTCTATCTCTATCCCTATCCCTATCCCTATCCCTATCCCTATCCCTCTCCCTCTCCATCTCCATCTCCATCTCCATCTCCATCTCCATCTCAAGACATGTCTCTATCTCTATCTTTATCCCTATCTCTATCTCTATCTCTTCCTCTCCATCTTTATCTATATCTCATTATCTCTACCTCTCTCTCTCTCTTATTCACTCCATCTCTCCTGCTCTCTGTCTACCTCTTTTTTTATCTCTATTTTTCTTAATCTCCCTCTATCTATATCTCTCCCTTTCTATATATTGAGATCTCTCTCCCCCTCTCCCTCTCTCTCCCTCTCCCTCTCTACTTATCCTCATCTCACTCTCCTCCTCTACTTATAAATATAAGGGGGTGCAGTTGGTTAGAGGGGTGCACCAGTTCCAGTGGTGCACCTGCACCAATAGGGCAATCCAACTCCAATGGGGCATTCCAGGGTGTTCTGGGGTCACACCAAGGATGCACTAAGGCTACACTAGGGCATTCCAGAGGTGAATTGGGGTTGCACCAGGGACCAAAATAGAGTATCCAGGGGAGCACTAGGGGTGTTCTAGGTGCACTAGGGGTTACACCAAAGTGCAGAATAAAATTGTTCTAGGGGAGCACCAAGGGTGTTCTAGGTGTACCAAGGGTTGCACTGGGGTTCAGGACAGGGTACAAAACAAGGTTCCAAAGTGAGCACTGGGACAGGTTAGTACCACAACCAAGTCCATGGGTGGAACCAAAGGAGGGTCATCATGATATTGGAAGGATGTGGTATTCTCTTATGTACAAGGTATTGTGATGGATTCTCAAGGCTAAGTAAGGGGGAACCATGTGTGGTAATGGTTCCCCAAGCCAAAATTGGAAAGGTGGAAAATGGGGGATCTGCGATAAAATAGGATGCTTCCTACGGTTTCTGGGGATTCAAACAAATAAATCTTATAGGGGAATGAGAGTACCTTGTTGTTGTTTAATATAATTTTCTACAAGGAGGGAAATAGAACTGGGGTTCAAGGTGCAACCAGAAACAAGCTCCTTTAAGGTTGTCAACTCACCAACCAAGGAAGTAACTGGTGTTGTTAGAGACATACTAGTGAAAGTCCATGTGTGGCAAGGCCACATAGATCTTATGGCCATTGAAATAGATGAATTTGAACTAATATTGGGGCAAGAATTTTTGAGGTTTGGCAGAGTTGCAGTGATTCCTCACCTGGAGTCTTTGGTGTTTTTGGATCCTAAGTAGACATGCATGGTTAAAACCACATAGAGAAGATAGTCCAGGAAGATTTAGGTGGTCTCATCTTTGAGCATGAAGAAAGTAGTGAAGAGGAAGAATGAGGAACCCATTTTTATAGCTACACTACTTGGGGGTTGGAATGAATTGGACGAGGTGTAGGAGACACAAGTCCCAAAAAAAGTAGAGGAGATCATCATTGAATTTGAGGATGTGATGCCATTGAAATTACCTACACAACTTCCACCGAGGGGGGCAATGGATCATAAGATTGAGCTAGAATTGAGGGTAAGGCCTCTAGCCCAAGCACTATACAAGTTGTTTGGTCCAAAAATGGTTGAACTTATGAAACAATTGGAGGAACTGTTGGAAGTGAGGTACATCAGACCATCCCGTTCTCCATATGGGGCACCTATTTTGTTCCAAAAAAAGAAGGATGGGACATTGAGGTAATGTGTGGTGGACTTCAAGGCCCTCAATAAGTTGACCATAAAGAACAAATATCCCCTACCTCTAATTGTAGACTTATTTGATCGCTTGTTTGGGGTAAGGGTTTTCAGTAAACTTGATCTGAAGCAGGGATATTATCAAGTGAGGATAACACCTGGGGATGAAGAGAAAGTTGCATGTGTGACCAGGTACGGGTCATACGAGTTCATGGTGATGTCCTTTGGGTTTTGCAGTGCACCGAATACATTTTTCAAACTCATGAATGATGTGTTCATGCCATTCTTAGATAAGTTTATTGTAGTGTATTTGGATGATATATTGGTCTACAACAAGAATATGGAAGAGCACAAGCAATACTTGGTAGGGGTTTTTGAGTTACTATGGGAGCACAAGCTTTTTGTCAAGAAAGAGAAATGTGTTTTTTCTTAGGAAGAGGTACACTTATTGGGGAACATCATTGGAAAAGGGAAGATCAGACTAGATTAAGAGAAACTAAGGGAAATAAGGGATTGGGAGCCTTTACAAAATGTCCATGAGGTGAGGCAGTTTTTAGGTGTGGAAAATCACTACAAGAGGTTTGTTGATGGGTACTCAAAGTGTGCCACTCATCTAACCGATCTTCTCAAGAAGGACAAGAAATGGAAGTGGATAGACAAGTGCCAAGAAAATTTTGAGACACTCAAGGAAAGACTCACTACATCACCTATACTAACATTGCTTGATTTCACAATACCTTTTGAGATGCAGAGTGATGCTTCAAACTGTGATGTTGGAGGGGTGTGTAGGATGGACATCCAGTAGCCTATGAGTCAAGGAAGTTGAAGGATAGGGAAAAGAACTACCTTGCCCATGAGAAGGAAATGACTAGGACCATTCATTATCTTGGGACTTGGAGACACTATATTTTGGGAACATAGTTTGTGGTGAAGACAAACAATGTTTCTTCAACATATTTTAAGACTCAAGCAAATTTCACTCCAAAGCAAACTAGATGGCGAGAGTTCTTGGCAGAGTTTGATCTTGAGATCCTCTACAAACTAGGGAAGAATAATGTTGTAGCGGGTTCTCTAAGTAGGAAGGCTCAGTTAGTTGCATTACATGAAGTGGTGCCAAAGGAAGAAGATCTAGGGGAGAGCCAAGTGGTACTATTTGATGAGGTATTTGAATCCATAAAGGAAAGACTGGAGATGGATCTTTAGGTAGCAGAGCTTTTCAAGCAAGCAAAGGAATGGAGGACTTGAAAGTTCAATATAAAGGATGGATTGTTGGTATTCACCCAGGATTGAGTCACTTGAGGAGGGAAATTCTTAGTGAGTGTCATGAAAGTTAGTGGGCTTGGCACCTAGGGAAGAAGAGGACCCTCACATTTCTTGAAAGGGGCTTTTACTGGCCAAAGATGAGGCGAGATGTTGATGAGTAATTCATAAGTTGTCTCATATTCCAACAGGACAAGGTTGTGACGAAGCCTCTAAGAGGTTTTCTCTAGCCCTTAATCATTCCAGTTAGACCATGGGAAAGTGTGGGTATGGATTTAATAATAGGATTGCTTGAGGTGGATGGGTTCCACAGTATAATGGTGGTTGCTGAAAAATTCTCAAAGTATGCCATATTTGTACCATGCAAGGCACCGTGCAAGGTAGAGGATACAACAAACCACTTTTTCAAGAATATTGTGAAGTACTAGGGTGTTCCACTTAGTATCATCAATGATAGGGATGCCCTTTTATCCAGTATATTTTGGAATAAGTTTTTTAAAATAATGGGGATAAAGTTTCCCATGTCTACCAGTCATCATCCAAAAACAAATGGATAGACTGAAAGGATAAATGGGATCTTGGAGGATTATCTTAGGCACTTTGTTTGGTCAAACCAATCCAATTGGCTATGCTTATTGGATCTAGCACAATTTAGCTACAACATGCAGAAGAGTGCATTGAGTCAGTATTCTCCATTTGAATTAGCTATAGGGCAGCAACCACTTTCTCCTCACACAGTGTTGAGTGGATACTTGGGATAGTGTCTAGGTGTAAGGGATAGATTAAAGGATTGGTAGGACCGGGTTGATCTTGCAAGGCACAACTTGTTCAAAGATGTAGAAATGATGAAGTATGAAAAAAAAGGGAGGATGCATTTGGAATTGAAGGTTGGTAACAAGGTCTTCTTAAAAATGGATCTGGTTCAGTTTAGACCTCCCAAGGGGTTGAGTCCAACATTGGCTCAAAGGTATGATGGGCCTTACACAATGATAGAGAAGGTTGGTAAGGTTGCATATAAATTGAAGTTTCCAACACATATGAGGGTTCATGATGTTTTCCATGTTAGTCAGCTCTATCCATATCATGAGGATAAAGAGGACAACAACAAAAATGTGCTAACAAAGGGGCTAGCAAATGTGGTGGATAGGCCAGGCTTGGAGGTGCAAGAGGTGATTGCTGTTAGGGAGAGAGGATTTGGAAATAGAAAATGGAAGGAATTCTTGGTTCATTGGCAAGGCCAAACTAGAGATGAGGCATCATGGGAAAGAGCTAAGAGTTTGTGGAAGTACGAAGACAAGGTGTTGGAGTTCTTGGAGAAGGACTCCACCACTCCCTTTTTATTACTTAGAGAAGAAGTGGGTACCTATGCATCAGTGTACGAGATAGTGGTGCCGATGTCAGGGATGTCGCATGATTTAAAGTGGAGGAGGATATAAGGGGGTGATGTTGGTTGGAGGGGCACACCAGTTCTAGTGGGGTGTTCTAGGGGTACACTTGCAACAACAAGGCGTTCAAGCTCCAATGGGGCGTCTTAGGGGCATCTAGAGTAGTGTTCTAGGGTGTTCTATAGTCACACCAGGGGTGCACTAGATTGTTCTAGGGGTGCACCAAGGTTGCACCAGGGTCGCACCAGGGGTGCATAAGGCCATTCCAGGGGTGCACCAAGGTTGCACCAGGGGTCACACTAGGGACCATAACAGAGTATCCAAGGGAGCACCAGGGGTGTTACAAGTGCACTAGGGGTTGCAACAAAGTGTAGAACAAGGTTGTTCTAGGGGAGCACCAAGGGTTGCATCAGGGTTTAGCACAGGGTCCGGAATAGGGTTCCAAAGTGAGCACCAAGACATGTTGGTGATGGGTTTAGTTATTAGCCTATTTTCTATTTTTTTTATGCATACTTTTAGACACTATTAACCAATCATTTTAGACAATACTCTTATGCTATGCTATCTTTTGATGTTTATTATACAACCTTGGACTTAAATCATAATAATGGAAATATGGTTATAGTATAGTAGCATTGCATAGTTTATATGTGAGTATGTATGAAATGTGGATGGGATTCTATGTTTAATTATGATAGTTAGCTTTGTGTATATTTTTTGTGGATTAACCTCTTGCAGCTCAAAAATGAATTGTGGCCCATAGCAATTAGAAGATGTAACCCACAATAAAAGGAAGACTGGGACAATTGAACAAGGGAAGTGTTAGATCAAGCTGAATGTAATAACTACCGTATGAAGACACCTGGTGGAGTTGAACATGCATCATTATGAAAAGTTAATGAAGCATTGGAGAAGAAGTACTCTTTTGTTGATAGTATTCTGAATAAGTATTTATTTTTTAACATGCAAGTCTATTTTATAGAGTTTTAGTTCTATTAGAACTCTTCTTTCTTTTCAGTTATAGTTTGAACAATTCAATCTTAACTATATACTTTGATATCTAGGAGTGGTAGTTAATAATTACAATTAGTTGTTGCTTACAATAAAACTCCCATGTGCTTGTATATAGCTGGTGGTTGAGTCCTTAGATAAGTTAGTTGATTTTAGTATTTTCACTATTAGTTACTTTTCAAGTTCAATTATTATCTATAGACATGTTAGTTATTTAGAATGATTTCATTGAATACAATTTGCGAAGAATATTTTGTATAATCTTTTGTGATGCGTAATGAATGAAGTTCAAATTCACATGGATGCGTATAATCTGACATTTCAATTTGGTTCTAGTTAAGTGAAGACAACCACTTGAGCAGGGCACTCAAGGTAACTATTCTTCACTCCATTTATAGTTGTTTTATGTCTAATTAGTGGTTATTTATGTTCATCATTGTTTCATACATTACATGCAAGTTAGAATAGATTTTCATACTTTGAGTATCAGTAATGAATGTTCATGAGAATGTGTGCATTTGGTTAATCTATAGTACTCTGGAGGTTAGAATAAGTTTAGTTGCTAGTTTGAGTAGTTTTCAGTTAGTTTAGTAATTCTTTATTAGCATCAGTTCAGTTATAGGTTAAGTTGTAGGCACCTATAGCCATTAGCTCCAATTTGTTTCTTTAACTGATATGCAATTTTTCAAATTTCCAGCAAGTAGAACACTTAGAATAGGATAACTCAGACAACCTCAAGTCTCTGAAGGCACATACAAGGCAACACCATCACAAGTTTATAAGCCTTGGGTTGACACTTTAATGTGGTCTTTACAATGTTGAGTAGATTGTTCAACTAAATATACCTCTAAATTGTGTAGGTTCTACCAAGTTTACAATACATTAGTTTAGACTCTATAGTTAGTACCACAACCAAGTCCATCGGTGGAACCAAAGGAGGGTTATCATGATATTGGAAGGATGTGGTATTCTTCTATGTGTATTAAAGTGAATGACACGTCTTATGTCTACAAGTTGCAAATTCTTCACCATTGATCTTTCTAAATCTAATGGCTATAGGGTGATTCCAGAGGTTTAAGTTGGGAAGCCCATCGCTCTGTGCATGTCATTATAGAATGCAACTACAACCATACATCAAATGTTCATCCAACGGTTGAAACTTGAGTAATTTATTATATTAACTTTAAAAATAAACATTAATCACTTGACAGTTGACAGCAGGCCTGGAATTTGATGGTCTATTAAATATTTGACCATTTTTCAATTTTAGACCGTATATTGTAGCTATAAAATTTATTAGACCATATAGTTTAACTTGCTATATTTTTATTAAACCATAAAAAATTATTATATAGTATTTTAATTTATAATATATATCATTTTATAATTTTTATTATAAAAAGAGAATAGAATATAACTTTTTTGAATATTTTGAATATGAATTTAGAAACTTTTGACTTTTTTTATAATATTAATAGCTATCATTTTTTATATTAATATATGTGATTTATAATATTATTATAAAAATATATATTAATTTAGAATCTTTTCAAAATAAAACATAATTATTTTTAATTTTTAGAATATATTTAACAAGATTTATTTTTAATACGATTTTATAAACTTTTTTTAATTGTTAATTATAACAGTAGATTTTTATATTTATCACTAATAATTATCATTGTTTTCTAATTTTTCAAGATCTTCCATTTATAAAAGATTTTATATAAAAACTCGTAAATTAAACAATTTTTTTTATAAGCATTTAAATGACCAAACCGTCATAAAATTTTCATATTGATTGTTTGCTATTGTCATAATCTTAAGTTTTAATCGTTGATCTTTCTAAATCTAACAGTTATAGGGTAATTGTGGAGGTTTAAATTGGGAAGGCCATCGCTCTCTTCATTTCATTACAGAATGTAACTACAACCATACATCAAATGTTCATCCAACGGTTGAACTTGAAACTTGAGTAACCATGAATTCTCAAGTGCATATTGCATAGAGTATATTACTTAATTTCTAAAAAGAAAAAAAACTGATTTGAATATATTAAATTATTAATAGACACTGAAGTTCCGAACTCAGAAAACAACTCTTTACGCTTAAACGTAAATGAATAACGAAGATTCAAGGAATCAAGATTCAAGAATAACACAACACAACCATTTATTTTATTGCAACTGAATTTCAATGTCACATTATTACATATCTTTTTACAAACGAGTAGCACTATAGCTCCTGTTTTGTATAAATAACAATTGTTAGTGTGTCACTTTAGTACTTTACATAGACAAAATTTAATAATTTATTCCAAGTTGTTGGTCATTACAATGGATTATAAATTGATTGCAATTTCCAAGCTTTGTTGCTGAAAACCTAATACACATCCATCTCTAAAAGTAAATGTGGCTCTGAAAATAAATTCATGATTCCAAACTTCTGCTGGTGGATTTGCCAACCATGTTGGGCAAAGGGGGTTCCAATCACTCCTGGGGAAATGGGAGCTGTGAAGATACAAAATGTACTTATCCCCTTCGAAAACCAGAGTCGTACAGAAGATGAAAAACAAATGTCTCTTTGAAAATAAATGCATGGGGCTTGCCTGGCCAACCATGCTGGGGAAATGGGAGCTATTAGAATACAGAAGGAGAAACAAATCTACTCCCAACTTTTACCTGCAGCCTTTATGCATTCAGATAACAATTATCTCCATCAGAACTCCTCATCTTGGTTCAAAACCCATCTGAAAATTCAGGTTAACCAAATCAACTTCTTTCCAATTCCACCCATTCTGAACTTGAAGGAAATTCGTCTTTTACTGATTACTCTGTAACTACATAATTGTAGGTAGGATAATTTATAGTATCCCGAATACTGCATCATCTTCTTCATGAATCCTTATTAACCCTAGAAAATAAAAACCCTTATGGCACTATCTACTAATCACTGAATCATTAATACTATCCCTATTTATGGGCCACCAGTGTTGCTATCAGCCTGTATAATTAAAATTTCTAATTTGATTGACGTCTTGCTATGTGCCAACTTGAACTCTACCTCAAGCTAACAAGCTGTCAAAATCACTCATTCAAACGATATGAAATCATTACAAATCTTGTTTCATTAAAGCTATGAGTTGTCCAAGAAATTGCTTCGTATGTTCATATCACATATGGCATTAATTGCCGCCACTGCCACTGCCAACCACACTTTCTTCAAAAAGATTGAGAATTTAAACGAAATGAAATGTACAACATCGAGATTTGAGGCATTGAAAAGAGTGAATGAGCGATGAATTAATCTGAACACAAAGTCTCAAAGATGAAAAAATAAGCATTCTGAATTTGACCTAACACTAACAGATAAACATTGAACAATTATCATGAAGAAACACAATTCATTCATAATTAAAAGGAAGCATTGATAAATACAAAGATTTATAAATCTATTATTTTATCTCTCTAATGCCAAAAATGTGGTTTCACAGACCTGTCACCTCATACCTTGTACAATCAAAATTCAAAAAGCGCTCAAAAGCTGAAACTACGCCCCCTTATCATTATGTGTCACAAATTCACAATTCACTAAAGGATTCGTGTATGTTGTTAAACAGCTAGAGGTTTCGAGACTCTGTACAGTTCCAACTGCATTTCCATAACAAAATTATGAAATTCAACGCGTTCTTCTTCTTCTTCTAAAACAAAAATACCCTGTTGTACTCGGCATAGCTGGTTTTCTCTTTCCACGCCACTGAACGTAGCTAGGAAATGATGTCGAGTTGCTCTTCTTCAGGCCAATTCAAGTTTGGTTGCATGAAGGCCATAATTTCATCTTCCCATACCTTAATATCGGCTAGAAGTACCATTTTGAGGAAACTCTGAGTATGGAGTTCAAAATGTTGCCACCTTTCCTCGTATGCAGGCTCACTTAACTTTACCAGCAGGAAGTGACAATCTGCTACTAAATCCGTTTCTCCAAACTCCTTAATACCTTATTTAAGATCTATCCTTTCAGAGGATTTAAAAGATTATGTTAAATCTATCCAGTTGGTGTTTGAGAAGACATCCTTTAATGGCATCGTACAATTCATTAAATGAGTTATCACTTTGAAAGTTGTGCATCCCGCCGAGGTCACCCAATCGCTGAGAAACATAACTTTATAACCATTTGTACGGTAATAAAATCTCAACCATTGATTTCTAGAAATCTAACGGTTCTAGTGATATTTCAGAGGTTTCAAATAGCAAGTCTAGTACTTTAGAGATTTACTTCCGGAATGCAACTACAATCGTCCATCGAACGACCCATATGATTTTTATTTCGCCACTGGATTTTTTTATTATTTTGAGATTCATTTTAATTCGCTAATAAAGATATACTTTTTGCTTTGAAAAAAGGTTTTAATCGCCAATGGAAAAAAAATTCTGGTTTGAAAAACGGGTTTATTCGCCAATGAAAAATATTTTATTCAATTTAAAAAAATTGCAATTCGCCACAGTTTTCCATAGACTTCCAGGGATTATAAAAGATTCGCCAATGGGGATTATTTTTTTTTCTCGAAAAAGGAAAAAAATTGCCAATAAAATTAATATTTTTCATTGAGAAGTATACAGGATTCGCCAAGATTTTACACCTACGCCGAGGGAGGGGTTTCTTAAAGTTATCCATGCTCTAGACCATAAATTTTGGGTGTTGGGTAACACCGATCACGCACGCTCAACTTTTTAAATAACTACTTTTACAAGACTTTTCAATTTATCATGACAACTTTAATGTAATCAGATTCAACCTTCCTTCGACAAAACTCTACATAACCATTTCAAGCACCTTGAAAATATCTTATTTGCCAACAAACCAAAATTTTCACTATATCTTTCAACTTACATTTAGACTCAACATCAACTTACGAAATTTTGTGATAAATTTACTTATTGAACTTGACTCATCAATTTGACACAAACTCTTGACTTGGCTTGGACATTTGATTCTTTGACATCAATTTTATATCTGCAACAAAAAACCTATCATATTCTGATCATAACTTTTCACTTATCAAAAATATTTTTTCAAAATGATTTTCATGGTTTGATGCTCCTCATTTCTAGCTTTCCAAAACATTTTGAATTTCTCAATTTCATTGAGAAACGAGAAAGTTATGGGCATTTTATTGGACTAGATTTTGTTATGTCAGCAACCTTCACAGTGACGCCTTCTTTTAAGAAATCTTCACACACCAATCATTATATGGTGACTCATCCAACAGTGATGACCCAAGTTTATACAAAGAACAAAAAAAATGCTAACAACAACTAGTCACTCAATAGATCTTAAGCACTTATCTCAGTCACACAGGCTGATGAATTTCTGATAGCACAACTATGGTTCATTTTTGCAATATGTAGGCTCCTCATAATGCTAATGGAAACTCTTTCTCAAATGACACCTCTTCTCAGCCACAATAGCAATGATGTGAACTTACAATCTATAGCTCTCCATTGGTCAACTGAATCACCAAATCTTATACTTTGCTTAGCAACGATGTTTTTCAAGTTCCAATTTGCATTTGAGAAACAAATCTTCCTACATACCTTTTCATTTGTAGAAATTGACTTCCTGAATGGGGCAGCTTTAACTTCATGATTAACGTCTTTGGCTTTACAACAAATCTCTTTATGCTTGAACTAGCAGCAACACCAATCTCTATTCTTTCCAGATTTCATCAATCTCTATCACTAGGCAACAGTCTACTTCATAATGTTGTATAGAAATTCTGTAGTAGGAGATTTAATCACAGGGGTTGGCTTTTCCAGTAGTAGCAGCGGTATCCTCTTTAATGGTGGCTTGACTGGTGATAAAAAAGCTCTTCCCTCTTGACACACCGATCTGCAACTTCACACAAACCCTACGCAAAAAACTGTGATTAGAAATTAATGCTCACTGTGGGCTTTTTCAGATCTGCGTCCTCCCCTTTGTGATTCCTCCATTTAGCAGCATCTAAACTCTTTGTCACACAAACCACACCACCTTCTATTTCGACAAATACCGTGAGCCAAAATCAAGATCTATCTGCTACAGTTGGAATGACCTATAATGAAGCAACGGTCTTTTCTTTCATTCACGATCCTTATAAAAACACTATGACTTTAGCAACAACTAGACTGAACTTGGAAATTTCAATCCTTTCAGCACATGCAGCTCCCTCGATCTTTGGCTTCTTTGGCAGCCTTCTGCTCATGACATCTTCAGAATCTTCTACCATACGCTCTGATACCAAATGATGAAAGCAGAACCGTGGGCCATAAATCTAGACCCAAATAATAAAGAATCTTGAAAATACAATTCAAATTTATGAGAGATTATTCTCATACAACCTCCCATGTCCTACATCCTGCATAATGGTCCCTTAATATAATATAAGGTGACCATAACAAACATTTTAAGATAGGAAATTAGTTCTAACTATTTCCTCAACTAAGTGCTACAACATCTCCCTTACTATCTCCTATGATTTCTTCATATATTCTCCATGATTTTCTCAACAATTTCCATCCCTTTATTTACTCAATTCTCTCCATCTCTTATTCCTACGTAGACTTCTAGAATTTGTCTAGTACAAAATATGAAATATTCTCACATTCCCTCTTAACACTTATTTGTAATTTTCATCTTTTTCACATTTTTATCTTTTGATCCTTTGGCCTTTGTGTTTGTGTCTCGTTGTGTAGATGCTCCTGCATCATAACGACAACCTATCACTTTTTGGCACCATTGTCGAGGAAAGATTTCTTGCTTGAGTTTTAATAGGAGATGCCTTGAATACCTCTTTTTAGGCTAAAATACCACCCTCTTGGCTTCCTTTTCTGCATGGTCAGGAAAAAAGGCCCTCACGAAAGATTTATACCAAAGACCCCCCCAAAATATGTTCCAATCATACATAGGTAATCCCAAAGCTCAGAGGACTACTCCATTGACAAAATACTTGAGCCTAGTCCACCTGATGCTTTTCATTATCTTCCCGAAGATCATCCAGTAGAACAACCCATCATCAAAGAAATTATCTTGGAGGAACGTATTCCTTTGAACATCATGGGTGATTGAAGGCCTGAGCCTAACTGAAATAATGCCAATCGTAATAACAATGATCCTCACCCACCTAGAACGTTCACGTATCCTATTACTCTAGATGCATTTGATGATACCACAATGAAGAATATCTCTCCAGCTTTCCTGCCAACTTTTCGTGGTTTGTGCTCAGAAGACCTGGACCAATTTCTTTTCGAATTCAAGGTCCTCTGTCAAACTTATGGCTACAAAAATGATAACCAAAAACTAAAGTTGTTTCCTTCTACCTTAAAGGATATGACCATGCATTGGTTTATGGGCTTATCTTCAGGGTCTATTACATCTTGGTAGTCACTCCAAAATATGATGATCCTAGTAGTCCACTCATAACTGTTACAATTAATAAGGTAGCAATACCGAATGCATTAGTGGATTTAGGAGCAACCATTAACGTAATGACTGTGGATGTGATGGAAAAATTAGATCTTACCGATTTATGTCCCACAACTACAATCTAACAGATGGAAAATTAGTCCATAGCTATTCTAAAGGGTGTTATTGAAAACATCCTTGTCAAAGTGGATGGATGGGAGTACCTAGTTGAATTTCAAGTCATTCAGTCGCTTACACCCAAAGATAGCTATCCAATAATTCTTGGAAGACCATGGTTGGCCACTGTCGTAGCTAAAATTGATTGTAGAGGAGGAATGGCCATTTATCATGGTCCAGATAGTAAACGTTTATTCTTGTATCCTCTTGCTAAACCCATTGAATATAACAAAGTCTGGGTTGATGAACCAAAAGATGTTAATAGTCGAGACAGTTTGGCCTTTAACCATGGTAGTCATTAAACAACATGGAGAAGAATTAGAGGATGAGTTAGTAAGTGATGTTGAGAATCTTGCCATAGGTTCAAGTGACGAGGAAATGGTCGATACTCTGAAACTTCTGGGGCAACCGATTGACGTACATGGGATGGAACAAAATTATACTACTATAGGAATGCCATGTCCTTTGGCTAATATGATTCCTAGAACTAGATATTTTTTTGAGGATATTACTAGATTTCATTGACTAATACGTCATAGATTTCCCCTCAATACCTTGTTTATACCAATTTATACGCTCACTTCAGCCCATTCGAGAACGAAATCAATCATGTTGCTGCCGGGTAAAACCTTAAACATCAATAGTTGGCTGATAGAAGTAGAGGAGGATATATTATTTAATGTGTTGGTAAAGCGATCTAAAGATTTTTCTTGGGACTACCTAGACATGAGGGGAATCCATCCAAGTGTCTATACACATCACATTTATATTGATCCTAACATAAGACCTATACACCATCCACAAAGAAGACTCAATCTTGCACTAAAGGATCTTGTTAAAGTGGAAATTGAGAAACTTCTCCGAGCAGGGTTTATTTATCCCATCTTTGACAGTAAGTGGGTGTCACCTATGGTTGTAGTGCCAAAGAAAAATGGGAAATGGAAAATCTATGTAGATTATAGAGAACTCAATAAAGCCACTCATAGAGATTATTTTCCCTTACCATTTGTGGACCAGGTTCTGGACAATTTGGCTAGGAGGAAATATTTCTCCTTTTTGGATGGATTTAGCGGTTACAACCAGATTGAAGTAGCACCAAAAGACCAAGATAAGACAACGTTTACTTGTCCATGGGGCACATTTTCATATTGTGTTTTTCCTTTTGGACTCTGTAACGCTCTTGCAACTTTTCAAAGAGCCATTTTGGCTATATTTGCTAAACTTGTCAATGACTGTGTAGAAGTCTATATGGACGACTTCAGTGTCTTTGGTTCAACCTATAATGAAGCCATTCAGAACTTGGATAAAGTTTTATAGGTTTGCGAGGATCACCTTCTATCCCTTAGCCACAAAAAGTGTTTAATAATGGTGGAACAAGGAATAGTCTTAGGTCATCATATCTCCTCGGAGAGAATAAAGGTTGATCCCAAGAAAATTCAGGTCATTCAATAGATGACTACTCCTTAGACACAAATGGATGTTCGAAGTTTCCTTGGGCATGCTGGTTATTATCAGAGGTTTATAGAAGCCTTTAGTAAGATAGTTGCCCCTATGTTTTCTCTTCTCCAGAATGATACAAAGTTTAACTAGATACCTGAGTGTCAATTATCATTCAAAACCATAAAGCAAAAGCTTGTCTCTAATCCTATCCTGCGTGGGCCAAACTGGAATCTTCCATTCCATATCTATGTCGATGCCTCAGATGACACAATTGGTGCAGTATTGGGGCAAGAAGATGAGAATGGGGGTAAATATGCTATCTATTTTATTAGTAAAAACCTAACATCCACTGAGAAAAACTACACTACTATGGAAAAAGAATTCTTGGCTGTGGTTCATGCCATTAAAAAGTTCTACCATTACATTACAGGATTTAAAGTTATAGTCTATACAGATCACTCAACTGTAAAATATCTAATGAATAAGCTTGTAGTTAATAGTCAAATAATAAGGTGGTTACTACTCCTTCAGGAGTTCAATCTAACAATACTTGACAAGCCAGGAAGATTGGTGGTAGACTTTCTATCTTGAATTAAACAAGAAGATGGTGATTGTGCACCGGTTCAAGATGAGTTCCCAGATGAAAATCTATTTTCTATTTCTGTAAAGACACCTTGGTTCGCTGACATTGCCAACTATTTAGCTGCTTCCAAAATACCTCCTATTTTTACACCAAAACAAAGGAAGTGACTTATCAGGGAGAGTGCACCATTTAAATGGATTAATGGGATTTTATTCCGTTGTGAACCTGATATGGTCTTGAGAAGATGTGTCAGGGCTGATGAAACTTATAGTATCCCGAGGGCTTGTCACAATGATCCTTTTGGGGGTCATTACTCTGGAAAGAGAGCTTCTCATAAAATTTTAGGCGTTGGATATTATTGGCCTTGAATGCATAAAGATGTTAAAAAGTATATTCATCATTGTGATGAATGACAAAGGGTGGGAAGACCTACACCTTCTGCTAAAATTCCTTTACAGCCTCAAGTAGTCCTTGAACCATTTAAAAAATGGGGATTGGATTTTATTGGTCCCATAGACCCTTCCTCCCAAGGGAAATAATATATCCTTGTCTGCACTAACTACCTGACGAAATGGGAAAAATTTTAGGCCCTACGAGTTGCTAGAGATAAACAAGTTGCTGACTTCCTCTATAATAAAATTTTCCTTTGATTTGGAGCCCCTCGAACCATCGTTATAGATCAAGGACCCCAATTCATGTCCAAAGTTCTTCTGGCATTTACGTACCATTTTTTAGGTCAGTCACAAAAAGTCGTCTCCCTATCACCCACATGCAAATGGCCAAGTAGAAGTAACTAATAGGGAGTTAGAAAAAATATTGACAAAAATGGTTTCTTTTTCCAATTGAGTTTGAACTCCAAACTCTATGAACAACTATGGAGTTGGGTCTACATCTGAAACGAGCCCAAGTGGAACGAGTTTTACAGTTAAGTGAGTTGGATGAACTTCGTTTAGATGTCGTCCACCAAATTGAGCTGGTTCAACATCAACAGAAAATTTGGCATAAAAAATGCATTAAAGAGAGAGAGTTCCATAATGGTGACTAGGATTTGCTATTTGATTCCAGGTATAAAGACCACAAAGGGAAACTCGGAATTCATTGGCTGGGGCCTTATAAAACTTCTGAAGTTTTCTCAAATGGCACAGTCCAGCTGAAACCCATTGATGGTGACACACAAACTCTCTTAGTTAATGGTCATCGCCTACGTATCTACCATAAGCTTGTCAACAAAGAAGAATTTACAAAATTGGTAGAGATGCAGGGAGAAATCCAATGCATTGACTCTGCTAAGGTAGAGTCCTTTTAAGTATTAAAAAAATAAAAAATAAAAAATATAATAATGTTGAAAAATTGCAATAAAAAGACATGTGTACCAGTTTGTTTCAAAGCATTTCTCATTAGTTCTTATTTTTGGACTTAACTACCTATTGTCCCCATTTTGTAGGACCTCTCATGAAGATTGAAACAACTTTTGGAGCACCTTTCCAAGATGCTCCAGAATTTGACGGTCCAGATGCCCTGTGCTCTGGAACTTGTGGACTTTTATGCCTAGATGCTCTGGAACTTGCATCTCAACTCATTACGCTAGACGGTTGTTCCTGTGGAATGGTGATTGGTGGAGAAAAGATCCTGAAGTTCGAGTTCATTCATACATATCCATTTTTCTTCTTTTTTGGTTGCATCTTTCGACGATGCTCTGGAATCTTCCTTCGATTGCTGCTCCAGTTGCATCTTGTGACGATGCTTTGAAACCTTCCTTCGGTTGCTGCTCTTGCTGCATCTTGCGTCAATGTTCTAGAATCTTCCTTTGGTTGTTGATCCGGCTACATCTTGCGATGATGCTCCAGAACCTTCTTTCAGTTGTTGATCCAACTGCATCTTTCGGCGATGCTCCAAAACTTTTTCATCTTCTACGTTTCGAATGCATGCCATCAAGCATGCTTTGGAACTTAGTCATGAGTTTCGAGCACATGTTCAAAAACGTGCTTCAGAACTTATCCATCTTCATTCGGCCACCTCTTTCTATGAAATTTGAAATCCTCCCGATGCTTTGATTGTCAAAACTCGGTACACACGCCTTCTTCCTTTGGTTGTTTTTAAAAGTTTCTTTTTCCATCATAATTAAAATCTGCCATCTTTTCATCATAAATGAATCCACCATGATAGCCTATCCTCATCGATGACTCTGTTATTCACAAGCTTCCTCATTCATGTCACAATAAATATGCTATCACCTCAACCAATACGATTTCATCAACCTGTTAAATCGGTAAAGGTATGAAATCTTCAGGTGATCATAAAATGTAAGTAAGTACAATTTTTGCTTTAAGTAAGTAGTTATTTTTGAATGAGGTGTAATTAATTGGCATGAGGTCTTCCTTCCTAATTTAGTAACTTGAGCCACTCCGCAATTAATTGCTAGTATGACACTCTTCTCACACACCTCCATGAAAATTATCATCATTGCAGAGTAAGCTCCGAGCAAAGACAAAATAAATAATCACTTCTTGATTATAATTTCAAAAATAAATTGTGCAAGCTTCTCACACTATTGAATTCTTCAGTGAAGTCATAGTTTGGAGATGAAAAATGGGGGGTGCAAAGAAGAAATCAGAGCCAGCTTCAACAGAGAAATTATTGGGATTGAGCAATATTTCTAATTTGTTCGAAGAAGTAGGATGGTTAGAAATCATCAAAAATTTTGAGGGCTATAATGAAAAGCTGGTGAATGCATTTGCAGAGAATTATTCCAATGGTCAAGTAACACTCCATGGGAAGCACTTTAAGGTAAGTCCAAAAATCATCTCACCTCTCTGGGTTAAATAATTCTGGCATTAAATTGTCTGAAACATCTCAAATTACATACCAAAAAGTATCAGAGTTATTTCTTAGAGAGGTGGACCCACAACCTATATTAGTTATCACTACTAGAGGGAAAATAAGGAGTTTCAAAGAACTTCTATACCGGATCCCTGGGGAACTGCGGTAGCATGGATTATAAAATATTTCACCTGGGAAGGCCAACTCACTACGGTGGTAGGACCTGCATTCCACATGCTAATTCATTTGCGTCATGGAAAAGAAAACCTTGCTCTTAGGGCTAATTTGTCAGACTTTTTTGAGTGATTCTGTAAATTCTTCTATAGAAATATATAAGATTGGTTCAAGGCCATTAAAACATCATGGGTTAATTCAACTGATTTGTAGTTATCATTTCCGTAAGAAACCTAAAAATAAGTGGGGATTTTTTTTGTGGAAATTTGAGAAGCCTATGCTCAAAAGAACATTAGAACCTGGGGAATATTCTAAACAGGTTCCTCCACCTTCCAGAGAAACTTCCCTCGAGGCTTCCAGAGCTCCTGAAGCCCAAATTCCCACAACCCCTGGTGAAGAAGTGACAAAGTCTATAATTGAGGAATTTAAAACTCCGGATCAGCCAAAAGATGTGGAGATTATTCACCCAAGTGTAGATAGTATACCCCTGAAGAAGAGGAAAAGAAGAACAATTAGTACTTACCAGAATGCCCCCCCTCTGAGGAGAAGTAAAAGACTATATTACGAGTTTACTGAAACCCCAGTGCCAAGTGTTGGAAGTAGATCAAAGAAGAAGAAATCCAAGAAGCAGAAAAAGCCCATAGACACCGTTGATCCTATTGGTGATGAAGAAATGGAAGGAATAGGGGAGAAAATTCATTAGTCCCTAGGAAATGAAACTTTTGTTGAGGAAAGGCCTTACCATCCAAAATGTGAAAAAGAAACCTTTGGTGATGGAATGCCTTCCCACATTGAATATGAAGAAGAAGTGTTTGCTGAGGAGATTCAAAGAATAAGAAAGGAGCAATCTCCACCTTCCATGGAGTTTGATGACAAAATTTTAGGAAGTTTATCTCCCCTTGTAAATAAAGCTGTTGAGACTATTGAAAATGAAGATGCCAATATAGAGTTGGAAAAATTGAGATTAGAAATTGATGAGTTAAAGAATCAACTACTTAGAAATGAGGAAAATATGGTACAACAAAAGGAGGAAATTATAGTACATACTATTGTAATTGAGAAATGAGATCAGGAAGCACGCAAAAGTTAAAACTACATATAGAAGAAAAAGATACATTTATTCATGAATTACAGAGATAAATTCAAAAGTTGACTCAAGAGAATAAGACTTATAATGCTAATCTTTCTGACAAAAATAAAGAAATTGAAATATTGAAAAAGAATTTTATGCTTATGTTTTCAGCTTTTGAGGAAGAAAAGAAAAAACAAAAAGAAGAATTAAATGCCTCTCTTAGTAAGATTGTGGAGTTAGAACAAGATTTGCAGGAAAGCACTGCTAAGCCAATGGTGGAATCAAAAGGAATTCAGATTGAGCTAGTTGTAATTGACTGGTTCCAAGTCTAAATTCCTCCATTATTGATGAAATAGATGGAAAGGTGCTATTTCTTAAGAGATGCTAAGATTGAGAACTACAGATTGAAAAAGGAGTTAGTATTACTGAAGGAGTCATTTCATAAGGCTTATAGGGGTAAATAGGATGCATGTCAGATAGCAGAATTTCTATTATCCAGTAGAAGACCATCAAGACTATATTCAATGTTTCTAAATGAGCAATGGTTAAGATGGAAGTTGCTAAGAATTTATAATGTTAAGATTTATGAACCCGATGACAAAGAATTTGTTAAAGTGTTTACAGAATCAACTCTTGAAGAGCAAGATATGCTGTGTGAGTTCTTTATTCATGATATTTTATTAGAAAACCATACTGATTTCTTTGTTAACCATTTTGTTGGAGAAGTGTAACTAAGATCTTTGCTATCTACCATGAGAAATCAAATTCATTGGCAAGAGCGCAATAGGGAATATGCTCAAGCAGAGAAAAATGTGGGTCTTCAAATAAGATCCCCTAACAGTAGACCTACAAATTTTAAGGCTACCTTTTTAGCTCTCATAGTGGATGAGAAAATGAAAGAAAGATATGATGAAAGCCTCCAAATTTGTTATAATCACTTCATGGAACATGGGCAGAAATTGATTGGTTCAGCTTGGCATGCCTGTGAGGAGAGATACACTCCTTTACCTGCATATTTAAAGAAAAGAGAAGTAATCTCCCCACTTAATATCAAATGGTTTTTCAGAAGGATAGATGCTTTGGCTAAAATCCTGAAAAACCTTAGGAAAAATTGGATAGGGATGAGATATAGACCACCCTTGTTACTCTTTCCACCTCCTTCTTTTCACATCAATACAGATAAAAATGATAAAATTTTCAATGAATGGTAGGAGGGAGTTGCTTTTCATAGAGGTTTCCTCCATGCACATATAGATTTTGATAAAACAACAAAGGATTTGTATGATCTTAGTGCTAAATATGAAGAATGGAACATAGGACAGGGATACAACCAAGGGGTAGGAGGACCTGCCAGTAATTAGGAAGGGGAGGAAATGATGAGGTAAAAATAACCTCATCATAATAACATAATAAAATCCTATTTCATAAATGCAAAACCCTGAGCCTTTACCAATTAATTAAATTTTAGGAGAAATAATTGCTTGTCTTTTAGAAGAAATTGTACAAACTTTATTTCTTTGTGGTTTATTGAAATATCTTACCAATGCATATTTAATGGGTTGTTTCAAGTATTTTGTAGGATAATAATCGGTCATTATGTAGTAGTTAGAAAGCGTTCCACTAGCACGGGCTCCAAAAAAGGTTAAAGATGTGCGCTTGAAGCCCGCTCCAAAACTTTAGGATAATGGACCAAAATTTCAGTTGCTATTAGTTTTAATTTCAGTTATGTTTTAAAGTTTAAAGAATTCATGGCTTGACTTGAGCCTCTTTAATATCTTCGTAATGGGTTTTAAAAGATATAAAAGTTTGTTTGTAATCTGTTATAGACTTTTTTAATGGTCATCTACACCATTTGAAATATAGGACTTAGTTAGAATTTTTCTATAATGATGCAATCTCTAGAAGCAAAAGATAGCAGGAAAATATAGTAATGTTATACTGTCAACTTATTTTCTGAGTTTCTATGAATAAATAGATTATTACGTATCATTTTCTGAGTTGTTGAAGTATGGATGAAAATTATTCTTAATGGAAGAACTTTCAAATTAGTTGTGTATGTGACCTGAGGATGAACTTAGTAACCTGTGAGCTGGCCACTCGAGGGAGAGTAGATAAAATAGATGAGTATTTCCTTTCTGTCATTTTTATTACATACATGATAATTACAAGTATAGTTACTTGCATATGTTAAATCTTGTAGCAGTCGTTAACACTGTTGCTGTCAAGTCTGAAGTTTCAGAGCACTTACTATATGCTATTCTTGTAGTAAGCTAGTTGTTGTGAGCCGTTTATTTACTGTATTTAATTAGATGTTTCCTAGTTTGTTTACAAGTTTTGCTACTTCTGTAGTTCATACGATTTTTAGTTTAATTGGTTCTATGCTTTCTTACTTAGTTATCATGTTTTCTAGGTTAGTCATTTTATGATTTTTAGTTTAATGTCCTCTCAACTTTCTTAAAATATACTATTTTCCAGTTAGATAGTTAGATGGACTTAGGTTTCATTAACAGTAGCTGCTCTAAAAAGAGAAAATTCTAAAGGAAATAGTCGAGTCTTCTTCTATTGCAAACTGCCTTGGACACTACCCGATCGACATATTGAACTTTTATCTTCTAAAGTAATGGGACCTAACGACAACCTATTAGTTTTCTACCAAGAATTTCTATAGAGAGTTTTAATTTTCTTCCCAACATAGATTTTTTTCTAGATCCCTAATATTTTCTTTTGGGTTCTTCATTGTTTACAACAATCCCAATTTAAAAATTGCAAAATTTTCTACAGATTTACAGAGGATTTCATTTCAACAGAAAATTTCATGAAAAGTTTCAAACACGACATTTTCAATTTTAACAAAACTCAAAAGCTTTATAATTTGCACAGGCAATCTTTTTCCATACAGTAATATAATCTAAGAAACTTTTCCTAAAATGAAATTAACTATAATAATAGAGGAACCTGATATCCAATGCTTGAGAGGATGTGAATTGATGCAGAGCCTCTTCCTTAGAACCAAGATTCTTCCTAATCAACCAGAGCTTCCTCCAGAAACAAACAAAATTCGAGAACACAAAGAACTTTCTCGAGACTATATTTTTTCCCCCAAAATTTCAACAACCGCATGCAATAACAAAACTTAATTTTTAAAACAACCTTTCCCCCACAAAATATCCTATTTTCCCTTCCGCGAAGAAGCTTCTCACCTCATATGGTTACAACGATTAATTTCTCCGTGAAATTATTTTTCCCAACAACCATCATTAATTTTTCCAAACACATGTTGAAAACAAAATATCTTTTAAAATCAAATTGCACCAAATCCTCAAGATATTTCTAGAAATTAAAACATTTAATAATTTCTAAAATACTTAGCATTTATAATTTAAACTTGATTCAACTAATTTAATTAATTAATAAAATAAATTTAATCCTAAGATTAAATTAATTTACCAATTAGATTAAATTAATTAATTAATTAAATTACAATCTTCTAACATAAAAACCTGATTAATTAAATAATCAACTAAAATATTTAAATCATTTATTTTTCTTTTACAAACTTTGCAGCATAAATAATATCAAGACAAAATTGAACATCATTATAGCAAAACATAACCAACTAAACCAACAACACACTATGACTAGGGTGGTGGCTTGACACATGAAATCTAGCTACTATCTCCCAATAACATTATTGTTGGGCAATGGACACGCTCAAACCTGTGAAACCAGGTGGAGTCGATGTCCTGTACCTGAAAACCTGCAAACCAAGCATATATCAAACATGCATATATATCATAATAGAACACACCGTGAAGAGAGAATCACGAAACCGTAGGGCACTCGCAAGTGAGTGGTACAATTTCATCCCCTTCACCAATACAATATCAAAAAATTGATGAATCTAACATCAATAATCTACTCAAGAGCATATAACAATATTAATTCAAATAACCACTATGCTAATCCAAAGTATGTCATAATAATAACATCAGAATTAAGTACCATCACATCATAATATAAAATCCACATCCCTCTAAAGTTAGCGATCAAAAAATAACCAAGTATCATAGTCTATCATAGTCAAGGTACTAACAGAAAACAAAGCATAACAAAAAGACACACTATCTGATACAAAGAGCAAAAATGGAGGGGTGCTACACAAATGGGATTTCAATATTTTATTCTCTTTCTCTTGTTGGTATGATAATTTTTTCAAAATTTTTTACCATGCTTCCTCCATCTTATTTGACCATGTGTTCATTTGGCCACTCATGAAATCTACATGAAGGATTGTAGATTCAAATGAGGTGGTGAAGATTGTCTGGTGTGAACTAGTTGCATTTGAATTTTTTAGGATTTCAACCAATGCTTGGAGTTTCGTTTTGTTATTTTCAATTTTAATTATTAGGTTTTCTTGTGTTTGAAGAAGATGTAAAGGAATAAATGGAGGAGTTTTTTGAGGGTTTGGTTTTCCTTACTCTTCATTAGGGGTTTCATAAATTAGTGAACTAGGGTTTGAAGTATTTTTAATTCTTGAAAATTATAAAGCATTGAATCAAAACAATTACATAATTGATATTTTATTCAATTTATATAGTTGAAAACCTAAAAAGACTACCTCCTGAACCTCATGAATGCCATAGCAGTATTGTGTTGGTGACTTTCTCATCTCAAAAATAAGTTTGCACTATTCTTTTCTTGTGTTTGGTCGCTAGAGAGAAAGGGGTTTAGGCTAAAATTTAGCTCAAACACTCTTATTTTTTGGATTTTATGATAGTCATAAATCAAGCATGTTATATCTTGGATGGACCAAAATGTGGTTGCACAAACACTTTTTGGTTGTGGCCACTTTTTGGTCCCCTATTTTTGTGTGCACGCCCATGCATATGACATATGTGGCATGAATAAATTTAGTAAAAATTGGAACACATGCGTTCCCAAATTGTGTTGATATATAGACTTGTGTCATGAATCAATATGGACATATATGTGTTATAGATCCAAAAGTGTTGTTGACATATAATCAAGGTAGTTATTAATGACAAGTTCGAAAGATAGTTCATAGTGTACTTGTAGGTAATTGATCAATGAAAGGCCACAAAATCATCAAAATGATCAATGAAAGGCCATAAAATCTCTAGGTGGTCAACATGCGATCTTTGGAGTTCATTGATGCATAGTAAAATAATTAAAATAAGTTTGGGAGTAGGCATGAATTATAGAATTATTGTTCTAAATTACATACTATATTATGACCATTTTAGATGGTCATCTACAATTACAGATATTTTCACATTTTGTTAATGACAGGCATTTATTGCAATCTCTTAAACTATTTTAAAGTACAAATTGTTATCAATTAGTTCTCACTAATCTTTTTCTTTAGGTGTGGGAAATTATTTTGTATTTATTGCTTTGTGGATCAATTTAACTATTCCTAATTAGTCTACCCGCCTATAGAAACCAATGACCTAATTATTTGAGTGAACTTCAAAAAAAATGTGTACAAAGTACTTTATCATCATAAATATAATATTCAAACTAAGTTTCAATTTATTCTCATTATATCATAATAGTATGGATGAGAAAATAATCCAGTTCTTTTAAGAAGTACAAATAACCTACTTCATTTTTAAATCGAGCATGTTATAAACATGACTATAAGTTGAGTCTCATTTTAATGTTGTCATGGTTTCCTACTTACTTTATATAAGAAAAATAATGGTATCTAATAAAATTTGAACTAAAGAATAAATATATAAACCACAAGTAGTAACAAATGTATAACATGATGGTTTTACCTCCCAACTAGAATAGCTGTGTAGCACCCCTCCGATTTGCTTATGTTTTCAGATTTGTTTTGATAGACCATGATACTATGTTGTTATTTGATCCCTGACATTGGAGCACTAATGTTTTTTATATTTAGATGTGATTGTACACTATATTGATGTTTATTGTTTATGACATGCTTTCTGGTTAGCATAGTTGATTATTTGAGTTGGTATTGATATATGCTCATCTGTAGTTAATTGATGTTTTTAGTTTTGTCAGTTTTGATGTGACAATGTATTGGTGAAGGGAACAAGATTTCATCACTCGCTTGTGAGTGCCCTATAATTCCACGATTTTCTCTTCACGATGTGATTTTTTATGATCTATATACATGTACGACATATGTTTTGATTGCAAGATTGTAGGTACAAGACATCGACTCCACCTACATTCACAGGTTTGAGCGTGTCCATTGCCCAACGTAATAGTTGATTGAGAGATAGTAATAGGGTTTCCTTGTCAAACCACAACCCTAGTCACAGTGTTTCGTCAATCTTTGTTTTGGTCATGCTTTGTTGTCATGTTGTCCCCGTTTGCCTTGTCGTTTGTTTATTTTACAAGGTATGCTATGTGGGAAGTAAATAATGTTTATAATGTTTTAAAGTGATTATTTAATTAATCTTGATTAATGTTGTTAGAAGCTTTATATTTAATTTAATTAATTAAATTTAATTTATTTTGTAAAGTAATTTAATGTTTGAGATTAAATTTATTTTATAAAGTGATTAAATTAATTAGATTAAATTTAACTAGAAATTAGTATGTGATTTTGAATTATTAATGCACAATTATCTTGTAAATATCTTAGAGGAAATATATGTAATTTGGTTGGAAAGATATTTTATTTGTGACATGTGCTAGAAAAATTAAACACTGTTGTTGAGAATTAATTCTCAAAGAGATTAATTGCATTAACTGAAAGAGGAAAGAGGCTACTTCACGACAAGGAAGAAAGATATTTTGGGGGGTTGAAAATTGAAAGAGGTGGTTGAAAATTGTTGTTGAAATTGGGGGAAGAAGTTCTTGGGAAATTTGGCTTTGGTTTTGTTTTCATCTTTCTGGAAAAGTGGATAATTTGGAAGAAGCTTTGGTAAATTGGAATCTGAAGGCGAAGCTCTACTTCAAACATCATTTCCTCAAGCATCTGGAAACAGGTTCTTTAATTGTTTTTATTTATATGCAAATTGGAAAGATTTCCTGTACAAAGAAGAATATTTTATTTGTTTAGAAGCTTTAATATATTTTGAAAATTTGAAAGATTGTCGTGTTTGAAAAATTGCCGTGAAAGCTTTGGAGCTTCTATAGAAATTGTTTTAAGCTTTGATTTGTTTTGAAATTGGAAAATAGCCATGAAAGCTCTAGAGCCTATGTGGAAATTGTTTTCAAACAATAGAATTTCGAGAGGGAAAAACAATAGAAAATTTGGAAAACCTCTGGTTGTTTTGGAAAGAATCTTCCTATAGAAGATTATTGTTTTGTTTTGTTTTCTCAATTAGATGTATCTGTCTTGGGAAATTTGGAAACCTCTATAGGAATTGTTTTTAAACAAAAGAAATCCTAGAAGGAAAACAATAGAAGATTTGAAATATCTCTGTAGGAATGGATTTAAAATCTTCCTGTCAAGATTTGTGGAAAATCTTGTTTGTATGGGAAAAGATCTTCCTGATGAAGGTTATTATTTTTCTTCCAATTTATGTATTTGGCTTGGGAAGTTGAAAAACTCTGGAAGATTTTGTAAATACTTCCTGTAGAAAACTTATTGTAAAAAAAATTTGCCCGACTGAAGAAATTTATTCTAGATAAAAAAACCAGATTCAAAGAATTCGTACGACGAATTTATTGTGAAATCGTAGGAAATTTTTTGGTAAAAACTTAAGTCGTATGGGGCCGGGGGGAGCTACCCCCACAACCGCCCCCATAGGGCAGCGACGCTATGGAGGTAGTGCCCAATGCTGCCTCCATAGACCATGCCCCATGGGTGGGCTTGGTTGTGTTCACACAACTGTGTATAGCAGGCATATGGTATTTCGTCCGTACTTTTTATGTTTGCTTCAATTTTATTTTAGTTTGAGTTTTATTATATATAAAATATCAAATATAAATATATATATGTATGTATATGTGTATATATATTTAATTATTGTTTTGGAAAGTTGTAGTTAGATTTTAAATTATTTAAATAATATATATAATTATGTATTTATTCTAATATATATATATTTAAATGAATTTTTATTAGGTGCATGCAAATGCATGATTAAGATGATTTTAAAATGAAATAATTTAAAAGAGGAAATTGGATTTTTATATAGATATAATTGGGAAACTGATTTAAACAATTTGATTTAATTTCTTTGTTGATTATAAATGAAATGGTATTAAGTTAGATTATCTGAGCAATGAATTATTGTCTTCTTGGAATGGAAATTAGATTTAGGAAATCCTAATGATAGTTTAATTACTTGCCTGAATTGCTTATTAAATTATGATTTTTTTTGTTCACATAAGTTGGGGAAATATGTTAGTTGTGTATGTAAGTCTTCTAGATGTAGTTTTATGAGGGGGGTTGTTGAGATTTATGGTTCAACCCTTTGTTTTCCTTGGGTAGTGCACTTGGTTGTGATTCAATTTAAACACCCGATTACTATGAACAGGATGTGTTTTCTCTTGCATTTTGGTTGATATTTATTATCCGTTTTGTGCACTTTGTTTACCCTTGGTTATTGGATTAGATCCTCGTGTTGTTAGTAGGGGAGTGGCTCTTAATGGGGGCCGACGCACAAAGTGGTGCCAGGGTAACTCATGTGAGAGTTAGTTAATTCAATGAAAATTAAATGAAAGTATTAGGGGAAAGGGTAGCTTAAATCATATAACTTGTTAATTGTGCCTCGCTCATGGGCTCAAGGGATTGTTTAGACTTGAGATGAGACGAGAAGACTTGGAATGGCAAGATCATTATCTTGTCCCTTTGAAAGATATTTGATTTTGTATCGGTTTGCATGTGGGGTTGGGGATCGTGAGAGGCTACCAGGGTAACCCAAGATGGGGATCGAGGCCTAGGAAGATCTTCCAGGGTAACCCATGCTACTTTGTGATGACACTCCTCTTATGATAACAACTTGTATTGTTTAGTTGATATATTTGATACATTTACTCTGGAAGCAATGTAACCTTTATGTTAAGTATTGTACTTGTATAGTTAGTCTTGTGATTGCCTGTGCTTAGAGGTTGTTGGTTTTTTCTAGGAAGCCCTTTTACTATCTCCTAGCACAGGGGGTGGGCCTTCGGGTACCACTTGGTTGGGTGGAACATGCACCTTACACCGTTGGGTTTTCACTTCATGTTCATGATGTCAGGATCTTCTAGATTGGAGAAGTTTGAATGTTCCTATTGCTTCAAGTACTATTTTTTATGTTCTATTGTATTAGTTGGATGTTATTATATATATATTACTCCTCATTTGTATTCGAGGAGGATCTTTTTATCATTGTAATTGTAGTGTTTCTCTGTGTTTGGCTCTTGCTTGAGGTATGATTAATTTTGTTTGGGTTGTTTGAATTTAAAATGGATTGATTAGGTTGTTTAATTAAATTAACGATGCTGTTAAGTGGGGGTATATGTTGTGTTTAGATAATTAAGCTATAAAATTAAGTGACTAAATTATATATATATAATATTTTTCTACAATTAAATATAAAGATTATTATTGTTTAATGATTGAATTTAATTAATAAATTTAAAAGTGTGAAAATATTAAAGAAAATAAAATATTAAGATTAGTACTTAATTTTGAATGAAGATAAAAGGGGAAGAAAAGTAATTAAAAGATGGAAAGATTTTGCATCGTGAGTTTCAAACTATTTGTTGAAAATGGAAATTTGTTATTGGTTGATTTTGGATTCAAAGAGGGATTTTTTTTTGGATCTTGGGGGGTTTTTTTTGGAAGGAAAAAAACTTCGAGGGGGATTGGTTTTTGGGAGGGAATGGTTGCGAACGCATTGGTGAGCTCCACACCATTCTTCCATCTCTGAATTGCGTTGGAAACCAGGTCGGTTCCATTTCTGCTCCTTGTGTTTGGTTATGCGCTGAATATTATTTATCATTTGATTTCATATCTCTGGTTTTCTATAGTATTGCATGTATATGGAAAGCGATGTCCTTGGCTCTATCACCTGTTCTCTTTGGATATTCTTCGCTGCTTTTGTACTTGTGCAATCGTATCATAAAATAATTGGGATGTAGAATGTGTCTGTATCATGCCTTATAGGCGCAACTGTTAAGAAACCCTACCCTGTTAATTGTTAGGCTTTGAACCTTGCATACCGTGCGATGTCGTCTCTTCATCTTCAAATTAGTCTAAAATCATCTTGTAATCGGCCTTAACACTTGCCAGTTACTTTTGCATGAAAGCTTCTAAAGTCCAATCAATGCAAGCCAAGATTTATATTATTTCATTTAGCATGGTTGATAATCTCCACAAAAACATTGTTCATGTTTTAAAGATGGAAATGGCTCGATTTTGTGATTCTATCTTATCGTTGCCGATGCTTGGGATTCGATTCAAAAGCTTTACCTTTGCTGGTCGAGTCTTATGTTTGTGCGTCCTCCCTGGTATAGTGCCTTCTATACTTTACAGTTAGATGAATCTTGTTCGCAAATAGTACCTCTTGATTGTTTTGCTTGGAACGCCCGGATTAGGCTAGGATGCTTAGATGCCTGCCCTTGGTAGGTTCATAGGTCGAACAACTTATGCTCCCTTTGGAGGTCGTCGGCTTTCCTCACCTCTCACAGCCGCTTTGATGTTTAAGCTAGAATTCCTTTTAATGGACTCTTCATAAAGCCTTCGTTGTTTGCATTTTCTTGATCTGGAATTTTCTGCGAGTTATCTATATGGGATTATCTTTATCTGCAAGGCAGTTTCGTGCATAACAAAGGTTCTCTAATTTATGCATTCATCACTTTTCCACTCGCTATAGCTTCCATGCTAACCTCTGTTTGTAGCCTCAATTTTAGAGTATGTCCTTCCGCTTTCATGTCTGATATGAGCTTTATGCCTGGCACCAAAAGTGTCTCAGCTTATTAAAAAAAAAACTCATTGGAACATACCTTGCAATCGTGACAGTCCATGATATCACATTTCCATGAGACGTGTCCGAGTCTCTTATGCTATTATTTTGACGATCTTAATTATTCCCCCAAGCTCCCATTTTAGTCTCATAACGAAAACGCGTATCGCTGAATTTTCCTTGATTGGGTTCTATCAAACTTGGAGGCTTTGATCTTCAACATGAATGTGTCTCTTAACTTGAGCTCCCTTCAGTTTTTTTTTAATCGTGGCATGAGTCATGATATTCGGCCTTAAGTCTCCCATCTACAGTTTCCTGAAAATTATTTAATATAATCCTTATCATATTTAATTACATATTTACATATAATCATACCCATTTATTGTATATATTAAACATGCCTTAAACTTTTTTTTTGAAAACTTGAGAATACTCTTAGGTAAATATATTTACCCAAATGAATTAATGGTATTTTCATACTCATGAAGTTTTCAAACTCAAAATTAGATGATAGGTTTACAAATTAATAGTTTTATCACTTACACCTAAATTGATCATGGAGTAGAGAATGAATCGATTCAAAAGAAAGGAATATGATTGTTATGTTTATATAGATTGATTCATACTCTATTTCTTGTAGTTAGTAATTGGTTTTGAAATATTTCTCTTTTGGTGGAAAAAAATGTTGAATTATGTCAATAATTAGATGTATTCAAATAGTGAGTCAAACTAAATGATAATTGAGGTATTGCATAATTATTAGAAAGTAGAACCCTAGAATAAAGTATTATTAATACCTTTATTTTATGCAATCATGGGATCATTGGATATAAAGTATATAATGGTTATAATTCAATAAAATGAAACATTGTATTTTTAAACAATATTATATATATATAAATAAATGTGTGTAAGTATATAGGTAAGTAAAAAAAATCATGGTTATAGTTTAAATAAAATTGTGAGTATTTGATGATAGAAAGGAATGTAGACCCTTTTGAAGTAAATGATTATATTAAATAATGAAATTGGAAACATCAAATTATTAGAAGATTGATTTATTTCTTACATAGATTAATAACCTTCTTAATTGAAATAAGGGAATATTCTAAATGTTTAGATTGGATAGTTAAGCTAAGATTAGTTATTCTAGTAATAGTTTGTGAAGAGGGGAAAATAGCTTGAATTTTAACTTCATGATTTCCTCTTGTCTTTTTGAAAGAAAATTGATAGGTTATGAATTTATTTTATTAAGAGGGGAAAATGGCTTGAATTTTAACTTCATGATTTCCACTTTTCTTTTTGAAAGAAAATTGATAGGTTATGAATTTATTTTATTGAATAGGTTAAGGAATTAGATTGTTGAAGGATTAGTTTAATTAGATGAATTAGATTATCTCTTATATTAATGAATATTGATTTATTATAGTTATAATTGCATAAAAAGGTAAATGTCCCAATTATGTAAGTAAAGTGATTAGAGAATAATAGAAAATGCGAAAATAATGTCACCCTTGGATGTATTGCTTGTTGATGCTTATGGATTTTGCTTAAGTTGTATATTAGCCATGTTGTAAGTTTGTTGGGTAATGGATAGGTGGGTATCCTGTGAGGAGGAAATTGAGGTCTCCCTTGGATGCCTTGTAGGTTGATTTACTATTGGTATTGTTGGTTGGTTTGGTATTGAGTTGATTTTTTTAGTTTTGGTTGAGTTTGAAAATATCTTTTTGATGTTGCCACTCACTATTTGACACTTGCCGATTTGAAAATTGCGAATTGAAAATAATCTTTGAGAACATGTTATTGTTTCCTTTTCATTTGGGGAACCAGTGTGTCGTGATTTGTTATTCTTCCAGAGGTTAGAGGGGAGTATGGTTATTACTTGCAAGAGTTGGTATGGGGGCCGAGGATTCAGTGAGGCTACCTGGGTAACTCGGGATGGGGGCTGACAACCTAGGAAGATCTGCAGTGGGTAACCCATATCAATCCTGGAGTGTTTACATGAGTGTTATGTTATTTCACCTGAATGCGGGTGGTTCCATGATTTTGACATTTTGACAATGGTTGATCTTTTTACTTGGATTGTGTTTAGTGGACTTGAGCCTTGCATTGTGGAATTTGTTTCATTATGGAGATCTGGTGGGAGGTGGTTCATGCCTCATTTTATGTGCATATTTATTTGGCTTTGATAGTTTGTGCAAGTTGGCTTGACCCGTTTGTGGTTATGAGTCTTTTGTTGTTAGTAGGGGGAGTGGCTCTCAGTGGGGGCCAACACACAAAGGGGCGTACGGGTAACTCATTGAGGGATTCCTTAATCAGTGATAATTTAATAATTAATTAGGGGGGTTTGGGTAGTACCTCATTTTAATTCAAATAAGATAGCCTCACTCATGGCTCAAGTGGTCGTTTAGGCTTGAGATGAGTGGGAAGGCCTGGAATGGCATAGATCAACTATCTTGTCCTTTTGAAAGGTATGTTGATCCCGCATGAGTGAGAATGGGGGTCGGGGATTGGTTGAGGTTGCCAGGGCTTAACCAAATAGGGGGCCAATAACCTATGAAGATTTGCATTGGGTAACCCATGTTGAGATTATGTGATGACACTCCACCCTTTAGCAACCTTGTATGTTTGTTAATTCCCTCTTGTTTTTCTCATACCTCTGGAAGCAAATGTTCCTTGTGATTGATTTATGTGTTGATTGTTGTATTGTGATGGAGTCTTGTTAGCCTTAATTATCTTGATTGTTGTTTTTGGTTGTGGGTCTTTCTTGTCATCTCCTAGCACGGGGGGTGGACCTTAGGGTCCATATGGTCGGGTGGAACGTGCTATGCACCCATTGGGCTCCCCACTGATGATCGTGATGCTGCAGAGATGTACCAATTGTAGTGGTTCTTGAGCTTTCCAGTGTTGGTGATAGTTTTGGTGTTATGATTTATATTTCCTTTTGATGGATCTCATTATGTATTCTATTCATTGTTGTTATAACATACTTGTATGGATGTACTCTTCCCGTTGTTATAAGGGAAGCATTATGTAATGTACTATTGTATCTTTGAAGTGTTGTATCTGTGGAAATATGCTCCACAATTGTAATATTGAACTATAAATTGATATGTAACAAAATGATGTATGTACTCTTGTCATCTTTATTGGTTATGGATGGTTGTATGCTTATCATTATGTTATCTTGTGAATGTATACTTCTATCGTTTATTCTCTTGGCATTTTGTTTGTAATAATGTTTATGGTTGGGAACGTTTACGAGTAATGCAACCGTGCAACCCCATGGGACTAGTTAGGTGTCATTACGTAACTATCATAATGTTATATGATTATTTAATTAATGGTTATTGCATAGTTGTAACTTAAAAAAAAAAAAAATTGTTTCGCAATTGTTAGTTGTTTAGTTGTCCTTTGGGGTGTGCATGGCGGGGCGTTATAGTAATTGTAACATTATTGTATGATATTCCTCATTTTGGAAATGAGCCTTGTAAATGCTATATTGAATGAATGCAATCTATGAATGGTTTTATTATGTACTTTGCATCATATGGAATGAGTTTAATGTTATTGGATGTATGATCTTTATTTCATGAAGTTAATTTATATGCTATAGTTAGTTTACTTTGTATGTTATGGGATTCAAATGTAAGCGTTGTCACATACCTTAGAGGATGCATGCATTAAGTGTAGTTCACTTTAGTTATTTGTTATTTACACTTCTTTTAATTTTTTTTTGTTATGCTTCCATTGTGTTTGCATCGTCCTCTAGGGTTACATGGTGAGGCATTACAAGTTGATTGTCTTGAAAATATATGAAAGAAAAGAGAGACACAGGATGAAGAATTTTGAGATTAGGAGATTTATTCATTTTATTTGCAAATTCATAGATACAAATATTTTAGTGTTTAAGTTAATCATATCTATAAAATGATATTTAGTCTCAAATGTGATGCTTTAATTCAATTGTGTTTCATTTCAATGTTGTAAAGAACAATTTTAAAGGATAGATGAATGAATAACCAATTCAAGTGTAGTAGCCCTAGTTATTTGGAATATATCATATATGCATATGAAAGGGTAATGTTGACATGGATTTTGAGTACAAAAACTTGTAGAGATCTGAGTTCACTTGAAAGTGACATTAATCTACTGATGCTAAGTATTCACTTAAAAAATTTACTTGGTCTACTAAAATATATTAATTGATTATCTCATAGGAAGATACTAGAATATTTAAGCCTACTCGTAATAAGTGATTATCTCAACAAGGTTATTTCCTAATATTTCCATTTTAAACATGTTCCTCCTTGTCTAGGTCTCTTCCAAATATAACAAAGTTACAAATTAAGATATTATTAGAAGATCATTCAATAATTCTTACAATGACTCTAGAAATAAGAGAAGACATTAATTCTAGTTATATTCTAAAATATAGTCTAACTATCATTCAAATGAACTTTAAAAGAGAAAGGGGGAATGAAGAGTTATTAATAAACATATTTTTTAGAATTTGTACCACTAGTTTCCAAGTATCTCTATAAAAGCATCCAAAAATTTACCACATAACAACCAAATTTACATAATTTGAGTGCAATTTTCAAAGAATAAACATAAATTATAAATAGTATTTACAATAATAAAGTGTTAATTGCCATTCTAACATGTTACTCATGATATAATTAGACATTCACCATTTGATTTGTTATAAAAAGAAACTTAAATTAATGATAATCTAAATTTAAAATAAAAACTTGACTTGAATTGAACAATAAGGAAGATATTAACTGCTACTAAATTTGAATATGTTTAGAAAATAAAGTTCTCTGACTTTTCCACCCCCCCACAAAACTAAAAATAATTCAAAAAAAATAAAATTCACACAACTTTGGATCTAAGTTTATAAGAGGTAGTAGAAAATAATCTTATTTTTTGAGATCTCACTCATCAAATCATATTCTTAAGCAATCATTTAGTTCCTAGTTCATTTAATACCTATTTACTACAGTTCCTACCAAGGAATTTAATGATATTGTCATACTTTACAATTATCCAAGCAAGGTAGGCACAAATAATTTAATTCAAAAATTTATAAGGATTTTGTTATCATAGATATTAATGGATATCATCTTGGTTTATCCCTTTGATTCCTAGTTCATTTAATACCTATTTACTACAGTTCCTACCAAGGAATTTAATGATATTGTCATACTTTACAATTATCCAAGCAAGGTAGGCACAAATAATTTAATTCAAAAATTTATAAGGATTTTGTTATCATAGATATTAATGGATATCATCTTGGTTTATCCCTTTGATGTAAATGCCTTTCTTAACAAAAACTACTTAGGAGAACTTTAGTAGAAATTTTTTGATGACATGACATTATTGGGAATCACTAATGATTTTTATAATATCTAAGCAAAATTTTCATAGTGATTACATATAAAATATTAAGATATAAATTAAATTAGAGACACAATATAGAACTCCATAAATGAAGGTGTTATAAAGTATTTTTATTGATTGAATCCCTCGTGAGATACTATAGGATAATAAATAGGTATTTATTAAACCTAAAAATATTTGATTATATAATATATATTATAAATCTTGTTTGAAAGGGTTGAGAGGTTTATTCTCGAGATTGCAAATCATTGACTAAATGATAGCTACATGCCATTAATAGTGTTTATTTTTTAAAAACGTTTATGTTTTTAATGAATTATAGTATTTAATAAATTTTATGTAGTTTATTTTGCTACACTATTATGGATCTTGAGTTGACTAGAAAAAAACAAATATTTATATATAATTCTAATCATTATCAATTATTGGTGATAATGCATCTTTATCCTTTGTAATAATTTTAGGAAATTAAATGTCTTGATGATTTATAATTCATCATATGATGTTTCTTGGATTGAATATGAAGCCTAAACATCAACTAATTTAGGAAATATCAAAATTTCTATGATTTCATTTATTATACCATTTAGAGTTGAAAGGTTTGAAATTAACGACCTAGTGGAAACCATGAAAAGACCAAGTGAAGATTAGGTCAATAAGACCTACTTGGGTGAAAGGAATGGCTTGTTGACTAGCTGGTTTTATGAATGTTGGCATTGTTCACAGTTGAGGGATTAATATCTATTTGAGTTTGTTTTAAGTAAAATGGTAAAAAATTCTTTTATTTATTTATTTTAGCACGTTTGAAGCAAAACATTTTTGTTCAATTTTTTTTAGGAAAAACCTTCTCAATTAAAAATATGCAGATCTAGGTATGTGCCACATGGTTTTGTCCAAAATATTTTGAGCCAAAAATTCCCTACTAGAAGCATTTTTATTGGCTAAAAATTTGACATAGGTTTGGACTTTTACCCAAGGGTGGTTATATTTTTAGCTATTGATTGTGGAAGAGAGTGCAATATATCATCTAATATAGATCCCCACATAGTGGGAGGTATGAGAGGAATGATTAGACCTTTAGTGTTCCATATGGAATAATTTCTTGGAGGTTCTTAGGTAGACATTATAGGATTATCTTATTGAGTTTGGGTTTATGACTCTATACTTTTCCCACTCTACCCAATTAATAAAGAATACGTCAAAGAAATTCTATATTGTCCTAGACAACATCTCTATATTTTTCAAGCCTCTTATTGTTGGAAGCATATTATGATCTTACTTGCAAATCAACCAATTTAGAATCCCCTAAAATTCTAATATTTTTTTATTTTATGCTTAGTGACTAGATTCAAAAATAGCAATATGAATTAGTTTATGGGATGGTTGCAACATTTCCTATTAATAGTCTATTGCCAATATAAAAATCATATAATAATCATATGAGGAATCAAATTATTCCACTATCTACAACATAAAGTATTTGGTCAAGTTGGATGAAATCATAAGAAGAGCTCAAATTATCAATACAAAGAAACAAATAAATTATTTGTTTGATAAAAGAGCCAATATCAAGAAATTTGAAGTTCGAGACTTGGTCCTAATGTGAAATTCCAGATCATAGGACATAGGGAAACATGGTATCCTGTTACACCCCATTTCATAGTTATCGAGTTACTTTCACCTTCAAGAGTAAATATGATGATAAATACGAATTGTGACTTTAATATGCTTGCCGGATGAATGAAATATGTAAATATGTATTAGGATGTTATTGCTATTAAATGAAAGATTATGTTTTCTATTGATGAAATGTGATATGTATTGCAATGTGAATATTTTAATGATTTGTTGACGAAAATGTTTTATGATAAATTCCATATGAATGACTGATTATCGTTGCAATGTATTAAGCTAGATGCAAGAACATGTCCAAGCCCTTAGGTATGCGAAGGGGAGTATCGCTCAAGAGAAGAGCTTGTTCTCGTAACCCTTAATAAGCCTAATTGAGCTTTCACACACTCACTTCTAGTTTTGTTTAGTTGAGTGAAAAAAAAAAAGGATTTGGTAAGTAAACCCTTAGTCAAAATCTTGGATTATTTGGGGAGTGTGTTTGGTCGTATTTGATTGGTTATGATTTTAGCCTTTGTTTTTGAGATTGGTTCTTTGGTTAAAATTGTGTGATTAAATCTATGTATTGAGTTTGAGTTTTATTTGTGTGTGTGTATATATATATCGACCAATCAATGTGATTGTTATAGATATTTAAATAAAAAAACATGAATAAGTATATGCATATGCATATGTATATGTGTGTATAATATACATATATGTGTATTTATTATATGTATATATGCATATTAACGTGTATATGCATATATACATACATATATATATTAATATGTAAATATATACGTATATATGGATATCAAGATAATGATATATATGTATACAGTATATATATTAATATATGTGTATGTATATATATATATATATATATATATATATATATATATATATATATATATATATATATATATATAATCATTAGTATTGGTAAATAGTGATTAAATAAATGAACATATGTATATATATAATATAACAATAGACGTTATATTACATATATATTAATAAAATATAAATGATAATATATTTAAATGTTTATATATTGCTTTATATTTGAAAACACTTTGAAATGTTAAAAGTAACTCATAGCGCATAAGTGGCGTGACTTTATATTAGTAAAGAGAGAGTATGAAAGCCTGTGCTATAACAATCAGTGCTACGCCATACTAAGCATATGTTAGGAGTAAATCCAACGCATAATTTAAGGTATTGTTAGTAACTTGAAGTAAAATGCAGGAGTAAAGGATATGTGCAAATATTTCACTTAATAAGGGTAAAGCAAAGCTGTCCTCAAAGCGCATGAAACCATATGTGTAGCCAGTGCTATGAGTATTTTTTTGTGCTATATAAAGTGCATGATATACATTTATTGTAAAGCACAAAAATAAAGGGAATTGTGCATCATTGAAGGTAGTGCATAAACAATAGACATTGTATTAAGTATTTAAATGTTGAGTAATGTAAACATAGGCAACAATGGAATAAAGCTCATGGAATTGAAAATGCAAACCAATGTGAGATAAATCTACCAAGACTAAGTCAAAATATAAAGGCAAAGTGAATACTCAACATACGTGAAACTTTGAACTGGTCTTTTCTAAATAGCAGCCCAAACTTGAATAGGGCATGTGATGTTTTGTGTGGTGCCAGATTATGAATAGTGCGAACCATATAGAAGTCTAATCTGCAATACAAATTCCAACATATGAAGCAAATTGGAATGTGAGAAATAGTCAAATGAGAAGCTGGCCAAAATGAGTCGACCTATGGAAACATTAACCTTGCATTTCTAAATGTTATTCTTGTTGTCCATAAGAACGAGTGACTCATTCCTCATGGTGAAATCTAGTTGTGCATGTGTTTATTGTGCAATGTTTTTAGCTGCCATCTTTTCTTCTTCTTGTTGAGTTGAACCTTTGGATTGAGAAGTGTCATCTTTGATAGCTTGTTTCTAGCCTGTAGTTGCTCACATTTGTGTATATATAGAGGTGCTTTCTCCCTCAAATGAGACGTATCATGCACTTTTGTTTCTTAATTTCTGAGTTGTTACTATTCTTCTTTTCTGAGTTTAAGAATTTGTGAGAGGTTTTTGAGTGAAAGTTTTTAGAGAGAGAGAGAGCGTTGGGAGTTGCATTCTAATTTTGGAGAAGGCTCAACTAGGAATCTAGATTTACCAATTAGAGATTTTTAAGTACAGGGATGTTGTTTTCTATTCCCTTGTTAATTACGTTGAGAGGTTATTTATTAATGATTGTCTTGATTGATAAGGATAGATTTAAATATAGGTTATAATACTTGGGTAAGGTCACATGTTCTTGATTGAATCTTGCTTTTCCCCCTTTATTAGGGTTATCATATATATATATATATATATATATATATATATCTTTTATGGAATTTATACAATTGTGTTTCTATTTAAACTACACAACTATGTCTATACTATACTTAAGTAGTATGAAAGGTGAAACATGAAATATATCGATGTCTTGAGATAACTTGGATTTATTAACTTATAAGGCTAGGTAAACCCTTGTGGGTAATGAGATTAGTAATGCAATGAGAATGATGATATGATGGATATATCATCATTGATAGGTTGAGATGTTATCCAAACCTTATTTCTAATCTATACTTGATTACTTAAATCTCCTTGAAATTAGGAAGTGAGTCTATCCCCAGTGTTTGGGTATAAACCTGAAGGTTATATAAATATTCAACAATAGGTTTGAGAGTTTTATATACTGGTTATGCTATTTTCTTATTTTGAATTAGAGTCTATTCCTATTGACAAAATTCTAAAAGAGGACTCATGTATTGGTAACCCAAACCGTATTGTGAGAGGACTATGGGTGTAGATGCACCAACTCCTTGTAAGCTGATAATGTCCTCCAAATTATATTCAAATGCAATGAACATTGTAAGCATGTGAATAATTGAAGTATTTTGAAAGAAGTTTTATGATTGCTTCATTTTCACTTAAACATTACTTTTGATTGAAGTCGATTTATTGTTGAGACTATAATTTTGAGTGGAGTCATTTATTGAAAAGATTATCCTTTTGATTGAGGTCCTTTATTATTGAGACTATACTTCTCAATGAGTCATTTATTGATTTGATTATAATTTTGATGAAAATGATTTATTGTTGAGATATACTCTTAAATAGAGACATTTATTGTTGAGGTTGTACACTTTCGGGAATAGAGTAATTTAATGTTGTGTCAATATGAATACCATATGGATAATCCATGGGAAAGGGTGAAGCCTAGTTAGTTAAGATGTTATGACATCACTTCTTAACATGAGTTTTTAATAGGTTATTCTTGGGGTTAAGGTTACTCCATAGTGTAAGGGAATAGCCTATGCATAGGATATGAATGGTCAATACAAATTGAGCTAGGAAGGTGGGTAAAGTATATGCCATCCACTCTAAATTCTGGGTGATGAATACTTTGGAAAAATTAGTGTAAGTTGCCACTATTTACACTGTCAGTTCACTGTGATTCGGGTTTATACACTAGGCAAGGAATGTCATATGCGTAGGTTGTAGCCACTATGTGAAAGATCTAGATATATAGAACACACCATCAATCACAAGGAAGGTCATTATTATTATGAGGTTACCAAACCAATCTCTTTGTGGAAGGGTAGGACCATCTTACCAAGTTTGGTAGATGTGCGAGGGACCACAGTTAATCCAAGGTTGGTGGAAAAGTGCTTGAGTGATGCTTCTCCTCATTAGCAGGCGACCGAGATTTGATGAAGGACACTTAGACCATTCATATATCTATTGCCAGTAAGCTCAATGGAGCCTTGCATGTATTTTGTATCCATTACTATGGAAATATTATAAAAGAGAAATGTTATCATGAAATTACGTACTATGAAATCAATACATTGGAAAGTTGTAATACTTTGATATAATATAATGGGAAAGTTTTGAAAGATGTTTATTTCAAATGTGGATGCTATCTTTAAATATTTGAAAGGAAAAAGCTTATTGCTTAAAGTTGTTGTCATCATTTTATATTCACTTGAGGTTAAAACATAGGAAAGTTATTGGGTAGAGCAATGGGCATGTTACATATCCCTTGTGGTTAGGACCATACACAAGTGTGAATTATCATGGGGAGGATTCATATTTTATTGAAAATATAACCAGGGAATTTTAGGAATTGCTAGTGCATGGATAGTTTTTGAAACATTTCTTCCCCCATGATCAAACCTTTCTCTTTCCATGTACATTTCTCTCATTTTTATTTGAGTCTCATGTACCCATGGTTTCTTGTGACCCATGATGAAGCATCTGTGTGTGTGTTTTTATGTGTTGATTTGTATCATAGAGTATGTTTGAATCCTTGATATATCCCATTAGAACATATATCCCCGACTAAAGCAGCTATTGGGACTCAAATCTATAATGTCATTTTTATTGAATCCCTTCTATTTTGGGTGTCCTTTTCATATTTGACCTATTATTTATAACCAATAAATGATATTCTAAATGGGTCCAAAAATCCACAAAATTCTAAGTTTAGGATAACTTTGATGTTTCCCTTGGTGTTTTATTGTTTTGTCATACTTTTAGACATTTAAGATTGTCCATACCTACCTACCTTCCCTACTAATCTCAACAATCTTCTTGAGTCCTTATTAAAAAAAATTAAGTGTTGTTATGTCAGAGTCTCAGAGTTTTGGGATATTTCACAATTTTATCTGTAGTATCATCATTTGGGGATGTTTTACATGCTTGTATTTTCCTTGCATATGTGAAAGTTTCTAATCCCTCAATACTATTCCTTTGGTATTCTTGATCCTCAAATCTCGTAAGTCTATTAAAATCCTAAGTTATTTTTATCTGTCAACTTTTGGACTTCATCATCCATCCTTGAACTTTGATCCCTTGCACTCTAAAAAGTTAAGTTTTGTGGAGTTAGACCTTTTGTTGTCCCTTATTTAGGTACCTTTTTCCATCAACCCTCAAAATTTTGAAACTACACTTTTTTGCTCCAATTTTTTTTGTATATGAAAGTTAGACTTTTGGCCATCCTTTAATTAGGTATCTCTTTCCAATAAAACTTGAAAGACCAAAAATCCATTGATATAATTAGTAAGTCTATTAGAGTTGTAATTTTGATCGTTACTTATTCATATGCCTCTTTCTATCATACCTTGAAGGCCCAAAACTACCCCATTTTCTCTTTAAAACTCATTAGAGTTAGAATTTTGGCATTCCCTTATCTCAGTACATATTTTCATCAAACCTCAAAAGCCTAACACTTCATTTTTTTCTCTATAAAAATTATTGGATTCAAACTCTTAATATTCCTTTAATTTGATACCTTATTAAGCCCCATCCTAAATCATGTGTCTTGACATCCCGATGCCTTGTTATTTCAAAGTTATCATTTGGGCCTTCCCCTATTTAGAATGACTTCCTTGTTACCCTTGACTCCTCATTACTCTTATAGCCCAGTTTTTTTTCAAAGGTCGATTGGTTTGAATTATTACAAAGCGGCCAACATATGTGTTTTGAGCATGTGATAGATATGTTTTAAATTGTTTCTAACTTATCCAAACAATTGACACACAAAAGGAGATCCATAATATTTAGCACCAAGATTTTATTTGTTGCATCATTTCATCAACAACACATTTGTGATGCAATCGTATCCTAACTAAACTTCCTAGTGGTTTGAAATAGAATAATTACTCATCATGAAAATATGACATGACAACTGTCACTTGTCTATGAAAGATTTATATTGAAGCATCTCTTTAAACGGGTTTTTCTTGTATTATAAGTCGATTAGATAGTTGGAAATGGAGGAGGGAATAATATTATTGTAATACTATCAAGTTTATGAGATATAAATAATTTCCATCATTATTGAAGTTGTATTGTAGCATATTTTATGAAGAATTAATATGAAATGAATTATCTTGGTCTAAATTGTCTCAAGTTGCAACTCATTTCTTTGAATTGATGAGCTAATCGATTTTGAATTATTTGCATACACTTGTTGTCACATATAGTTATTTGGTATTAGTTGTTATATAAGGATTAACATAAAATTTCTAACAATGATAGTAGGAAATATGGAATCCGCAAGGTATTATTAAGTAGAGATTAGATAACAGGGTCAATGCAACTAGTTTAAGAGACAAATATTAGTAACACAAAAACTAGCTACTATAAATATTATAGTGTTATGATGCAATAAATATATTGAGTTAGTTACTTTGTTTCTCTCTTAAGGAATTGATTTTTAGGATAAATAAATTCTCCCAACCCATAATATATTAATTATGAAGAATTTATTGAATGCAATTTAATTGTTTACATTATTATTGCATTATTACTCGAGAAATTAAAGATACAAGGAAGAAAGTCATTATTGCTTGTAATCTCACATATCCTTATCATTTTGTATGACTATTTACACATGTTAAGCACTATTACATTAGTGTGTTGTTTACCTTTAGCCACTACATCTTATTGCACCTAGGCTTTGTTGAACCTGAATTATAGGGGAGAGTATCCATTTTTCCCCATTTGTTGGCCAACTTGATAATAGTATTGAGCATAGATCCTGAGAAATTCTTAGAGATTATTTATCTATTAGTTTGAGAATCAATAGACTGGTGATTCTACTAGGGAACGTAGTATTTACCTTTGGGTCTCTAGGTTGTGTTAAAATTCAAATCCCATTGCTAGTACAAATAAAGTTATTGCTCTCAATAGTTATATATGTCTTGCCATTTGTCAAAGTGTGAGAGGTACAATAATTTTGATCATTTTATGGTCTACAAAGTTTATGTAATCAATTTTTTGTTCCCCTTGTGGGGTGGTGACTTTGTTACACACAAAATTAAATATTATTCAAATATCTTTATAATGGATAGAAGGAGATCATATAATGATTTAAATAAAAAGTTGGCAAGAGGAATAAAAAGTAATAGCTAATATGGAGAGCAAAGGACACTAATAAATCATCTAATCCTAATTTTAATAAAGCTAGAAAGGAGGATTATTCTTTTGCAAAGGATAGATCATTTCATTAATGATAGTGATAGATCTAAATCTAAAGCTACTAGACACAATAAAAATGACTTTTGGTATGGTGCTAAGTACCAAAAACTTGTTAAAAGTATTCAAATTGAAAAAATAAAAGAGAGATGATATTTCTATAGAATGATGCCCTTGTCTGTGCACAAAAGTATGTTTTTGGTATGGGGAGGGCTATGTGGGTGGTATCTTTCCTCCACATTTCTTACCTCATAATAAAGCTTTGTTAATGTTTATGATGCACTCAAGCAGTCTCTGGAACTCAGTAAACCATTGCGTCTTAATAGGGTTTTGTCAAGATACAACCACCATATGGAGAGGGAAATGTCTAAATGTTTTAAAGAAAAATACCATTATACTTCTTTCTTGCTTCACCACAATTGTTCCCATGCAACTTCTGTTATTCAACGCCAACCAGGTAATGCACAACCGATATCGCAAGGGGTCGTCCAAAATTTGGTCCACAACATGACGCTAGATTTTCCTCAAGGAGTCAATTCTTATCACAATCAAGTTGACACTGGGGTGGTTCCGGCCATGAATATTCTTCTCAATAGTCAGAATATGGATGAGGGTAATGGAGAGCAAGGGGAAAATTCACTGGAGATTATGCAAATGGAAGAATAAGTAAAAGAAAAAGTGTGTTTTTTGATCCTACTAATCGCCATGTTTAGGTATTCGAATGCAAGTTTTTGTGAACAATTTGTAGACACCTAAATTTGACCACTTCCATATGGTCAAAATCCTATCATTTATTCGTCTAATTCATCTATATTAATTAAATGACACATTTAATTAATATTATCCCCTTTCTCTAAGGTTTCCAAAAGTATTTAATTAAATACTTTATCCTTCACCATTTCCTCTCTAAATTAAATAAATCAATCAATTTATTTAATTTAGTCAATTATCCTCTTCAATTTTAAATTCATTCTTTCTCTCTCCTTGTCCCATCCTCCATAACCTTTTCACTAATCTGGGTTAATCTAATTAATCCTTCATTAGGATGTGCATATCCTTAATCAAGATTAATGTCACATCCTCCATATTTAGCCACTTTCCCGTAATCCTCGTTAATTTGCCTAATCACCTATTTGCATAATCCTAATCTTAATCGCTTACCTTTTCTAGCATGTCCTTAAGTCAACCTTTCATGGTACTTACCTTATTTGGTTTGACCTCTTCCCATGTGAATTAAAAATTCACACTTATTCCCCCCATGCATTTGTCTTCCCCATGAACTCTCAAAGGTCACATCAGGTACATGGGACAAGGACCTCCTTTTGGAGGACCTTGTCTTATCCATGGGTTTTTTCCAAGTTTATGAATTTTAAATTCACTTTTATTCCTCCAATGCCTTTTCCAATCCCCATGGTGACAAGAGTGGACTTTCTAAAAGTCCTCACTTATCACCTTCAACCCTACTTGGGGAAAAGGAATCCCTTTTTAAGGAAATCCTCTTCAATCCCAAAGTACTTGCAAGTACCTTGGGACCACATGGTCTTTTCCATGTCACTATGTACTTCTTCCATCTCACCCTCCACATGGTAAGATGTGAGGGCTTGTGAGTCCTCAACTCAACACAACCCTTCATCTTTTCCATGGTGGATCAATCTTAGCCGTTTATTTTTCTTTAAATGGAGGGCCTTGGCCTCAAGTTAGGGGTTAAGTGTTGTTAAGATTTTGAAGACTTTTGAAGATTGTTAAGCATTCTAGCCATTATTGTAGCACTATTGCATTCAAATCCATTTGCACTCCCACCTACCATCTTCCATTATTCAACCACCATCATTATTGCAAACTTGCAATCAAGGGCCAACCACTCCATCAAGCTAGACAAGCAAAGGTATAATCATTCTTGTTATATTTCTGTTTTGTTTAGTTTCAAATAGGCCTAATTTGAGGTGTTGTTGTGTTCCTTTTTCATTGCATTTATTCAGTTTTTCATTTTTAGATTAGGGATTTTCATTGCACACATTTCTGGCATGCTCAATGGTACCCATGTCATGGGTCTATTACTTTTATGTTTTCCATTTTTTGAAATCTTGTAGGTTCAGAAACATAGAGGCGACTCTTCCCTCAAAGGGGCGACTCCGCCCATAAAGGGGCGACCCCACCCACGAACAGGTGACCCCGCCCAGAAAGGGGCGACCCTGCCCAAAAGCCATATTTTCTGCATTTATGTTTTTCTCGTTTCTAACCTTTTGCAGGTTCAGGTCCACGAACAGGCGACCTCGCCCAGAAAGGGGTGACCCCGCCCAAAACTTCAGATTTTTAGCATTTACGTTTTTCTAAATTTTTGTAGGTTTAGGTCCACGAACAGGTGACCTTGCCCACGAACATGAGACCCTGCCCAAAAATCCAGATTTTTTTAGTTTCTATTTTTCTATTTTTTTTGTAGGTTCTAGACAAACAGGCGGCCCTGCCCAAAACACAAAGGAAGCCACGCCTGAAACAAAGGTAAAATAGGTAAACAACCACTCAGATTTTTTCATTTCAAAATTTAGTTTATGACTGTTTTTCACCATTTCTGACCTGCTAACATCTGTTTGTTGTTGAGTGTGTTTTGTTACTAACGTCTATAAACTCGATTGCCAAAGACATACAAACAAAACTGCTAACTCATGTTGTTGCAAGGGAGAAACTTATTTCCTTTCTAGTTGACTTGCTGATTTCTTTCTTAACTAGGAACATAGGTTTAATTAAAGGGTCAATAAACTTGTTTGTTGTAATTGCACAAGTGGACTATTGACGTATCCAATCTCGTTGTGTCGTTTGGCGATCCTGGGTGAAGAGAAATTGTAGTCCACTTAGTCATTTTTACCCATTTTTATTTTCTTAGCGGGACCTGCTTGGGGATTTCATCACCCCAAGGGACGATTCCAACCATGCGTACCGACGGGGTATATAAAGGGGGAGGCAAAAGATGCACCTCAATCTAGTCACATCATGTCCGGTGGAGTGTCAAATCTAGGGTGATACCTAGACAAGACGTGAAGAGTTGGTTCGAGCTCCCAATCTCTCGCTGGAAGTTCCCGACTCACGCTTGTGATGAACTGGTGTTCACGGTTGTGCCCCACGTACCGTGCGTATATCGGGGACTCCCTTAGAAACATTGTTAGGCCTAGATAGAGGACCGTGTTGACCATACCCTTAATACTAAAACTAGGCTTATGTTGTTTAAACTATTTTCTTGTGAAGAAACCAGTGATTGTCGGTCAGTTTTGGCATTTTTCTTATCATTTTTATCCTTTTCCATAACTATTTTTGACTAAGTTAGGTTCAGACCAAAACATAGAGGTGACTTGCCCTCAAAGGGGAAACCCCGCCCTTCCTGTTTCAACCATTTTTCACCCAGATCGAGTCAAAATTCACCAACTTTCCTGAAACAAGCGACCTTGCTCTCAAAGGGGTTACCCCACCCTCAAACTCCTTAGCATTGTGTTTAACAAACTCCCCCAAGCTAACTACCCCATCACCTATCCTATAACCAAGCCCCTTGATGAGTCCAAGCCCAAGCCGACTTGGTTCAAAGAGAACGAGTATTGTGAATTTCACAAGATTAAGGGACACATTTTGGATAAGTGCCAAAATATGAAAACATATGTCCAAAATCTCATAGATCGGGGTGAAATTCATTTGGATGCTAACATGGAAACTTTGTCTAATGCTCAGCTTCAAATATATCAAAATGATTTTCCCAAGCATAATCAGGGTCCTAGTACATCCAACTCCAATCCTGGCCCTAGCAACAACAATAATTAGAATAAAAACACTAATAATATAAGTTATAAAAATGTGCCATACAATTACCAAGGTGTTGTTGTCACATACATAGAACAAGTGGAGCCATGTGTATCCATGATACACGTTTAAGGAAAAGATCCACAATGTGTTGTTACCACCCATCACACCTGCATCACGATCCCAACAACCCCCACATCTACCCAAATTCCATCTGTCAGTTCACAATATAACATCCTTGATCACCTAGGTAAGACCTCAACTTAGATTTCTATCCTAGATGTTGGTGTAATTAAATGTTTTGTACCTTGTCCTAGGTCATAATTACACCTTAGTTAAGTTTACTTAGGGACCACATAGGAGTTGTTGGAGAATTTCCACCTTTGGTGGACTTATCTTCTTATTACTTTATCACCTCCACCTTTCATGGACATATCATGTGATTAGGGTTCCACCTTTTGTGGTAGATCCACTATTTGTGGTGGTTATCACATTATCACCTTTCCACTTTAGATGGAGTGATACCTTTTCATTATTGTCTCATGTCATAAGATTACGACACTTGTCATAATCTTATGCACTCCTATGTTCTCACCTTGGCTATATAACCAAGAGGTCTCTCATTGTAAACATACATTGAAGCAATTACATTATCATTGACATTGAATACAGTTTATTCTTGTCATATTATTTTCTCTCTTCTTTGTGCTTTCTATTTGGTCCATAGATCTTGGCATCCATAGCCAATTCTAACATGGTATCAGAGCATGTTTTATTCCAACATGGTATCAGAGCGGGTTGGGTGCCATTGGAGAGTCATTTTCTAAAGAGAGGTACCAGATTTAGGGAGGTTCCATTTTTGGCTCTTTATTGCAGGTTTATATCAGAGCTTGCTGGTACAAATCTAAGCTCACCATTGCGTCCGGAAGGTTTGAGAAAGTCAATTTTTCCTTTTGTTTTGTCCAAATTGGACATATGAGGCCAAATCTATGAGGGTTTGAAGCTGCATTGTGGTTGCCAGATCTAGAAGGTAGCTGCATTTTTGGAGCATTTTGGGTCAAATCCGACCCTGCCATCGCGTCCAAAAGGGCCCAAAACCCTAAGATCGATTGTCCAATCGTCCAAATCGGAGCAAGTCATTTGGTGAGGCAAATTTTTTTGCCCGGAGAGCCATACGGCCCCCCAGGTCGTCATCATTGTGCGATGGTACGATTTTTATTAAAAAATTAAATTTAAATCCGTCGAAATTTAAAAAAAAAAAAATCATTTTAAACAAATTGTATTGAATTTTTTTCAAAAAATAAAAAATAAAAAATATATATTAGTGTACCTGCAGGTACTGCACAGTCCGTAGAGTACCCGCGGTACCCTTGGTTGCACAGGTGGTACGAGAAGCCGCCACTTGGCGGGCTTCTATTCGTCCCGCGGGCCCCCTCACATCACTGTCAGCCCGTGTCCATTCCCAGCAGGCGCTCACCCCAGCGGCAGGCTCTTATTTTGTCGACATCCGCAGGTCCCATTTCTCCGGGCGGTCATATCAACAGATTCTGACGGAATCTACTAGATTCCGATACAAAATCAAAATCTAGCGGCCCTTACAAATTCTGGCCATTTTTTCTGGTAGAGTTTTTTTTTCGGCGACAGGTGGGAAACCATCAAATTTAACCTCATAGATTGGTGACATCAGCACCACGTCAGCATGCATTTGGAATTTCTTGACCCCCTCACGGATGAGCTTTTTGATTTTGCAGTTCAACTTCAGAGGCTCATATCTTGCTCAATTTGGCTCTTTTTTTCGAGCAATTTTTTTTGATTTGGGCTAATTTTTCGTGATCTTCATAGTGGTGCAATCAATTTTTAGTTTTGGTTTTGGTTTCTCTAGAAATTGCAGATTCTCACAGGTGTTGCTGCTTCGTCTTGATTTTGGGAACTTTGGGAGCCCATAACTTGCTCCTACGGTAACCTTTATGGGTGCCGTTTTTTTTGAAAGTGCATGATTTTTCCTGTACTTTCCAATGATATGATCAGATTTATCTCATCTACTGTAATTTTTCTACTATGAGTTTGAGGCCTATTTTGGTATCTGCATGTACCAAGATCAAAGTCCACTTTGCTATTTTTGGCAATGGAAATTGTAAACTCACTAAGTATAAAGTGCCAAATCAAATATTGCTTGGGGGGATTCTTGATTGAGTGATTTGGGGGGGTAATCTTTTGCCTTTGTTGGTTTATGTCTCTTGATTGGTCTATTGTGTGACTAAGTTGAGGAGTTTAATATGGGCATCAAAAAACATCCTGCTGTAATAAGGTTAAATCCATGGAACTTTAAGTCTTGGCGAGATGGAATCCTAACACATTGTAGGTGGCTCAATCTTTTGCCATATCTTTATGGACTAGTTCCTAAACCTTCATCAAAATGGAAGAGAGTTGTGTGGGACATAAAAACATAACATATTCTGGGATTAATTGGTTGTAATATGGATATTGATATACTAATGTCCATTGATGATATTGAGATCCCTCATGATCTTATGACCAAAATTTGGGAGATGTATGGAGACTTGAATGAACCTCCATTTCCAGAGGATCCTGTTACAGATTGTCTTGTTCCACTTGCAGAGTTTTGACCTATTGATGATAAAACAGTTGAAACACTTGCTGATTGGGAAAGGTATGGTAGTTTTGATGACCCAGAACCTTCTCCTTCTCCTCCTACAGAGACATCTATTGAGACTTTAGTTTCTATGGCTCCTAATCCAGATTTAGAGGGTTCATCTTCTTCATCTATGAGTCATCATCTTGAGGCTGGGGACTCTTGTGATCTAGCATTGGCAGATTCATTTACTGTTGCAGTTGATGATGCTTGTGATTCCAGAGGTTGGGTTCCTTGTGATTCAGTGCAGCAGGACATACATAGTCTTCCAGATATGGCTACTTTGGATGGCTTCTTGATAGGTATTTCAGACTTGTTTGTGGAGTCTCATCTTGTAGATTTGAGGGACATCATTGATGACATTCATCTTCTCTTTGATGAAGATGCTCCTTCTTTAGTTTTTGCGAGGGAACACTCTGACCCTCTTGTTCATTCTCTACAAGATCATTCCTTGCAGTTTGACATGAGTGTGGATGCTTTTGGATAGCATTTGGAGGAGGCTTCTTTTTCTTTAGAGGGGATATCATTCTCTTTGGATCATGTTCTACATTCTTCTCTACTAGATGTTGGATTGTACTCTTCAGCAGTGTGGCCTAGAATGCCTGTTTGGAGTGTGCCAACTTTCGACATCAACATGGAGACACTTGAGCATGCTTTAGAGACATCATACATCCTGCATACATCCTTGGTTTTGTTTCTTCCTGAGGGGAGGAACGTTGTTCGGCGAGATCGGATCATCTTCAGCATTCAATGTCGAGCTTCTACCATCATTGTAGGAGACTCAAAATTGAAGGGGGGCTGCCTTGTCTCTCTTCTACTTCTCTCTTATGGGAGGATCTTTTCCCTCACATGGGGTTTTTACCTTCTCATGCATCATTGAGAGCATTTTCATTATTGTATTTCATCTCTCTTTTGGGGAGGAGTTTTGTCCCATTGGGTTTTCTCCTTTTCTCCGTTTGTGAGAGATTGCATTGCATTTGTACATGGGTACCTAACATGGCCTAGTTGTCGGGACCCATCTTGCATTGTTTGCATTTGTGTCATTCTCCCTAAGTTGCACTTAAGGGGGGGTGTTGGTGTAATTAAATGTTTTGTACCTTGTCCTAGGTCATAATTACACCTTAGTTAAGTTTACTTAGGGACCACATAGGAGTTGTTGGAGAATTTCCACCTTTGGTGGACTTATCTTCTTATTTCTTTATCACCTCCGCCTTTCATGGACATATCATGTGATTAGGGTTCCACCTTTTGTGGTAGATCCACTATTTGTGGTGGTTATCACATTATCACCTTTCCACTTTAGGTGGAGTGATACCTTTTCATTGTTGTCTCATGTCATAAGATTACGACACTTGTCATAATCTTATGCACTCCTATGTTCTCACCTTGGCTATATAACCAAGGGGTCTCTCATTGTAAACATACATTGAAGCAATTACATTATCATTGACATTGAATACAGTTTATTCTTGCCATATTATTTTCTCTCTTCTTTGTGCTTTCTATTTGGTCCATAGATCTTGGCATCCATAGCCAATTCTAACATGGTATCAGAGCATGTTTGATTCTAACACTAGACTTGCTTAAGTCTTCCCCTGTGCATCAAGACATCCTGAATAAGGCCTTACAGAGCACTCAAGTCCCCAACGACATAGATCCCACACAATTCCAAGCATTGGTAGGGAATCTATCCACAACCTACCAATTAGGTTTCAGTCAGAAAGATATGCCACTTCTTGACTCAAGTCATAACTGCCCCCTTCACCTTGAGGTTGGGGTGAATTGTCATAAGGTGAAAAGGGTACTGGTAGATAATGGTTTCACCCTCAATCTTTGTACATTAAATTTTATACAATAGGTAGGATACACCCAAGCTGACCTAAGTAATCGGGTTATCACCATTAAAGCATATGATAACACAAAATGAGATTCTGAGGGCACTATTTGTCTTCCTATTTAGGTGGGCCCCATTGTGCAGTATACTATGTGTCATGTTCTGGACTTGGAACTTCCATATAACATCCTTCTTGGCCGCCCATGGATTCACTCTATGCAAGTCATCCCATCAAACTATCACCAATGTTTGAAATTCTCATTTCAAGGAATGGAAGTAACCATACAGGCTGACCCTCAGCCATTTGAATATTGTCATGCCCTAGAGGCTTCCTTTCCACATTCTCATTACTACCCTGGGGTAGAAATGGGGGCATCTCTGACATCAAATTCTCTTCCATCCACCACACACTAAACACCACATCACCCACCCCTTCATCCACACCATCATCCACACCAAGTTCCACCATCACTAAGGTCTAGATCATTGACAAGGGATGTGGTGAGTATGGAATGCATACAATATTGAATGTGGAAACCATGCCACCCTCACCATGTACATATGGTCAACCATCTCAGTTGGTTCCAAAAGATGAAGAGAAGACAATCACCCTCAAAGCTCCAAATGTGGGGTCTAGCACTTTCCGCTCTCCTGGATTGTGACAAGATGCACCCGAAGACAACATTAGCCAGTGGGTTTACTATGAAGAACTTGAACCATCTCCCCCCTTAAAAGACTACTTCCAAGAGGCCTATCCTTGGCCTTCCAAGTTTTCTGAAAAACACAACTATTAGGGGGGAGGCCTTGGTGTAACAGAACAAGGTAGGCGACAACCAATAGAAGCTTCTATTCATCCGAAGAAGACGGGCTTAGGCTATGATCCTAAATAGAAGGGCCTTGTGGCATCCTCTAGTACTTCTAATAATGTTAGTGTAGATGACAGTTCCCTCAAGGACATACCAGAGGAGGATTCCATCATACATACGTACGATGACGCTGATCACATCGACCTCCCTTCCCTATTTGAGTGCCTATCCGTCTATACCATCACCTTATCCATCAAACACCTCGAGCTTATAGACTATGACCTAGAAAGTACCACTCCTCCGAACACCTTTCCGTCAGTGGACCAATATGTGCATCTCATGGGATTGGAGGAAGATGAATGCCCCAGTTGCACAAATAAAAAGAAACAAAATCAAAATGGGTCACCTACTGAAAACCTCCCTAAGGCACTTTGTGACTTTGAAAAAGTAAAAACAAAGGGCCTATCTCCTGTGAAAACCTCAAAGAGGTGCTAGAAGATGGGGACATTCATCTTCCCCTTGTAGGGACTCAACTATTTAGTCGATCATCCATCTTGATCTAAGAAACACAAGTAGTAAACTTGGGAACCGGGGAGAACCCAAATATCACCTATGTGGCTAAGGCACTATCAGAAGAAGAAAACTCTACCATTGCCAAGCTCCTTTAAAGAAAGAATCATCAAATTTGCATGGACATAATCAGACATGCCTGACCTTGATCCACCTTTTGTGGTACATCACCTAGATGTCCATCCTGATGCAAAACCTGTTAAGCAAAAGCTCAAAAAAATGCACTCTCAAGTGGCTCTACTGGTTGAGAAAGAATTGGAAAAGCTGTTGGAGGCAGGATTTGTCCGACCAATTGACTACTCTGACTAGATCTCCAATATAGTCCCAGTTGCTAAACCCAGTGAAGATATCAGAATCTATACAGATTTTTGAGACCTTAATAAAGCTTGTCCCAAGGATGACTTCCCTTTACCAAATATCAATATGCTGGTTGATCTCACCATAGGACATGAGATGCTATCCCTCATGGATGGTTTCTCCAGCTACAACCAGATTAAGATTGCCCTCGAGGATCAACACAAGACTGCCTTCACTACACCTTGGGGTACATTTTGTTATAATGTCATACCTTTTGGCCTCAAGAATGCAGGGGCAACATATCAACGTGCTATGACAATTATCTTCCACAACCTCATCCACATAACAATGGAAGACTATGTTGATGACCTGCTAGGAAAATCAAGAACGAGGGAAGAACATTCTGCAATCCTCAAAAAGATCTTTGAATGTTTGGAACAGTACAAGCTGCGCCTCAATCCGAAGAAATGTGTCTTCGGTGTCACATCCAGAAAGCTCTTAATGTTCATTTTCTCCTATAGAGAAATTGAGGTCGATCCTGCTAAGGTCAAGGCAATCATGGAAATGCCTCCACCCCGCAATAAAAAACAACTAAGAAGTCTGCAAGGTAAGCTCCAATCCATTTAAAGGTTCATTGCTCAACTAGCTGACAAGTTTTAGTCGTTCACGCACCTCCTGAAGAAAGATACTAAATTTAAGTGGAACCAACAATGTCAACCTGGTTTTGGTCAGATCAAAGAATATTTGGCTCACCCACCTATTCTCATGCCACCTATTCTAGGAAAATTGCTCCCCCTTTATATCTTAGCTACTTCCATGGTGCTGGGGGCATTGTTAGCACATCATGATGAGTCATCCAAAGAAAGATAAATTTACTACATCAATCAGACTTTAGTAGGTTATGAGATCAATTATTCCCCAATGGAGAAGGCTTGCCTCGTTGTAGTCTTCAACTCACAAAAACTCAGATACTACATGCTTAGTCATCCAGTCAAGTTAATCTAAGGTTGATCCACTAAAATATTTACTATCCAGAACAACCTTGACTGGCTACATGGCTAAATGGGTCATGCTGTTAAGTGAATTCGACATAGAGTTCGTGGATCGTAAAGTAATCAAAGGATAAGTAATTGTGGATCAATTAGCAGATGCTCCACTATTAGATGCCTATCCTTTAGAAACAAAATTTCTTGATGAAGGGGTCTTTACAGTTTCAGAAGCCACCACATGGACACTATACTTTGATGGATCACAGACAAACAATGGATCAAGAGCAGGAGTCTTTCTCGTCAGCCCCCAAGGTGACTACATACTGAAGTCATTCAGACTGGCCTTTCCTTGTACCAACAACATTGCTGAATATGAAGCTCTTCTTACAGGCCTTAAGATTGTAGTCCAATGACATATCTCTCACTTGCATGTCTTTGGTGATTCCCAACTAGTTATCAAGTAGGTCAATGATGAGTTCTTAACAAAAGATGATAAACTATTACCCTACAAATGTATGGTAGATGATTTCAAGAAGTATTTCTCCTCCATCCAATTTGATCAAATACCCAGAGTACAAAATAAAGCAGCTGATGTCATGGCCACCATTGGTTCCCTCCTGGACATGCCTAGAGATCGTACTGAATGTGAGTTCCTCGTGGAGCAACTATTAATCCCTTTATATGAAATCCCTAAGAGTGAAATGGTATGTGACATTGTAGGTCCTGAATCCCCTTGGTACCAAGACATCTACACTTATCTTCATGACAACACCTTACCATCTAACCTCACACATAACCAACAAAAATCCTTTATCCAACGCACGACCGATTACACCATCATAGGTGATACACTTTATCGACGTGGGTATGATGGAACCCTCCTCCGATGTTTAAACAAGACCAAAGCCCACACCACATTGGTAGAAGTACATAGTGGTATATATGGGGCCCATTCTAATGGTATGGACTTAGCTAAGAGGATTCTCAGAGCGGAATATTACTGGCCTACTATGGAACATGATTCTTGTGAGTTTGTCAAGAGATGTCTTCCTTGTCAAAAACATCCAGATCTGATTCATGCTCCTGCACAAGAGTTACAACCTATCACGACTCCATGGCCATTTTCATAATGGGGTTTCGATTTGGTCGGCAATATTTATCCTCCATCCTCCAACGGTCACACTTTTATCATTATAGCCACTGAATACTTTACTAAGTGGATGGAAGCCATACCGCTTACCCAAATTACTAGTGTTCAGATATCGAAATTCATCCTTTACCATATCCTCTGCAGGTATGAAATCCCCTCCACCATAATTATTGACAATGGAAATCCATTCAAAAACAAGTGCATGAAATTCCTATGCGAGACTTATCATATCCAACATCATTGGTCTACCCCTTATTACCCCTAGGGTAATGGTCAAGTAGAAGCAACAAACAAAACCTTGATTAAAATCATTAAAAATATTGTTAACAACATTGGTTGAGATTGGAATCTCCACCTCCATCATGCCCTTTGGGCCTACCGCACTCCCATCCACATCCCCACCGGCGCCACTCCGTACTCACTAGTTTATGGTGCCGAAGCTATCTTGCCAATTGAAGTCAAAATCCCATCACTTCGCATATCTTTGAAGAATATGATTAGTGATGAAGACACCCGGGTTGCACGACTTGCTTAGTTGGAACTCTTGGATGAAAAATGGGTCAAAGCCTACAACCATCTACAAGCCCATCAACATCAACTCAAGAGAAGCTACAATAAGAAGGTCCACCCTCATCAATTCAATGTTGGCGATTTAGTCCTTAAAGAAAATTAGCGGAATCAACAAGATTGGGATAAGAAGGGAAAGTTTGAAGCTAATTGGTTAGGCCCTTACGTCATCACTGCCAAATATGGTTCTGGAGCATACAAGTTGTCTACACTTGAAGGAAAGCCCCTGGAAGAACCCATCAATATCATGCATCTGAAGAAGTTTGATACATAGGTCAGCTGGGATATACTTCCTGTTCAAATCTCAAAAATACAAAAAAATGTAAAAAATTATCAAAATATAAAAAAATAAAAAAAATCCAAAAATAGTAAAGAGAAATAATTCATCCTATGGTGAAAACCACCCCTGCGTGGCGCCTTGGATATGTATAATTGGTGAAAACCTGGCAACATGCACCATTTGTATAGGGCTTAATCATTATCTACCTCACGTCCTAGTTACTTTATGATTTATCCATCCAGATCTCAATATCCTTACCATCCTATCAATCCTATCCTTTCATCCGCTTGCATCATCTGGTCACTTGGTATATTTTTGGTTGAGCATTGGACAAACATCATCCACTATTTGACATCCTAAGCTTTTATCCTAATCTGAGTGTGTGTCACCTCGTCAGTATGGTCATCTCCATCTAGGATCATTCATCGTGTCGGTCTCCATCTAGATCCCATCTCGTCTTTGTCAAATTACGTTGCCCTTGCGCTTGCATGTAGGCAAGGTTGATCATTTGATCCACCCTCGGTGTATTTTGTCCATCTATTTAGTCCTTCATTATCTATCCCCATTATCCTCTTTTCGCTCTTATTCATCGTTGGTCTTTCATCCTTTTCGAACTATGTTACCCCTGCGCTTGCGCGTAGGCAAGGCCGATCATTTGATCCGCTCTCGAGGCTTTGCTTTGCTTTCCTTTGCTTTTATTTTGTTGTCAATCCGTCTGATTATTGTCCTCCATCATCTATCTCCATCATCCTCTTTCCGCTTTTATCCATAGTCGTTTCCTAAACTACGAGGGCTCTATGCTTTCACGTAGGCAAGGGCTGATATTTGATCAACCCTCAAGCCCCTAGGTCTTTAGGGTGAGTCAATCTTGTCTCTTGTGTCATTTTGTCAAGGTATGTCCTTATCTAGCTGGTACTTCACAAATGGAATCCATTCATGTCATAATATTTAATCGGTTTTTGAATATCCCGTGTCATTATCAATCTTTTAGTTTAGCATCCATCTTTGGTCTCAACAGGATGTATCCTTCCTAACATACTGCATCAACCCCATCCATCATCTTGATCCTATGGCGAAGGAAGTTTTGAAATTGATTGCAATCTTTTGATGCTTTTGGTTTTTTTTCATCATTTGAATTCCCTATCATCACTTGTCAAGGCCACCATAATCTATCATATTATGGTGTGTTTTGATTGGTTTACATAGGGACATATCTTGATTTTTCTTTTGTTTTCTATTTACTTGGTTGTCCCACGTAGTATCCATCAGAACCCCCGAGGTCTTGATTTACACTAGGACATCCTTTTGTGCTTGTGTTTATCCCAATACCTAGCCCAAATGAAGTCATTACGACTTTGGGGTATTGGGATAGCCTTCTTGTTTGTTGTGTTTGTTTATGCATTAGACACTAATCCACCTTGGTCTATATACCATGGTACCTAGTGTCTTATGTTATAGCAAAAATTCAATGCTTTGAAGATGGCAACTTGCATTAGGATTGAATATCGTTTTCTCCTCCATTGCATTCATGTATCCTTCATCCTTTCTTTTCCTATGACTTAGGACTTTGGTTGTGCAAACGGTGATTCTTTCCACCTCCTTTCTTCTCAGGGTCCCTATAGTTCTTGACAAGTGCGGTTACACACCCATCACCTTCTTCGCTTCCGTCATTATGCAAAACCTTATTCACATTTAGGATCACATTGCATTTCATTTACTTATTAACATTCTCATTCTAGGTTCATTAAATTGCATGTGCATAATCACTTTAAGTTGTGTAGGTTAATTTTAACTAATTATTCTATGCATCTTAAAATTCATTTTACTATTAACTCATTTATTAGTGTATCCACATTCGTTGATATCATTAGGTTCATTTCCTCATCCATAACATCATAAACATTAAACATCATGCATAACATATCATATCCCATCCTGCATCATAAGTTCTAGACAACATGCATATCATAATAATCATCCACATAAAAAAATCATATCCATCACATCCTGCATCATAAATGTTAGGCATCAACATAATCATTATGCATCATAATAATACATCCATATAAGCATAAACATAAATCATTATAGGAATATTCATACATCACATCATCATAATCATCCATCATAAAACCATACACATACACATACACATACACATATACATACATAAATAAATCATTCATCACATAGCATCAATAAGGGCTCTCACATATCATATCAAAAATCACAAAAATAAAATATCTATCATGCCATCCATAATAATGTCCATCATATACATCACAATACATATCCATCATCTCTCATCAAAAATAAAGTACGAGTACAAGGCTATGGCTCTGCTATGATCTCTGCTACTTTGTACTGTATCCCATTTTGTACCTGTCAACAACCGAGATCCTATCCCTCTGATCCTCTAAACCATGAACTACATGCATCTGATCTCTATGGTGAATCTAGCATTGGCATTCTATGTGGGGGTGTCTCTCTCATACTACTATATCCCCGAGTATGCATGCCTGCTGATTGGGATGGCGCTGATATCTATGGCGGCGCTCGAACATAGGCAGGTACCCGCTGTGCTGGATCTGCCACTACCAAATAATAGGCACACATATAGTAGCTCACCTCTCTCATATAATCCTCCTGCTGTCCAATCTACTATCTGGATGAGTCTCGCTCTACCCTGTACCTATCTCGGTATCCAAAAATGGACCTCCTCTCGCTCATGCACCTTGCACTAATCGTAGCTGCTCAATCTCTGATCCCATCCATGACACCTGCCCCAGGGATCTTTCCCTCTCCTCTTGCATAACCTATACCTGCGCCTGTAGTATCTGACCCCCCTCCCCTATCTCACCACTCTGTGCTTCTGGTACTTGCCCTTGCATTGCATCTCTCTCCATAGCCTGTACCTGTGCCAATACTGCATCCCTCTCCCCCTGTAGGACCTGCACCTATGACTGTAAGGCATCCCTCTCGATCTCCATATCCTATACCTGAGCCCTCATGGTCTCCTCCCTCTCTTGCATCAATCCCATGTCTCCCACTATCTCCTCTGCCACCTCAACCCTATCACGAAGCTCATCTCGCTCTTGTATCAATTCCCTCCTCTATCTTCGTAGTCCCTCTACCTGCCTCCTTAGGTCCTCCATATCTCTCTACCTCTGCCAACACCTCTGTCGATATATGCTCTATCCCTCCTCTAGACTCTCACTGACCCCTTGCCTGTAGTATCATCACGATAGCCTCTAGTATGTCCCTCTCCCATCTTGTTGACTCCCCTACCTCATGCTCCCTCGCTACCTCTCCCTCCAAACGAGTCACCTCTGCCCATAACTCGCTCACCTCTGCTCGTAGTTCATCTATCTCGGCTCGTAGCCTCTCTCCCTCCCTCCACATCTTCATCTCATGATGTGGCATCACATCAACCACCACCTAGAACTCCCTCTCACTCTCTGATAGTTGGGCTTGCAAACAAGCACCTCCACCTCCAATCTACTCCTCACCGCCTCTGAGTCTCTCAACCTCTGCTCGGTGATATGTAATCTCGCCTCCACTCCTCTCAATAACATGGCCAGATCCTTTATTGCCGGTGGCATAATAGCCAATGGACAAATATCATGTACCTCAGTGTCCATCTCCTCTGCTCCTCCCTCATCCCCTATGTCCATTGCCTCGGCCTGATCCCTCTCCCCCATCGCCTTTGTGTCATGTCTCTCCTCCTCAAGCTCAACCTATGCCCTCTGTCTCCTCCTCCTCCTACCTGCCCTCTGCTGACCTTTGACCTCATCCCCCCTGCCCTCTCTCTTGCTGCTCTACTGCTCTGGCTACCTCTGGTGCTCTCCTTCACCGTCCTTCTGCTCTTCTTGCCTCCGGCTCTCTTTGCTGACCTCCTCCCGCTATAGCTACCCCTGGCTGCTCTCATCCTACTCGGGATGCCCCAACCCCTCTCCTTCACTGCCCCCCAACCCTGCCTACCTTTGGCTCTCTCCTTGGCCTCCTCCTCCTCCCTCCCCCCTCTCCTACCAATCTGATCTCATCCTCTGGGCCGAACCCTAATGCCTCCTTGATCAGCTCCTCCGGCGTAATCCATACCGGTCGGTGTCGCATAAACTATGTTGTGTATCTCACAGTGATCCCTACATCTACCAACCCTCCAGACCTCCCTGGGTACTCCACTAGCTCTCGCACCAATGTCATCCAGTGCTCCTGTGCAAACTCTACCGAAATTGGCTCCCCCCATGGTCGCTCCTACGTAATCCATCTAAACCTATCTAGAGCACCTAGAATATTCTGTATCAACCCATATTGCCTCGTCACTCAGTCTGTCTTGTGTGACTCCACATCCAAGGTTCCTTCCCGACTATGTAACATCGGGTCATGAAGTATTCTCTATGTCTATCCTCATCCTGCCTCCACTTAATGAAGCGCCATGTCATATATGACCTCCACACTATATCCTCCTCCTCCTCCAGATCATCAAACATTCTCCTCCATCTGTCTAAATCTTCTGAACCTGATACCACCAAACCCAGTCATACTCTGGCCCATACCAATACGCCATCGACAGTGTCGTATCCTGCTGACCCACTCTCACCACATCTGGCCTAGACACACTGATGTGCTCGTAGGTCCATACCTGAAGCAATGTCACATGACACATGCTGAGTCCGTCCCGATAGCAGACCATGTGCCTATCTTTGTACAACTGTGCTAGGATGCATGGCCCCCATGTGAACTCCCCATCCCTCCCCTCGATGATGTGTTGGATAACCTCCATGTAGTTGAGGTTGCAAAATCGACCACTCGTATCTAGTATGAGTATCTCGCTGATCAACTCGCACAGGTACAATAGCAGTGGTGGTACACTCAATCCTAAGCATCTGTCCATGTCTAGCCCCTTCTTCTGGACGGGCAAGTCCTCTTGCCTGAACATGACCCACACGGGGTGATCCAGCGCCTCTCCCTCTAATCTTGTGCCACTCACCATATTCCCTACTATGGGTAGCCTCAATATCCGCCAGACATCCTCCAATGTCACTGTCATCTCCGCTGTTGGGAGATGAAATATTGAAGTCGCTGAATCCCAATGCTCGATCAGGGCTATCAACATCGCTCGATGTACCTTGATGGATGGATACCCCAACATGTGCAGAAGCTCTGCCTGGGCCAGAGATTGATGATCTACTCCCATCATCACCTATCGTGTCGCCTCCATCACCTTAGATCTCCTCTCTTGAGTCCACAAACTATCGAACCGCTGCAACCATACCACACAACCTGTCAGTCACCAAATCCTTGCCCTGGGTTCCTTTTCACACTAACTTCTCCTAACATTCCTCCTTGGGATAATTTTCCTTAGTTATCCCACTTCTCTTTCTTTTTTCTAACACTTTAACATTCCTTCCTCTAGCCCCCTTCTTTTCCCTCGACGACTGCCCCTTTTTTGGCACGATCGCCTTTCTCGGGTGCAGCCGCCCTAGCCCGCCCCTTCTAAGTGTGATTGCCCTTGCGTAGGGCGAGGCCGCCCTTGCACGGGGTGGAGCTGCTCCTTCCGGGTGGAGCCGCCCTATGTGGGGTGGGGAACCTCCTTCTGAGTGCGATTTCCCTTGTGCAGGGCGGGGCCGCCCCTCCTGGGCATGGTCGCCCTTGCGCAGGGCAGGGCTACCCCTCCCGGGCGCGACTGCCCCTACATAGGGTGGAGCCGCCCCTGCGCGGGGCAGGACTGCCCCTTCCGGGCGCGATCGCCCCAATGCAGGGCAAGGCTGCCCCTCTTGGGGCGCGATTGCCCTTGTTGGGCCCGAAATGCCGTCTTTTTCATCTATCCTACCTGATTTTTCTCCTACAACCCCTGTTTTCCATCCACGTCACTATTTGACGTTTCTTCCAACCCATTAGGCAAAATTAAGTTTCACCCTCTACCCATTTTTCTAACCTACCCCTACTCCCAAACCCAGATTTTCAAATTATATTTTAACTAAAAAACTAAATTCTAAAATGCTGAAAATCACAAAAGGGGTTTTAACCTAACTTGGTGTGGGACCGCACGCTCATGGTAGAAGCTCCGCACCTCGTCCCCTCAGTGGATAATGTTGTCGTTGTAGTCCTCCGACATCTTCTCTTTCCTTCTCTTTCCTCTTCTCTCCTCTCTCTCTCAACTACCAGCTATGCAAATGAGGAATAGTAATTATAAAATTACTATTTAAACCTTCCCTCCTTTTCCCTTTTTTAAAATAGAGGGTATTTTTTTCTTCCTGTATTTAACTTTTTCTCGTCTGATTAATCCTCCAACTTCCCGGGGCCGTCATTTGCGCCCCGTGTGTCCGTTTGACTCCGTTTAAAATCCATTCTTCATGGTTTTTTGAACTCTATCCAATGACACCTTCCATTTCTTCATATCAAGAAGTTTCCTGGGGCCCCTTTTTCTTCCCCTACCGCCCTCTCGAGGGAGCATACCCTACCAAATCCATCCATACCTTCTTCTTGGTTATTATCCCGCATGATTAGGGCATATCCCTTCACTCCCCTCCATTTGAGCAACTCACGTAACCTCTCCCATGTTGGGGAATCTTTTTCTAGTCACTTCCTCTATAGAGTCATCTGCATTTACTTTTCTTTGAAATACTATTATTCTAACAATATTTCGAAGAGGGGAAAAATGTAGACACTTAAATTTGACCACTTCCATATGGTCAAAATCCTATCATTTATTCATCTAATTCATCTATATTAATTAAATGACATATTTAATTAATATTATCCCCTTTCTCTAAGGTTTCCAAAAGTATTTAATTAAATAATTTATCCTTCACCATTTCCTCTCTAAATTAAATAAATCAATCAATTTATTTAATTTAGTCAATTATCCTTTTGAATTTTAAATTCATTCTTTCTCTCTCCTTGTCCCGTCCTACATAACCTTTTCACTAATCTGGGTTAATCTAGTTAATCCTTCACTAGGATGTGCATATCCTTAATCATGATTAATGTCACATCCTCCATATTTAGCCACTTGCCCCTCATCCTCATTAATTTTCCTAATCACCTGTTTGCATAATCCTAATCTTAATCACTTACCTTTTCTAGCATGTCCTTAAGTCATGACACCTTTCATGGTACTTACCTTATTTGGTTTGACCTCTTCTCCATGTGAATTAAAAATTCACACTTATTCCCCATGCATTTGTCTTCCCCATGACCTCTCAAAGGTCACATCAGGTACATGGTTTAAGGACCTCCTTTTGGAGGACCTTGTCTTATCCATGGGTTTCTTCCAAGTTTGTGAATTTTAAATTCACTCTTATTCCTCCAACGCCTTTTTCAATCCCCATGGTGACAAGAGTGGACTTTCTAAAAGTCCTCACTTATCACCTTCAACCCTACTTGGGGACAAGGAATCCCTTTTTAAGGAAATCCTCTTCAATCCCAAGGTACTTGCAAGTACCTTGGGACCACATGGCATTTTCCATGTCACTCTATACTTCTTCCATCTCACCCTCCACATGGAAAGATGTGAGGGCTTGTGAGTCCTCAACTCACCACAACCCTTCATCTTGTCCATGGTGGATCAATCTCAACCATATATTTTTCATTAAATGGAGGGCCTTGGCCTCAAGTTAGGGGTTAAGTGTTGTTAAGATTTTTAAGACTTTTGAAGATTGTTAAGCATTCTAGCCATTATTGTAGCACTATTGCATTCAAGCATTTGCATTCAAAGCCATTTGCGCTCCCACCTACCATCTTCCATTATTCAACCACCATAATTATTGCAAGTTTTCCATCAAGGAGAACACATCAAGAACATCATCAAGGGCCAACCACTCCATCAAGCTAGACAAGCAAAGGTATAATCATTCTTGTTGTTATATTGTTGTTTTGTTTAGTTTGAACTAGGACTAATATGAGGTGTTATTTGTATTCCTTTTTCATTGCATTTATTTAGTTTTGCATTTTTAGATTAGGGATTTTAATTGCACATATAATTATTTGGCTGGGCTTAAATATGCAGAACTCAAGATAAAGTGGTAAAGCCAGTTTTTGTCTACTCAACAAAAATCATGGGCATGCAGTGAAATTTTTGAATTATGGGCATGCAATTCGATATGCTGGTTGACATTTTGGCTACTCATCAAAACTCCAGGTGGATGTTTTTGGTTGCCTATTCTATAATTATTATGTAAAATCATGTAAATGGTCCAGTTTATTGTAAAATCTTGTAAAACTTGTAAGTTTTTTGTAATTATTTGAGCTATAGCCAGAGGTTTTCTTCCTGGTTCTTTCCTGCCGATATGCTCATCGAACCAAGGTTTGTAAATAGATTTATATATAATATAATATAATATAATATAGTGGCTTGCCAATTTTTCTTGAAAAAAATCTCTTTTTGATGCAAATATAATAAGGAATATACTATTTGATGACCAAGTAGCATCTCCTTTCAAGGGAGAGGAACATCCTTATAAGTATAAATACACTACCATTCATAATATTCATTGTGAGCTAAAGGATGATGAGGAAAAATGATGAGACCCCCAAAAAAATCATGCTTTAAGAGATCAAGATGTCTTTCAAGAGTTAAATGATACTAAAATGTAATTTTCCAAAATAGAGGCTAAGAGAGAGAATATGAATTAAAGAGAAGAATTGAGGTTCTAAGGAATGTTGGTTCCTCTAGTAGTGGAATGAATGTAAGAGGAGATAATCCTATTTTTGTAGTAAGTAACAATAATATTAAAAGAGATGGGGTCAAGATCCTATTATACTACCTCTAAATCTGGAAAGGTATAGAAAATTAGACTTCACAAGGATACCTAGATATCCTAACCCTATTTTAGTTGAAGTGAGGTCTAATCTTGAGAAATTCTAAGTAATTTTTATTTGGAGAAGACTTGAGATATTTCAATAATTTGACTGATGACTCAAGATTGAGGATGAAGATATCCTCAAAATTATTTATACAATCTCTAGATGATGTATTCAAAGAATTGTATACAAAATTACTTGAAACAATTTTGCCAACTTTTAAAGAGTATTCAGAGAACAATATGGTGATAATAAGGATCTAAGGTTCATAATAAATGAATTCACCAATATTACTAAAGGATCTCATGAGCTTGTTACTAAAATTAACACTAGATTTGATAGTCATGGAAAAGCTCCCTACACATCTAAGACCCAATGAACCTATTTTGTTAGATTTATATTGCAACACCTATAATGATAATATGGGATTCTTATTGAGAGATAAGGATGCCCACACCTTGAGGGATGCATACATAATTATATCTAATATAAAGAGGAGTAAAAAGGCCTCGGGGAAGATTAAAAATTAAGAGAATTTAGAATTCTAGTAAAATAATAGAGTTCCTACAACCGATGATCAATTAGATCAGGTGATACAAGCTTTGAAATAATTTTAAGTTAGAAAGCTGCTATAAAGTAGAAAGGGATATCTAGTGGTAGAAAAATTATGTCAAACAAGAGATATTGCAAAAATTATATGATAAAACTTACAACACCACCTGGTACAATGGAAAACATGTTTGATAGGGACATAGAGGAACACCAAGTAAAGAGACACTTGATCCCCTAAAGAAGCCAATGCACATAATTAGAAGACACTCCTTTTTGTGTACCATGTCAAATATCACATAAATATTTAAACTGTGTTTTAGCTATATCAATCATTGAGGTAGAATTACCTTTTGATGAGTGTAGTGTCCTGGATCATGTTTATTAAGATAAATTATAACCTAATAAATAGAGGAGATAAATATGGAAATAATGTAGGAAATGTAGGAATTATTTGCCTTGAAGAGAAATAAGAGGGACAAAATGGTGACAATTATACAGAGAGAGATGTTAGAGAACAAGGTGGAAAATGTTGAGCCATCACATTGTGAGACCCATCTTTTTGTACCAGGAACTATATGATTTATGTCATGATTTGCATACATAGTTTTGATTTTGACTATTTTGATATCATGGATTATAGCTTTGACATACAGATGTTATCATAGACATAGTACACTTTTATATAAATGATGATCTTTATCGATTTGGGTTTTGTGATGCTATATGGCTAATTGTATTAATCTGATGATTTTGTTATGATTACCCTATGTGCATATGATAATGTGATTAGACGGATTTGTGGGTATCATATGTAGTACAATTATAGTTGTCTTGATTTTGTTTATAACATGTTAATTATTCCATAAGGTGAATAAATGTGATGCACTACTTAGTTTTCTTTTAAATGCTTCTACATAGATATCTTGTTATGGTTGCATGCTTTGTTTTAGTATGATGACAGATTAATGTTTAAAATGCTTCTACATAGATATCATGTTGCAATCACATGCCCTTGTTTTATTATGATGATGGATTAATGTTTGTAGTTGAGTGTGTAGGTTAGCCATGACCAGTGGATTTTTGAAACACCAAGGTGACATGTGTTGTGTTAGTTTGCGATGTGTTATTTAGCATTCTGTTAATAAGAATATTGTTTTATTGTATAGCATCATGAATAGTGCAAAGGTTGTGGAAATTTTTTATAAAAAGTTGTCTTAATGTGATTTAAGCTATTATAGTTATGTTCGGAGGTATTTTCTTGACTTTAAGGTCATAGGGTTAAGTCTTGGGGGTATTTTGTTAACTTAAAGATTAATTTGGAAGCCTTAGGCCCCCTTTTTGAAAGAACTTTCTTCAAATGACGAAATTCCAAGCCTAATTGATGTTAAGAAGCCTACTCATTTAAAAAAGTGAAGTGTGTTCAAAGGGGGTGGCAACACATGTCATCTACAAAATTGAACATGAGTGTTTAGGGTCTTAAGGGAGTGGTCGTATGAAATCTATCCATCCTGGTTATTCCCCAAGGATGGAATGTTCTGCTAACCTAATTTGAGAAGATGAATAAAGGCTTGGAAGGAAATAAGGGTGTTGTTGTAATCTCCATTACCAAATTGAAGGTTTCTTAGGTAGGTATTCCTAATTTTTTTGTTAAATTTTTTGGAAAATGAATGTGAACATTGTTAACTATTTCCGTTTTGTTAAATTTTTTGGACAATGAATGTGAACATTGTTATCTATTTCTATTTTGTTAAATTTTCTGGAAAATGAATGTGAACATTATTTATTTATTTTTATTATGTTATTTTTTTTGGAAAATGAATGTGAACATTGTTTTGGATGAATTCATGTGAGTTGTTGTGGTTGTGTGGTGGGGTGCTATCATGTTAATGGATCTTCATGTTTTTGAAGATTCATTTTATGTGGGGTCCTAGAGTGGGTGAGATGTCTAGGGAAAGGGAGTTATTATATGGGTATGAGTACCTTGGTTGTGTAAATTTGATCATTGGTTTGCTAAATGAAGTGTGGAGATATTGGGTGTGGAAAGGAGGTTGGAAATGGGGATATGGTGGCAGTGTATGTGGTATGGTTAAGGAAGTTAGTGGTTGTATATGCCCAAAAAATTCTATGCTCTCTCTCCTTGTAGATGTCCCCACTCCCCCTTATTTGGACTCATGAAAATGAGTTTTGTGTGGGGTGTAAAGTAATGTCTCGAAAAGTGTGATGTAATCTTGAATAGGGTTTTTTTTGTGTTGTGGGCATTCTATTTTTTTTAGTTCCAACTTGTTGAATATGTGCAATGAATATGGATGTATAGGTTTGTGTTGAGTCTTGTCACCTTGAATTTTGTTCTCCTAGCTTGGGGGTGGTTTTCTTTAGCCTTATGGCTAGGAGGAGAGCTCCCACTAGTCATGGAGCCAATATTATTGTAATTGTTCATGTGGTACAACTAATAAGTGAGGCTCTTATGAGGAATTTATTGTTTCATGAGGCTTGTTATTGTATTCTATAGTAGAAGGGAACAAAATATATTGAAATGTAACTACAATATTGGAAAATGAAAGGTGCTATTACAACAGGATAAACATGAACTGTAGATGAATAAAAGTTTTAGGGAGAAATCTTTGGCAGTCCTTGTCAGGGAAAAATTTAAGAAACCCCCCCCTCGACGCAGGTGTAAAATCCTGGCGAATCCTGTATACTTCCCGATGAAAAATATTAATTTTATTCGTGATTTTTTTCATTTTACGCGAAAAAAATAATAATTCCAATTGGCGAATATTTTATAATCCCTGGAAGTTTGTGGAAAATCTTGGCGAATTGCAATTTTTTTTAATCGAATAAAATATTTTTCATTGGCGATTAAAACCGTTTTTCAAACCAGAATTTTTTTTCCATTGGCGATTAAAACCTTTTTTCAAAGCAAAAAATATATTTTCATTGGCGAATTAAAAAGAATCTCAAAATAATAAAAAAATCCAGTGGTGAAATAAACATATATTCCAATGAAAATCATAGGGGTCGTTCGATGAATGTTCGGTGGATGACTGTAGTTGCATTCCAGAAGTAAATCTCTAAAGCACTAGACTTGCGATTTGAAACCTCTGGAATAACACTGTAATCGTTAGATGCAGATACGTGGCGAGATCAAGGCTCATCGCTCATCACTCATTCTGTCTTTTCAATGCCTTGACATTGTACATTTCATTTAATTGAAATTATCAATCTTTTTGAAGAAAGTGTGGTTGTCGTACTGTTAGTGCAGGCAGTGGCGGCGATTAATGCCATATGTGATATGAACATCCGAAGGAATTTCTTGGACAACTGATAGCTTTAATGAAATAAGATTCGTAATGATTTCATATCGTTTGAACTTTGAGTGATTTTGATAGCTTGTCAGCTTGAGGTATAGTTCAAGTTGGCATGTAGCGAAACGTCAATCAAATTAAACATTTTAATCATACAGGCTGGTAGCGGCACTGGTGGCCCATAAATAGGGATAGTGATTCAGTGAATAGTAGATAGTGCCATAAGGGTTTTTATTTTCTAGGGTTAATAAGGATTCACGAAGAAGATGATGCAGTATTGGGGATACTGTAAATTCTCCTACCTAGAGTTATGTAGTTACAGAGTAATCAATAAAAGATGAATTTCCTTCAAGTTCAAAATGGGTGGAATGGGAAAGAAGTTGATTTGGTTAACCTGACTTCTCAGACGGATTTTGAACCAGGATGAGGAACTCTGATGGAGGTAAGTGCTAAACCGGTGCATGGAAGCTGCGTGCAAAAGATGGGAGTAGATTTTCTTCTCCTCTTGTATTCAAACAACTCCCATTTCCCCAACATGGCTCTAGTTCTCAAAGGGGATAAGTACATTTTGTATCTTCACAACTCTCATTTCCCCAGGTCTGATTAGAACCCCCTTTCCCCAACATGGTTGGAAAAACCACCAACAAAAGCTTGGAATCCTGAATTTATTTTTAGAGCCACATTTGTATTACGTTGTCACCAGCAGAAGCTTGGAATCATGCATTTATTTTTAGAGTTACATTTGTAGTAAGTTTTCAGCTACAGAAGCTTGGAAATTGGAATCAATTTGTAATCCATTGTAACGAGCAACAACTTGGAATAAGTTATTAAATTTTGTCTATGTAAATTACTAAAGTGACACACTGACATGTTATTTATACAAAACAGGAGCTATAGTGCTACTCGTCTGTAAAAAGATATGTAATAATGTGACATTGAAATTCAGTTGCAATAAAATAAATGGTTGTGTTGTGTTATTCTTGATTCCTTGAATCTTCGTTATTCATTTACGCTTAAAAGTAAAGAGTTGTTTTCTGAGTTCAAAACTTCAGTGTCTATTAATAATTTAATATATTCAAATGAGTTTTTTCATTTTGAGAAATTAAGTAATATACTTTATGCAATATGCACTTGATAATTCATGGTTATATCGAGCCATCGGGGGAATGCAATCATTCATTCCAATGATGTTTATGTGTTACATCGATTTGCTTAATTTTGTTGACTCTATCGGTATATCAAGGAGCACACCTTATGAGTTATGAGTCTTCGCCTTTGGGCCATCAACGGGGCTATGATGGGGGTTCCACCGATAAAGCATTGTTAGGCCGATACCTATGGTATTGACTTTAAAACACATGTGTCATGTTTATTTTTTTAATTTAATATCATATGGCATAAATTACTCAAGTTTCAACTGTTGGATTAACATTTGATGTATGGTTGTAGTTACATTCCATAATGAAATGAAAAAAGTGATGGGCTTCCCAACTTAAACCTCTGGAATCACCCTATAACCGTTAGATTTAGAAAGATCAACGATTAAGATTAAGAATTTGCAACTTGTAGACCTATGACGTGTCATTCACTTTAATGTTCCAATTTTGAGAAACAAAGCATTTAAAGCACTTTGTATTGCTAAGTGTCAACTGTCAAGTGATTAATGTTTATTTTTAAACTTTAAAGTTAATATCATAAATTACTCAAGTTTCAATCGTTGGATGAACATTTGATGTATGGTTGTAGTTGCATTCCGTAATGAAATGCATAGAGCGATGGGCTTCCCAACTTAAACCTTCAAAATCACCCTATAACCATTAGATTTAGAAAGATCAACGGTTAAGATTAAGAATTTGAAACTTGTAGACCTAAGACATGTCATTCACTTTAATGTTCGAATTTTGAGAAATAAAGCATTTAAAGCACTTTGTACTACTAAGTGCCACTGTCAACTGTCAAGTGATTAATGTTTATTTTTAAAGTTAATATCATAAATTACTCAAGTTTCAACCATTGGATGAACATTTGATGTATGGTTGTAGTTGCATTCTGTAATGACATGCACAAAGCGATGGGATTCCCAACTTTAACCTCCAGAATCACCCTATAACCATTAGATTTAGAAAGATCAACGGTTAAGAATTTGCAACTTGTAGACCTAAGACGTGTCATTCACTTTAATGTTCCAATTTTGAGAAACAAAGCATTTAAAGCACTTTGTACTGCTAAGTGTCAACTGTCAAGTGATTAATGTTTATTTTTAAACTTTAAAGTTAATATAATAAATTACTCAAGTTTCAACCGTTGGATGAACATTTGATGTATGGTTGTAGTTGCATTTCGTAATGAAATGCACAGAGTGATGGGCTTTCCAACTTAAACCTCCAGATCACCCTATAACCGTTAGATTTAGAAAGATCAACAGTTAAGAATTTGCAACTTGTAGACCTAAGACGTGTCATTCACTTTAATTTTCCAATTTCGAGAAACAAAGCATTTAAAGCACTTTGTACTACTAAGTGTCAACTGTCAAGTGATTAATGTTTATTTTTAAACTTTAAAGTTAATATCATAAATTACTCAAGTTCCAACCATTGGATGAACATTTGATGTATGGTTGTAGTTGCATTCCGTAATGAAATGCACAGAGCGATGGGCTTCCTAACTTAAACCTCTAGAATCAACCTCTAACCGTTAGATTTAGAAAGATCAACGGTTAATAATTTTCAACTTGTAGTCTTGTAGACCTAACTCCTAAGACGTGTCCTTCACTTTAACGTTCCAATTACAAGAAAAAAAGCATTTAAAACACTTTGCACTTTGAAATTGTACAGTGATTTTTAAAGTCTTCACTCTTCAGATTGCTCATTGGCTCATTGCAGTGCACCACCCTATTTTGGATTCCATAGTTCCACTTCCAACAACACCATTCCAGTTTTCAAGAGTCGGGACTTAGAATCTGGGTAAGTGAAAGAATTCCTGCGGCTATGTTTCATCGTTTGATATTTCTTAAAATCTTATTCTGTCAAAGTTTGAAGTTTGGGTTTAGAGACTCAAAAATTCATTAAAATTAAGGAGGACTAATAGGTATTACTTATTAGGGAATTCAAATTTCACAACTTCACATTTGTATAAGCGTGTTTACCACCAGCACCACTAGAGCAATGTCCGATAAAAAAATACATTATGCAAAATTGCTTAAAACCCCAGGTTTCACCGATGGGTACCATGATATTTATGATCCTGAAATCTATGGTAGGCGTACCTCAGAACTTAGATTTTCATCTTAGAATAAGGCTGCAAAGCAAATGCAAGTTGATAGTATCAGTGCACCATGGGTAACTGGATTAGGGCGCATGATGTTACATGAAGTTTTCCCTTGCCCAAAATTCATCATGATCTATGCCAAAAATTATGATGATAAGAAAAGAGCAATTGTTAATAAAGATAACCAAGAAGAATTGTTATCCATTAATGCAGAAGAACTTGGAAAAGTGTTGGGGTTTACAACCGAAGAATTTGGAAACCACCACATTGACCTAGAAAATCTTGCTAGTGATTATGAAGCAGTGGAAGAAAGGATGAAAAATAATTTCTTAAATAAAATTGTTAAGGATAGAAACAAATTGAAAGGTGATCATAAGCCTCCTTATAATTTGGATATTTTTAAACCATGGGTTCAGGATACTAATTCCATGCTAGCATTTTGCCTCGATCTGGATAGCAATTTGGAAGTGGGTGCAAGCCTCCTTGAAATGGTATATAATGTCCATTATGCTGATGAACATGTCAAATATAATTATACCCAACACATTTTAAAATCCATGCATAAACAATTTTTAATGATTAAAGCAGGTTCCGCGAAGACATTTAGGTTCACAACCTACTTCTGCTATCTTTTTCTATTCAAATTTAGAGGAATGTTTCAGACCAACAAGCTTCAGATTCAACCCTATAGTAATGTAGAGGAAAATAAAATGGCTCTAGTATATGAATGGACCATTGAGATAAGGATGCATGATTCTTGAAGGAACTATAGTCATTTTGTAGACTAATTTTTGGCTCCATTGCATCAAGTAATTGCAAATACTCCAATGCCTAGATTGCCTATGTCATGTAGAAACTACAAGCAACTAGGAAAAGAAATACAGTGACTCCACTTCTAGAGGTACGCAAACAACCAAGGGGAACACAAGACAAGGGTATGCTAGGTTGCAGTAGGGAAGAGTGTCATCGCATAGTTCGAGCATGGGTTATCCTGATAGTCACTCACTAGACGTTGGCCCTCATCTAGGGTTATCCTGATAGTATCTCACTAGACGCCAGCCCCATATGGTGACACATGTGGAACCAACTTTCCTTTCATGGAGATAAGGAAGTCTATCTTGCCAACTAGGCCTTCTCGAACCGTCCTTAGCCTAAATAAGCACTACAAGCACAAGTGAGGCATCCAAATTATCTTATTTAAAGTGAAATTCTACCCAACCCCCTAGTTTATCAGTTAGGTTATCTTTGAGTTATGAAAACTCCCATATGGGTTATCCTAGACACCACTTTGTGCGTCGGCCCCCATTGAGAGCCACTCCCCCTAAAGGCAACCAAAATACTCAACACACATACAAGGAAAAGATAACTTGCACAATTCATAAAACCACATGAATGTTCACATAAGGTGAGGCATGAACCATCTCACACACACAAAAACCAACCATAAAATGAACAAGCAACGCATGGCTAAAACCCTCATGATCATAATTCAAATACACAAACAACTATTTCACAGGGCGATAATTGTGGAATCCCAACATGTAGCAAAACTCCCCCTAGCCTTTGGAAGCAATCATGACCACTTACACAAAGACTCCCAATAACCCCTTAACACAAAGATCCTCCACTTTTGAGTAAAACAATAATACCCAATTCCAGTAGCCAAACATAATACATCCATCATATACGCAACCAATTCCAATAAGGAAATTGTGAAATGCATGATGGGTTACGATTCAATCTTTACATAATTATCAAGAATATAGTATAGCAAATATAATCTAATTTTCCCTATATAATCAAATCTTTCAATTATTAAAATATAACTAAATCAATCTTTTCCTATTTAATCTTCCACTTCGCTTTTCTACCTAAACCATCATTTCTGAGACAACAGTATTCTTTAGTTACATACACAATATACGTACATGAATATATTTATATATATGTGCATATATATATATACACATATATATACATTTATATATATATAAATATATACATATATGAGTAGACAAATATATATACATATATAACAAATTATTACAAGCTGCTATCTATATCAGATAATATTAAACTCAACACATATAAAAATACATAGGCCATATATATATATATATATATATATATATATATATATATATATATCATATCGAATAAAGGATACAGGCAGTTGTAGTTAGTATAAAAAAATATGTTGTGAATGAAAATTCGAATGCCTAAGGGCATATAAATCTAATTTTTTATCCATTGCATTTTATCAATATAAGAACATAAAGCAACATTAAATTCATTAATTTTGATAAGACATAAAAACTCACATGCTACAGGATTAATACCAACAACAAAATAAACACAAGCTTGCACTCAAAATGGTAGCGGCCATGTTTTGATGAAAAAATATGGTAATGCAAAATGAAACAATTTGAAAATAGATTGGCTCGCCCTATCATTATGATCAAGTACCAATAACACAAGGTAAACATCAAACAAAAATCACATCAATAAAGGGCATCAAACACACTCTACAACATCAATTGATGTCACCATCAAAAATCCTACATGCAAAATTCTCTAAAGAAAAACACCAGGCAGCAAGGAAAATCGATGCATGAAGGAAAGAATACAGGGAAGGAGAAAGCAATAACAAATAATTGCAAGCCTATCAATTAAGATCAACATTAGCTCAACTCAAAAACATTGCACAAGCCCCAAGACTAAGATACATTCCAAGCGCTGCAAGAACAACAAACCAAATCCAAGGCTACATAAATTTTATCATCAAATGTATGCCACATCAGAAAAATCAAAGGCTGCCAAAAGCAGAATCAACTTCAACATGAAAGTAATCGATTACATTAAGATTTCATAAAGGATATGAAAGATTGAGCACACAGTAGGAAGAAAGAGATGAAGGATTTGGGACGTTGCACTTAGTGAATGATATCATCTATAGGATGCATAAGGATCAAACCTCTAGTTGAATACAAATCGAATCTGTTGAGATGTGAAGCCCAACAGTCACATGACTGTTGCTATTCTCTTGTCTCTTAGTATCCGAAGAGCTTTGTATAAATAAACGAGTACAAACCATGTATTAGACAACTAATAATAGAATCGTTCTCTGCTTTCCTGGTGGATGTAGCCATTTATGGTGAACCATGTAATTCATGTGTTGTCTTGTCTTTGTGTGTGTTTTACTTTTGTTTTGTTTCTTTTATTTGCTTGTTTATATTTATAATTGGTATCAGAGCTTGGTTAGAGCCAAGGAGCATATATGGAAGATAGTGTACTTGTTTTAACTGAACAAGAAATTGAACCAAATGTTTGGGTGTTAGATATGGGAGCTTCGTTTCATGTTACTTCATGTAGGGAATTTTTCAAAACCTTTCAAAATGGTGTTTTTGGTAAGGTCCTTCTTGCAGATAATAAATCTCTTGATATTGTTGGCATAGGAGATGTTTTGTTGAAACTATCAAATGGAAATAGTTGGTTGTTAAGAGATGTCAGGTATGTCCCTCAACTGAAATATAATTCAATTTCAGTTGGGCAATTGAGTTCTCAAAGATGTGGAGTCACTTTTGAATTAAGTTGATGGAAGGTGACAAAAGGAGCTCGAGTGATTGCAAAAGGCAGCAAATTAAACACTTTAAATGTGCTGGAGAGTCACAATGAGGTGGGATCTGTGATGGCAATGGTGGATAGTGACATAGAGCTTTGGTTAAAGAGGCTTGGTCACATGGGCAAGCAAGGTCTTGAGAATTCGCACAAAAGGAATCAATCACTGAAGCTGAAATCAATGAAAGGTAACAAGAGGGTCATGTTTGATCTTCCAAAAGAGCGAGAAGAAGTGAGGAATTCCATGAAATGTAGGGTGAGGAATTATGATCACAATTCCACAAATAAGAATTTAAAAGCACAAGTAATGCCTCGTGAAGAAATAATTGTTGCTGCTGTTGAATGGGGAATTTTGTTGATGGAAATAGATGACACTCCATTTGTTGCACAATCTGTTGCAGAAGCCACTCCAATGGATGAAGATATGCCATTTATTGAAGAAAAATTGCATGCAGGTGAAGCCAGAGAGGCTGAGAGTGCAATGGTGGCCGATTTGGAGGACTCCAAGAAGAAAGCCTTGCTGGCTGGCAGTGGTGGGAAAGATCCAAACGGTGAAGTTGACAGAGAACTCGAAGAAAATGGAGAGAAAAACCTATGGGTTTGGAGAATGGCTTTGGATCGCAGGAACAATAGACAGTTGGTAGGGATAAAAGAACAGGATAGATTAGTGACTCCGGTATCAGGGTATGTTCGATGAAACAGAGGAAGTTCCAGGGAGCTGAGAGCATGGTCAAATGACCAAGAATTTTTGCGAGCTGGTGGCGGATTAGGAGGAGGAGAAGTGTATGCTTGTATGGGTGTCAAGCTGCATTATGATATGCACAAGTTGCAGATATTTTAGCCGGCAGAGTCTTCAGGAACATGTTTAGTTGAGGGATGATCTTCTTTAATGAAGTGGGCCTCTTCGTGTCCCAAGAAAGAACGTGGGTGTTTGTCTGTAGTGAAACATGAAACCATTGAAAGGCTTGCTACTGATGGAGAGCTAGAGCCCTGTAATGATGAAAAATGATCTTTTACAGAGGGAATGAATGGTCATGCAACAGGAAGTTGTGCTCTTGAAGAGTTCCCTAAATGTTCCTCTCTTTACTAGCCATTTTCTTTTCAAGAGCGCATGGAGTTAGTGCATAGAGCTAATTTAAATGGAGGAGAAAATGGAATTTTGAATGTCTCAACGGAGGACAAGATCGTTGGTGTGGAGAACAAGATTACCATTACCAATGACTAGGGGCGGCTAAGCAAGGAGGAGATCAAGAAAATGGTTTAGGATGCCAAGAAATTCAAGACCGAGGAGCTGGGAGAAGTAAAGCCAGCCGAGGCGAGTGAAGACGTTACGCTGGCTGAGGCAGGGGAGGAAGTTAATCGAAGTCATTTACAGCCTCTTCTATATGCATCGATACCCATTCCAATAGAGCAAACATTGAAAATTAAAAGTGCACCTAATTTGGTACAGGAGAATGAGAAACAGGGCAGTTATCTGTGTCTGAATTATTCTAGTCTATTGTCTTTTACCAGACAACTCGGGTCTGTTGCAAATGGAGAAAGGATTCGTTCTCCTTTGTTTCCAAGAGACAGTATTGGGCCCAAGATGTCTGAATCTGTTATATAGGTTTCCAAAGTAGCTGGTGTACCATTAGATTGGGATGCATTGGAAGATAAAAGAAGGTCACGTGTTCATTGTGTTGCAAGTTTCTCTGGTGGAAATGTATATGGAGATTTGACTCCTCATGAGGCACAAACAACAAAAGATCACACAAATGGATATAAGCTAGACAAAGCACACATTTTTCTTGTTAACATGTTTGATGACTTTGAGAAATACATGATAGTATCAGACAAGTGGGTTCCTCCTAAAACAAAGACATATTCTCCCATTGAAAATTCACACCAGTGGCTTGAAGCTGTTGGTGGACATGTTATTTTTTGTAAAGTGGATAGGCATGGTTCTGAGATAGTGTTGTTTAGTAAACACGATCCTGTCTCTGATGATGATCATGATGATTATGATGTTGCTTTGTTGGTAGAGCAAGTTGTGGCAGACATTACCTCAAATCCAAACTCTTTAACTAATGGAGTAATTATGTTTTTGCGAGCTGGAGGTGAGAGATATGAAGCATATGAACCTATAAGGGTGAGAGATTCAGACAAAGTCTTTAATTAGTCATTGACAAAGACGGATGGTATGACAACCACCACAATAGTTTTCATTATTGATGCTACAAACAGCTCTGAGATCATCGATTCTGCATTGTTAGCTGTGAATGATGATGTGTTTTGGGAAGAAGTGACTCTCATACAATTTGGAGGTGGGTTTGTTGTTAGAAAAATTGTAGGGAAAGATATCTTTGCTTCTGATCGGATTTGGAGACGATTAATTTGGAGTGTTTGCGAACAAAACTTGGCGAAGTTGAAAACTTCCAGCCTGACTATGATGTGAAGATAAAATTGGAAATGCAGGGATGACATAGTGCATGGCTATGCCGGTTGGACTTCACGGGGGAGATTGTTGAGATGTGAAGCCCAATAGTCACATGACTGTTGCTATTCTCCTGTCTCTTCGTATCCGAAGAGCTTTGTATAAATACACGAGTACAGACCATGTATTAGACAACTAATAATAGAATCGTTCTCTACTTTCCTGGTGGATGTAGCCATTTATGGTGAACCACGTAATTCGTGTGTTGTCTTGTCTTTGTGTGTGTTTTACTTTTGTTTTGTTTCTTTTATTTGCTTGTTTATATTTACAGAATCCCCAAACTTCTAAATAGGTAACCAATCGGCTTAGAAGGACACTATCGATTTATTTATCAACAACAAAAGAAAGAGTAAATAAAATCGATGCCAAAGCCAACAATCATTTTCAGCAGACAAGAGAAAGAGAGATCGTTTGCAAATAACAGATAAATGGAACAAGAGTAAAGATGATGGCAATTTGAGATCCAACGTTTCAAAGACAAAAGAGAAGTGTTGAGGATAACTCTATCACAACAACAATCCTTTTCTCCAAATCCTTGATCAACCATCAGAAAATTTTCCCACTTCGAAAACAATTTTTAATCGAAAATCTGTATTTTGATAAATATTGTTGCAGACATAAATTTTTTATTTCAAAACAAAAAAATCCATCTTTTCTCTCCCCCAAACTCCACATTATTAAAAAAATCCAAAAAGTCATTAGCTTTCGAAAGTAAAAATCAAGCAATATCCACTCAAAATGACAAGTTTCCATTCAACAATTAGTTTGGATTCATGCATGTGCATGAACTCCACTTTTTCTATCTTTTAAATTTCTTTAACAACTTGTTCGAAATCACACCCAAGTAACTATTTTATTTTAAATCATATTATTTTCCTCATTTGCTTAATTAAATCTCAATGATAAGAATAATAATTATCTTTACATTTAATTATAAAATACTTTTTTACATAACAATTTAATTTACTAAATTAACTATCAAAAATTCCATAGAAGTATTCATTTTCAATCTTGATTTATTTAACTATCTATTTAATTCCAAATTAATTAAATAGCTTTATAAATCAATTTAATTTAATTTAATCGATTAAATAAGACAACTCATAACATTAATTTCTCCATAAATTACCATTACAAATTATTAAAATTTAATAACTAGTTAAGCAACATAATCAACAATTAACTAAGTATCATAAAAAATCACCCAACAACCATAAAATCAAAACAACTGACCAAAGGTGCAAACCAGACTGACAGGTACTCATCCTCATCGAGGATGATGGCAAGGGTAGGGGACCTTTTGTCATCTTCATTTTCAACAACATTTCCATTGGGTTTTAAGGCATGCTTAGACTTGACAATTCAGGTGGAGTCAATGTTTGGTACCTGCAATATACATCAGATAAATTATCGAACATATATTTATATATCAAACAATCAAACACACCGTGAGAGGAAATCACAACATAGCGGGATACTCGCGAACGATTAATGCTACACTATCCCTCCCACCAAGATATTTCAAACAATAATCTACATCAACGAAGAACAACAATTACATCATAAACAATATGGATCAATCATGAATTAAATTCATAGTAAACATAATCATATAACCACATGATACTCATAACTAAATTAATTCGAACTCACAAATAAATCCATATAACCATCATAACATATGCATAAGCCAATAGTATCATGAACATCAAAGTATGATCAACTATCATCAAAAACCAATCCAAAACAGTAAAACTAACATCTATCAAGTATCATAATTTATGCTAAACAAAATATCTATCAGTCCAATAAAGAACAATGTGAGGGGCACTACAGGTCTTAACATTTTTCTCTCCTATTATTTTGTTGGTTTTTTATCATGACTTACAAAGTGTGATGAAGGATTAAAGATGATTGTGCATTGCTCTTGTAAAATATTTAAGAACATGTGTAAATGTGCAAGTAAATTGTTTACAAAGGACTTTTGTTTATAAGTGTAAAATTGTTTATTTTAGAAAAAAAATGTTTAAAAATTTTCTTTTTAAGAAAGTTTTAATGATCTTAGAATATAATAATGTATATGTTTCTTGTAAATTCATTGGAAACTTGGTTAATCATTTTTTGAGGTTACAACATTGTTATCCCTATGCCAAACAATAAATTGTTTCAAATATTTGATCATAAAACTTGATACACATGATATTGAAAGAAAATTTAATGGGTTTTTCAATTGATAGTCTCAAAAAAACATATTAAAAAATTGTATTAACCTAGATTACCTATTGTGATATATTGAGAAAACATTGACACACTTTTTCCACAATAATAATCTGTCATAAAACATTCATATATATCTTATCACACAAAATGATATATAAAGAATTGGAAGATAAAATTTAAAGGGTTTTTTAAAATCAGATATTTTTAGGGCATACCAAAAATTAGATCAACCTAGTAAACCAAATAAAATTTATAATTTAAACATTACTATGCAATACTTTAAAACTAAAAAACCAAATAAAAAAATCAAATTGAGTAGAACTAAGTTAGAATTTAATGAAATCAACTTAAGAAAAGAGAGTTGAAATGTGTTGCTTTCATCTTCTTTCTCTTGTTAACCTACAACATAAATTTTACAAGATGCTTTCTCTTACAAACAATAATCAAATAGAAGAAATCAAGAAATAACATTGCATGTGAAAAACAATCTTCAAAGAGAAAACGACAAATAGTTGAGGAGACTCGTCTTTAAGGTATCATAAGTTAGTTTGAAATTAGCTTTTAGTTATTTATTAATTACTTAGGTAATTAGTTTTTAGATACAATATTTTCATTTTTTTCCTTTAGTTTTATAATTCATCTCTCCTTAAAAGTTAATTCAAGAATACTTAATAAATTTTATAAATCATTCATAAACATTGAGTCTTAAAATTCAACTCGAAATTATAAAGTAATGTAGTAGTAATGAGAACAAGTTGAGAGTTTGATGAAATATTTTATTAATCTTTAAATTATTATGAGACAAATTACACTTGATTCAAATTGTTTAAACATTTTTTGATATAAAAAATATCAACAGTTGGGATGAGAATACATTATTCAAATTAAATATTAGAATTGGTATAACTTTCAAATTTAATATGTAATGTCATAGACAAACATATAAAATAAAATATGAGATATTAGGGTCACTATATTGATCTTGTCTTCTCGAGTTATGAAACTAAACATTGTACATAAATAATTAAATAATTAGACATACTTAGATTTAACATTACTCATTGTATAGGAGCGAATTTGCACCCCTTACACAAATTGCCCTTTTACACACCCTCACCTTATAAAATCAAATTCGAAGGCGAAATTCCACATCAACAAGCTATCTTCCTTCCACTTGGTGCCTATTTTATGTGTCGGTGGGGGAATATTTGTCAGGGATGCGAGCACAGCGCACGAACATCTACACGGCGCGCTATCATCCTTGACATATTCCTGCCTCTAGTGTCCATAGGGACGTTATGTTCTCCATTAGACATGAAGTGTAACGCCTTTGTGTAAAACAATCGACTCAAAAATATCTCTTTCCCTCCCATTTTGGTCTTGAAATGCCTATCATGCTCATTCAATCCATCTTCTTAGCAGTTCTTGACCTCTTCGACAATTCTCAAGCATTTTCTAGCATTCTCTTCACTCTCAAGCAACACTTTGATGCTCCATTGCAACAAAAACACTCTGTCAAATTCGTAAAGAAAGTGTGAAGCAAGCCATTACATTGTGGGCTTAAGGTTTTGCAACACCTCTCTTCATCGCAGTCGAGGTTGTGGTGATTTTTCAAGCCTTCTTTCTCCTTCATTGGCTAGTGAGCTCTTGGTGGAGGTGGTAACATTTCGTTACTCTCCTTTACAATTTAGTTGAGTAGCTATTTACTATTTTGTAGTGTTATTTGTGTACTTTCTTTCTTTACTTCTTTATCATATATTTCCCTCTTTTTTCTATCTAGCTATCCATGGAGGTGGAAACACCAAAATGGGGGTCTGACTAAGGTAGGCCCCTATACAACCCCAACACATTTCCCCTCTTTCATGTGGGCAGGTGGACGTGCTTTCAGAGCTAGCTGGTGAATTGGCATTTCAGTGAGATTATCTTTGTCACTCTAGCTCTCATCTATTTTCTTTATCATATCTATTTGTATCTTTCTTATTTTATAATTTTGTTTTGTTCCTTTAGAAGTCATTAGCTAGGCCATCATCTAGTTTTATGGCGGTTTGTGCTGTCTTTTTGGTCATTTGGTCGTACAGACACTAGCACACCTGAGAGACGCCAGTGCACTGCACTGTCATCCTAGAACCACACTTTCTTCCTCAAGCAAAGAGCTACTTGAGATATAGTGTTGAACTTGAAAACTGGCTCGCCTAGCCCCAAATTAAGTCTTGGGTCTACATAGTGGTTGAAGGACCTTATAGTCCTCATCATTCGCGTGCCCTATTTAAAAACACCCCTTTAGAGTGAGGTAAGTTAGGGCAGCCCTCTACTCTTGGCTCTCCGTGATCCTGAGCCTTGGAGTGGTTGGTCCCCCTCTCTTACACTCATATATTTTAATTTTGGAGAATTTTTTATATGTATATCAAAAAGAGATTTGGAGAGTAATTAATTGTTCAACTTTTTTTTGAATTAATATGAGTTATAAATTTATGATTATTCAATTACTTCATTCGTTTAGTCTTAGTGATAGTACACTAATTGTACTTTATGTTAGAACTTAAAATAACTTTATGAACATATTTATCTCCTTTAATATTTATTTCTTTTGGACTAAATAGTTTCTTTTAGTTAGAGGTAATACTAAAGTTAACCCTTGACTAGTTTGTCACCATTCCACTCTCATTCATTGTGCAAAATGGTTATGATGAAATTGTTAACTTGATGCCATCATAAGTGCGAATGCTATATTTTTTTGTTATGTCTTGGTGTAATAAAATTATAGAACATATATATTGTTCAAACTAAACCATAGAATTAGTACAAATTTTTGAATGTATATTGTAATTATTAAATAATATTGGAATTTAGAAGAGATTAATTGTATAGTAATCTAGTTGTTCAAGACTAAATATCAAATTGAATAATATAATTGTTGTTAATACATTAAATTCTTTGTGTCACCTATAAAACTAATAGTATAGTTTAAGTTTGATTTAAATTGTCTTTACATAGACTAATGAATGTAATTGTTTCCTTAGCTCCCTTGTGATTAAGAATGTCTTGGTTATTAACTTAGTAAATACTAAATTATTAAGCGAATATATGTAAGTTGAAATTACCATTAATGTGTAAATCCAAAATAATCATAGAGAAAGATCAAATTACAAAATATATAAGTTGTTCAAATCAAATAAATTGAATTAATGTATATAATTACGATTATGAATTATAACTCTAGATTTGTTGTTTGTTCCCTAGAATTTAATTTCCTTTAATTAAATATTGTTGCATATAAGCATAATTGTTTATATGTCTCATTTAATCGCCTAGCTTAAATAACTATCTTCATAGATGAAGACAAAATTAAAGTTATCCTTAGTCTTAATTATATCCATCATTATCTCACACTATGTGTAGAGTGCATAGGAGGCATCACAAACTTAATGCCTTCAAAGGAACAATGATGTTTTCTCATCATACTTAACATGTGTTGCATTGTAAAAAAAATGATTTGTGTGTTGTGTTTAAATAGTAAAAAATTATGGACATGATAGTTGGAGGAAGGAGGAGAAGAAGGGTAGAGGAAGGAAAGATGGAAGAGAGGATTTGGAGGGTCTTCTACAACTTGGATAGAAATTCTTAAGGTAGGTTATAAACCCTTTGTTATATTTTTGTTTGATGTGGAAAATATTTTTTGGAACATTGTCCTATGTTTGTAAATCTATGTGAATCAAATGGTTAATCCTTATGTCTTTGTGTTAGAGTTGGCTATGAAAATAGCTACCCAAGATCTAGAGGCTAAATGGAAAACACAAAGAAATCAATATTCAATGCTCAAGATTGCAATGGAATTGAATATCCAAGAATTCTCTCAATATTGATTTACAAATGGGAACCCCTTGGTTATATAGCCAAGGTGAGACATAAGATGCCATAAGATTGTGACAAGTGTCTTTATCCTATGATATGAGACAACTTATCATAACAACCTAGGAAAATAAAATCTAGACATGACAACTAAGCCTTTTAGAAAGAATATTAGGACCTAAGTAAATTTAGCATGTGAATATGTCCCCTAAGTCCCTAGTAAGTGAATTAACTAGGTACAAGACATTTATTCACACCAACACCCCCCTTAAATGCAACTTAGGGAGAAGATTATTATGCAAATGATGCAAAGATGCAAGGATGGGTCCCAACTACTAGTCCATGTTAGGAACCCATGTACAAATGCAAATTATATCTCTCACAAATGAAGAAAAGGAGAAAACCTAGAGGGACGAAACTCCTCTCAAAAAGAGATGAAAAAAAAAAATCTCAGTGATGCATGAGAGGGACAAAACCCCATGTGAGGAAAAGTATCCCCCATAAGAGAGAAGAAGAAGAGAGACCATGCAGCCCCCCTCAATGGTGAGTCTCTTGCAATGGTAGAAACTCGACATTGAATGTTGAATATGATCCAATCTCACTGAACAATGTTCCTCATCTTAGGAAGAAACAAAACCAAGATGATATACAAGATTTCTTCCCATTCTTGAAAGGAAGATGTGGGAAGAAGAATGATGTGTGATTTCTTTAAACTACACTCAAGTGTCTCCATGTCGATGCCAAAAATTGACACACTCCAAACATGCATTCTAGGCCACACAAATAAAGATGTCATTCCAAAATCTCCTAGAGATGGATGTAGAAAAAAATCCAAAGGAAAAGATGCCTCCTCTGAAGATAATGAAGACTCCTCTAAATGTTGTCTAAAAGTATCCACACTCACGCTAAATTGTGAAGAATGATCATGTAGAGAATGAATAATAGGATCAAAGTATTCCCTCACAACAAATGAAGAGGGATCAAATCCATCAAAGAGAATATGTATGCAATCAATGGTGTCTCCCAAATATAAAATATGAGACTCAACAAATAACCCACCAATGTCTATCAAGCATGCATCCCAAGTAGATGTAGCTGGAAGACGATGAAGATCCTACTGCACTAAATCACAAGAAGCCATATTTGTAGCAATACAAGCATCATCAAATGCAATAGTAGATCAAGGAGATGAAATGCAAAGCTCAAGAATGAGATATGATGTGAGAACCCCAAAATTCAAGTATCCAAAAGTCTCCTCAAAATCATGGTTCACACTATGTTATCAATAGCCAAAGGAACAATGTCATCATCAAAATCAAAATCTACAAAGGCATATAATTAAGATAAATGATCAACCATCCTAGTAGAAATAATCTCTCTACTCTTCAAGTCTCTAATGATAACTAAATTAGGATTGAATTCCACATTCCTCCCATCTCCACCATGTGTAATTTGATAGATGGAAAGAATATTGTTTGATAAATGAGGTACACACAAAACATCACTAAAAGTGCCCTCCCCAATATCAATAGATCCCTTCCTAGTTACATTCATGTATGCATTATTTCCCATCAACATAAGAGACATAGCACAAGGCTTAAAAGAAGAGAATATATACTATGAAGATTCCATATGATGAGATGCTTCTAAATCTAGAAGCCATCTCCCTAATCCAAGACCTATAGAAGCACAAAGAGCTTTCCTTTTATTTCCTGATCTAGAAGCCAAACCGGCATGACCTTTATCCTTATTAGACTATTTTAAAGAAGAATTTGACTCAAAGATTTTGGATGGTAGATCAATATGATTCTTCTTAAGATGTTTTAATTTATCAATATCCTTCTTATAACAAGAATTTTCATCATGTCCAAGCTTCTTGTAATATGAACAAAATGACTTCTTCTTCTTAGATGATTTCTCTTTGGAAGAGAATTTATTCTTTTCTTGATTTGATGTGGATTGTTCTTTGATTTCTTTTGTTTCTTATCTAATTCTTTCATCTAACTAACCAACAATTACTAAGATTTAGATGAGTTTATAAGAAATATCGATATAATATTTTGTTACTCATGTATCAACATCTCATAAAATGATGCAAATGAAGGTGTAGTATATGTAGACTCCATAGTAAACCTATGAGTATGAAAGCTATAAAAAAATGAAGCATAATCAGAACCAAGTTTTTTCAATGTATTGGGGAGAAGGTAATGTATGGGTTGTTGTGGATAAACTAGTTGAATATATTTAGAATTGATGTTGTTGATGGGACCAGCCAAAGGGGAGTTGTGCCATATGACGTGGCATAAATTTTTGAAATGTATTAAAAGTGCTCCCTTAATATTGAAGGAAAACCAACGTGAGGGGGAGATTGAGTGGTTGCATAGAAATAAATAGGTTGCATCATTTAGTAAAGGAAGATTAATGGTGATAAAGTAGGGGGGAGAAGGTAAGAGGAAAAATAGAGGCATCAGATAGAAGAATACAAAGGGGCGATGGAGTTGTCTGAAACCTTTCTAAAATAGAAATTGTAAATGTATGATTCATGAAATCTGTATAAATATATTTGAATTACTTCCAAACTTGACTGTAAGTTGACATGGTAATAAATTGATGTTGTGCAATCTAGAATTGATTGAAATTGACAAATGTAATTATCGATTTAAATGTAAATTGTTTGTGGAGTCATTTGTGATCTATAGTTTTGTGAAAATTGGGTTGTGTTAGTGGAAGAGTATTATTTGTCCTCATCAAATGGTATTAAAGCAAGTGGTCTTGAGTGTGTGGATAGATCATCGAATATGAGGAATTCTACACCAAGACCTGTGAGTGGAGAGGGAAGTTAGAAGAGGTTTTGAGTGCATAGGTAGAGCATTGAACACCAAGCAATCTATGTTAGGACCTGTGGATAGATTAAGTATGATTGAAGAGCTTAAAAGAATCATTGTAGGTGTGTGAATTCCTTAGCAATTGAGAGTTGGAAGGCATGGAGAAATCATTGTGGTAATGATATATTGCAAAAAACGAAGTGGGTATACTTGTGAGGGAGATATTCTTGAGGATCATAGATGTAAATATAAGAAATATTGCAAGCTATGCAGTGTGAAGAGGTTGTGAGGGATGAGTTGCAGCGAAGAAATGCCATGAGAAAGGAATGGAGAAATGAAGAGGAAATATTTAGTGAAGGAGGGCAGTTCATGGTGGACATGGGTCCATGAGGGATGGAAGAAAGGGGTGAAATGTTGGAAGAAAAGGAAGGAGTAATTTTGTACACAAGATTCATTGATGAAGTTCATTGTAGGTTGGTTGCAACCTAGAAGAGTAGTTTGACTACTCAGCTCCACCTTTGTGAGCCTATTCTCATAAATTTCCTACCCAATGTATTTGATACAGGAGCACTTGAGCAAATGCGCAATCAACATCACACAAAAAAAATATTTCAAGAGATTGGTGGGTTTAATAGAAAACCTTCTTACTAGCATAATTTTGACTCCATCCTAGATTTGATGGAAAAGGTTTCGAAGTCATACAACTAATAGTTATGGAGAATTAATCATTTTGTGTGGCTAGTAATTTGGTGACGTTTTAAATTTTCAAAATCCATGAGGTTTGAGGCAGAGTGGCTTGGCATGAAGCTAGGTAATGTTAGCATACACATCTTTGCAAGTTTTTAGAAGAATTCAAGCTCTTGGTAATAAATTACATCAAAAGTTAGTTTTTGTTCCATGCATTTATTTATAGATGACAGGATGTTGTTATACATTGGTATTGGCAATGTTCTTAAGGTATAGATAATATACTTTGATGAGTTATTTGCATATTATTTTGACTCTCTCCAAATTGAAGTGATATGGACTCTATTTTAAATTATCTTATTTACTTCATGATCACCGAAATAAAGGGGCTTGGAAAATAACGTAGAGGGAAACAAACAAATGGGCATGCGAAGTTAAAAATAAAAGAGTAATATAAATTAAAAGTGGAGTCAATAAAATAAGGGAAGTGAGTGCCATGAATGGGAGGGCAAGGGGCAAGGACATCAAAAATAATACAGTATAAAATCATCATCAATGCCAGGGTAATAGAGCGAGCTTAGGTTGTAGCATATTGAAACAAGTGGTTGCATTGATGTGACATAGGCAACATAGGAATAATAGGAGGCAATGTATAAAGGAGAGAAGAGGCACTGGGAAGAAAGAAACATAGTGTAAGAGGCTGTACAAAAGAACAAGTTTGGAATTTTAATAAAATGGTAGATTCCATGCTTCATAATGGGATTGAATAAAATACAGATTGCAACAAGAGAAAGGTGAACTAATATGTTAAAAACTATGTACCTATAGATAAAGGAATAGATGCATAGAAATAAAGAGAAGGTTGCACTTGTTGAAGAATGAAAGGAGGAGTAATAAGGGGTGTCATGTAGAAAAAAGAGGATAGTTTGATAAAGAGAAATGGGCACAAGAGATGGAGGAATGGAACCATAAGGGAGAAGGTAATGTATGGGTTGTTGTGGATAAACTAGTTGAATGTATTCAAAATTAATGTTGTTGATGGGACCAACTAGAGGGGAGTCACTCCATATGATGTGGCATAAAAGTTTTAAATGTATTAAAAGTGTTCCCTTAAGATTGAAGATAGACCAGTGTGAGGGAGAAATTGAGTGGTTGCATAGGAATAGAGAGGCTGCACCAGTTAGTAAAGGGAGATTAATGATGACAAGGCAGGGAGGAGAAGGTAAGAGAAAAGATAGAGGTGTTAGATAGAGGCGTTAGATAGAAGAGTATAGAGGGGTAATGGAGTTGTCTGAAGCCTTGCTAAATAGAAACCGCAAATGTATGATTCATGAAATCTAAATAAATATATTTGAATTACTTCCAAACTTGAATATAATTGATGTTGTGCAATCTAGAATTGATTGAAATTGACAAATGTAATTGTTGATTTAAATGTAAATTGTCTATGGAGTCATCTGTAATCTGTGATTTTGTGAAAGTTGAGTTGTGTTAGCGGAAGAGTGTTTTTTGTCTTCATCAAATGGCATTAGAGCTAGTGGTCTTGAGTGTAAGGACATATTGTTGAATGTGAGGCAGTCTATACCAAGACCTATGAGTGGAGAGAGAAGTTAGAAGAGGTTGTGCATAGGTCGAGGATCGAATGTCAGGAAATCTATGCCAGGACCTGTGGATAGATGAAGCATGATTGAAGAGCTTGAAAGAATCATTGTAGGCGTGTGAATTCATGAGTGATTGAGAGGTGGAAGGCATACATAAATTATTGTGGAGTGGTAAATTATAGTAGATGAAGTGGGTATACTTGTGAGGAATATCTTCTTGAGGATCACAAATTTAAATGCAAGATAGATTGCAAGCTATGCAACATGAAGAAGTTGTGAGGGATGAGTTGCGGTAAAGATATGCCATGAAAAAGGCATAGAGAAAAAAAGAGGAAGTATTTGGTGAAGGAGGGCACTTCATGGTGGACATGAGTCCACGAGGGTAAAGAAGAAAGGGGTTCAATGTTGAAAGAAGAGGAAGAAGGAGTAATTTTTTGCATGAGATTCAGTGATGGAGTTCTTTGTAGGTTGGTTGTAATCTAGAAGAGTAGTTTGACTACTTGGCTCCACCTTTGTGAGCCTATGCTCACAAATTTCCTACCCAATGTGTTTGATGTAGGAGCACCTGGGAAAATGCACAATTAGAATCATACAAAAAACTGGGGAGATTGGTGAGGTTTCATAGAAAACCTTCTTATTGGCAGAATTTTGACTCCATCTTGGATTTGATGGTAAAAGTTTCAAAGTCATATATTTAACAGTTGTGGAGAATTAATCATTTGGCAACTTTCATTGGTAATTTGGTGAAGTTCTAAAATTTCAAAATTCATGAAGTTTGAGGCGGAGTTTATTGGCGGGAAGCTAGGTAATGTTAACATACACATCTCTGCAAATTTTTGGAAGAATTCGAGCTCCTAGTAAGAAATTACATCAAAAGTCAGTTTTTGTTCCATGTATTTATTTATAGATGATAGGATGTTATATGCTGGCATTGGCAATGTTCTTAAGGTATAGATAATATACTTTGATGAGTTCTTTGCATATTATTTCTCCAAATTGAAGTGATATGGACTCCGTTGTACATTATCATGTTTACTTCATGATCATCAAAAGATACTATTGGTACTAATGGCTTTACGAAAAATAAGAGAGATAAAATAAAGGGTTATGGGTTTGAAAATAATGTAGAGGGAAATAAACGAATCAGCATTAGAAGTTAAAAATACAAGAGTAATATGAATTAAAAGTGGAGTCAATAAAATAAGGGAAGTGAGCGCCATGAATGGGAGAGGAGGGAGTGTTGCATCGGGAAGAATACAAAAGAAAATTATCATCGATGTTAGGGTAAGAGTGAGCTCAGGTCACAACATATTGAAACAAGGGGTTACATTGATATGACAGAGGCAGCATAGGAAGAATAGGAGGAGGTAACGTGTAAAGGAGAGAAGAGGCATAGGGAAGAAAAAACATAGTGTAAGAGGTTGCACAGAAGAACAAGTTTTGAACTTTAATATAATGGTAGATTCATGGCAGATTCCACACTTTAGAATGGGAGTGAATAAAGTACAAATTGGAACAAGAGAAAGGTGCACCAATATGGTAAAAAGTATGTACATGCGGATAAAGGAATAGATACATAGAAAGAAAGATACGATTGTGCTTGTTGAAACATGAAAGGAGGAGTAATAAGGGGGTCACATAGGTAGAAAGTGGGAAATTTTATAAAGAGAAATGGGTTCAAGAGCTAGAGTGGTGGCACCATAAGGGAGAAGGTAATGTATGGGTTGTTGTGGATAAACTAGCTCAATGTATGCAGAATTAATGTTGTTGATGGGACCAGCCAGAAGGGGGTCGTGCCATATGATGTGGCATAAAAGTTTGAAATGCATTAAAAGTGTTCCCTGAAGATTTCAGATCGGCCAGCGTGAGGGAGAGATTGAGTGGTTTGCATAAAAATAGAGAGGTTGTGCCATTTAGTAAAGGAATATTAATGGTAATAAGGCAGCAAGGGGAAGATAAGAAGAAAAACAAAGGTAACAGATAGAAGAATTCGAAGGGTTAGTGGATTTTTGTGAAGCCTTGCTGAAATAGAAATTGCAAATATATGATTCATGAAATCTTAACAAATATATTTTAATTATTTCCAAACTCGAATATAAGTTGACATGGTAATAAATTGATGTTGTGCAATCTACAATTGATTGAAATTGAGAATTATAATTGTTGATTTAAATGTAAATTATTTGCAAAGTCATTTGTAATCTTTGATTTTGTGAAAGTTGGGTTGTGTCAATAGAAGAGTGTTTTCTATCTTCATCATGACGTATCATTGAAAATTTGGTTTTGAACACTTTCTAGTGGTGTAGATATTTTTATTAGATTTTTTTGTTGGTTTATTTTATCATGTGACAAAGTTATATCTTCATTTTTTTGCTTTTGATCTTATAACTTTTTTCTTATATCTTTGAAATTTGTGATTGTTATGGAATTAAAAAAGGTATTTTAGAGTTCTTCACAAATTCACTTTTCCTAGAATCTATCTTAGGTATTCTTTATTCAGTTTATTGCTATTTCACATTCTAGTTGACTATTTGGATACCTTGGTACCTAGAAATGTTTTGATTGCATGAGATAACTTCATTTCAAATGATATGTATACATTGGGGTTATTGATCTTTTATTTTAATATTTGAAGAGGTATCATGGGTTTTTTCATCTTTTTTGTGGTAATTCTAGAAAATGATAATTATGAGTCTTGGATAAGTGTAGAAAGATGGGGGGCCAAAAAGGGGTCTTAAGTGGCCACTTTTTTTCTAAAATCAGGAAACACTGATCTTGGATAAAAAATTGAATATCGTTACACTCAAAATTTGAAGACGCAACAAAAACAATGTTTCTAGTGCTCTGAGTCTACTTTCTAAAGTAATAATTCTTTTTGAAAATGGTAAAGATTAAGGGCTTCAAAAAAGGGATCCATAGAAATTGGTGTTGTTTTTATCAAAAAAATATAAAATAGTGCCTTTTGTGGCTCCCTCAAAACGTTTAAAATTTTTTTTGGTATTTTTAAAATCGTAGTGAGAAATTAGCTAACAAAATTTAGTTTACGCATGATTTTTCTGATATTTTTTTAATGAATATTTGATTTTTTATTGATTTTCAAAGTGGACACTTCCTGAAAAATAAAATTTTGGCCGTGCTACCCCTATAATTTTTTAAAACTAATCAAAAATCAGTTTTTTTTTTAATATGTATGGAATGGAATCTAGTTTATAAAAGTGTAATTTATTTGAAATTTAAGTGAACGGTTAAAAATTAAAGTAAAAAATACCAAACATTGATTTTTGACAAAAAAAGTACACACAAACAAAAGAAATTAAAGATGAAAGCCTTAACATTTTCAAAATTTTAAAAAAATCACATCGTTAAATAGCTAAGAGAGAGCCTAACATTACCTAGGTGTTCAATTTACTCGACCTTAAAACACGTGCAAACCTGATGGTTAACACGAACAAGATTATGTGAAATCTTGTAGAATATGTAAAAACACATCTTTGGACATTGGGAAGGCACTCCAAGCCTTTGGTTTGGAAGTCCAAAGCAAATCCCAAGCCTAAGGCTTGTGGATTTCCAAAGCAAGATATAATGCAAGCATGTTATAATGTGCTTGTGTTATGTTTGTTTTATATTTTTCTCATTTTTTGCAAAATGTTGTATGTTTCTCAAACTTGAAATAATGCGAGTGCCTTATAGCATGCTCATGTTATGTCTCGCTTGGAATTTTTTTGTGCAATTTTGTTAAGTATGTGTTGTGTAGTTTCACAACATGCCCCATTTTTCTCTTTGGAAAAATGTGGACCCCCCCTTTTTTTCTTTCGTTCCTCTTTGATTTTGCTTGCTTTGGCGTTGTTCTGTGGTTTGGTTGCTTCCGACTCTCTATCTTGGTCCTATTGGCCTGTTATATTTGACCTATATTTATCTCTCGGATTTGGTTTTCGGTTCTTTTTATGAAGCTTGATATTTTAACTAGAAGCCAGAACGTCAGAGTCTTGTGATTGTATCTTAAATTGATTTTAACTCCACCCGGTAAGTAACTACCAAAAATGTTAATCCCTGAGATATCTTTTTTTTCTTGTATCGGAACGCGATAATTTTATTCGTAACCTAGAAACCGGAAAGTCTGTTTTGAAATGCTTTAATTTTTCTTGAAGCCTAGTTTTTGGTCTTTTCTTTCGTTATGGTCTTTGTTCTTCCTAAAGCTAAGAGGTAACTTATCGAACCCCGATATTTCTTTCATAAGTTGATACCGGAAAGCGTTAATCCTGGTGATCATAAATTGGTCACACATCTTTAATGGTCCATGCCTAATCGGTGATCGAAGTGACACTAGTGTGCCATGTATGATCATCACGCCGTCTTTTACCTCTAGTAATGAGCCCGCGCAAAAATCTAGGTGTTCGTGATTTGAACCCTAATCCGTAATGATTGCACCTTTATTCGAGAAAATTAATGAATTGTAACAGGTTATTAATGAAGGTAGCAAACTACTCATGTACTTCACACTACAATAAACATAGAGTTGCTTTGTCACACCCCACTTCGCGTCACGCTGCAACTTCGTAAAGGACATTGAAAGAATGAAATAATTCTGACGTGCACAAAAAGGTAAATTTTGAGAAACCAAAAAAAGAGAGAAGAAAAACACTACTAGGGGTTTTAGAGTCCCATTTCAACAGATTATTATCAGCCAAGACTAGGTATGTTTTGAATAATTGATTTTGCATTAAACTGTTTTTATATTCAAAGATCTCGAAAGATGTTTTCCCTTAAAATGTTCGAAAATGAAATAATGTTTATTCTCTGATTTCAAATTTAACAGAAAAATGAATGAATTTTTTTATGAAATTGTAAGAAATTTCTGTTTAAATTTGACCCTAACTCGTACACAAGGCACATATTTAAAAATTGCAGAAAATACCAGTAAAAATGAGTACTTCTGACGCAAGAGCAGAAGATGAATTCAAGTATTGCAATTCACAAGCCATACCAATCAATGTGGTAGTGACAAACACTCATATGGGGTGGTCTTTGATAGGCTGTCATTAGGTCTCATTACTTTAGAATATAAAATGTCAATAAGTCGACCGGGCAGTGTCCAAGGCAGTTTGCAATAGAAGATAATTTAGATAACTCATTTTAGATTTTCTATTTTCCTTTAAACTACTGAAATCAATTTTAATCTAAGGCCATTTAATTACTTAACTAGAAAACAATTTATTCTAGGAAAATTGGAAATACTAAACTAGAAAGCACAAGATAACTAATTTAGAAAGCATAACAACTAAGCTAGAAAGCATAGGAATAAATAAACTAAACAAATGATAAACTACGAAAGTGGAAAAATAAGTAAACAAACCATGAAACATTCTCTTAAACAGTAAAAGATTATAATAGCTGCAACGAATAACTCATAATAATTGAAAACAAAGAGTGCTCCGGAACTTCAAACTCGACAACTGACACACTTAAACGATTTCCTATTGAAGGGTTATCTATGTAACAAACAAAACAACATAATATTAAGTACTTATCTATTTAAGCTATCTTCCCTCGAGTGGCCAGCTCGCGGGTTATCTACTAGTTTTGAAGTCCTTCCATTAATTTTTTTTATCATCCATAGTTCAACAACTCAACAATTGACAGAAGATAGTTCTTTTATTCATAAGTATTCAAAGATCATGTTAACAACATAACATTACTATTGAGTGTCTCTTTTCAACTTCAAAAGCTGTATTTTTATAGAAAGATTTTTAACTAAATCCTAGATTTTAGATGGCGTGGGTAACCATTGAAAAAGTCTACAACAAATTTTTAACTAACTCCCTTGTCTTTAAAACCCATTACATAAACATAAAGAAGGCTCGAGACAAGCCATGCAGTTTTTGATTAAAAGATCATAACAAAAATTAAATAAACAAGTAGTATATCTTCGGTTCATCAACTTGATGTTCAGGAGCAGGTTCACAACATCCATCTTCAATCATCATTAAGGCACGTGCTGGTTTAAACATTTTGTAACTGTTGCATGATGTCTGATTATTGCTCCGCAAAAACACTCAAATCAACCCATTAAACCCGTATTGGTAGATAACCCAGTTGATCATAAGAAATAAAGTTTGCATAATGTTCCTTAAAGATAAGCAATTATTTCTCCTAAAGTTTAATTAATTGGTAGAGACTGAGGATTGGGCTTGTATAAATAAACTTTTTTGGTTTTATTATGATGAGGTTATTTTTACCTCATCATTTCCTTCCCCTCCTAGTTTCTGGCAGGTCCTCCTATTCCATAATTGTAACCCTGCCTTTTATTCCATTCCTCATATCTGGCACTAAGGTCGTATTCATCTCTTTCTATTGAATCAAAAGCTATAGGGTCATGGATGAACCCTCTGTGAAATATAAAACGCTCTCCATTCATTAAAAACTTTTTCATTCTGATCTGTTGAAATATGGAAAGCAAGAGGTGGATTAAGCAGCAAGGGAGGTCTATATCTCATCCCCATCTAGTTTGTCTTAAGGTTTCTTATAATTTTAACTAAAGCATCTGCCCTTCTAAAAGACCATATGATATTAAGAGGGGAAATGACCTCTCTTTTCTTGAGATAAGCTAGTAATGGAGTAAATTTCTCTTCACAAGCGTTCCATGCTTTTCCAATTAATTTTTGCCCATGTTCCATGAAATTATTATAATAGAGTTTGAGACTGTCATTATATCTCGCTTTCATTTTTTCATTTACCAGGAGAGACAAAAAGGTGTCCTTAAAACCTGCAGGCCTAGCATTAGGTGATCTTATTTGAAGACCCGTAGTTCTTTCAGCTTGAGCATATTCTTTGGTGTGTTCTTTCCAATGAACCTACTTTCTCATAGTAGACAATATGGCTCTCAATTCTACTTCGCCAACAAACAGATTGATGAAGAAATCAGTGTGATTTTCTAATAAAAGATCATGCAAAAAGAATTCACAAAGCAAATTTTTATCCTCAAGGGTTGATTCCACAAATATTTTAACAAATTCTTTATCATTAGGCTCATAAGGCTGATCATTGTAGATTCTGAACAGTTTCCACCTTATCCATTGTTCATTCAAAAACATTAAGTACAATCTGGATGGCCTTCTACAGGATAATAGACACTCTACTAGATGACATGCATCTTGTTTCCCTTTATATATCCTATGAAATGATTTTTTTAGGAGTAATGGGGGAATGCGAACCTGGAACCATTCAGTTATAATTGCCTCAGTTTGAAAAAATTTGATTCCATTCTTGGTTTCATAGTCCTTTCTTGTAACTCTTGTTCTAGCTCTACAATTTTACTAAGGGAAGCATTTAATTCTTCTGTTTGTTTCTTTTTGTCTTCCTCAAAAGCTGAGAACATAAGCATAAAATTCTTCCTTATCATTTCAATTTCTTTATTTTTTTCAGCAATATCAGCATTATAAGTTCTATGTCCTTGACTTAATTCCTGAATTTGTTCTTTTGACTTATAAATCAATGTATCCTTTTCTTGTAGTTGTAGTTTCAAACCCTGTATACCCTGATCTCTTTTATTTATTACAACAACTTGCACTATTAACTTCTCTTTTTGCAATTCAATCCGTTCATTATTTTTGTACAATTGTTTCCTTAAATCATCAATTTCTATTCTAAATTTCTCTATCTCTACATTAGTATCTCCTATTTCAACTGTCTCTACAATTCTATTAACAATGGGAGATAAATGACTTGAAATATTATCTCCCCCATCCTGTTCTTTTTCTTGAATTTCTTCAACGATGATTTCCTCCATATATCTAGAGTGGGAAGGAATTTCATCAACCGAATTTTCTCTTTCTAGAGGGGTTTCCTCTTCATCGACGGGCTTAGAAATCTCAATGGGTTTTGGTGGCCGTTTGGACTTCTTTTTCTTTGAACTACCTTCCATACTCTACATTGGGGTTTCGGTGAATTTAGAGGCTAGGTGCTTATTTCTCCTTAAAGGAGGAATACCTTGGAAGGTGACAAGTGTCTTTCTTTTCCCTTTCCTTTTTCTCCTGGGATTGCTCATATCAGAATAGATGAGCTCAACATGCTCTGGTTGATCAGGGGTTTTGAATTCATCATTTAAAGATTTTGGCGCCTCTTCACTAGGGGTTATGGGAATTGGAGCTTCCAAAGCTTGAGAGCCCTTAGAGGAAATTTCTCTGGATGGCGAAGCAACTTGGTTGGATGTTTCCGCTGGTCCTGATATTCTTTTAACTGAAGACTTTTCAATTTTCCCTAAAAACTTCTCCCACTTACCCTCGGATTTCTTGCGAAAATGGTATTTGCAAATTAATTGAATTAATCCACGATGTTTAAGTGGCCCTGACCCTGTCTTATATCTTTCTATAGAGGAATTTATAGAGTCACATAAAAATTCTGGCAAATTAACCCTAAGAGCAGGGTTTTCCTTTCCATGGTGCAAATGGATGAGTATTGGAAATGCAGGTCCTACTACAACAGTAAGTTGGCCTTCACAAGTGAAATATTTTATAATCCAAGCTACAATAGTTCCCAAAGGTTCTAGTATAGAGGTTCCCTGAAATCTCTTATTTTATCCTCTAGTACTAATTACTACCATGGGGTGAGGGTCTCCCTCTCTAACGAATAATTCAAACAACTTTTGATATGTTATTTGAGAGGTCTCTTTCAATTTTATGCCTGAATTTTCTAACCCTGACAAACGAGAGATAATTTTTGGACTTACCTTAAAGCGCTTCCCATGGAGTCTCACTTGACCATTTGAGTAGTTTTCTGCAAATGCACTCACCAGCTTTTCATTATGACCTTCGAACTTTCTGATAAAGTCCAACCACCCTGCCTCTTTGAACATACCAAAGATATGCTTAACCCCAACAAGTTTTCTATGGAATCTGGCTCTGACTTCTTTTTACCACCCCCCATTCTCTTATTTTCCACTCTGCTAAAGATTTCAAACAAGGCAAGAAAATTCTACACAACTACTTTTGAAAATACAGCTACTGAAATTATTTATTTGTCTTGCTCGAAGCTTACTGTGTAATGATTTTAATCTGCATGGAGACATGCAAAAATATTGTTGTACAAGTAGTTGATCGCCGAGTGGCACAAATTGATAAATTAGGAGGGGAGTTCGTGGCAACTAATTATTCTTTATTCGAGAATAACTACTTACTTAAAGCGAAAATTAGTACTTACTTGCATTCTATGATCGTTCGAAGATCTCATACCTTTACAGATTTGACAAGATGACGTGATGGCATTGGCTGAGGTGATGACGGATTTATTATGGCATGGATGCGGAATTTTATGAATGATGGATCCATCAATGAGGACAAGTTGTACTGGTGGATTTATTTATGATAAAAAATAGATAGGAAGGCATGTGTACAAAGATATGCTAATGGGAGCATCGCAAAATTTTGAATTTATGAAAAAGTGGCAGAATGCAAATGAATAAGTTTCAGAGCATGCAAATGAAAATGCGCTCGAACTAATGAAAATTTTTTGGAGCACGTGAGAGGCATGCATTCATGACAAAGAAGGCGGATAAGTTTCGGAGCATCGCTAAAAGGTGTAGCGGCTGGGAAATGAAAGTTTCGAAGCATCGCTGAAAGATGCAGCCAAAGCAGCAACAAAATGAAGGTTTCAGAGCATCGCTGAAAGATGCAGCTAGAACAACAACGAAATGAAGGTTCTGGAGCATCGCTGAAAGGTGCAGCTGGAGCAGCAACAAAATGAAGGTTCCAGAGCATTGTTGAAAGATGCAACCGAAGCAACAATGGAATGAAGGTTGTTAAGTGGCAAGACCATGAATTTGAACTTCAGGAGCTTTGAATATCTTTGTAGGAACAATTTTCTTTTAACGTAACAAGTTGTTTTACAAGTTCCGGAGCATCGAGTATAAGGATTGTCAGTTCCGGAGCATCTTAGGAAGGTGCTCCAGAAGTTATTTTCCTCTTTATAAGAAGTCCTGCAAAATGAAACAAAAATTAGCTAAGCCCAAAATAGAAGAAGAACTAATGAAAGAAAAATATCTTGGTATACATGTCTTTTTATTACACATTTTCAAAATATATATATTTTATTTTTTATTTTTTTCAGAATTTTTACTAAATAGACTCTGTCAAGGTCAATGCATTGGACCTCACCCTGCATTTCTACCAGTTTTGAAAAAATTTCCTTATTGACTGGCTTATGGTAGATACGTAAGTGATGACCATTGACTAAGAGGGTTTGTTTGTCACCATCAATTGGTTTCAATTGAATTGTGTCATTCGAATAGACCTTAGAAATCTCATAAGGCCCCAACCAATGAGTCCTAAGCTTTCCTCTATGATCTTTGTATCTGGAATCGAATAGCAGGGCCTAGTCTCCGTTATGGAACTCTCTCTCTTTAATATGTTTGTCATGCCACAATTTTCGTTGATGTTGAGTTAGTTCATTTTGATGGACAACGTTTAAGTGAAGCTCATCCAATTTGCTTAATTGCAGAACTCGTTCAACTTGGGCTCGTTTCAAATCCAAACCTAGTTCCATAGCTGTTCATAGAGTTTGAAGTTCAAACTCAATGAGAAGAAGAGGTTTCTTCCCAAAGATGAGCTCAGAAGGGCTGAATCCAGTTGTGGATTTCCATGTTGTGTTGTACACCCAAACAGCTTCAGGCAGTTTCCTTGCCCAATCTTTTCTTCCTAAAGAAACTGTTTTTGTTAATATGTTTTCAAGCTCTCTATTAGTTACTTCCACCTGGTCATTTGCTTGAGGGTGGTAAGGGGATGACTTTCTATGGATTACTTGAGAATGGTTGGTGAATGCCAAGAGTACTTTGGACATGAATTGAGGTCCCTAGTCGGTGACGATAGTTCGAGGGGCTCTGAATCTAAGGAAGATTCTATTATAAAGGAAGTCTGCGACTTGTTGTTCCCTAGCTACTCGTAAGGCTTGAAATTTTTCCCATTTCGTCAAGTAGTCAGTGCAAACCAATATGTACTCTTTCCCTTGAGAGGAAGGATCTATGGGTCTGATAAAATATAAACCCCATTTTTTGAATGGTTCAAGCACTATTTGTGGCTGTAAAGGCATCTCAGTAGAAGCAGTTGGTCTTCCTACTCTCTGAAATTCATCACAACGATGAACATAGTTCTTAACATCCTTATGCATTTAAGGCCAATAGTATCTGGTGCCTAAAATCTTATGGGAAGTTCTTTCGTAGAGTAGTGCCCTCCTAAAGGATCATCGTGATAGGCCCTTAGAATGTTGTAAGTTTCGTCAGCTTTGACACATCTTCTTAAGACCATATCAGGTCCACAATGAAATAAAATTATGTTAATCCATTTAAATGGGGAACTTTCCTTGATAAGTCACTTCCTTTTCTTTGTCGTGAACCCTAGGGGTACCTTAGAGGTAGCTAAATAGTTAGTAATATCTACAAACCAAGGCGACTTTACAGAAACAACAAACATATCCTCATCTGAAAACTCATCCTATATAGGCGTACTGTCACCCTCTTCTTGTTTGATTCATGACAGGAAGTTTGATACCACGTTATATTTCCCTGGTTTGTCAAGGATTGTAGCATTGAACTCCTGAAGGAGTAATAACCACCTCATAATTTGACCATTAACTACAAGTTTGTTCATTAGGTATTTTACAGTTGAATGGTCCGTATAAAATGTAACCTTATATCTTGTAATATAGTGGTTGAATATTTTAATGGCATGAACAATAGCTAGGAATTCTTTTTTTGTTGTTGTATAGTTTCTTTCTGCAGATGTAAGATTCTTACTGATAAAGTATATGGCATATTTACCCCCATTCTCATCTTCTTGTCCCTGTACTGCACCAATAGTGTTGTCTGAAGCATCTGCATAAATATGGAAGGGAAGACTCCAATTTGGCCCTCGCAATACAGGAGCAGAGACAAGCTTTTCCTTAATTGTTTTGAATGCTAGTTGACACTCAGGTGTCCAAACGAACTCTACTTCTTTTTGTAGGAGAAAGAACATGGGAGCTACTATTTTACTAAAGCCTTTGATGAACCTTATATAGTAACCAGCATGTCCAAGAAAAATTTGAACATCTGTTTGTGTTTGAGGAATAGTCAATTGTTGGATGACTTCAATTTTCTTGGGATCAACTTTTATTCCCTCAAAGGAAATATGATGACCTAAGACTATTCCTTGTTCTACCATTATTAAACATTTTTCATGACTAAGGGATAGTCTATTTTCCTCACAAACTTGTAAAACTCGGTCTAGGTCTTGAAGAGCTTCCTCATACATTGGCCGATAGATTGTAAAGTCATCCATATAGACCTCTACACAATCATTGACAAGTTCAAAAAATATAGCAAGAACGGCTCTTTGAAAAGTCGCTGGAGCGTTACAAATTCCAAAGGGAAGCACCCTATATGCAAATGTGCCCCAAGGGAAGGTAAACATGGTCTTATCTTGGTCTTCTAGAGTGACCTGGATATGATTGTAACCACTAAATCCATCTAAAAAGGAGAAATATTTCCTTCCAGCCAAGTTGTCCAAAACCTAATCAACAAATGGTAGGGGAAAATAATCCTGATGAGTGGCTTTGTTGAGTTCTCTATAGTCCACACAGATTCTCCATTACCCATTTTTCTTTGGCACAACCACCATAGGTGACACCCACTTACTATCAGAGATGGGATAAATAAATCCTGCACGGAGGAGTTTTTCAATTTCAATTTTGACCAGATCCTTTAATGCAGGATTCAGTCTCCTCTGAGGTTGGTGTACATGCATTATACTAGGATCAATATAAATTTGATGAATACAAACACTTGGGTGAATTCCCCTCATGTCCGTGTAGTCCCAAGAAAAATCTTTAGTCCTCTTACCAACACATTGAACAATTTATCCTCTTGCGTTTTTGTCAGCCAGTTGTTGACGTTTAGAGTCTTTCCTGGTAACATCATGATTGATTTTGTCCTAGGATGGGCCGAAGTGACAGTATAAATTGGTCACAGTAGGGTATTGAGAGAACAACTATGAGGTATACGTTGGTGAAACCTTGTGATATCTTCAAAGAAATGACTTGTTTTGGGGATCATGTTAGCTAAGGGGCAAGGCATTCCCATTGTAGCATAGCTTTGTTCCATCCCACTTATATCAATTGGTTGTCCGAAAATTCTTGGAGAATCGATCGTTTCTTCCTCATTCGGGCTTATAGCAAGGCATGCCACATCATTTAATAACTCATCCTCTAGTTCTTCTCCATGTTGTTTAATTACTACCATGGCTAGCGAGGCCAAACTGTCTTGACCATTAGATTCTTCTGGTTCATCAACCCAAACCTTTTTATGCTTGGTAGGTTTAGCAGGGGGATATAAGAATAAACGTTTATTGTTTATACCAAGAGAAATGGTCATTTTATCTTCTCTGCAATCAATATTAACAGCAATAGTGGCCAACCATGGTCTTCCAAGAATTATTGGATAGCTATCTTTGGGTGTAAGCAACTGGATTACTTGGAAGTCGACTGGGTATTCCCATCCATCAACTTTGACGAGAATGTTTTTGATAACACCCTTTGAGATGGCTATAGATTGATTTTCCATTTGTAAGACTGTGGTTGTGGGACGTAAATCAGTCAGACCTAATTTTTCCATTACATCCACAGTCATCACGTTAATAGTTTCTCCTAGATCCACTAGTGCATTTGGTATTGCTACCTCGTTAATTGTAACAGTTATAAGTGGACTCCTAGGATCATCGTAATTTGGAGCAATAGTCTTCCCAGACAAAAAATCAGCTAAATAACCATCAATATGTGTAGACACCTAAAAATGACCTAGGCCTACGAACACTATTTTTACCACTTTCCATCCTAGCATAATTGTAACATTTGAATTATGTCCATAACCCACATTCAACTATTAATTAAATAATTCATGATTATTTAATTAATTTATAAACTTTCATTCTTCAAGATTATTAAATAAATAAATCCTATTTATTTAATTTAATATGTCACTAAATGTCAAAATCTTCTCTTAATTAAATAAAGTCATCAATTTATTTAATTAATCTTCATCATTAATGTCCTCCTGATTATTAAATTAATATATTTTAATATATCAATTTAATATGTCACTAATTGTCAAAATCTTCTCTTAATTAAATAAAGTCATCAATTTATTTAATTAATCTTCATCATTAATGTCCTCCTGATTATTAAATTAATATATTTTAATATATCAATTTAATATGTCACTAATTATCAAAATCTTCTCTTAATTAAATAAAGTCATCAATTTATTTAATTAATCTTCATCATTAATGTCCTCCTGATTATTAAATTAATATATTTTAATATATCTATTTAATATGTCACTAATTCCCAAATCCTCTCTTAATTAAATAAATTCATTTATTTATTTAATTGATTAACTACTTCTTCTAAATTAAATAATTATTTTAATTATTTAATTGTGGCATGTGACACCTTGTTATTTTTAAATAAAACAAATCATTTAAAAATATCTCACATGGTTAACTATTTCTTCATTTAGTAATTAATTCCAAAAATCAATTACTTCTTATCTCACAAAATCCCTATTTTGAATTAAATTAATTCAAAATGGAATTATTCCTCTACAAATCAAGTAATTTTCAAAATTATTGATTTTCTAAAATCTCATCTTCTTGTCTTTTGATTTCTTACTAATTTCATCTCCACTGTCACATTCAGTCTGGATTTAATTCATTTAATTAAATCTTATTTACACCTATGGGTATTTTACCCTAACCCTAATTAGGGTTGCCTTATTGAATCTTGACCTTTGATTCTAGGGTATTCGTCAATCTCTCATCTTGTCCGTTCATTCAAGATTGCATTTTCTATAAAATGACAATCTTGATTTCATTTTCGGATCCATGATCATTTAATATAAACTTTTATTATAGGCATTCTAAAGATCATAGACTTTATTTACTATTTGCATATTAGAAATTGCTTTCTAGTGTGCATAGTTTGATATTTTAAAATCCTTCAAAAGCATTGTTAAGGCTAGGCATTAGAGAAGTTTGCTCACAAAGAAACCTGAGGGCATTCCATCATTGCAGCAAGGCTTGAGAAGGTGCAATGGAAGCAATCATGAATAGAGAAGATTGGTGAGATCATTCCATTTCACTTCATTTTCCTTTTTATATTCTTATGTGTTTCATTGCTTGATATTAAACTAACTTGCAGGTACAGCTAATTGTTTGAATCTTATCTTGCAAGATTTTTTTAGATCATTACAATATGAACAATATTTATCTTCTTTGGCTTCCTCCCTAGTGTTTTAATACATAGTTGTTTAATTAATTGATTTAACTCAGGAATTTCCTTTATTGCCCGCAATAGAGGAATCTCAATTTGTAGTTGCTTAATTTCCTGAATTAACGCGGTTTTAGAAGCCACAGGTATTTTGGGAGTAACTTCCAAAGTCATTGATTTTAGACATTCCAGATATGGTGCGATCGTTTTCTCTTTTAGAGTGGAATCCTCCCTATATTCACTCAAAGATTGAACTTCATCCCCCTAGGATAAATCAGTAGCTCCTGCCGTTGGAAAAGGCTCTTTATCCTTTTTGGGAGTGGCAAGATTAGGTGGTGTATATTTTGTAAGAATTTTAGGCTCAGGTTCCTCCACTATTTCTTCAATAGTTGGGGGCTGAAGAGTTCTACCAGAGCACAATTGGACATTTCCATAATGTATTGCATTAAGTCTTGTAACATTATTGTGTTCAGTAGAGTAGACTGGTGTATTCTGGTGATTGTTCTTAGGGTTGGGAAGTGGTTGTGCTGGAAGCTAAGGTTGATTTACTTGCTCATTCTGGGGAGGGTTTTGAGTTGGCAGTAACAATTTTTTTTGTTGATTTCTCCTTGGTCCAATATAAAATTGATTGTCCCTGATTCCATTGGGGGCAGCATGTTGTTGGTACCTTTGTTGTTGTGATTGGTTTGACCACTGCTGAGTTCCCCATGTTTGATTTCCCATTCGGGGGATCCCCAATAAGGAGTTCCCCAGTTAGGTTGCAGTGGAGGTGACTGATTCCAAGATGGAGTCCCTTGATTATGAACCAAGTTATTTTGTGGTCTCTATACAGAATTGGAATTCTATCCATAAGAGAAGTTACCTCCTTAACATTGGTTTAACATGTTTATCTCCTCTTCAACCTAAATAGTTTTTTTCTTTGTATTCTTAAGATCAGTCAAAAGCTCACACTGATTGGTAGGATGGTTTTTCTCAAAGAGTTGACAAAAGTTGACTTTGTCTAAAGGACACTCGCGCAACAGGTGTTTATTTCGACACCTAGGATAATAGATTGACAAGGTCTTTGGGTTGCGAGTTTTCACTTGTATACCATCTAATGTAGTGTTCAACTGAATGAGAATGTCCGTTTTTAGATTTTCTATTTCTTTGCGGAGCTTACCTATCTCATTAGACCCTTTAAAAAGATTAGTTTTACAGATTCCTCCCCGAGTACGAGAGAAATTTTGACATAATTCACATATTCCCTCAAGGGTCAGTTGAGACACATCACCTTTTCCCATCAGATCGAGATTTATTCTAGCGTCGTCATCAAGTCCCTTAAGAAATATAGTTTTGAGAATCTCAACACTAATGGCCTCTTCTCCACATCGTTTAGACAGGAAAAGGAACCTATCGAGATAATCCTCTAAAATTTTGTCCTCGTTTTGTCTCATTTTAAACAACTCTTCCTTATGATCACTCACCCTACAATAAATCTAGTATTTTTGCAAGAAAACATTCTCCATTTCCCCCCAAGATGTTATTGCTGCCAGAACCTAGTCCAATGAACCAGCGCATTGTTGAATCCTTCAAAGTAGAAGGAAAGAGCTTCAACTTCTGGTTATCATTTTTATAGACATAAGTTTGACATAGGACCTTAAATTCAAAAAGAAATTGGTTTGGGTCTTCTGAGGACAAGCCACAGAAAGTTGGAAGGAAAGTTGGGGAAATGTTTTTCATAGCAGTATCATCATCTGCATCTAAAGTAATGGGATAAGTGAGGAGGCTAAGGTTCATTGCAGTTGGCATCATGCCAGTTAGGTTCAACCCTACGATCTCCCATAATGTTCAGAGGAATATGCTCATCAAAGACAATTTCCTCTATAACTGGTTGTTTTACTAGTTGATCTTCAGGTAAATAGTGGAAAGCCTCTGGTGGAATAGGCTCAAATAATTCATCAAAGGTATGGTTGTCTGAACCTTGGGCTTCCCTATGTATGATTGGTATGTATTTTGGGGGGGTCTTTGGTATAAATCATCCGTGGGGGCCTCTTTTCCTGACCATGCAGAAAAGGAAGCCAAAGGTGTTATTTTGGCCTAAAATGAGGTATTCAATCCGTCTCCTAGTAACACTTAAGCAAGAAGGCTATTTTAGTTCCCCGACAATGGCGCTAAAAAGTGATAGGTTGTCGTTAGGTCCCATTACTTTAGAATATAAAATGTTAATAAGTCGACTGGGTAGTATCCAAGGCAGTTTGCAATAGAAAAGATAATTTAGATAACTCATTTTAAATTTTCTATTTTCCTTTAAACTACTGAAATCAATTTTAATCTAAGGCCATTTAATTACTTAACTAGAAAACAATTTATTCTAGGAAAACTGGAAATACTAAACTAGAAAGCACAAGATAACTAATTTAGAAAGCATAGGAATAAATAAACTAAACAACTGATAAACTACGAAAGTGGAAAAATAAGTAAACAAACCATGAAACATTCTATTAAACAGTAAAATATTCTAACAGCTGCAATGAATAACTCATAATAATTTAAAACAAAGAGTGCTCTGAAACTTCAGACTCGACAACTGATAGACTTAAACGATTTCCTACTGAATGGTTATCTATGTAAAAAAAAAAATGACATAACACTAAGTACTTATCTATTTAAGCTATCTTCCCTCGAGTGGCCAGCTCGCGGGTTATCACTTCGTTCTCAAATCACATACACTACTGGTTTTGAAGTCCTTCCATTAAAAACAAGTATCATCCATAGTTCAACAACTCAACAATTGACAGGAGATAGTTCTTTTATTCATAAGTATTCAGAGATCGTGTTAATAGCATAACATTACTATTGAGTGTCTCTTTTCAACTTCAGGAAATTGCATTTTTATAGAAAGACTTTTAACTAAATCCTAGATTTCAGATGGCGTGGATAATCATTGAAAAAGTCTATAACAACTTTTTAACTAACTTCCTTGTCTTTAAAACCCATTACATAAACATAAAGAAGGCTCGAGACAAGCCTTGAAGTTTTTGATTAAAAGATCATAACAAAAACTAAATAGACAACAACTATATCTTCGGTTCATCAGCCTGATGTTTAGGAGCAGGTTCGCAACATCCATAATCAATCGTCATTAAGGCATGTGTTGGTTTAAACGCTTTGTAACTGCTTTATGATGTTCGGTTATTGCTCTGCAAAAACACTCAAATCAACCCATTAAACCCGTATTGGTAGATAACCCAATTGATCATAAGAAATAAAGTTTGCATAATTTTCCTTAAAGATAAGCAATTATTTCTCCTAAAGTTTAATTAATTGGTAGGGACTGAGGATTGAGCTTGTATAAATAGACTTTTCTGGTTTTATTATGATGAGGTTATTTTTACCTCACCAGTCTTTTGATATTCAAATCCGCACTCAGATATGGAAAGAGAATGTTTCTCAATGTATTGGAAATATTATAGAAAGTGTGTTATTTTCCACAATAGGGTTTCCTCCAGCTATGGAGGCCCCTGAGTTGGTTACATAGTGTATGAATTACTATGACCCTGATAAAAGAATCATTAAGAAGGAAGGGAGAATTTATGTTGATCTCACACTGAAAGGAATTACATATGCATTTGGGCTTCAAATTTTCACTCAGATTTATAACATTGATATGAAAGCCATGGCCAGGACCTATCAAAATGCTGAAGCTCATAACAAAGAAATTATGAGTACCCAATGGTGCCTTGAATGAATCACACCACAAACCAAAGTACTCCAAGGGTCCATGTTCAACCAAGAAATTCAATACATTATTACTCTGCTAAGCAGGATGGGCTAGTTTAAGATATATACCAGTAAATTTGAACCCTGGATGTTCATGATAATATCCAGATTGATAGAAAGCCCCATACAGATGCATTGGGGAAAGTTGATTAGTGACAGATTATGTGAATAGATAAAGGCATTTCCCAAAACCAGGTGTTTTCATTTGTCTTCATATGTGATTTATTCCTGTGCCCTGAGAGCAAGTAAACAAGGGTTAAAAAGGGTTGGTACTCTGGGCAAGGAGTTGGAAATACTTTGTATATGCTCATTTACCCCAAATCACTATCTATGGGTATAAAGAGAATTATAGGAGAGTTAATGATATGTTCTCCATGAAGTTGGTCAAAACGATGGAGGGTGGTAAATCCAAAAGATTGTCCTTGGAAGCACAAAGTGTTATTAGACCAATGGGAGGCTGGTATATTTAGTTCCCTACATTTTCCTACATCAGGATGGAAGGATTTGATGGACATCCATTTATGTTGCCCAAGGACCCAAAAAATAATATTATTTTATTAGAATTGGTGAGACAGTTGAAGCCATGCCATGCCCTTTATGAGAAAGCTCGCAAGAAGGCCTTCTATAGGTTTCCTATAGTACTAGGGAATTACAAGTGCAAAGCAATAAGGTTGTCTGACTTGTGTGAGGAAGAATTGAAAAAATATAATTTTGAGTTTTTTCCGCTCTAGAGAATGTACTATGATCTTGAAGGGAATATTTCCAAGACTATTGCTGGTAACTATGCTCATGTCCAACATTTAGAAGATTATTGGCTTAATTGTGAGGATGAGCACAGAGTAAGACTAGGAAAATATGAAAGATTGTCTTTAGAGTTTGCTCGGATTCTAATGCTTCATGATGTTCCAGATCAACTAGAAAAATATGATGGAGAAGTGTTGAATAAGGCCTACAATGAAAATAGGGTGTATGATGAACCTATTTTAGACCCAGATTATGAGGGTGAAGAAATGATTTCAATTGATGAGTTCTCTACACCAGTTTTTTTGCATACTCAACACTGGATTAATTATTTCTATAAAGATTTGAGGGAAAGAGGAATTTATTCCACGTTCTTAGAAGATAAGAAGAGAAAACAAAGAAATGTAGTTGCATTTGAGAGTGGGGAATCTACTAGAAAGAAAATGAGAACTAGTAAAGTGGCTCCTGGTATAAGAATTGAAGAGAAAACCCCTAAGGTTTCAAAGCCTAAAATTCCAATGAAGCCATTTGTTAAATGGAGGGATGCAAAATCGAATAAGGATAAAACAAAAGTAAAAACTAAAGGTGCATCCTCCTCCACAGTGATACCAAGAAATGATGTGGTTATTGAAGAAGAAGCAGGAGTAACAAACAATGTTGGTACATAGACAAGGTTTGCATCTCATAGAGTTGCACCATTATTTACTTCTCCTCCATCAATTAACATGGCTAATGTGAAACAAGAACTGGGAGGAACTCCTATGGCCTTAGATGAAATTTTTGAGACAAATGAGGCCAGAATTAAAGAACAAATGGATAAATGGGGTGCCATGTGGGAGAAAGTAAAAGAAAAGAAGTCTAAAGATAAACCCATGGTACAACCAGTAGGGGAAGAAATTCCTAATACAAGGTATGGCCCTATAAATATTGAAGAAGAAGAATTCATACAAGGAACACTCACCTCAGAAGGGGGAATCCTAACATTCTTGAGATGAGAACACAAAAGACTGCAGAGCAGGATCCTATTGATGAAACAATTGTTGAAGATAATTTTGATTCCCAACCTTCACTTGGGAATGTTGAATGATAATGAAAAATCATAGGTTTTTGAGAAATCAAATAAAGATTTGGCCGAAGATGAAGTTGAAAAGAAGACTACACAGATTTAGGGTGAAGAAGTAGAAAATAAAGAAAACCCTGGTGTAGCAGAAAATAAAGAAGAAATTGCAGAAGAGGTTCTTATTTCAGAGGAAACAAAAAATAAAGGTAAAGAAATAAGAGAAGAAATTCTTGAATCAAGTGGGGACATCAGGAATAGAGGAATGTTATAGATGTAGAGTTAGATAATGATGCACCTGATTGGTTGATCAAGGAGTTAGCTCCCCCAATGGAAGTAGAAGTATTGTCTCTGGATCTTAGCAATTTTGTATAAGAAATAGATACTCCAAAGCCTAGGTGCAGAGCTAAAACAAAGCATGTCATATAAAAGAATGTAGATGTAATAGAATCATCCATGTAGCTACTCCAATAGCTAACAAAAATAGACATGAAATAACACATAGGGAGTATAAGGTAACAAGTATCAATCTTGGAGACTCATCTTGGAAGCAAGAGTCAGATGAAATAAAAGTAAATTCAGATGCCATTGTTGCTAGAGTACAAAAATACAAAAATAAGAAAAGAGAATTGAAAGAAAGGGTTGCTACCTTAGAACATTTTATAAAATATTTGACCCTATCAAGTCAAGCACAAGCAGAATTTCCCCAACATCTAGTATTAATGTCACAAGAGTAGGTAGATGCAATTGCAGTGGTTCACCACAAAATGAATGTATTTGAAGAATGGATTGAATAGTGAGTAAAATAGGGAGAAGAGTTCATTATTGATGCGATAGGGAAATATAAGGAAGCATACAATAGGTTTGAAAAATATAAAAGCTTCGAAAGTGAATGCAGGGTTCATCAAGAACAAGTTAATATGGAGAAGAAAAATATTGAAATTCTCATACACACTGATATCCAGGATTTGATACAAGAAAATGTAATATTAGAGCAAGAAGCTCTATTTCTAGAAAAATGGAAGAAACGATTAAAGTGGGAAGGTGATATGTTGATGCAATGTATTGAAGGATTTGAAAAGGTCACCATGAAAAGTAAAGGATTGCTTGATGATTATCAAGGTTTTATTGAATTGTTAGCACGCCAAAGGTGTGATCCTCAAACTTTAGGGAAGGAGGGTAAGAAAGCTAGAGCTTTCAAGAAATGGATTGAAAGAATAAATAGAGATCTTGTTCAGTTATTAACATGAGAGGTTATTGATGAGATCATACAGTGCAGGAACATTATAGATAAATATGCAACAGACAGAGTATGGAGAAATGATATAATACTTCGGGTATCCGAAGAATATACTAAGCTTAAATTCACTTGGAAGGCTATACAGGGAATTTAAAAAGATCATATGCATCAAGTATTGGGAGATTTCAAAGAGTATCAAGAAAAGAAAGATAGAGAAAAGAGTCTAAGCCCGAGTTTTGAGTGATAAAAGAGATCAGATACCGGAAGGTGTTGTGATAACATTTGTTTTGTAATTTTTTAGGTTGATCCTGGTCCCGGTGGATGTATCTTGTCCGGTATTCAAAAGAATGTCGATAGCCTTGGTTTATGCAGAGTGTTGTGTACCAGAGTAAGGAGTGAAGAGTATTGTTGCTAATGAAGCCAAGCCTTTGAATTCATCTGGAATGTTCTAAATGACAACCGGCGTTTTCCACATGCTACCTTTTGATTCATTGTTTTTGATTCTCTAAAAGACTTTAAGTTTAAACTTTTGGGGGCCTTGTTTCTATAAAAGTCCATTTACTGCTTTATTTTCATTTTAAGTTTAGAATTTGTGGATGTTGGAAGAGCCAAAGCTTCTTTAATTTTTGTTCTATTTTCTGGTTTTCTGAATCATTCCAGACTAAAAAATTGTATGCACATAGACGTTAATTAATATTAGAGCCAATTTGATAGCTACCTATCTCATGAATCTTTTGTATCTCATTTTGTTAGTTTCATTGAACAAGCCTGTATATTACGCTGTTTAAGGGTGTATACATAAATTACTCAGTGTCCAAATAAAACCCTCTCTTTAAAAGCTCGCATTGTTTTGTATGTAGCTATGAAGCAATCTGGAGAAGTATAAAGTGATTTGCTTTGATTTAATTAATTCTTTGGGGCATGCGTGGAGAATAATCGGGAGAACTTTTAATTTCAATATTTTTATATTTTATTTTAGAATAGATGCTTAAATTCTTTGAAAATGTTCCAAAAAATAGATGAATGGATGGAACTTTTTTGAAAATATTTTGGTTTACATGAAATTGTTGAATGCTTAAAGCTAAATCTACTTAAGTGAAAGCAAATTAAATTGTTGATCTTCATGAAATATTATTTCAAATCTTTCGATTTCATGATGTTATTTTTATGAATGAATTGGAAATCTTTTGCAATTACCTTATGATCCTTGATAAAATCAAAATTTACGAACATATTCCCTTTGAGATTAACAACAAATTCACATCATACCCTGAAGCGAACCTAGTATTATCATGACCTGATTACCTAAAACTTGGGATTGAACTAAGTTAATCTTGTTGTTCTGTTTAGGCAAATTTTCCCTTCGATATTTTCTTGTTCCATATCTTTCAATAAAAATAGGCTTCTTCACAGTCTGTTTGTGGAGTTTTTTATTCAACACTGTTGATGTTGAAATCATTGTCAACAATATGTTTGATGTATGTATGTGTATATATATTTATATAGATGTATGTATGCCTATATATATGCATGCATGTATGTGTGTGTGTGTATGCATGTATGCTTGTATGTATGTATGCATGTATGTATATATATGCATGCTTGTATGTATGTATGTATGTATGTATGGTTGTATGTATGGTTGTATGTATGTATGTAAGGGTTTCAAGTTTAGGGTATATAAGGGTGAGGGTATAGGTTATAGGGATGAGGGTTGAGGTTTTTGGGTTTAGGGTTTAAGGTATAGGTTTGAGGGTTGAGGATTAGGGATTAAGTAATAGGTTGAGTGTACAAGGTAGAGGGTTGAGTTTTTATAGTTGAGGGATAATATTCAACTTGTTGAGTGTATAAGATTAAGTGTGTAATGTATAGGGATTAGGGTTTAGGATATTGGGTTTGGGGTTTACGATATGGATTGAGGTTATAAGGAATAGGGTGACTTGGGTTGATAGTGTATGGTTTAGGTTTTAAGTATAGGGTTGAGGGACAATATTCAAGGTTTAGGGTATAAGGGTGAGGTTATAGGGTATAAGGATGAGGGTTTGTGGGTGTACCCAGTTCAAGGTTTAATGTATAGGGTTGAGGATTGAGGGATTAGGGCTTAAGTATATGGTTGAGAGTATAGGGTTGAGGGTTGATATTTTATAGTTGAGGGATAATTTTCAAGGTTGAGTGTCTAAGATATAGGGTTCAAGGTTTAAGGTTGAGGGTATAAGGTATATGGATGAGGGTTGAGGGTTTAGGGCATAAGTATAGGGTTGAGGGTATAGGGTAGAGGGTAGAGGTTTGAGGGTTGAGGATAATGTTTAGGGTTCAGTGTCCAAGGTTAATTCTATAGGGTATGAGTCCATTAGGGTTTGATATATGGGGTTGATGGATTAGGGCTTAAATATAGGGTTGAGGGTTGAGGTTGTAGGTTATAGGGTTTAGGGTTGAGGGTTTATGAATTAGGGTTGAGGGTTGAGGGTTGAGGGTTTAGGGTTGATGGTTTAAGGGATAAGGCTTTAAGGGTTCATGGTTTAAGGGTTGAGGGATTAGTGTTTTAGGGTTTAGGGTTTAAGGGTTTAAGGGTTGAGGGATTAGGGTTTAAAGGTTGAGGTATTAGGGTTTAAGGGTTTAAGGGTTGAGGGATTAGGGTTTAAAGGTTGAGGTATTAGGGTTTAAGGGTTAATATTTGAGGGATTAGGGTTTAAAGTGTGGTGTCAAGGGTTGAGGGTTTGGGGATAAGGTTCAGGGTTTAAGGTTTAAGAGTTGAGGGTTGAGGGTTGAGGGTTGAGGGTTGAGGATTTAAGGGTTGAGGGTTTAAGAGTCTAGGGTTTAGGGTTTAAGGGTTGAGGTTTTAAAGGATTAAGGTTTAAGGGTAGAGGGTTAAGAGATTATGGTTTAAGGTATAGGGTTGGTGTATTAGGGTTAAGGGTTTAATGTATAGGGTTGAGGGATTAGGGTTGAGGGTTGAGGGTTGAGGATTTAAAGTATAGGGTTGAGGATTCATGGATTAGGGTTGAATGTATAACTTCTAGGGTAAAGGGTTTAGAGTTGAGGGTTGAGGGTTGAGGTTTGAGGGTTGAGGGTTAAGGGTTGAGGGATTAAGGGTTGAGGGTCCAATGTATAGGATAGAGCTTTGACAATTGAGGGTTTATGGTTTAATGTATAGGGTAGAGGGTTGAAGGATTAAGGGGTTGAGGGTTTAAGGGTTGAGGGTATAAGGTTGAGGGATTAGGTTTGAGGGTCTAATGTATATGGTAGAGGTTTGAGAACTGAGGGTTGAGAGTTTAATGCATAGGGTAGAGGGTTGAGGGATTAGGGTTGAAGGTCCAATATATGAGGTAGAGGTTTGAGAATTGAGGTTTGATGGTTTAAGGGTTGAGGGATTAAGGGATTGAGGGTTGATGGATTAGGGTTGAGGGTTGATAGATTAGGGTTGAGGGTTGAGGTATTAGGGTAGAGGGTTAAGGGATTAAAGGTTTAAGGGTTGATGGTTTAAGGTTTGAGGGATTAAGGGTTTAAGGGTTGAGGGTATAGGGTTTAGGGATTAGGGTAGGGATTAGGGATTATGGATTAGGGTTGAGGGTATAGGGTTGAGCATATAGGGTTGAGGGATTAGGGTTTAGGGTCCAATGTATAGGGTAGAGGGTTGATAATTGAGGGTTGAGGGTTTAATATATAGGGTAGAGGGTTGAGGGATTAAGGGGTTGAGGGTTTAAGGGTTAAGGGTTGAGGGAATAGGGTCGATGGTATAGGGTTTAAGGATTAGTGTTGAAGGTCCAATGTATAGGGTAGAGGTTTAAGAAATGAGGATTGAGGGTTTAATGTATAGGGTAGAAGGTTGAGGGATTAAGGGTTTAAGGGTTGAGTATTTAAGGGTTGATGGATTAAGGGCTTAAGTGTTGAGGGATTAGGGTGGAGGGTTAAGTTGAGGGTTGAGGGTTAAGGGTTAAGTTGAGGGTTGAGGGATTAGGGTAGAGGGTTGAGGGATCAAAGGTTTAATGGTTGAGGGTTTAAGGGTTGAGGGATTAAGGGTTTAAGGGTTTAAGGGTTGAGGGGTTAGTGTTGAGGGATTAGGGTTGAGGGTATAGGGTTGAGGGTTGAGGTATTAGGGTTGAGGATATAGGTTTGAGGGATTAAGGTAGAGGGATTAGGGTTTAGGATCCAATGTATAAGGTAGATGGTTGATAATTTAGGGTTGAGGGTTTAATGTATAAGGTAGAGGGTTGAGGGATTAGGGTTGAGGATCTAATGTATAGGGTAGATGTTTGAGAATTGAAGGTTGAGGGTTTAATGTATAGGGTAGATGGTTGAGGGATTAAAGTTTAATGGTTGAGGGTTTAAGGGTTGGGGGATTAGGGTTGAGGGTTGAGGGTTGAGGGTTGAGGGTTTATGGATTAGGGTAGAGAGATTAGGGTTTAGGTTCCAATGTATAGGGTAAAGGGTTGAGGGATTAAGGGGTTGAGGGTTTAAGGGATAAGGGTTGAGGGTCCAATGAATAGGGTAGAGGTTTGATAATTGAGGGTTGAGGGTTTAATGTATAGTGTAGAGGGTTGAAGGATCAAGTGTTTAAGGGTTGAGGGATTAGGGTAGAGGGTTTATGGATGAATGGTTTAAGGTTTGAGGGTTTAAGGGTTGATGGATTAGGGTTGAGGGTTGATGGATTAGCATTGAGGGTTGAGGGAGTAGGGTTGAGTATATAGGTTTTAGGGTATAGGGTTGAGGGAGTAGGGTTGAGGATCTAATGTATAGGGTAGACGGTTGAGAATTGAGGGTTGAGGGTTTAAGGGTTTAATGGTTGATGGATTAGGTTTTAAGGGTTGGGGTTGAGGGATTAGGGTTTAGGGATTAAGGGTTTGGGGCTTAGGGTTTAGGGATTAGGGATTGAGGGTTGAGGGATGACGGGTTGAGGGTTTAGGGTTTAAGGGTTGAGGGATTAAGAGTTTAGTGTTGAGGGTTGAGGGTTTAAGGGTTTAAGGGTTGAGGGTTTAGGGTATTGGGTTGAGGGTAGACAAATGAGGGTTTAAGGTTTTAAGGGTTGAGGGTTTGAGAGTTTAAGGGTTTAATTGTTGAGGGATTAGGGTTGTGGGATTAGGTTTGAGGGTTGAGGGTATAGGGTTGAGAGTCCAATCGAAGTGTAGAGGGTTGAAGGTTTAAGGGTTGAGGGTTTACGGTTGAGGTATTAGGGTTGAGGGTATGGGGTTGAGCATTGAGGGTTGATGGTTGAGGGTTTATGGGTTGAGGGTTTAAGATTGAGGGTTAATGGTTGAAGGGTTGAAGGTATAGGGTTGATAGATTAGGGTATAGGGTTGAGGGTATAGGGATTTAGGGTTTAGGGTTTAAGGGTTGAGGGTATAGGGGTTGAGGGTTTATGGTTTAAGGGTTGAGGGTTGAGGGATTATGGTTGAGGGGTTAATGTAGAGGGTAGAGGGTTGAGGTTTTAAGGGATTAAGGGTTTAAGGGTTGAGGGTATAAGGTTGAAGGATTGGGTTTGAGGGTATAGGGTTGAGGGTATAGGGATGAGGGATTCGGGTTGAGGGTATAGGCTTGAGGGTATAGGCTTGAGGGTCCAATGTATAGGGTAGAGGGTTGGGGGTTTAATGTATAGGGTAGAGGGTAGAGGGTAGATAGTTTAAGGGTTTAAGAGTTGAGGGTATAGGTTTGACGGATTAGGGTATAGGCTTGAGGGTATAGGATTGAGGGATTGGGGTTTAAGGGTTGAGGGTTAGGGTTGAGGGTTGAGGGTTGAGGGTTTAGGTTTAATGGTTAAGGGATTAGGGTTTAAGGTTTGAGGGCTTAAGTTTTTAGGGTTTAGGGTTTAAGGGTTTAGGATTTAAGGTATAAGGTAGAGGGTTGAGGTTGTAGGGTATAGGGTAAAATGTTTAGGGTTAAGGATTTAAGATACAGGGTTGAGGGTTAATGTATGTGCTTGAACGTATAGGGAATTATGGTGAAACTTCATATCACACACAAAAAAAGACATACATAGCACTTAGAAGATGTCATAATTGGTCAAAGATAGGTCTCATTGATGTACCTTAACCTAAGCCCCTATTGACACTTGATAATAGTTAAGAAACCTTTACGAAATCAACTTTTTCAAAACGCAAGTGCATTTTGGAAAATTTAAAATATGGTTGTTTTTAGAGCAAGCTAAAATTCTCTCATATTATAACATGAGAAAATTTTGTCTTGCTCTAGAAATGGTAAAATAGGCAAGACACTTGTGATCTAGGCCCACATGCTCTTTTATCTCCTACTTTTTTGTGTGATCTTACAAAAAATTGATTTTTGATGTTGTTGGAAAGAGTACATACATTTTTTACACATTCTGCCACCTTTGCATTGACTTTCCATCTTTTTCTAGTTTACCAACTTAGGAAAGAGGAAATTAGAGAGTGTTTGCATCAAATTTGATTATATCAATTGAATTTTTACTATTTATAGTGTTGCAATGTTAAGAATGATTGAATTGTTATAATTTAACAATATACATTGGTTCATTGTATAGGTTTTAGTAATTATATTAGAGTTATATACAATTGAACATTTAAAAGGAAGAAATTTTGTGAAAAGATAAAATTGTTGAAGAGTTTGATGTGCAGGAAGAAAAAAAACTACATGTATAATTGGGTAGTTTCTCCAATCAAATCTTTGATTTTAAGGTATGTCAAGTCTTTAAACATGTTCTTTGAATTTTCCTTCATTCTCTTATGGGATTATATTTTGCTAAGTATTCAAAATTATGACTACTCAACATACATAGCCTTAATCAAATGCATTATATTTTGCTAAGGGATTAGATTAGATTTTGTTGAAATGCATATTTCATGTTCATCATTGTAACCTTAGGGGGGTTAATTTTAAAATTCTCATTATAACCTTAGCCCCTCTTGGCACATTTAACCTAGAAAGGGACCACAAAAAACACTTTTTAACCTCCATTGAAATAGTAAAAACAACAAATCTTGTCTTGGTTGTTTTATCCCCTTGCTAAAATCTCTTGCTTAATCTTCAATTTCTCTAATCATATTTTAAAGTTTTGTATCTTAACATTTTATTCTTTCCCATTTAGTGATGTTCTTTCTCATTTAGTGATGCTCTAATTGCAAGTAGCAATCCAAATACAAACCAATTTACCCTTTTTTTTATCTAAATTAATCACTGCAAACTTGTTTTCAAACCTTCTCTGGCTGGGAAAGAACTTTAACTTCACCCCAAAATAGCAAAATTCACTTATATATCACAAAGATTCCAAATGAAAATTCTAGTTAAGGTCTGATATGGTGAATATCTAGAAATTTTGATATGCCACAAAGGCTGCACAATGTGCCTAGTGTTCTTATGCATTAGGATTGATGACATTAACTATGTGTAATTGATTATAAGGATTTTATGTCAATCATCAAATATCATACATGATATTTAGTCTTATGGTGTGTCCTAATGCACTTATGCATTAGGAATAATGACATTACTTATATGGCTAATATACATGAAACTACTATGTCATGCCTAGTTTGCTTACGCATTCACCATGGTTGAGTGACATCAACTCTAGCATGTAATGGATCAAATTTGATATGTCACACATGTTGTGCATTAAGGTTGAATGACATAGTATCCTTTGATTTTCATGCCTTTTGAGTGAAGCTTCCATCATGAATATAGTGCATCAAACTCCTACACTCTATTTCTAGTGTGCTTAACCATGCATCATGGCTAGCAATTACATGGTATAAAATATGAGTCTTGCAATGTCAGTACAACACACCTTCATGAAACGTATTCCTTAAAAGGAAATAAAAAATAGCAGAAATAAAGCTACAACTATCCTTTTAATTCATTTCATGGTTCTCTAATCCCAAGGAATCCCGCAAGTTATGCTCTCAGATCTTATTATTGCTGCATATTAACTTGCAAAGATTGACAACTCAAGATACAAGATGCTACAATGAAATCTACATGTCTATGTTTTTGGATTTTCAATATTTGATGCATAAAAACTAAATGATCCTATGATGAAATGATGCTAAAATCTAAATTCTGAAAATGATGATGATGATCAAATGTAAATGCTAAATGAAAGATGAGATGAACTAAACTATCCAAAATAAAATTGCCATTATAACACTAAGATGAGCTAAAATGTAAAACTAAGCTAAAATGCTCTCCAAATTCTCTCACAAATGCACTAAAATTCAACAGCATAAGCTTGTCTAAATCATCATGTTGAAAAGTTGTAGCAAAGGGTCTTATTTATAGATTTTCTAAGGCTCAAGGTGATGTGGCAACAACAGACGATCGGGATTGTGATTCTACAGCATCAACGACAGAGCATCAGGAGGTTAGAGGGAATCAGGGAGATGGTTCCCTTCAACAAGACAAATTGCCAAGTGTTAAAAGGAATCACAAAGAAGGAGGAGCCATGTGTCTCAGTTAGTTCAAAATTGGTTACAAATTTGTTGAAGATATTTCATATTTTCCAATTTATAAAATTCATTTTGTGAGACACATGATGAGGTGGCAGGTGAGTTGGAGGTGGTTAGAGGAAATATGTAGAAATGTGCTTAAATTGAATTAAAAATTCAATTTAAAGGGAGATGGTAAATTAGTAAAATGCCAAATTAATTCATTTGTGCATTTTAACCAATTTTAAAAGAATATGCCAATTTGAATTTAAAAATTCAAATTTAAGAGGAAGAGGGAAAACCAATTAAATAACAAATTGATTAATTTGTCCATTTAATTAATTTTAGAAAGAAGGTGAATTTTGAAAAAGAAGAATTAGAATATGAACTATATAAATAAATTTTACAATTTATTTATAATAGTAGAGAAAAAATAAGGAAATAAATCAAATGACAGGTATTTAATTAATATGATGTTCCAGACCATTTTTGCAAGCATACATTTTTCCCCTCTTTGAAGTGATGTGCACAACCACATTGCTTCAAAGAATAAACTTCCAACCGTGATGATAAAAAAATTCGACATGCCCCGAACTCTGATTTTACAATGATGGTGAAAGGATGCCCCCTCGGGAGGTAAATCGGGGATTTTTGATTTTTTTTTATGATTTAAATGATTTTTCGATGATCGATAGATTTTATAAGGATGACCTGATTTATCTCCTGAAAAATTATAAGAGATTCCCCACATTGCTGATTAGTTGATAAAAGACCCCTTTGAAAAATTAAATAAAATGCCACCATAATTACCCCTTAATTAACCTTTAAAAGGGGTAAAAGGGTAAAATATAAGTTCATTTATAACTTAAGAATTTTAAAAACTAAGAGCCTATAGAGCAAAGATGGACAAAATTCCATGTCAGACACACCAGTTTGAGCGAGTTCACCGTCACTAGCGTCCGACCGCATATGGACCTCCGGTATGTACCCCGAAAATTGCTTTTTGAATTTTAAATTTTGATTTTTTGTGCTTTAAAATCCTTTTAAAATTTTGAATTTTTTTCACGTTTTAGCGCATAGAGTAGGTGAAATAGCGCATAGGGCACCTGCTTCAGCGCATAGGAATCCTGTAATAGCGCATCCCATTAGGTTAGGACACCTTAATTAGATTAGCGCATACAAATTCCACTTTAGCGCATTAGGTCAATAGATTAACGCATCCGACAAATAGCGCATTCATAGGATAGAGTCACACATAGGGTTGATAATGTAGTGCATCTGGGAAACGGTGCATCGGGACTCTATTCCAGCGCATAAAATCCATTTTCCAGTGCATTGATGAAATAGCGCACCAGGACTCTGTTCCGATGCATCCAACAATTTTTCTAGCACATCTGGTAAATCGGCGCATAGAAACCTTGTTTTAGTGCATCCAACCAAAATTGATGTTTTTGATGAATTCCTCCTAGATTTTGATGATTTATGATCATGTTAGTTGATGATAGGATGATGTTGATTGATATTTTGATGATCGTCCTCATGATAGGCAAGGAATGATGAATAGGATAGATAGATTGATTGATTGATAATCGTCCTCATGATAGGCAAGGAACGATGACAAGATAGGTTGATGTTGATTGATGATCATCCTCATGATAGGCGAGGAATGATGACAACATAGGTTAATGTTGATTGATTGATTGATTGATGATCGTCCTCATGATAGGCGATGAACAATGAATAGGATAGGTTGATGTCGATCGATCTCATGACAAACGAGAATCGAATGATATATTAGGTGCTCCTCGAGATTTGATTAGAATCTCATGTGAGCTGATTTGATTAGATGATGTGCTTGATTGATAGGCTGATTGAATGATTTTCTAACTTGATGTTTTTATTTGATTCTAGGAGGGTGGCTTAGGGAACCTTCAGGTTCGTGAGCGCTTTCCAGGGACGTGGGACATGATCCCACAACTGACTTCGGCAGATCTTGCCATTATAGACCAGTGTGGTTTGAGTTTGTTGATTGACATGCCCCAGTACTAAATTAACCAAGGGCTACTGACAACACTTGCAGAGAGGTGGCATATTGACCACAACACTTTTCATTTGCCGACGAGAGAGATGACAGTGACCCTAGAGGATGTATATCGTATACTGAGGATACCAATTGTGGGGACCCTCGTTATGTATAATGTTGAGGAGTAGGGAGGGACATACACCCTACAACAGATGTTTCACGATGATGGTCATATAGGCTATGAGATATCTTGGTAGGAGTTGATTGTGACTCAAAAGCCATTACCCTGTGTGCTAGCAGGTTTCATTGGAGGATTTCTCTACCCTGACCATAGGTTGAAGAGTCTTTCAATTGGTTGGGGGTGAATGCTAGAGAGCATGATTGCTCAAAGAATGATATATGCTTGGGGTTTGTGCATGTTAGCACACCTGTATCATGATCTGCACCAGATGGTGTATCTTCGGGCAGGCAATTTGTCAGCAGGTTGCACACTTTTACAGCTCTGGGCTTGGGAGCATATAGCCATCACACGGCCAGTTGGAGACAAAGAGCGGCCAGCAGGGCGACCATACATTTTTGGGTACTCAAGGCCAGTTGTCTAGCATAAGGTGGGAAAGTTAGAGTATTGGAGGTGGGTCTTGGATGACCTAGATACTGTGATATGGCAACCTTATTTGGATTGTGAGCCATGGCCATTAGATGGTGCAGAGTTACCTTTCACTTTTTGCAGTAGATATCTAATAAGCAGGATGTCGTATATTTTGGAGAGGTTCATGTTTGGCAGGGTACATTGACAGTATGGTCGCATCCAAGGAATTCCACAAGGGGTAGCACATTATGCGTGACGGCGATAGGATATACCAGAGTGGGGACTAATGATTGACTACGATGCAGCTTGCGCAGATTATTACGACCTACAACCGATTTTTTGGTAGTACCATCCTGAGATCGTAGATGCTCAGATGACGGTGGATTACATGGAGTATTTCCATACACATTCATTTGCACGGATTTCTAGTCTTGATGAGCCGACACCGATTTTGGAGGTGGGGAGGAGACTAGGGCCGACCGTGCAACCTAAAGGAGGAGATGAAGGAGGAGGGGGAGGTGGAGATGATGGTGGTGATGGTGGAGGGAATGATGGTGGTGGAGGAGGTGGTGGTACACCAGAATTTGGGGTTATCCCCAAGAGGCGGAGGTCAGGACCAGGTGGGAAATGACCATTGATAGTACGGATGCCCTCGCAGAGACAACAAGCACAAATTGTTGGGTTACAAGGCAGGTTCAGAATTTGCAAGCATAGGTCCAGAAACTTCATAGAAAGATGGTCAGCTCAGGCACAAGTTCAGGCACAGGCTCTGACACAGGTCCAGATCTAGGGAAAAATGGTACAGCTATAGGCTCAAGTAGCTACTCTGACTACAGAGAGGGATGTCGTGAGGAGGCAAGAGGCACAGGTTCTGGCTGTAGCTGATAGGATCCAGACAACCACATAGGGTACAATATTGTTGACCCGGTTATAGAGCTCAGAGAGTCCGCCAAGGATGCAGAATACTACAGAGGCATATACCATGAGGTTGTACCAGTAGCACAGCAGATCAACTACACCAGATCCAGATCCGGATGCCCACACTCCCACACGACCAGCAAAGGCGTTACACAACCACTTCCGCTAGGTGGACCTCCATCAGGGACAAGACCATCAGGGGTTGGACAGATACCGACCACATTAGGTGGCAACACCACAGGATCTCCCAGGTAAACTTGATTTTATATTGTGATTCAGAGACTCGGCCTTGTGCCACATTTTTGATATATCACCTTCTCATATTTATATCATTGTATGTTTGACATATTTTCATGAGGTTATATGCAACGGCGTTTGATGATCCTATTTGTTAATGCTTTATTATGGATGGATACATTTAATTTATGTTTTAAATGATTATGCCATGTTTGATATGATTATGTTATGGATGCATGTATGGATGATGATTCTTTTATTATGGATGGATGGATTTATGAGATGGATGATATGGATGCAAATGACATGAAATGTGATTTTTATTTTTTTCATATGTATATTGATGTATGGATGCAAATAGTTTTATTATGAACTGAAAATGGATGATTGTATATGGATATGGATGGTTTATGGATGCAAATGTGATACATGTAGATGTATGTATGTATGATTTTATGCCATGATATTATGGGATGAAGGTTATGATGCAGATGAAATGTAATACATTGCTCCATGTTTTTGGTATTTTCTATGCAAATATGTGAAATGGATTATTAATGCCAATGGATTATGATGTTGAATGAACTTATGATGAATGACTATGGATGAATTATGACCTTGATGTAATGATATGGATTATGAATGATGATGGTATTATGCTTTATTTTAGGAATTTTTCAAATGCAAATGAATGATTTTTTTGTTATGTCAAGTATACTCAATCTTGTAGAAAGAAATAACATCAACCTTGAGAATGACCAGTTTAGAAAATCCATAATGCAGATGTAGAACAAAATGAAATGCAATTCTATCTATGCAATGTTGTCAATATTATTTTTTGTGCATATCATCATCATTGAGTGTTTTATTATGTTGAAAGTTAGTACAAACACCGATGGTATAAAATAGAACATGATGACCTGAGTACAACTTCCATACAACTTTTGTTGAGATTTGATAATGCAAGATAACACAAGCATCTAGGTATAATTAGACCAAGATGACCTAAGTATCACTTGTGTAAATAAACAAGCGTTAATCATGTTCCTCTACAAATTCAGTATTTCATCAATGATACTTTGCAGAGAATGTCCTGCGACAATTTGCATAGTAGTAATAATTGACTCACAAGTAGCAGACAAAGAAAATATCATTCTTGATCACAATGCCTCTAGTTTGTGACATCATCGAGGTACTCCCAAGAAATAATAACAACAATCACAATACATCATTTGAACATTTTTGTTAAGTTGATCCAACCATGATTCAGAAGATGATCCTTCAGTGATGAAATGATTTGGTTTGATGTTGATGTTTGATTTAAATGATTGATTAGATTGGTTTGATTTTCGATATTCAGATTTTGAAATGGTTATTGCGATTGTTGTTTTGATGTTACTGTTTGTTGATTGCTTGCCTATTGATTTTATGCTCAACGGTGATTTTCCCCCAGTGAGATCAGGATTTTTCCCCCAGTGAGAACAAACCAAATTTATTATTATGCATATGTACAATGAAGACCAAGCCAGAGTGGGATGACCGTGTTAGCCAGATATGAACTTGAAGCTCGTTGTAAGATATGCACGAATGCGCGGGGATGGAAGAAGTGGACGATCAACACACACTCGAAAAGACAGAGGAGCCGACTTATCACAAATAGCGCCTGCATACCAGGTTTTCACCATTTGTTTTTATTGCACTTTTCAGATTTTATGACTTTTTTGCTTTACCAAATGCTTGTTTGCCAAGTTTTCATCAAGGCAACTATTTTTTTGATTTTTTACTTTTTTTTAATTTTTTTGATTTTTATGCTGTCACCAAGATGCTTGTTTGCTAGGTTTTCATTAGGGCAACCATTTTTTCAGGACTTTTTCTGCTTTTTATGATTTTTTTCAAGACATTTTCTACTTTTTAGGATTTTTTCAGGATCTTTTCTACTTTTTAGGATTTTTTCAAGGACTTTTTTTGCCTTTTAGATTTTTTTTAGGACTTTTAACATGCATTGGATGCATCAAGTATAAAAATTCTTCAGATGAAGGTTGTTCATCAGTTCTTCAAATAGATCCCCCTCGGGTGTAGATAACTGATATGCCCCTGATCCAAAGATTGAAACCACAACAAAAGGACCTAACCAATTTGGTTCAAATTTTCCTTTGTTTTCCCAATCCTACAAATTACGGGGATTTTCTTTTAGTACCAGATCACCGACTTGGAATGTCCTAGGTTTGACTTTATGATTGTAACTTCAGGACATTCTCTGTTGATAAACTTTTAGGTAATTCACTGCTAGATGATGATGTTCATCCAACAACTCAAGCTATTGCAATCTAGATACACACTAATCTTCCTCTACAATGAGACCTTTCAAGGATACCTAGAGTGAGGGTATCTCAACTTCGATTAGAACTATTGCTTCAGATCCATAAACAAGTGCATATGGTGTGGCTCCCATGGGTGTTCAGATTCTTGTATGATAGGCCCACAAAGCAGGGTTTAATTGAACATTCCAGTCATGTCTAGCATCGTTGACGATTTTCTTTAGGATTTTTAGGATTGTTTTATTTGAGGCCTCATCTTGGTCGTTCCCTTGAGGGTAGTAGGGTGTAGAAAATTGATGTTGGATATGAAATTTTTCACAGAGTTCTTGTACATCCTGATTCTTGAAAGGTCTTCCATTATCGGTGATAATGGATTGAGGGATACCATATCTACATATGATGTAGTTCACAATGAATGAGGAGATCTGTTTCCCTATGATGGTGATCAGAGGCACAACTTCAACCCACTTTGTGAAGTATTATGTGGCTATGATAATGAACTTGTGTCCATTGGATGAAGGTGGGTGAATTTTACCCACAAGATCCAACCCCCATTGAAAAACGACCATGTTGATGTAAAGGGATTCAATTCTTGTGTTGGTGCATGAATGAGATTGTCGTGGATCTGGCATTTTCAACATGTCTTGAAAAATTGAAAGGAATCTCTCTCCATAGTCGGCCAGTAATATCCCAGACAAAGGAGTTTCTTGGTGAGATTTAAACCACTTGAATGAGTTCCACAAATTCCCTCGTGGACATCGCATAAAGATGTTTCAGACTCACCGCTTTCTAGACATCACAAAACTCTGAGTTCCATCAAGACCTTGATGGTAAAGGACATATGCTATTATGGTATGACAGGAAGATTGGCGGATGAAATTTCATTTTTGGTTGCGAGAAAGATCAGGGGGGAGAATATAATCTTTTAGGTAAGCGTAGATCTTTCCATAGATGGAGGTATTGGCATCATCTAGGTGGCAAACAAGGTGGGACTCAGAGTCATCATATGCAGGGGTAAACATTTGCTCCACCATGAAATCATAGCGGCCAAGGTTTTTTTGGAATCTGCAGCAAAGAATCAATAGTAGCCATAGCATCGGCAACCTTGTTGTCACTCCTTGCGATTTGACCAAATTTGATGTTGACAAAATACTTCTTGAATTCATCAATCATTCACTTGTAAGGCATTAGCTTGTCATCTTTGGTTTGATAATAATTGTTGACTTGATTGATGACTAGTTGTGAATCCCCATAAACCTGGAGCTCTGTAATTTTCCATTCCACAACTATCTTGATTCCAATAATGAGTGCTTCATATTAGGTTGTATTGTTGGTGCAAGGAAACATCAAGCGATAAAATTTTGGAATGGTATTCCCTAGGGGAGTGATGAATAGGATTCCTACTCCTGATCCATGTTGAGTAAAGGAACCATCAAAATATAAAACCCATTATTTTGTTGTTACTATCAGGACATTTGCATCTAGAAATTCAATATGGAGTGGATAATTGTCATGAAGTGGTGTCTCAGCTAGTTGATCAACAATGGCTTGCCCTTTGATAGCTTTTTTGTCGACATATTGGATGTCGACTTCACTGAGTACGATTACCCACTTAGCCAGTCTTCCTGTCAGATTTGCTTTGCTTAGGATATACTTTAGTGGATCAATCTTCACTATGAGCTTAACTGTGTGAGTCAACATATAGTGTCACAATTGTTGGGTAGCAAACACTACAACTAGACAAGCTTTCTCAATGGAGGTGTAATTGATCTCATATCCATTCAAGGTTCTATTGATATAGTAAATTGCTCTTTCCTTCCCCGTTGAATCTTCATGTGCCAACAAGGCTCCCAATGATTGGTCAGTAGTGGTGATGTATAATAAAAGATGCTTCCCTTCTGTTGGAGGTGCTAGAACTGGTGGACTCATAAGGTATTGTTTTAGTTGGTTGAAAGTTGCTTCACATTTCTCGTCCCATCAGAAAGAAAAATTCTTGTCCAGAAGATGAGTGAAAGAATGAGTCTTATCAGCTAATTGTGAGATAAATCTTCTGATTGATTGGAATCTACCTTGGAGGGATCTTAGTTGACTGATGTTTTTCAGGGGAGGAATCTCCATTATAGCTTTTACTTTTGCGGGTCTACTTCAATACCTTTCTCCAACACTATATATCCTAGTAGCTTTGCTGACGTTACCCCAAATACACATTTCTTTTGATTGAGGTGAACATTAAACTTCTCCAGGAGAGTGAATAGTTTGTCTAATATATCTTGATGTCCTTCTCTAGTGTAGGATTTTTCCAACAGGTCATCCACTTAGTCTTCCATGAAATTATGCATCATTCCATGGAAGATGGTTGTCATAGCTCTTTGGTATGTGGCCACTACGTTTTTCAACCTGAAGGGCATGACATTCCAACACAAAGTTCCCCATGGGCAAGTGAAAGTTGTCTTATCTTGATCTTTAGGAGCTATCTTGATTTGATTATATCTAGAAAAGCTATCCATCAGTGATAACATACCGCGTCATGTTGTCAAGTCCACAATGATGTCTATGTTAGGAAAGTGGAAATAATCTTTTGGGAAAGCCTTGTTGAGATCCCTAAATTCAATGAAAATTATTATGCTACCATTAGGTTTTGAGACAGATACAATATTAGATATCCACTCTGCATAGTCAATGGGCCTAATGAATCCGACATCCAACAACTTCTTTAGTTTAGCCTTCACCAATAAGGTGATGTGCAGATGCATTTTTCTCAACTTCTATTTAACTGGTTTGATTCTCGAAGGGAGGGATAAGTGGTGCATTATGAGATCTAGATCTATCCCTAGCATGTTTGCATACGACCAGGCAAAATTGACTTATCGCTCTTCAAAGAACTTGATAAAGCTGGGCTTTTCTATTTCTGTCAATGATTCTTCTAAATGAAGAGTTCTCACTATTTCTGCACTGTCAACATTGATGGACTATGTTGGTTCAATCAGGCCTTTCGATCTCTACTAGAAGTGCTCAGGGAGAGTGTCAAATTTCCAATCCTTTGGCGCCTCAAAGAGGTTTTCACCATTGGATGTGTTCTTTATTTTTCCTATTTTTGGATCTGATACTGCCATGGAATGGTTTTCACCATCAAATCTTTCTTTTATTTCATTTATTTTGCAGCTGGTAAATTTGACACTCTCTTGTTGTGAAGGTCTGCTATGATGTTCAATGGTGGAGACTATTTCATGGTTTACAGCATAGAGGAAATTTATGATGGCCTCATTGTTCGAAAAGGTGGGGATATTGATAGCTTCAGTTTGCTCCCAATCTATTAGTTCAAGATACAGTAATGGTAGGGTGTCATCAGATGGGTTCAAGTCAGATTTTGTAAGTGTCCTAATAGAAATATTTTCGTCGAACAAGACTAGGGCCAAGTCGAGGTCTATAATGTCACTCTCTTCCAAGGGGTCCATCTCACTATGAGTCTACTCATCCTCACTCGAGCTGTCGATATTGTGCGATTCTAATTCAAGTGGTCTAACTCCTGAGCCTTGTCCCTCCTCAAGTGTGGGAGTATACTTATGGATTACATAAATATTCTTGTCATGACATGATTCTTCTGACAATGAATCCCACACATATTCATTTGAATCTGTTTCATAGTGGTCACTGGCTTGGAGCTATAGAATCCATTCAACAACCTTCTACTTTAGATCTTCTTTTATTTCTTCATCTTTCTGATGTTCTTTGTATCCTAACCCTATTTTGTCTTTGGGATTGGTTATAATGGGTTGGATAGGTTTTATGATACCCTCTTTTCTTTTTCCGATAGGTCCCTGTCTGTCGTATCCCATCTTCTCCAGGATCGAGAATCCTTTTCCTTACTGAGTGGTTTGGACATTTGTTGTTGCAACTTAAGAATCCGTTTCATCTTTGTAGAGCTAGTTCAAAACATCTTTGTCATTTGATTCCTCTGCTTGGGTGCCTGCTTTTACGAACCAACCATCAAAAGGGTGACTGGTTGCGAGAATGTTTGGGACGAGGTTGATGGTTGATCATAGGATTTTGGTGACATTAACTATGAGAGGCAGAGGGATTGTTCAATGGAATATTCACCGACACCTTTGTATTTGATTTGGACCTTCTCTTCAAATTTTTTGGCCAGGGTACTTAACTCGACTTCAAAATTGGAAGATGCAGAAAGGCTAGACTCTTCCTTTTTCTCTAAATGTTTGGATGATGAGCTAGATTGACTTCCTTCAGAGGAGGATGTGGCTAAAGGATTAGCTTGACTGGAATTTTTGGAGACATCAGGAGTGGAATTAGGAGCTTCGTGGTTATGTGGCACAAATACATCCTGAACAACCTTTAGGGCATTGCATTGTTGAGGACTATTTGAATCAGCAGGAATAGTGATTTCTTGGCCATTACAGGGAAACTTCAAGCATTGATGGTATGTTGAGGGTACAACCTACATTTCATGGATCCATGGATGACCCAAGAGTATGTTATATGTTAAATCCTTACCCAAAACTTGACATACCACATTTTTTTGGATTGGCCCCACCTAAATGGGCAATATAATCAAACCTTTTGAAGCTCTCTCTTCATCATCATATGTTTTAATTGTGATCTTCTTTCTTGGATCTATTGCATTTTTCAGAGAACCCTAGTACACAAAAAAGTTTTAAAGTACAGATATTAATTCTAGCTCCTCCATCTATAAAGATGCACTTGACATGACTTTTGTTGATTAGAACTTCGATATGAAGGGCCGCATTGTGAGGATGGGTGAGTGATACATCATCATTTTCTGAAAAGGACAAACAGTGAGGTGCAACTAGGTGTCCCACCATGGCTTGGAAAGCAAAAACTTCCAGATCATTTGGCATTGTCGTGTCAACTAGGGCTTTTTCTAGAATCTCTTTGTAAGCGGGAGAGATTTTTAGAAGCTCCAATATTGATATTTGTGCGGGAATTTTCTAGAGCTGATCAACAATGTTGTATTGATGAGATGTAGTAGTAGGCTGTTTGGAAACACTACCCTTTAAAACATATTTAGTTTGAGCCCTTGTGGTCACGTTTACAGGCACACTGTCTTGTCTTCCATTGATTTTGATGACATTAACTTGATTATCCGTTACAACCACATCTTGCAGGATATCAAGGACTTGATTAGAAAGGATGTTGGTGTTGTTGATTGGATGACTGGTTGCAACAAGATCGGGGGTGTTATTGATGTCATTTGTGTGATTTTCAATGGCCGAGATATGATGAATGGTGGTATCATGAACATAGTTCACATTTTTTCCTTTGTCGTTGTTGTTAGAAGATTCTCCTTTATCATAATTTGGCAGAGGATTTTTGAATACACCAAGGTCAGTGTTTGTTTGAGGTTCCTCAATTCTTATGATTTTATTGTCAATCAAATCCTGTATCTTATGTTTCAGTTGCATGCAACTATTAGTGATGTCGGAAATATGTGCCTCAATCTCATTGACCCATTCCTCGGTGTAACTTGAGCAATCGGCGCAAGTCCCCTAACTCTCGACGATGATAGAAGTCCGACCGAAGCACTTGGTCGGTGTAACTTGTTCTATCGGGATGAGTGCTCAGTGTTGGCGGTTTGTTTCTATCGGTGGAACTTGATAGGTAGTCCCAATGATAAAATGACAAACTTGTAGTAGTGTGACTTGGAGTCGTCGGTGGAACTCTTCATCGGGTTACGCCGATCGAACGATGGTAGATGGAAGTGACTCGGATTCTGACGGTAGTGGGGACTATAGCTGAAGTATCGATGTGACTTGGGGTCATCAGTGGAACTCTTCACTAGGTTATGTTGAAGGACCGATGACTGTTAAAGGTGATCTTGATCTACGGTTGCGATGAGATTAATCCAACAGTGCTCATTTTATTATGGGCTCCTTTGTGGTGAGGACCGACGAAATCTTGTGAAGTGAGTGGAATTTCCTGAGTGGTTGACTCTTGGTGGCTTGATCAACGGTGTTTATGCCTTGTTTGGTGGGTCCCGAGCGACTCATGTGGGGTGTGCTGACTTTGTGCACGTGTCGCTATTTCAAGGAAACTTATCGAGAATATTGTAGATGCTTTTCTGATTCCCTGAAAGTACACTAGCAGTGTACGCGTGTCTTGGTGGGTCCTGGCCATGACAAGCGGTATATGAAGGGAAAGTGCTCACAGGCCATTTGAAAGCCTAGGTAGTTTTCGACGATTGGTCTGTTGTGGAAGTTGAACCAAACCGACTGTTTGGAGCGATAGCCAAAGTGATGGACGAATAGCGTTACGACATGTGGTGGGATATTATTCATTGTTTTTACATCACTGTTATAAATCAATGCTGATTGGCTGGAAGCTTTATTCTTTGGTAGTGATTAATTGCAAGGGTTGATAGAGTGCAGTTCAAGGTACTCTCTATAATCCAATTCAATGATGGGTGGCTTGATGCGGGCTGCAGGGCGGTGTTTCCAGAGAATGGTGGAAGCTTGTTGGTGGGGTAATTAATACCCTGATGGTTGTTGGTTGGATTAAAAATAGACAGGAAGAGGTTGATCAAAAAGAAGATGAGCAGTTACAAGTGTGTGTGTTCAAATGGTATGCATAGAGCAGTGTAATTGTGAACACAAAGACACATAGAATACAAAAAGATGTGAACTTGTGGTGGCCGTTAGGCTAGGTCAGCCGAGAGGTTGGCAGAGAGTTGATTGGTGAGATGAGATGAATCTACACTATGTGTTGTGTGAGGGTGTTGTAACAGGGTGAAGATTCTGAATGTTTTGTTGCCTGTATTCTCCAGATGAAACAAGATGTTACTCCTGTAAACGCTATGAGCCTGAGATTGTATTGTAACTTTGTTTGTTGCTGAATAATATAATGGCTGGATCTTTTGGAGGGTGGGGTTTTTTACCTGAAAGGGTTTTACGCACGTATATTTGTGTGTTCATTAGTTTGTCTTCCATGTTAGATTTTGTGAATTGAATCTATGCATATGTGTTGAATCTGTTATTTGTCTACATATATTTTTCTTAGAAGGATTAATGGGGGAAACAACTATGCCTATTCCACTTTATGGCATAGTAGTTTGTGTCTTTGGGGTGATTTGAAGAAATGAAAATCACCAAAGGCATTGTTCTTCTTAGATGTTTTATTCTAAATTGACCTGTCCTTCCTAATAAGTGGTATCAGAGCCATCTTCTGGATGTTGGTTCTAGGTATTTCTCTTGTGAAGATTTCTTAGTCTGTCAGGCTTGAGGAAATCTGGAGGAATCGACTGATGATTGATCCTTTGATGAGTAAAAGTCCTTGTTCTTTTGAGACAACACACAATGTGAAAGATATTGAAGATGGAGAATCTGGAGTTGATCATATTGTGATGATGTGGTCTGAGGCTCCTGGTTGGCAGCGAATGATCCTAATGCAAGGGGTGTGAGTTTATGCTCATAGTTGTGTTTCAGCAAAGCGTGGTTCATACTAGGTGTTTGTGTGAGAGGCTCCCTAGTGGTATGGAAATGCTTGGGTTGTTATTCAACCATGGGGTATTATGCTTGTGCTGGGTGTTTTTACTTAGCACTGAAGGCATTGATCTCTGCTACCCTGATTGCATGAAGGTTATGAAATTGATCTTTGGGTGGTATGAAAACTTCTGAATATCCTAGCTCTCTCGAATGCATTTGCATGATTTTGGTTTTGGAATTGGTCTGGAATGGGCTTGGAGTTCCTATACTACTTGTTCCTTTTATGGATATCTTGTACTTGCATGGCTCAGATTCATGTTCTTTGGTTCTGAAGGTTTTCTATAGATTTTCCTAAAAAGTCTATGATGCATATTCATTTTATTTTCATTGTTTTGGTTAACCATGATGGTTGTGTGTAGACTCTTGGGTCATCCAGATGTACAGTGAATATGGATGTGCATGGGTGTTTTGGAAACACAGTGGCTTTGCAGGTTTTGCATGGTCAAGAAAAACTTCCAATTTTGTGGAGTTGTTGTTAAGCTATTTTCTAGACCCTGGTTGTTTGGGGTGTTGTTGGATGAGATAGTTGTAGTTCTGCATGTAAGTGTTTGCTTGTTGGTTTCCTAGACTATGGTGCTTGAGTTGTGGACATGATTGTCGAATCAAATCTAAGCTTGATCTGGTGTTTGAGTCATGTTGTCTACATGGGATTTCTCTTTGAGATATGAGTTTTGTAGTTTCCAGTGTGATGATAGATTTGCAAGCTTCATTGATTGGATCTAAGGGTTGAGCATGTTGTGGGTTGTCTTTACCTACATGTTTGTTGTGGGATAACTCTGAAGTGGATTGTCAATATCCACGAGGTTTGTTTCAATGTTGGTGCAGATTTGTTAGTTGACCTTGTCTATGGTCACTTGTGCATTCATGTAGCTATTTTGAGATGAGAGGATGGATAGCATTGAGTACCTGAATAGTCAATTATGGGGACCTGTAGCATGTGTATCACGATGTCGTGAAGGCTTGAGAACACTGTTTAGTGTAATATTTTGGTAGTGATGGCGTGGTCTGCGTGGTTTGGAGATCTTGGTGTTGTTTGGCATTGTTGTCAGATGGACATGTTGTCGATTGTACCTGGAGGTTTTTCAAATCAGCAGATGTGTGGTCATGATGCTTGGAAATCTCGGTGTCACGGTTCAGTGGGAGCTTTAGCAATGATTATGAATTCATCACTTGGCGGTGAATGATCTTCTTTAGTGTTGTAGATGTTACTAGGAGGGACTCTTAGATCCTATTGTTGTAGAAGGGTTCTTTCGCTTTTGCATGGACACTATTTGAGGATGTGGAACATCTTGGAACCATGGAGTACATTTGGAGTCTTTGGCCAAGGTGTTGGTGGTGCTTGACAGGTGATGTTGGTTTAGAGCTGCTTTTTTTTATGTCATGGTATACTCTTGCTTTTGCATTAGAGTTTTGGCATGTTGCGTTGCTCTTGAGAGCATGGTTAGTTCACTTGAAGCATGGTATCTGTTTTTTGAGTACATTGGTCATATGCTTGAGAACTTCATGTTAAGTGCAGCAATGCAAGATTGGAGTTTAGCATGACATGATCAATTGCAGGCATTCATGGATACATGGAGAATAAGGTGAGGCTGAAATTCCTTTGAGAAAAGGTGTTGATTATAGTTGAAAGTCTAAGTATCCTACACATTGGTTGGACATGAGTTCAATAGAGATCAATGAGGAGATTGCTCTTGGATGAGTCACAGTGGCTTGTATATCTTGGAGGATCATTTGCTTTTCTCACTCTTGATCTGCTCGATAGTAAAATCTATTTGAGAGGTATTTGCCCATTATATCTTTCAGAGGTGTTTTATGCTTTCTTTCATGATATGGATCTTGAATTGTTGTTTAATGGTTCTAGAGGATTAATAGTGCAAGGTGGACAACATAGATTATCTCCTTGAGCTTTTGTGTTATATCATCTTTTAATGAGAACTGGTTGAAGGAGATCATATTTGACATACCTGGCTTTTAGAAGTGTATGTAGGAGGATGTTCTACATGTATATATTTTGTAGAGTGCCTCTCTTTGGTCTTGGTTGTCTTCCTGGAAGTTTGAGGGTATTGAAGAACTTGGAAGAGCTCTAGAAGACTATTGAGAGAAATGTTGCTTGTAGCAGTTGGTTGCAGGTTGTGCATAACATTGTGGATATTTCCTTGGTACTACATGGTTACATTTTCTATGTGCTTTTATTGGTAGAAATTTTATGCCTTTGATCTTTCAGATTTGGCATTACCCATGTAGTGGGAGTAACAGGATGTGTTTTTGCATGGTGCTTGTATCTGCGGTTGATGGGTTGGTTGTGTTGTTGGCATGAGTTTACTAATGTGAATACCTCGTAGGTATGTGAGATTGGATGGAATAACATGAGCTATGGGTTCTATTTTCAGTCGCGTGGATTGTTTCTCTTGGACGGTGCAGTCAGTGTTCTGGTTGTTGTTCTAACTAGTGTTTTATCTTGTTTCTGGAGAATGTTTTTCAAAGAGGTGATTTGCTTTGGCCCTTGAAGTTGATGTTGTTTGTGCTTCTATATGCTTTTTTGTTGGTGCTCTGGAATGATCAGTAAGATCTTTGTCAAGTGGGAGATTATTGGAAATATGTGCCTCAATCTCACTGACCCATTCATCAGTGTAACCTAACCAATCAACACAAGTCCCCTAACTCTCGACAATGATAGAAGTCCGACCAAAGCACTTGGTTGGTGTAACTTGATCTATCAAGATGAGTGCTCAGTGTTGGCAGTTTGTTTCTATTGGTGGAACCTGATAGGTAGTCCCAACGATAGAATGATAAATTTGTATCAGTGTGACTTGGAGTCATCGGTGGAACTCTTCACCAAGTTACACCGATGGAACGATGGTAAATGGAAGTAACTCAGATTTTGATGGCAGTGGGGACCATAGTAGAAGTATCAGTGTGACTTGGGGTCATCGGTGGAATTCTTCACCGGGTTATTCTGATGGACCGATGATGGTTAAAGGTGATCTTGATCTACAGTTGTGATGAGATTAATCCAATGGTGCTCCTTTTATTCTGGGCTCCTTTGTGGTGAGGATCGACGAAATCTTGTGAAGCGAGCAGAATTGCTTGATCGGTTGACTCTTGGCGGCTTGATCAACGATGTATGTGCCTTGTTGGGTGGGTCTTGAGCAACTCATGCGGGGTGTACTGTCTTTGTGCATGTGTCGTTGTTTCGAGGAAACTTATTGAGAATATTGTAGATGCTTTTCTAATTCCCTGAAAGTACACTAGCGGTGTACGCGTGTCTTGGTGGGTCCTGGCCACAATAAGCGGTATATGAAGGGAAAGTGCTCAGAGTCTGTTTGAATGCTTGGGTAGTTTTTGATGGTTAGTCTATTGTGGAAGGTGAACTAAACCGACTGTTTAGAGCAATAGCCAAAGCGATGGACGAATAGCATTACAACATGTGGTGCGATATTATTCATTGATTTTACATCGCTGTTGTAAATCATGACTGATTGGCCGGAAGCTTTATTCTTTAGTAGCGATTAATTGTAGGGGTTGATAGAGTTTAGTTCAAGAAACGTCTCTGTAATCCAATTCAATGTTGGACGACTCGATGCGGGCTGGAGGGCAGTGTTCCCAAAGAATGGTGGAAGCTTGTCAGTGGGGTAATTAATACCCTGATGGTTGTTGGTTGGATTAAAGGTAGAGAGGCAAAGGTTGATCTAAAAGAACAAGAGCAGTTACGAGTGTGTGTGTTCGAATGGTATGCATAGAGCAGTGTCACCGTGAACACAGAGACATACATAATACAAAAATATGTGAACCTGTGGTAGCCATTATGCTAGGCCAGTCGAGAGGCTGGTAGAGAGAGTTGATTGGTAAGATGAGATGAATCTACACTGTGTGTTGTGTGAGGGTGTTGTAATAGTGTGAAGATTTTGAATGTTTTGTTACCTGTATTCTCTAGATGAAACAATATGTAACTCTTGTAAAGGCTATGAGCCTGAGATTGTATTGTAACTTTGTTTGTTGCTGAATAATACAATGGTTAGATCTTTTGGAGGGTGGGGATTTTTACCCAAAAGGGTTTTCCCCACGTATATTTGTGTGTTCATTAGTTTGTCTTTCATGTTGTTAGATTCTATGAATTGAATCTGTGCATATGTGTTGAATCTGTTATTTGTCTGCATATATTTTTCTTAGAAGGATTAATAGGGGAAACAACTGTGCATGTTCTGCTTTATGGCATAAAATTTTGTGTCTTTGGGGTGATTTGAAGAAATGAAAATCACCAAAGGCACTGTTATTCTTAGATGTTTCATTCTAAATTGACCCGTCCTTCCCCAACAAGTGAGGTGACCTTTACATTGATGAAACTCACAATAATGAGAGTCATTCCACCAAGACGATTTTACATTAGGTTCAAAGCCTCGAGTATCAGGTAAAGTGATGATATTTTCCGCAATAATTTCCCTCAAGGCGGATTCATGTGATTGAACCAAAGGCATAAACTTCTTGTGATTGTTTGATGTTTGATAAGGCAAATTCTTGGATGATGACGTTTAATTGTTTTGATTATTCCCCTTATTAGCATTTTGATTGTTGGTTTGATTGGTAGTTTGGGTGGTCTTTTGATCTGTATTTGAAGAACTTCCTGACAAATTGAAAATTGGTTTGGCATTATGCATTCTAGCAGAGGCATCATTGTCATTATTTTTATACTTTTTCCAAAACTTTGTTTTATCATTGTTGGAGGAATTAGATGATTTTTTTCGTTATAGATTTTCAGAATTGCTTGCTTGAATAAAGCTTCCTCAATCTTGATTCCATTCTCAATCAATTTTTCAAAGGTTGGAGGGCATTGTAAGTCAAGTCTATAACTCATGTCAACATTCAGGTTATCAATGAATACCTCTATCTTTTCCTTTTCCGATACGGGTCGGGGATATCTTGCGAATAACCTTTTCCATCTTTGTAAGAATATGAAGAATGATTCTCCTTTCTTTTGTTTCACATTACAAAGGTCTTTCATTGTGATCTCGTGTTGAATGCTATACGAATATTGGGTAATGAACTTGTTTACTAATTCCTTGAAAGACCTAATCCATGAAGGCAATTGTGAGAACCATTGCATGCATTGCCCTCCCAAACTACATTGGAATAATCTCATTAAATATGTATCCTCATGGGAAAATTCAAGACTCATCGTTCAAAATTCCCTTACATGATCTATCGGATAAGTTTTCCCATTTTACTTGTCGTATTTGGGAAATTCTCAATGTTTAGGGAATGGTATCATGTTAATGCTTTGGTCGAATGGATAGGGACATATATCTTGTATAGAATATCTCTTTGTAGTCCCGGTTTGCATGTTCTACATTTGTTGTTGAAGAGTTTGGGTTTTCTATTTCAAAACGTCCATGGGAGCATTGGTTTTCACTTCATTGCTTGATTCAGTTGGGTTTCGGTTTTTGCTTTCTTTGGATTTCTTTTCAATTTGTTAATATCAAAATCATTGGGTAACTTGACTCCTTTGTTTTCCAACATCAAAAGGTATCTTTCTCCATCCTTTTCAAAAACCTTTTCTAAAAATTTATGGAAGTTTGGGTCTTGTTGGGCTTGTTGGATATCTTCTTCATTTACCTCATCGATGTCAGTTGAATGGATATTATGAAAGGGGTTTTCTTCTAGGTCAGCCATGGTATCTTGGGTTTCAATTCCTTTTTCTTGGATTTTCAGCTTTTGAGATCTTGTTTGGACGGGCATACAAGTGATGATGATGCTCTAAATATTTGACCAAAGTATTGAGAGTGCCAAAGGGGTTGATTAAAAATCTGGTTAAGCAAGCTTTATTTCGGGATGAAGGATGATGAATCCTGATGAAGGATGATAAATCTTGATGGTGAAATGGAGTTGCTAAATTAGAAATCTGATGTGATGAGGAAGGCACTTTGAGATGTTTGATCAAAAATTAGATGAGGGATTTTTCACTTGAGAATGCTAGTTTCGACAAGATCAAGATCTATTGCAAAAATTGGTTGGGACGATTAGAATATTGAATTCCTAGTTGAGGAATGAAAGAATAGCGAATTGGCTAACTATGATTATGCCTTTGTGAAAGAGCTCTTCGTTGATAATAAGCTTGTGAAGATAAAGGCTCTAAAGAAAAATCATCAGTATACCCTCTATCAAAGTCGTGATACCGATGGATGAAGGTTTGATAATCGAGCAAGACTTTCCTACTTTAATACAAGAAGCGTCTCTTTCCAAAAGTTTCTTAAAGCTAAGGTGCTTCTTTGGTTTCTTGATCCTCTTGGCAAGGGATTTCTTGAAAATTTTGGTTGATTTCCAATCCCTCAACATAAAATTTAGGATGATGAAAAGATGTTGTTTAAGGGGGAAAATCCAGACTAGATGTTGGTTGACAGAAAGGAGGTTGAATTCAAGTTTCTGTTTGAAAAGTCACCAGATGCACTCAAATAGGGTATGGATGAGTTGAAACTCGTATGTGCCACAAAATGGTTCAGATGCGCTGAAGAAAGTTTTGGATGTGCCAAAACAGGGTATGGATGCGTTGCAAGAGCATATGCTGGAAATACATAGGCAAGATGTGTTGAAACAGAAAATGAATGCACTGGAGAATGGTATGAATGCATTGGAACATGCACTAGTTGCATCGAACTGGAAAGTGTTTTTTGGTTTTCGACAATTTGATAAATTTTTTTGATTTTTGACAGTGAATCTAGACTGTTTGAGTTGGATTTTCTTCTGAATCAATGGTTGAATATGTTTGTGTGATTTTTGTTTAAAATTTTGTTCAAAAACACATTGGTAAACACATCAGATAAGCACATTTCCTAGGTTGTGTAAGACTATATTCTTTTGGATCCCACATGGATTTTACTCCAATTGCATATTCTTAGTGAATGAATCCAGAAGCTTGGCTGCATGGGCTCCCCCTTATAGTGCACTCACTTCTCAGGCCAACCAAGCTTCCAACTCCCATGAATATCCCATGGAAATTTGATCATTTCTACTAAAAATTGTGAAAATATGGGTGCCTTCACAACGACCATTGCTACACCAAAGAATAGATAGGGTAATTTGGGAAAACTACAACAAGAGGGTTTTAGTAAGGACTTTACGTTCTTGGGGTACCATCCATGTGGCAAGAGACCATTGCTTCCCTTCTTGTCGGAATGATACTCATGATACTCAAACTTTCTTTGAGCATCCACATTTATATCCCAGCTGGAAGTTGCTCGGCTTAGAGTGTGTTACCGGTTGGGTCGTTCCCTCCTTTTGAAGCGGGGAGGCAAGCCCTCTAAGGTTAAAAATGCAAATAAAATGAACGGGTCTAGCTTTTTGGTCACCTAGTTAAGGGGAGAGCATACTCACCTACCATTCCAAACATAGCAAGCATGGTGTAAATTTAACCTCCCTAGTTATGGTAGATTCCTATCTTAACCAAAGGAAAAGTAACAACTAGATTTAACCCTACAACCAACCATTAGTAGTTTCAAATTTTTATCTTTGGCAACATTCTTTTAAGTGTTTATGCAAAGTCTCTGACAGCATATTGAGTTCCTGCAACACAAAAAAACATTAATCAATTTCGAGAACCTAAAAATTTGACAGGAAAAATGGAATGCGCTATTACAGAGACCGAATGTAATAAAACTCAGACTAAATGCACTAAACTATTGACTGCGCTAAACTATTGATTGTGCTGAAAGAACAACTGAATGAGCTAAAATATAAACTGAATGCGCTAAAAAAATGACATAATTTAAATTTAAACTCCCTGACGCACTGAAACAGAGTCTAAATGTGTTGCAGGAAACACCAAATGCACTGGAATAGGAGCCAGATGAGCTGAAAGAACAACCAGATACACTGAAATAGGTAACCAGACGTGCCAAGACAGGAGCCAGATACACAGCAGAAAAATTCGTATGCACCGTTTGAGATATTTTGAATGAACCTGCAAAATAAAACTCAACAAAAAATCAATTCAATCACGGGGCTAGGCCCCAGGGTGGGTGCCAATTTATGTGTGGTATAAAATATGAGTCTTGCAATGTCAGTACAACACACCTTCATGAAACGTATTACTTAAAAGGAAATGAAAAATAGCATAAATAAAGCTACAACTATCGTTTTAATTCATTCCATGGTTCTCTAATCCCAAGGAATCCTGCAAGTTATGCTCTCAGATCTTATTATTGCTGCACATTAACCTACAAAAATTGACAACTCAAGATACGAGATGCTACAATGAAATCTGCATGCCTATGTTTTTGGATTTTCAATATTTGATACATAAAAACTAAATGATCCTATGATGAAATGATGCTAAAATCTAAATGCTAAAAATTATGATGATGATCAAATGTAAATGCTAAATGAAATATGGGATGAACTAAACTATCCAAAATAAAATTGGCATTATAACACTTAGATGAGCTAAAATGCTCTCCAAATTCTCTCACAAATGCACTAAAATTCAATAGCATAAGCTTGTCCAAATCCTCATGTTGAAAAGTTGTAGCAAAGGGTCTTATTTATATATTTTCTAAGCCTCAAGGTGATGTTGGCAACAACAGACGATCGAGATTGCTATCTTGCGACATCAATGACAAAGCATCAGGAGGTTAGAGGGAATCAGGGAGATGGTTCTCTTCACAAGACAAATTGCCAAGTGTTAAAAGGAATCACAGAGAAGGAGGAGCCATGTGTCTCAGTTAGTTCCAAATTGGTTACAAATTTGTTGAAGATATTTCATATTTTCCAATTTATAAAATTCATTTTGTGGGACACATGATGAGGTGGCAGGTGAGTTGGAGGTGGTTAGAGGAAATATGTAGAAATGTGCTTAAATTGAACTAAAAATTCAATTTAAAAGGAGATGGTAAATTAGTAAAATGCCAAATTAATTCATATGTGCATTTTAACCAATTTTAGAAGAATATGCCAATTTGAATTTAAAAATTTAATTTTAAGAGGAAAAGGGAAAACCAATTAAATAACAAATTGATTAATTTGTCCATTTAATTAATTTTAGAAAGAAGGTGAATTTTGAAAAAATCTGCAAAGATTGACAACTTAAGATACAAGATGCTACAATGAAGTCTGCATGCCTATGTTTTTGAATTTTTAATATTTGATGCATAAAAACTAAATGTTCCTATGATGAAATGATGCTAAAATCTAAATGTTGAAAATGATGATGATGATCAAATGTAAATGCTAAATGAAATATGGGATGAACTAAACTATCCAAAATAAAATATCCATTATAACACTAAGATGAGCTAAAATGCAAAACTAAGCTAAAATGCTCTCCAAATTCTCTCACAAATGCACTAAAATTCAGCAGCATAAGCTTGTCCAAATCCTCATGTTGAAAAGTTGTAGCAAAGGGTCTTATTTATAGATCTTCTAAGCCTCAAGGTGATGTGGCAACAACGGACGGTCAGGATTGCGATCCTGTGGCATCAACGACAAAGCATCAAGAGGTTAGAGGGAATCAGGGAGATGGTTCCCTTCAACAAGACAAATTGCCAAGTGTTAAAAGGAATCACATAGAAGGCGAAGCCATGTGTCTCAATTAGTTCCAAATTGGTTACAATTTTTTTGAAGATATTTCATATTTTCCAATTTATAAAATTCATTTTGTGAGACACATGATGAGGTGGCAAGTGAGTTGGAGGTGGTTAGAGGAAATATGTAGAAATGTGCTTAAATTGAATTAAAAATTCAATTTAAAAGGAGATGGTAAATTAGTAAAATGCCAAATTAATTCATTTGTGCATTTTAACCAATTTTAGAAGAATATGCCAATTTGAATTTAAAAATTCAAATTTAAGAGGAAGAGGGAAAACCAATTAAATAACAAATTGATTAATTTGTCCATTTAATTAATTTTAGAAAGAAGGTGAATTTTGAAAAAGAAGAATTAGAATATTCAAAATATATAAATAAATTTTACAATTTATTTATAATAGTAGAGAAAAAATAAGGATATTAATCAAATAGCAGGTATTTAATTAATATGATGTTCCAAACCATTTTTGCGTGCATACAACAATATTTATGATAGTGTGTTTTGATTGTATTATTTTTATTTTAAGTTTTATTGGTGTGTATGTCATTGAGTTGTATAGGTTTTATTTGAGTTTCTAATGAGATTGTATATGTCATAGAGATTGTATGGATTTTATTTGAAGGTTGCATCAAACTTCTACCATGTGTTCTTAGCGCACTTTTTTATTCATCATGGTTGAGTGATATTTACTCTTCTACATGATGATTGTATGGATTTTGTATGAAGGGTTGAATGACATATATTTCATTTGTTTGTATAGATTCTTTTGAATTTTATAATGACACATGTGTCATTGAGTTGAATGGATTTTGTTGCACTTTTTTTCTACCCTCTTCATTTCGTTTGTTGTTCCTCCTCATGCCTCTTTTGGACTATCATATATTGTGTGTATCGTAATTTCATGAATTTTTTTAGATTTGTGTAACTTATTTATTTACTTTATAGTACTTTGGTGGAACTAATCTTTATCTCTTTTTTTCATGCTACAAATAAAATTCTTCATCATGTCGAGGAAATGCTCAAGGATTAAACCAACACATGAAGAGCAAGAAGCTAAGAATGCAAAGAAAGCAAAAAATATGAGGAAACTTTGTGAGAAGAGGAAATTGGACACGATAGTCAAAGACATACCAATTGAAGAGGAACCTCAACCATCAATGAGAGATATGGTATTAGCAACACAAAGGGAATGAATGCAAAAAATTCATTCTATGAGAGAATTGAATATCGTAGTTAGAGACATGTCCTTTATGGGATCATGTAGGCCCCCTCTACAATAACCTTTCTTGGTTTTTGATATCTTTGAGTCATTTGCCTGTGGTGTATAGTTTTCAATTGATAGAAAAAGTGTCAAATACATGTAGTATAACATTTCAAAGTGGTGTAATTTTTATTTTGTTCATCGTGTGACTAAACCAATAGTTCCAATGCGTCTGGATGGGTAGGTTTATGCTAGGCAAGGTCCTGTTTCACACACAAACTTTGATAAAGTATTACTCAGAAACCATGTAACTTAGAAATATTTCTTCTAAAGGTATGGGATCATGTAGGGACCCTCTACAATAACCTCTCCCAGTTTTTTATATTTCTGAGTCAATTGTCTGTGGTGTGCAGTTTTCAGTTGATGGAAAAAGTGTCAAATACATGCAATGTAAAGTTGCAAGCTGGTGTAATTTTCATTTTTTTCATCGTGTGACCAAACTGATAATTCCAATGCATCTAGATGGGTATTTTTATTGTAGGAAAGGTCTTGTTTCACACCTAAATATGGCGAAACAATCTGAGCTACATTGCACCAACAATATATCTTAAGAGACCAAAGTGCAAAAAGGTAGAAAAATTTAATGAGGTGTTGCTCGAAAAATATGGCACTTAGAAACATTTTTTTGAAGGTATGTGATCATGTAGGGACCCTCTACAATAACCTCTCTCAATTTTTAATACCTCTATGTCATTTTCCCATGATGTGCAATTTTTAGTTGATGGAAAAAGTATCAAATGCATGCAGTGTAAAGTTGCAAGGTGGTGTAATTTTCATTATATTTATCATGCAACCAAATTGATAATTCTAATGAGTCCATATGGGTAGTTTTATGCTAGTAAAGGTCCTATATCACACCCAAACATGCTTAAACAATCTGAGCTACATTGCATCGGTGATATATCTTAAGAGATCAAAGTGTAAAAAGGCAATAAACTTTGACGATGTGTTTCTCATAAAATGTGGCACTTAAAAACATTTTTTTTGAATATTTGGGATATGTAGGGCTCCTATACAATAACCTCTCTTTTTTTTCAATATCTCTGAGTTGTTTGCGTGTGGTGTGTAGTTTTTAGTTGATGGAAAAAGTGTTAAATGCATGCAGTGTAAAGTTGCAAGGTGGTGTAATTTTTGTTTTGTTCATCGTGTGACCAAAATGATAGTTCCAAAATGTTTGGATGGGTATTTTTATGCTAGGAAAGGTCTTTTTTCACACCAAACATGCCAGGACAGTCTGAGCTACATTGCATCAACGATATCTTTTAAGAGACCAAAGTGCCAAAACGCAACAAACTTTGATGAGGTGTTTCTCAGAAAATATGGCACTTAAAAACATTATGTATAAAGGTATAGGATCACATAGAGACCTTCTACAATAACCTCTCTTAGTTTTTGATATCTTTGAGTCGTTTGTCTGTGGTTTGCAGTATTCAATTGATGGAAAAAGTGTCAAATGCATGTAGTGTAAAGTTGCAAGGTGGTGTAATTTTCATTTTGTTCATTGTGCGACCAAACTGACAGTTCCAACATGTTTGAATGGGTAGTTTTATGCTAGGAAAGGTCCTATTTCACACCCAAACATGTCGAAAAAATCTAAGCTACATTACACTAGTGATATCTCTTAAGAGACCAAAGTACAAAAAGGTAGCAAACTTTGACGAAGTTTTTCTCAAAAATCATGGCATGAAGAAAATTTTGTTTGGGCCCCTCTACAATAGCCTCTCTCAATTTTCAATATGTTTGAGTCATTTTCCCATGGTGAAAGCTTTTTTGATGCCCCAAAAACTGTTAGATGTATGTAGTGTAAACTTGCAAGGTAGGCTACTTTTTGTTTTGTTCTTTGTGGGGCCAAACTGTTAGTGCCAACACATCAAGGTGGGCACATCTACACTAGGCATGGTCACCACCCTTTGTTATAAAAGGGTCATATTATTTCCTATTTTAAGGGTCACAACTTTTCACCTTTGAAAAGTCACAACCTAAATCATATCATCACTATTTGTGAGAACCTAAATTAATTTATTTGCAATATTGCCTAAGGTTCTATTCTTAATTAAATTCTTTATTGATGTTATGGATTTCTTTCTCAAATGAAATGTTCTCCCTTTTATGTTAGAACTTATCAACCTAGAAATCATTTCGACAGATAATTTTTTTAATATTTTCATAATTTCTAAGCATAAGGTAATCATAAATACACATGGAGTAATCTTGTTGAAGATACATCTAGTCATGAAGCAAACAAATAGATATACATAATACACAAAGTATGAGGCATACATGTGAATACACTTAATACATGAAGTATACACAAGAAGCATGAAGCATACACATGAATAAACATAGTACATGAAGTATACATAGGAAGTATGAAGTGTACACATGAACACATTAATTACACACATGAATTATGAAGCATACATGTGAATACACATGAACACATAAAGTATACACAAGAAGCATGAAGCATACATGAGAACACATGAAGTATACACATGAAGCATGAAGCATACACGTGAACACATGAAGTATACATAGGAAGCATGAAGCATACACATGAATACATAAAATACATGAAGTATACACAAGAAGCATGAAGCATACACATGAATACATGTAATAAATAAAGTATACACAAAAATCATGAAGCATACACATGAATACATGAAGTATACACAAGAAGCATGAAGCATACATGTGAATACATATAATACGTGAAGTATACGTAGGAATCATGAAGCATACACATGAATATACATAATACATGAAGTATACATAGGAAGCATGAAGCATACACGTGAACAATTGAAGTATACACAAGAAGCATGAGGCATACACATGAATACACATAATATGCCCTAGTATACACAAGAATCAAGAAGCATACATGTGAATACATGTAATACATGAAGTATACATAGGAATCATGAAACATACACGTGAACACATGGAATATACATAAGAAACATGAAGCATACACGTGAATATGTGAAGTATACATAGGAAGCATAAAGCATACAAGGGAATACATGTAATACATGAAGTATACACACGAAGCATGACGCATACATGTGAACACATGAAGTATACACAAGAAGCATGAAGCATACATGTGAATACACATAATAGATGAAGTCTACATAGGAAGCATGAAGCATACACGTGAACACTTAGATTTTAAACTTTATAAAGGAAGAGTGCATAATGTTCAAACTTTATATATTTACAATAATATAAAGGAAGAGTGCATTTAATACACTTGTATTTTAAATATTTAAATAAACCATCTACAAATATCCTTTGAAGCATGGATTTATAATGCAAATATAAACACCATGAATAAAAAAGATGTGTATTAACCAAATAGCCATATAAGAATACATCAATATATGTCGATATAAGTATAACATATATATAATATCCATATAGGCTAATAAGAATTCCATATAGGAATACAATGTCAAGTATATGAAATACAAAATATATGTCCAAAAATTCCATATAGGCATACAATAAAGGACCCCAATCACAGGAAGCCTTTCATCACCAGAGGGATGGATATGTGTATGACATAGGTCTACTTTGAACTCGAGGGTTGCTCCTCCTATTTAGTTCTTCATGGAGAATTAGCTATTACAATAAAATGTATAGACTTTAATATATAGAAATTACATTATAAAAATAAAATATTTTTAAAAAAATCACTTACCACCATTAGATGATCTCTCTCCTCAATCAAAACATCTACATGCTCAGGTTTTGGTGTTCCAATAGTACCATCCAAATAGAAATTAAACTACAAATCACTAATAATTTTACTTTTCAATAATAAACAACTATAACAACAAATGTAATTTGAAATCTACTAATCTGCCTCATACCACCATCAAAGGCATTCAACTATCAATTATAGAAGACACACCATGCTCCATTACCCTATGAACATCGGGAGGTGTCTTCGTTTGCATCATCTGAAAATAAAACAACATTATTCAATTACAAAAACTAGAATAGTGATGTAGGTCATGGCTTATGATGCATGAAGTCAAAAAAATTTTGAGTACTGTGGTAGACATGTATGAAAAATGTGGTAGCATAGACAAGGTAGTGAAATGTTTGAAAAAAAATTGAGTGTACTTTGATAAAATGCTTTGGTAGACATGTATGGAAATGTGGTAGCATAGACAAGGCACTGATCTATTTGAAAAAATGCCTCAAGGAAATTTGGTCTCATGGTGATGGACATCACCATGAGACCACATTTCTTTGAGGCATTTTTTCATCACTACCTTGTTTATGCCATTGCTTACTATTATGCTTTGATATATTTTTTCCAAGCATCCATAGTTTGTTCAAAAGCACCTTTTTTAGGCTTTTAGCCATAGCAACAAGGCAATGAACTGTTTCATAAAATGCTTTGGTAGGCATGTATGGAAAATGTGGTAGCATAGACAAGGCAGTGAGTTGTTTGAAAAAATGCCTCAAATAAATTTGGTCTCATGGTGATGTACATCACCACGAGACCACATTTCTTTGAGGCATTTTTTCAAATAGTTCATTGCCTTGTCTATGCTATTGCTTACTATTATGCTTTGATATATTTTTTCAAAGCATCCATAGCTTGTTTGAAAACATCTGTTTTAGGCTTTTAGCCATAGCAGCAAGGCAGTGAATTGTTTGATAAAATTCTTTGGTAGACATGTATGGAAAATGTGGTAGCATAGACAAGGCAATGAACTATTAGAAAAAAATCCTCAAAGAAATGTGTTCTCATGGTGATGTCCATCACCATAAGATGACATTTCTTTGAGGCACTTTTTCAAACAACTCATTTCCTTGTTTATGCTATTGCTTACTATTATGCTTTGATATATTTTTTCCAAGGTAGTGAACTGTTTGATAAAATGCTTTGGTATATATATATATGGAAAATGTGGTAGCATAGACAAGGCAATGATATGTTTGAAAATATGCCTCAAATTTCCATCACCATGAGACCACATTTCTTTGAGGCATTTTTTCAAATAGTTCATTGACTTATCTATGCTATTGCTTACTATTATGCTTTGATAGATTTTTCCAAGCATCTATAGTTTTTTTGAAAGCTCCTATTTTAGGCTTTTAGCCATAGCAGCAAGGTAGTGAAATTCTTGATAAAATGCTTTGGTAGACATGTATGGAAAATGTGGTAGCATAGACAAGGCAGTGAGTTGTTTGAAAAAATGCCTAAAATAAATGTGGTCTCATGGTGAAGGACATCACCATGAGACCACATTTCTTTGAGACATTTTTCCAAACAATTCACTGCCTTTTCTATGTTATTGCTTACTATTATGCTTTGATAGATTTTTTCCAAGCATCCATAGGTTGTTTGAAAGCGCTTGTTTTAGGGTTTCAGCCATAGCAACAAGGCAATGAATTGTTTGATAAAATTCTTTGGTAGATACATATGGAAAATGTGGTAGCATAGACAAGATAGTGAGCTTTTTGAAAAAAATCCTCAAACACATGTGGTCTCATGGAATGTCATGACAAGAAAATACAATTGGCAGCTACTCCTAGTTATTAGTTATGCAATGTGAAGTAATTGCATAACTAATCATGTTGACTTTGTAAAAAACTATATTGTAATTGAAATTTTGTCATCTATCAACATCTAGTTATTAGTTATGCAATATGAAGTAATGCTTTGAGTTTGAAATATGTGCAATACAATGTAATCAACGATATGAATATAAACTAAAAAAATCTATTTTCTACAATTTATTAGTCAAACTCTTTATTTTTATTACCTGAGTGAAGCTTCAATGTCCACCTCCACTGGGAGGTGTTGTCATCAAATCTCCAAGATTAACCTATTCAAATTTCAAAATCAGATATAAGAATACCATTCATATAACAATGTTATTCATATGAAATATTTATAATAATTTAATAGTTACATAACTCGATAGTACATGTTGTCATGTGATAAGGAGGTGGAGGACTATCGAAAACTAAATGATCGCTATGACCCTAAAATTTTCTTATAATAATTAAACTAATTTATTTAATATTGCATTTTAAAAATGAAATTTAATAAATTCAATGAACTTGCTAACATTTACCTATCAATCAAGGTCGAATTCCTCATTAAGGAGGGCATCTATCATCACCATCTAATAAGCTATAGATGTACCTTGTGCACCTGTGTCCTGACTATACATGGGATCATAACCATAGGGTGTCCCCCAAGCCTGACAAATATGAGGTGGAACTCTACTACTCAAAGACTCACCCTGCTCACCTTGTGTTATAGGAATGGCATGTTGTATGATGCTTTGGGTCAGGGAACTAATCGATTGTAATGTCTCAACTTTAACACTCTCCTTTACAACGAAAGGGATAGCCACATGCTTGTATACTAGTCTAGTGAGTGCTCATCTCATTGGTTGTTGTGTGTCAAGATGTTCCCTCACCCTATCCTATGCGGAGCCTCCACCTTGGAAGTCTCGCATATCAAAATATTTTGGGATTTTATCAAGGATAAACTCGCAATAGAGTTTCCTCAAAAATATTATGGCACCTCATTGTTGTTGCATGGAGCTTGGTCAAAAACCATCCACCACCTCTGCCAAAAATGGTTCTTTATCCCTTGGTGGTTGCACTAATGGATAGGGAACCTCTTGATTGAAGGGTGTAAAGGTTGATTTGTTTTAGGGTTTATGGGAAAACAAGTCAAATTTTGTAATTTTTTCATCTTTTACTTGTTTATAGGATACTTTATCGACATAAAATTGTCTATACTCTCTTCTCTTATTTGACCAACTAGTTATTTTCTTTCTAATTGAATCTACATTTGATAATATCAATTCAAGTGATTGAGCAAGGTTGAGCTTACAAGATCTTTCAACCTTGTAATTATATCCTCAATTTATTTTTTGTTGTTTTCAATTTTCCCCATTATATTTTCTTGAGTTCCTGGAGCATATTAAGGAATTGTTGGAGGTGTTTGTTGGGGTTTTTCTTCAATAGGTATTTTGGGTTGAGGTGAAGGAGGATTTTGAGGAGGAGGTTCATTATCATTTCCTATAAATTAAATAAATTTACATTAAAAAAAATATTAAATCTACCTGTTTAGAAATAAATTCACACAAAAAACAATCAAAACTTACTCCTTTGACCTCCCCAAAATTGTGGCAAAATTTTAGCAAAGATTCAGCAATGATTTGGTGAATAAATAACTCTCCAATAACATGAGCGCGCTCTTGAGGGTTTGCAAGCTGCGGGTTAGAAAGAAAATCTAGAAATAAGAATGATTCAAAGTTGTTTTTTTTGTTTATAGATGACAAAATGCACTCACGTTATAATGCGAGTGCATTATGGCCTTGGTATGGTCGAGACTAAGTCTCGACCACACCAATCCATAATGCAAGAACATTATGACTTTTTAAAAAATTGAAAGATGGTTGGCCACTTTTTGGCTCCCCATCTTTCTACACCCACCCTCTTGGAAAAACCACATCCTAACACATCTAAGGTGGCTTAATATTTAGTCTTATATTTATGGACTCTTACCTAAACCAAACACACCAAGGATTAGATCAACATGGGAAAATATCATTGATCATGTTATAGGATTGATTTGTTCTAGTGTTGATCTTGACATTATGTGTGTTAGATCAAAACTTGATTGTCCCCACATACTTTTGACAAGATTTTGGGAGATCTAAGGAAACACTCATATCTCTCCATTCCTAGATGATCCTATTGTAGATTGTCTCATTCTCCTTAATAATATAAATATCACACCCTTTGATGATTATGATTTACAGAAGCTTGAGTATATCACAAGTATTGCAAGTTTTGATGGTTCAAAGACTTGTCTCCTTACTCTCACTCCTATCAAGATCACATATCCATCTTCTATTTCTCTCGATTAGATTAATATAACATCTATAGCCCCTATTGATTTAGCATAGTAGGAAATTCATCATCTTACGTGGGATGTATCTCTTAGAAATATCATTCTTATTTTTGGAGTCTCATATTATAGATTTGGAGGATTCATATGAGGAAATTCATCTCCTCTTCCATGATATCCAATCATCATTACCTATGGAGCTTGTTCTATATCAAGCTTCACAAGATTTTGGATTGACATCACTTGATTTTCATCATGTGGACATTTGAGTAGTTTTTAGAGACAAACCTTTAGATTTGGATACTTTATTCATCTATCTTATAGGAATGAATTCTCATATCATTGATGGATTTATTTCTTCCTAAGGAGAGAAATGTTTTTTGAAAGCAATGGATTATGTGTTATATTTAGGCTATCATCATTGACATAGGAGCTAATTCTTTGTGTGGGGATTTGCAATCTCATATCTTCTTTTTTATTAGGGGAAATTAATTATACTTATGTAACAAAAGTAGTCCTTGGGAGGTCATATTGAGTCCTTTTTTTCTTTCACTAACATGTATTTATTTTATATTATCTATTTTGGATCTAAGTGTTTTTATTATGATATTTTATTTCTTCTTTTCTTTAGACTACAAGAATCAGGTAGCCCCCTATAAACTGCAGTGTGTCTGGTAATTTTTTTTCACATGACCGATGATGTTGGTGTGACATGCCCTCCGATACCACGGGAATGAGGGGGAGACTATATCTCATGACCTCTTGCCTACAATAGGATTCTTTAGCCAATCAAGTTAGGCCCCCCACCCTTATGATATTTTCTTTCTTCAGTTACGAGATATGTATTTATTTTTTCATGCATACTTCATTAGGCCTTGTATCTAGGACCCATCCATGCATCCATCCATGCATTCATCATTATATTTTTTAGCTTCTCACTAAGTTGTACTTAAGGGAGTGTTAGATTAAAATATGAAATCACTTCAATAATTAAATAATTAATAATTAGATTCCATTTTACACTAGCATACTTAAGCTAAGCTTAGCTCATGTGATTTTTTATATCATAGCATAGGATGAGGACACATGTCAAGATCCAACTTAATCTTCACCTAAGGTTTCATAAAGGGTTTATTTTTTTCTTTTTTCTTTTTTCTTTTTTCTTTTTTATTATTATAAGGACTCGTTATTATATTTTGTAATATTAAGATATTTTTGGGTCAATACAATTCTCAAGGCTTGCATAAAAAAATAGTGTTTATCTCTATGTGATAGGTGTTTTGGTTGAAGGTGATTTCTAGGAGCTATGGTGTTCAACAATTAACTCCAATAATATTACATTATATAACCAACAACAATCAACAATATATATATTGAAGGGTGTATAAACAAGATTCCAAGTTTTGTTTCTAGTTAGAGCATCATACTCTAATTGTATTGTATCTCTATATATGTTTTTATTAGATTCTTCAAAGGATTGAAGTTTACTTTCATATAAAAGTGTAGATATACCTAAAAATTTCTAAGCGCGTCACACATTCATATTTTCCTAATTAACATCATTTTCCTCATTATCACTTAATTACCATTTTTATTAGATAATTCCTAATTATTTGATTGAAATTAGGATTTCCTCTATTAATTGAATAATTGATTTTATTTGATTAATTCACCAAATTTCCCTCTTTTCAAATTTATTAAATAATTTTGAATTATTTAATTAAATCCAATTTCTATCTTCCCACTTAAGACTAAATACTCAGTAATTATTTAATTAAATATTATTTTTCCCTCACACATGATTAAATAATCTTGAATTATTTAACTAAATCTTAATTTTCCTCTCACCTCACAAAAAATATATTTTTTAATTATTTAATTAATAATTTTCCTCCAAGTTGCACAAAGCATATTCCATTTTTAAAAAGGGATGTTTCCTTTTGCAAAATATTTTCCCTCCAAAATATCTTTAGCCAATTTCCTTGAAATTAGGGATATTTTGAGCTCTAATTAATCCTCATCCCTTGATCTCCTTGATTTACTCTTAGTTGTTGATCTTCATCTTCAATCTCCACCACTGATCAAATATTTGCATCTCTATAAAAGAAAGTCTTCATCTTCATCAAAATCATTCATAATTCTCATAAGGAATTCATGACCTTTTTTAGAACAATTTGAGCATTTGAGCATGCTTTTTGTGAATCAAGATCATTACTCCAAGCTTTTGCAACATAAGCTATGCATATAGAGAAATCCAAATATAAATGGAGAATAATCCACCAATGGGATTATAAGTTTATAATGCTTTACATCTTTTGAATTGAATTGCCAATTTGTTTTTTCATCTTTCAAGCATTGATTTATAATTTCATTTGGTATGGGTTTAATTGATCTTTATTTCTTGAGTTTTTAGTGTTTAATAACCCTAAATGATTTGATTATGCTTTATAACCATTGCACCATTATTCCCCTATGACAAAAATAGATCAAAGTAAAGTATCTATGTTTATAGTCATTTTTTTAGAGGAAATATTCTCTAAATTTACTTTTTATATTAATAATGAGCCCATTTAGGTATTTTACTTTGAGGCTAAATAAGAGATTCTCCCCCCTTAAATTTCATCAATGTGATTATCATCATCTAAGGTGGAACATTATTTAATATGTTTTTGATAAGATAAGCAACATTTACAAGGCATCGTACCCTTAACACAATGAGCCTCAAATCAGAGGCCGAGAAAGATCATGATCAAACAAAAAAGATACAAAATTTTCCCAAGAAACAGAAAGATAGTCACAACAGAGACACCACCGAAGCACAACAGACTCACTGCACCTGGTAACCAAGAACCAAGAAAAACAACAATCTTAGGACCAACAACAGTCCTGAGACGTAGACCAAACAACACCCCCGGCTTGGAAATGCCCGGCCATGAACCACCTGGAGCAACAAGACTCACCAGACCTTCTACTCATAAAAGACCAAAAAGAGCCACACCAAACATAAACCCAACTGACAATCGAAAACCTACAGCACAAGAACAACAACTCCAAGCCCATCTTTGAAATCCAGCCAAACCAGGGAGCCAACCCAAACTCCACCTCAAAAGGAGAGAGCTCCCCTCTAATGGAGAGGATCACATGAGAACTTTTCCCACCAGACCCTGAGATCTCTAAAAGCCCAATACTCCACCTCCATAGGAGTAGAACCCATCTCAAAAGGGACAACATTAGAGAAAACCAGAAGAAGCTTCCAAAGAAAACCATAGCACCCATCTTCACCTTGAAAGAAGAGGGATCCACCTCGATAGGAATAGGCTGTAGGATCAGAGAGGAAGCCACCACACCCATAGAAAAATTAAACACACCACCCTTTAGCAACCCCGACGACAAGAAATGAAAATGGAGTAACAACCAAAAACCCAACTGGGTCATGAGGAAATACCACCCAATTGACCACCACAAGGTAGAGAACAACCGCAACTAAAACTGGAAAAGGCCCACAAGAGTAGCAACATAAAAGTCTCTGAAGCCACACCAACCCGGGGAGCAAGCTCCTCCCATCCACCACAACACTCCAAGAGTTATGCCCAAACAAGGAGAGGCCAACACCTCCCTCCACACCAGAGCCATCCAAAGGGGAAAGGAGAGCCCAACGACCAACACCACCACCCGAGCCAAACTCGGCTCAAAATACATAAGAGAAAACACAATCCCCCGAGGAAAGACAGGACAACCCCAAGAGGACCAAAGATCAAGAGCAACAAAGGCCCCAAGAGACTTAGGCGCTAAAGAAGAGCTCCCAAAAAAACACCAAAGCTCCAACCAAGAGAACAAGGGAGACATAGCCAAGAGCACCTTCAGAAAGAACTAAAGACCCACACACCACAAAAGCCCAGAACCAAGCCAGTCTGGTAGCTCCATCCCCAACAAAAAGTTGTTGGTTCACAACATATAATCACCAGCTCACAACATTTTCGCAGCCCCAACTAGAATGAGCAGCAACAACCACTAACAGGGCCTCGACACCCACCACATAAGAAAGCAAAGCCTCCAAACCAAGCAGACCTCACTGCTAACAGAAACCAAAGAAGGGACAACACCCTCTTTGCAGTAGAACAGAACCACCAAACTCAACAGCAGGCTGTCAAACCCGACTAAAATAGGGGAAAGCATTCGCGAGCGAATACCCACCGCAACATCTTTGAGAAGCACCTACAAAACAGCATCAGTACCCTCCTCATCACAAATCACCACAAGATTCAGGGCAGAAGCACTCACTCCCTCACCCACAACCAAAAGCCACACGGGACAACCACCACCAGAAATAGGTAGCCATCGAAAAGGAGACCACAACGAGGTAAGAAGCACTAAGCCGAAAACATTGGGTGAAACAACACCCCACACAGACTATTTACCAGACCACTTGAGTCGTCCAAGAACAAATGCAGGAGGAAAGAGCCTACCCACGCCATGAACAGACTCAACAACGCCTTCCAACTCAAGAGACAATAGGGGAGAGACCACCCAGTCTGCATCGTCATCCTCTGATTCCCCCGCATCCCCATCTCCATTGCTCAAACCATCAGGAAAATTCAAACAGGAGACACCTCGCGGCTTCCCGCTCAGCTCCATTAGATTTCCATGGATACATTCTTTAATATGTTAAATGGATGATAGTGATTTGTTAAAAATGTGAGCATTTTAGCTTAATATGACTCCTATTTGAGGAACAATATATCTTAAGACCTTTGTTCTTTCCTCCATATCAAGTTCCTTTTATTATTTAGGAATGAAAACAAAAGCAAAGCTTCCAAATATTCTTGGGTGGTGGGCATTTGGTTTCTTTTTCTCTTAAGTTTTTAGTAGTGTTGAAAGATTTAAAACATTTGAATGTACCCTATTCAGAATATGGATAGTTGTATTTTAGCTTCAACCAATAATTTTAGATGCATTGGTAGAATACATCATGGATCTAACCATTTCTATAACAGTTTATTTTTTTCTTTTCACCATACCATTTCATTGTGGGGAATAGGGAGTTGTGATCTCCCTTTGAATCCCACACAAAAAAAATAATTATTTATTTATATATTATGTCCCATGATCTATTATTATTATTATTAATTTTAAATTAGTTTGATTTTTAACAAGGATTTTACATTACCCAGGTTTGAAAAGTAATTCATCTTTATTTTTGAGATAATATGCCTATTCATTCTTATATAATCATCAATAAATGTTAGAGCATAAATAAACCCACTTGTAGAACAGAGTTGTAAAAGCCACATTAGGTCACTTAGACCAATTCTAAGGGGTTAGTAGAATAGTTGAAATGATTTTTGTTAAAGGGTAAGGTGCTTTATTTACTTTGTAAGCATCCTTCACAAGTTTCTAAATTGGCTTTTATTTAGATAAACCAACCACATGATCATGATGAACCATATCAACTTTTGATATTAAAGTGACCCAATCTTTCATACCATAATCAAGTTTCATCATTATATTGGATTGAAATATAGGTTTATTTTACAAAGCCATTGAAGACGTAAATAACTTTTTTTTGTAATAAATCCTTAAGCTATAATAGGTTTTTTATTGGATAATCTAGGTTTTTTTCTTTAATGATCCAATTATATTTAAGGGGAATGATTTTTAAAAAATTCTAAGTTAATTTTCTAGGTTTTTTTGTAATAAATACTTCACTTTCCCACGCATAAATATTGCATATACGTACTATTGAAATACAACCACGATGTGAATGCGGTAACTTTGGGGTAGTTAAATAATTATTGGTTTACTTTACTCAACTTTTGTAGGGAGATGTATAGAATTACTAGAGATGAGTAAGAAAATAAATAAGCAGACTATCAATTTGAGAAATGAAATGAAATATTTTAATGAAATCCACGAGGCCAAAGAAGCCTATGGGACACAAAAACAACACAAGAGCCCCCAACAGAATGACCCTAGTCAATTTGTAAACACCGGTTGAGATCAGTTCTTCTGCAGTGTATTTTGATGGTGAAGTTTGCAATTTTGTCTAACGTTGACTCTTCAAACAAGGTATTCAAATTATCAACCTGCACAGTGTCCCCATAGCTGTCTCGGATGTCTTTATACGTTGAGCACTCCATGATGAAGTGCCACTCCGTCTCCACCATACCCTTGTTACAAAAACGACATATTTTATTTTCCCACTCCTCTTTAGGAACAACCCACCTGCCCGTTTCACACCTAAGATGATGTGAACTAGTTCGCAATTGAGCTATCAACATTTTTGTTTTTCATTTGATATTCGCTCTTATATAGGCCTTTTCTTCATGGTCCTTCATGGGATTGAATTCTTTGATATAATAATCTTTTTTATGCCCTATTTTTTTCGTCTATATTGCATATTTGAATTTTTCTCTCACATATTTTTTTATTTCTTCATTTGTGTTTGGGCACTCATGCATCTCCACATCCCACTTTTTCATCGATTTGATATTTTGTTTCATCCAAGTGTTATTTCTTCTAGTTAGCTCTTCCTTCACAATTAGCTTAGGCCAACGATGACTCTCCATAATGTGGACCTTCTTTAGATAGCTTAATAACCGGATCATCACCGAAGCCTCCAAGGGGAAAGTATCTGTCTCGGCCAATAAAATCTCATACGACACTGTAGTCTCATGAGGGGAAGATGTGGGCGCACAAAAGGTGTGATGTGACTATTGTGAGGGGAAGACGTGGGCGCATAGACTATTCAGCGTGTCCACATCAGAAATGAATGTAGAGGGATATGTGCATGCACTAAAATTGATAACCAACCCATCATCTTAAGTACTTCTACTTAAATAGGCATATTCAGATTTCCTTCCATGCCAAATAAAGTCCCTCGCTGCAAAAATATCTTACAATTTAATAGTCACCTAGTGACTCACAACCCAATGTATACTCAATGCGAATAGAAAAAAAGCTAGGTAGATCAAGAATGAAACTTAGTCTAGACTATGCGACTGGCCTTACACCGCCCTTTACCTCAGCCTAGACATAGTACAACATACTGGAAAATGTGTGTAGAGGATATTTATTATGACAACTTTTCTTAGCCAAGCTACTGAAGAGTTACGTGTAATGTTACAAGTGAAATCTTTGAGCGGATTGACTCTACCATGCACATAAATGAAAACCTTGATTAACCCGCAAAGACCAACGAATAGCGAATTTTACAGCCATTATAAAAAACTTTACGACATATTTTAAGGATGCTTGTTGATTAATAAATGTCGAACTTTGAATGCACTGCTCAAGCCATTACCAACGACCTCAACTTAGCATTTAATCTGACATCTATTCTATTGTCAGATTGTCACATGAAAGATTTAGCTGATAATCTCCTTTTCAAATTTTTATGGAATTTCTTTTCTTTTTTACATTTTCTAGTGGTGAAAAATGTTCCTCCAGCCATTGGTGACAAATTTCAGTGGCTGCTCTAATCCTACCAGGGTCGAAACTTTTGTGTTTCACTTTATCATGCTTCCTTCGACTAGCTACACCTTAGACTTAGTAAATAAACAGGGAGATTTTCAAAAGTTATTTTGAGGAAAGCAATGTGAAACATGAATTTTCAATGCAAAAACATGTGTGAGAAAATTTATACTCATTCGTCACCATTACTGGAAACTGTCAGAGGCTGCAAGGGATTGTCGAGCTCAAGCTTGGTTGGGATGTATTGGAATCTCCATTCTATGAAGAAACTAGAATTTTGAGCACGTTGTCAAGATTCAAATTACAGAAGTCATTATTCAGCAGTAAAAGGGTGGTCCTTAACAAGTTTAAACATGGTTACCTATTTTCCCAAAGAAGGGTGAATGGTCTTGGTTGATTGAGATGTTATTTAATGATGATGTAGCAGTTTGCCAGTTTTAGTGACAGGATGACATTTATTTTTATTTTATTTTTCCTCATACAACGATCTCACTATTGTGTGGATCTAGGCAAGGTTAAGTCTAGTTTATCTAGGTCATGTTTACATTCATAATTTGTTCTTGGGATTTAGAATTGAACTTCCGTAATAATATATCCTTCTCGCCTTTTAATTTTGTCTAAAGATTTTGCCTATTTTTAAGTTTCTAAATAATGTTCAGTTATATTCCACATGTAAATAAACATAGAAACTTCTGGTAGAATTCAAAGCATATGAACAACATATATTAACATTTACAGATTTGATAATTAACAAACCATCTAAAATCACTTTATACCTTTCATTTTTTCATATTTCAACAAAATATGTAGTCTCTTATATGTTACAACAATAATCCACAAATAACTTCCTTTTGACATGACTCTCCACTCCCACAAGAGTAATTCTAAATGTAAATCTTGATGGTTCTTGTTTGGGGGCTGATTTTTGGCTGGTTGCTGGTTGTTTGCGGCTTTGTAGTCGGTTGTAGCTCTTGGCCTTGGTTGTCTTTTTATTTTTGGTTGTTTGTGCCTTCATGTCTTTTAGTTTTGACAACCTTCTGATTGAGGGTTCCAGATCCATTGAAAATCTGCTTGTATAGGGTTTCGGGGTCCCTTCAAAACTTGTTTTTACCTTAATCAAAAACAATAATCCACAAATGAATTATTTCTCCATTGCTCCATTTTACAAGTACTATTTTCTTACTTAAACCTTCCATTTATAACATTGCATTGAAATAAACTAAATTACAAAACCATTGCATAATGGCTTGCTCTCCACCCTACCGTAATGGCGTCATGGAGCCCCGTGAGCTCTAGCCATACCTCCGAGCAAGAATTTTATTAACTCCAAAATAATATATGGAGTCTTCTCAAGATTTTACAAAAGAGTTAAAAAATAACATAACATCTAATTATCTGCATATAGGCTCTTCCCTCACCATACTCAATTAATATCCATACAACATACTATTTTCTTATGACAATTAAGAGGAATGGAAAAGGGGAAAACTTATCTCTTTTCTTCAGATGAGAGGTTAAACTCTTCTACCCTTCTTGCTTTTGCAAACAAGCCGTCTTGTTCACTATCTTCCCAAAGGTGGACTCCTCTCTTCTTCTCCATCTCTACTCAAGTTCTCCAAGAGGAGAAGTTGGTAACACCCCCTCATTCCTCCTCTCCCAAAATATTAAAGTTTCAAAAATTGCAACTCTTGGATGGGGAGGTGTGGTGTGTACCTCCCTCCATCAATGAAGGTCCTTCCCCATTAATGAGAACATGCACTTGGACAACCACTCAATCTTTCCACCCTATTCACTTCTCAAATTTCATCCCACTCCATTATGAGAGTTTTCCAAGGGTCAAAACAAATTGTAGGGGCACTATTGTATGTCCACTTGACCCCTACCACTATGGTATAGACCCTAGGGGGTTTATTTTGCACTCTAGCCAAAAAAATTGACCAACAACTCGCATTTATAGTCCACTCAAGGTTATATCTAAGTTTCAAACTTAGAGGGGTTTCTAAGACCTAATTCCCACTTACACCTGACATGACTCACAACTACATTCCCTCACAACCTTAGTCTTCCAACAGGGTCAATCTTCAAGAAGAAGTCATTTTTATTTGCTCTTGATGGTCCTCTTTTCTCATGCTAATTCTATTACCTTCCTGCACATTACCAAAATGGTCATAAGTAACAATTGTATATCACATTGAATATTCTAAACTTCAGCTATATAATAATCCATTTAAAGTTTTAATGTGTATCTCATAGTATATAAGTGTTGTAGTGCCCCTCCGCATTTGGCCCTTTCCATGATGTTTGATAAGTTTAATTTTGGGTTTTTTGAATTAAATTGGCTTTATAAGGTTGTTGGATTAAATTTTGAATTAAATCAACCGTGTTGGCAAAATAGATATGTATGTTGCTTGTAGATAATTAAATTAATAAATTAAATTATTAAGTTATAAAGTGATTTTATAATTAAATATAAAGATAATTATTGTTAATCTTGAGTTTTAAATTAATATATTAGAAAGTGAGAAAATATTAAAATCAATATTAATTTCGAACGAAGATAAATGATAAAGAAATAAAAACAATTAAAAAAAAAAGAAAAAATAGAATTGATGTACATGCATAATTCCGAACTAATTTCGAAAAGGAAACTTGTTGTTTATTGACGATTTTAGAGATTTAATTAGATTTTTGGTTTCAAAAGTAGGAGAGGTTTTGTAAGTAAATTATCTTTGAGAGATTTGGGGGGATGATGGATTTTTGTTTCTCCGAAGGAAAGTTAATTTGTTTTTGGGTTTGCATGAAAATTAATTAAGGGTGCGGGAAAAAAAATTTGGTCGGGAGAGGATAATGTCTAATGGCGGTAGATTTTGTGGGGATGGGAGAAAGAGTGTGGGGATCTAATATTTGATATGTGGTATTGTCGATAAGAACAGAACATGATTTTTCCAAAAGGGCGAGAAATCCCAGAGAGCAATATCTTTACTATTCTTCATTCTTCCATTCAATTCTTCGCCATAAAGGAGGTATGGTCTCGAAGTGTTTAAAGTCTAGTTTTCAAATATAAATACTATCTTCCTACATTGTCTTTAACCATGTTACATATAATGAGTCGCTAGTTATCTGAAGCGCCTTCATCTCTTTTATTTCGATGATTTATGTTTATTATTCGATGTTTATTCATTTGCATGATCCTTAATCCCTACGTCATGATTAAAAGTCGATTTGATGAATTTCATTCTATGATTTGTTTAGTGTCCTCATATCCCTGCGTGTTACATTCTAAACCAAATATTTCAACTTATTCGTTGATCTTACTTGGGCATGCGATTCGCAATTGGTTCACTATTTTGGCATTCGATGCCATAACTTGTGTGCTATATACCTTCGTTTTACATTTAAGAAACCTTGAACTCAGTTATAAAATGATAAACAAGTCTTATGCTTGTATTCGATGGTCGGGCTTAAACATCACACACTAAGCTGACAGCTTAGTGTGTGGGCCCCTCTTTACCCTACCTCTTTTTGTTTCCGTTTCTTTTTCATTTCGATGTAACTGTTGGTAATTTTTTTTAACTGTGTTTATAATCTTATAAGATATGGAGTAGGTATTAGATGACTTAGTGAAATGTAAAATAAGTACTATGCCCTCATAAGTTTTAATGTTAAAACATAATATATTATAAATTATATTATATTTATATTAGATATTATTTGATATTATATTATATTTATATATTATCTATTATTTATATATATATATATTATATATGATATAATAAAAATATATATTTTATATAATTATATAATATTATATAAAATGTAATATTATTTAATATATATTATTTTATAAGATATATATTAAAAATTATGTTATATTTATTATATTAATCTATAATATTATATATTTCTATTATATATTTATGTATTATAGTATATATATTTATATTGTATTTATATATTTATATATTATATATTTTTTACATAATATTATTTACATATATATATTATATACAATATTTTATATTAAGATATCATAAACATATAAATAATATATAATAAAATATAATAAATATAATATAATTTCTAATATGTATTTTATACAGTAATATATATTAAATAATATTGTATTTTATATAATATAATAAAATACAATACTTGTTTTATAAATTATATTATATTATATAAAATATATATATGCTACTATATTTATATTTAATTATATTATATATAGAATAGATGAATATAAAATAAATATATTAATATATTTTTTATATAATAACATAATATATGGTTTATATAATATATAAATAATATGTAATGAATAATGCATAGTGTATATATATATAAATAAATTATGAATATATTTTGTATATAATAATATAATATATATATTAAATAGTATAAAATAAATAATTAATAATAATATATTATATATAAAAATATAATTGCTAAATATGCATTTTTCCTTGTAAAAATTTTATAATATTTTATAATTAATTTTTATAACTTACATAACAACAAATTTATCAATGTCTATTATCCTAAATTACATATTTTTTGTGATATCTAACAAAATCAATCACAATAAAAATTAATAAAATAATCATTCAATATATATTTGATAATAAAAATCCTGATCATAACATAATACACTATTTTCATTTACAAAACTAAAAATAAATTCAACAAATACTAAATAAAAACTAAATACAATTAATTAATTATTCAAATATTTAAAAATACACATTACCATATAACTAATTATGATATTTTCATTTAGTGTACAAGTATGAACGCAACCATAGGTACGGAGGCATATACAAAATATATATATTATTTATATATTTATATTATATTAATCTATTATATTTATATATATAATATATATTATTATTATGTATTATTTGTTATATATATATATAATTTATTACATATTATTTATATATTATTTAAAATATATATTATATTATTGCATAAAAATATATTAATTTTATATTCATCTATTCTATATAATATAATATAAAATACAATATTATTTAATACATATTACTCTTGTAAAATACATATTAAGAATTATATTAATTTTTTTATATGTTATTTATATGTTTATAATATATTTATATATAATATTGTATATAATATGTATATATAAATAATAGCATGTAAAACTATATAATGTATAAATATATATTATAATAGATAAACATATAATAAAAAATATATAAATATAATATATAATATTATAGATGAATATAATATAATAAATATAACCTAACATAAATAATATATAAATATAATATATCTTCAAATAATATCTAATATATATTTTACATAATATATAATATGTTTTAACACTTGACAAGTTCAAGGCATAGTACTTACTTATTTTGCTTTTCATCAAGTCATTTAATACTCCGTTAAGATTACATGACAAGTTCAAGGCATAGTACTTACTTATTTTGCTTTTCACCAAGTCATTTAATACTCCGTTAAGATTACATGAGCAGTTAAAAAAATTATGAAAAGATTTGCATCCAAACAGAAACAGGAAAGAGGTGATGGTAAAGTGGGGCCCGCACACTAAGCTGCCAGCTTAGTGTGTGATGTTTCAGCCCGACTGGGGCTGTATTCGATACTTGTCTTGTTTAATACCACCTTACTCCCTGTGTTTTCTATTCAATGTTGATTACCTCAAATTATTTTCAATGGTAGTACTTGCATGGCTATTTTTCTAAAAAAAAAATTTGGTTTCCATGCTATTTAGGCAATCTAAACAACCCCGCGCCCTTGTCTATGGTATTGAACTTTGCATGAAAGTCAACCATGCGCACCCAATGATCAATTATATATGTAATGCATTAAAGGTTAATGATGTGTGAAGTATTCACAGTCCTCATCCGCTCAACTTGCATAGCTACATGCACTTAGAATATAAGCAAGCTTACAATGTTAGCGTGCTTCATTAATTTGAAGATTTGGAGAGCTTCCTTGCAAATACATTTTGTATGTATCCTGCTGGAATGCGTCTTCCCCAAGACGATGACAATATCAGGAGGTCTCTATGAATTTTTAGCGAACTCTTTTGCGCACTTTCGTTAACATTTCACTCCATGAGATGTGACCTCTTGAGGCTCCCTGCTCAGCAATCAGTATGCCCTCTTAAGTTGCATCATCGTCGCCCTTTTTCAAGCCTATTCTGCAGATTAGGGGTGCGTGCAGTATAGGGAGAAGACCCCGCACAAATAATGTTAGAAATCAGAATTTAAAAACAATTTACAAGTGCAGATTGTGTGTATTGATCCGTCAATGTATTACAGAAAATATTTAAAATTGCTTAAATGAACCGCAAGCCCTTGCGTAGAGTTTCTCTTTCAAAGATCGCCAGCTATTGCATCTTCTACATGAACTAAAGTCTTACAAGTGAATTGAACCTCTTTGATTATGAACATTGACAAGTTAGTCAATCACCGATCCCCATAACTTCAAGAGAAAATACTTCCTATTTCAATCTCAATCGGGGGTTATATTCTTTTGCTAGTTTTTTTTTGAATTACAGGTTTAGGCAATTTTCTTTTCTAAATTGTCCTTGCATGATTGATTTCATATCATTTGATTGATATGCATGGTGTTGGAATCAATAGATAAGGATTGAGTTTGGTTTTCAATAAATTCCCTTTCATGCTTGGCAATTGATGTTGTATGTCGTGCCTTCCATTTTTGCTTATGTATGCAGGCGTTTATTAGTTGTATATTTCATTAGCCTTCTATTATGTTTAATATTCGGTATTCCATGGGAGTATTTATATTCGGCATTCGTTTTGATATAAATATATATATATATATATATGTATGTATTATATATTTGTATGTGTATAATTATGTATATAAATGTATATATGTATGTTTGTCTAAATGAGTGTATACATTTATCTATGTATATAGTATTTTATGTATTAGTGAATTGGTAAATTGGATTAAATGAAAAGAGTTGTATCTGCATAGTAGATAATTAGGGTAAGTTGGGAGATTAAATGGAGAAAATTGGTTTATTTATAATTAGTTAAATTGGAAGATTTGTGATTAGCTATGTTAAAATAAGCAAATTAGATTTCCTTTTTAAATATTGATTGCTTCTATTACTAAATAACGGATTGGTAAGTTCACTAGTTAATCAAAGGTCTAGAAGCATTGTGATACATGTTTTATTGAGTTGTGTGGGAAATGTTAAAGAATAATATGAAATGTGGAAATAGTGTCTTGTTTATGAAGTATCTCATGGTCGCACTGTTGTTTGGTGTGCTTGTATTGAGTAAAGTATTTGGTTAGTAAACTTGGATACTTTTGGTTAATTGATTAAATATTGGTTGTCGTTTTCATTTGTAATCATTAAAGTTGAATTCATGGTTGTAATGTTTATTTATTGCCTATTAGAATGAGGTGTTGAATTAGTGAAAATGAGAAGATTTTGATTATTGTGGTTGATTTTGATCATTGTTTTATTGAGGGGGTTTTTTGTGCCAAATGGTTATTGAGAGATTTCCAGAGGCTTGAGGAAAATAGCTTGAGTTTTGGTTTCATGTTTTTGGTCATTTTGAAATTGTAGTGACTTGGTACGTGATTTGTGTTTAAGAGGGGTTTTAGCCATGCATGACTTAATCATTATTATGGTTGATTTTTGTGTGCGAAAGGGTTCAAGCCTCGCTTTATGTGTGTGTGCATGTGATTTGTGATTTTATGCAAATGACTTAACCTGGTTGGATATGGTTTGGTCTTTTAGTTGTTAGTAGGGGGAGTGGCTCTCAATGGGGGTCGATGCACAAAGTGGTGTCAGGGTAACTCATTGAGAGTTTCTTTAATCAGTGATAATCTTAAATGAATCTAGGGTTAGGTAGTTCACATTAATCAAGATAATGGTAATGCCTCACTCATGACTCAAGTGCTCGTTTAGGCTTGAGATGAGTGGGTGATCTGTAATTAGCGATTTACAATTTAAGTTGTAAATTAATTCCAATTAAAAAATTCTCAATGCCAGACAGTACTGTGTGACTATGCTTTTAACCATTGAAATTACGAAAAATTAGAATGCACTTGTTTTTTATCCAAAAATAATAAAACATAAACTAATTACTTAAATTCGTAATTAGAAAAACTCAAAGAATCAAATACTGAAAAGAATTATGAGACAAAAGAGAAGAATAGAGATCACGAGCTTGCTAATGGAGTTTTCTCAATTCAAGCTATGTCTCTGGGTCCGCTTCTCAACGTTGGACCTCTTTATTGATATCGCCAAGCTTCAATAGCCTTCTTACAATATCCAAGCTTTAATCACTCACAATCTCTCTCTTTACAATTTTACAATTCTTGGTGTAACAACACCTTGTAATTTCTCCCCTTCAGTAATTCTCCACCTTACCAGGAGCATAACAAACTCTCAAAAAAAACCTCAAATGAAAAAACTCACCACCTACACCCCCTTTTATACATAAAAATTGTCTTAATAAGGATTAACCACCTTATTTAATAAAATAACAAATTAACCCCCCCTTTGGCTTTTATAATTATAAGCCTTACAAAAAACACACTAACCCGTTTATAAAAAAAACAATAATTTCCCCATAAAAAAACAATTTAATTTATTTAAGCCCTTGACACCTATTCACGGGCTCATTTGGTTTTAAGTTGTTAAGTTGTTTTTCTTTAAAAATGGAGGGTTATTTCTTTGTTTTTTTATGAGTTAATCTTTTTTTATTTTCAAGAGATTTGGATCCCACCAAATCTAGTTGGGATCCCACAAAATCCAATCCCACCAAATGGATTTTGTGGAATAAATTTCCACCACTTTATTATTATTATTATTATTAAATAAAGCATGGTGTACCTAAATTTTGTGAGATTTTTGCCACATCACCTGCAATTTCCACGTCACCATCCAGTCAATTGCCACATCGGCATGATAACGTCATCATTTGGATTGGTCAACTCTTTTTGTCTGCAAACTTTGACAGACTCTATTTTGCTCATACGGACTCCGTTTTCGAAACCGAAGATAATTTTGGAATCAGCGTGATGAGCACTATGACTTTGTGTCATTTTTGGTTGGATTTGATACAATCAAATTTTCACCTTTTTGAACGCCTGATTCACCCGTTTGACCAAACTTTTGACCAAGCATAACTCTTGCATACGACCTTCTTTTGACATGGTTCAAGTTGTGTCGAGATCGTGTTTGCGAGCTCCATGCGATGAGGTTGGTTTCATGATGTTCATAGGCTATAAAATTTTGAGGTATTCTGAATCCACCTAGATCATTCCTCCCCATTGAGAAGCGTTTGGACCTCCAAAAGGTCTATTTTTATATACAGTTGAAGTGAGGGCATTTTCGCCTCACTTGCCCAGTATCATTTGTCCTTCCTTTTTGGAACTTGTACATCTGACTCATCATAACAACAATCAAAATTGTAATGACATTGTTAAGTACATTAGTCATAAATGCATCTACATTCAGTGTTGTTGCTACCAACCATACACTGTTGAAAAGTAGAAGGTTGAATAACAAAACTGAATTTGCAGACAAGAAAAAGAATGTACCAACTTCATTCTTGTCTTTCATAACTGGAACAACCTTAGAATCAGGCATGCTTTTATGCAATGACACTTCTTGTGGTACAAACATAAGTGCCAAATTATTGCTTGCATTAACTACCCTTTTCAATTGTCTCGTTGTCACAAGAGATTTATCAGTCTTAATTGGATGGGAATGCACAATGTATTCAATTCCTTCCTTAAACAAGTGATATTGATTATGTTCCCTATAGAAGATTATTTTTCTATCATATAAGTATGGGATACCCAACACAATCCCATAGATATCAAGTGGAACCACATCAAATTCAACTTCATCTATAAACTTAGATGTTATTGAAAATATTAGATTGCATTGCTTAGTTACTCGCAATTTTTTATCATTGCACACCCAACCTAATGGATAAGGTTTCTTATGTGGCTTTGCTTCCAATCCCAACTATTCAACAATTTTTTTTGAAATTAGATTAACTTGGGACCCACTATCTATCAGTGTATCAATCTTAGTGTTCTTAGAAATCACCCTTATATGAAACAATTCACATCTTTTGCTATCTTCATGAACCACATGAATTTTAGAAGTAGAAGCACATGAAACATCAGTGGAAAAATCATTACCAACAAAAGCTTTACCTTTCAAACCCACAATTGAAATCTTCGATTCATCACCAGATTCCATACCAAGGTCTTGCATGATAGTTGTGAACTTCTACTAACCCTTTCGATCCTTGAACCACTTAGGCTTCTGATTAGGATGCAATTTCCAACACTTCGCATCTTCGTGCCCTTGCTTCTTGCAATGTGAGAAATAAGGCCTCTCGTCCTCCTTCTTTACAATAGCGGTTCGCTATGATTTCTCCTTCCCTTTCTTGTTGGTTTTCTACTTATTGGAGTCCAACAACAGATTATCTTGGCTATTCCTCTAGCTTGTTTCCAAATGGATATCTTGCACACTAACTTCATCAATGTTAGTTGGATTAAACATAAGTATAGTATGTTTCAAATTCTCACGTAATCCACCTATATACTTTAACAAAGTTCTTGCATTTATAAAGGAATGCCCAACATTAAAGACCTCTTCCTAAACTCCTGTGTATATTCTTGCACACTTTGTCCTTTCTCTTGCTTTAATGATTTCCAATTCATCATTGTTTTTTGCATATGCCCTAATGGATAGAACTATTTTTTAAGTGCAGCTATAAACTCAAACTAGGAATTTTTTTTTACCATATCGACTAATATCTTCCTGAGTCTTACTCTCCCACCAGATTAGAGTTGTGCCTCCCAAGCAAAGAGTGGCTAACTAGATCTTTGAATCATCATCAGTCAACTTCTGAACCCTGCAATAAACTTCAACTTGCTTGATCCAATTTTCGAGTTTCTCTGCATCCAATTCTCCATTATAGATTGGTAAATCAAATTTAACATCAAGTTTTAACAAAGGTACATTAGTTTGCACATGTTGTTTCTTCTTAGAAGACTTAGACAAAGAAGAAGAAGAGATGAAGAGGATGAAGAGGACGGGATGGAGGTTCATGAGGAGGATCACCACCACCTCCTACTCCTTTACCTTTGTCTTCATTCAATGAGGATTCAACTTCCTCCTTCTTTCTAGCCTTGCGTTCTTTTCTCTTCTGTCGTTCTTGCCTCTCTTGGAACAATACTTCTACCATCGCCTTCATATCAAGGAAGGCTCTTCAAAATTCCTTTTCGTTGAGCTCTTCAAGTTCCTCAACCATTTCAGACATCTTTGGAAAAATTCTCCATTTTCCAATCTTTGGATTGAATTCGGCAAGTGCACCTTCTCCTTGCTTCAATTTCAACCTAGTTAGCATTCACTTATGCAATTTCCTACATAAACGGGCTCTAATACCACTTGATATGTAATTAGCAGTTTACAATTTAACTTGTAAATTAATTCCAATTACAAAATTCCTTGATCTAGACAATATTGTGTGACTATTTTTTTAACTGTTGAAATTACGGAAAATTAGAATGCACTTGTTCTTTATCAAAAAATAATAAAACATAAACTAATTATTTAAATTCGTAATTAGAAAAACTCAAAGAATCAAATAATGAAAAGAATTATGAGACAAAAGAGAAAAATAGAGATCACGAGCTTGATAATGGAGTTCGCTCAATTTGAGCTATGTCTCTAGGTCCGCTTCTCAACGTTGGACCTCTTTATTGATATCGCCAAGCTTCAATAGCCTTCTTACAATATCCAAGCTTTAATCACTCACAATCTCTCTCTTTACAATTTTATAATTCTTGGTGTAACAACACCTTGTAATTTCTCTCCTTTAGTAATTCTCCACCTTACCAGGAGCATAAAAAACTCTCAAAAAAACCTGAAATGAAAAAACTCACCACCTACACCCCCTTTTATACATAAAAATTATCTTAATAAGGCTTAACCACCTTATTTAATAAAATAACAAATTAACCCCCCCATTGGATTTTATAATTATAAGCCTTACAAAAAAAACACTAACCTATTTATAAAAAAATAATGACTTCCCCATAAAAAATAAATTATTTTGTTTAAACCCTTAACACCTATTCACGGGCTTATTTGGTTTTAAGTTGTTAAGTTGTTTTTCTTTACAACTGGAGGGTTTATTTCTTTGTTTTTTTATGAGTTAATCTTTTTTTATTTTTAGGAGATTTGGATCCCACCAAATCCAATTGGGATCCCACCAAATGGATTTTGTGGAATAAACTTCCACCACTTTATTATTTTTATTTTTTTTAAATAAAGCATGGTGTATGTGAATTTTGTGAGATTTTTGCCACATCACCTGCAATTTCCTCATCACCATCCAGTCAATTGCCATATCAGCATGATGACATCATGTTGACTTCATCATTTGGACTAGTCAACTCTTTTTGTCTGCAAACTTTGACAGGCTATATTTTGCTCATACAAACTCTGTTTTCAAAACCGAAGATAGTTTCAAAATTAGCGCGACAAGCACTACGACTTGGTATCATTTTTGCTTGGATTTGAGACAATCTAATTTTCACCTTTTTGAACACTTGATTCGCTTGTTTGACCAAGCATAACTCTTGCATACAACCTCCTTTTGACGCGGTTCAAGTTGCGTCAAGATTGTGTTTGCGAGATCCATGCGATGAGGCTAGTTTCATGATGTTCAGAGCCTATAAAATTTTGAGGTCTTCTGGATCCACCTGGATCAGTGGGAAGGCCTAGAATGGCAAGATTATCTACCTTGTCTTCATGAAAGGTATGTTAATTCTGCATGAGTTAGAATGGGGGTGGGGATCAGTTGAGCTTGAGGTTGCCAAGATAACCCAAGATGGGGGTCGGGGACCTAGGAAGATCCGCATTAGGTAACCCATATTGAGCTATGCGATGACACTCTTCCCTATAGCAACATTGTATGCCTTGTTTGATTTTCCCCTTGTTGTTCATGTACCTCTAGAAGCGGTTGTTTCTTTATGTTTTTTTGTTACTCTTGTATGTTGTAGTCATGTTAGCCTATGTCTGCTTGACTGCTTGTGTAGTGGGTCCTTATTGTCATCTCCTAGCATGAGGGGTGGACCTTAGGGTTCCACACGATTGGGTGGAACGTGCCATGCACTCAATTAGGTTCCCAATTGATGTTTGTGAGCATGGATGGTGTACCTCATGCAAAGATTTCAAATCTTTTACCAGACTTGAGGATAGTGTTGATGTGATGTAATGTTATCATTTCAATTGTATCTTAATATGTATTTGATGTATTATTCTCGTGGTTATAAGGAAAGCCGGATGTAAACTTGTAAACAGGGTAATGATCTACCCCATGTATAGGAAGTTGTGCATGTATTCATTGGTTCATATTCTATGCCCTTGAATGGTGTTGTATCTATAGAAATATATATATAATTATTTTAATGCAGTGGATGTAAATGAATTCTTGTTATTAGTTATGTTATGATGTATGTTTAGGTTGGATAATTGTTATGTTTGTAATGCAGTCATGTTACCCTAAAGGACATAGTCAGTGCAAATGTACATGTAGTTTACATTCTATGTTATTGTTAGTATGATCTATATGTTGATTCATTTTTTTTTTAAGTGTCATAATTGTTAGTTGTTGTGTTTTCCTTTGGTGTTATGTGGCGGGGCATTACACATGGTATCAGAGCCTAGGTTCATACACTAGGTACTATGGATACATATGATCCCATTATGTTGTCCTAGTGCTTAGACTCTTAAGCATATATTTTCCCCTTTTTTCATTCCCTTCTAATAATTTTAGACTTGTCTTTGGGTGGTATTTGTCCAATGATGCAGAAGACCAGTGGAAAGGATAAGACCCTTTGTGTAGTGTGCAATGCACCGATATTCTTTCTATCGGGGAATGCATTATGGATCCTTGTGTAGCCTTGTGATGTGACTCCCGGTGACATGAATCTATGTGTGTATTTATATTTCGTGCCTGCCTTTCGATGTGAGTGGTTGTTGCATGATGCTATATGATATTTGTTCACTTGTAGTTTTTGTTGTATGCTTGAGATGGTGTGGAGTGTATGCTTGATCATCTTTGATGTAATCTCTTAAATGATGTTACTAAGTTAGATGACGATTATTACACCTTGTTGATGTCAGTTTTAATTTTTTGGGATGGTTTTGGATGATAGTTGATCATACTTTGATGTTCACGATACGATTGACTTATGCATATGTTATGATGGTTATATGGATATATTTGTGTGTTCGGATTAATTTAGTTAAAAGTATCATGTGGCTATATGATTATGTTTATTGTGCATTTAAATTCATGATTGATCTATGCTGTTTACGAGGTAATTATTGTTATTTGTTGATGTGGATTATTGTTTGAAGTGTCTTGGTGGGAGGGACAGTGTAGCATTACTCATTCGCAAGTACCCTACTACCCTTTGATTTCCTCTCACGGTGTGTTTGATTGTTTGATATATATATATTGTTTGATAGCTTGTCTGATGCAGATTACAAGTACCAGGCATCGACTCCACCTGATTTTTCAAGTTTGAGCGTGCCCTAAAACCTAATGGAAATTTTTTTGAAAACAAAGATGACAAAAGGACTTCTACCCTTTCCATCATCCTCATCCTCGATGAGGATGATTACCCAGTTGGTCACCCTTCAGTTGTGTTTGTGTTCATGGCCAGTTGTTTTCATTCTTTTTGTCCTTGTTGATATTGGGTTGCTCGATTATTTATTGTTGCTTGTATTTACATTAAAGGAAAGTTGAATGTGGTAATATTTAACAAATTCTAGGATTCATTCTAGGAGTAAGTTGAATCGTAGGAGGGGAGGATGTAGTGCCCCTCCGTGTTTGGCCCTTTCCATGATGTTTGATAAGTTTTATTTTGGGTTGTTTGAAATAAATTGGCTTTATAAGGTTGTTGGATTAAATTTTGAATTAAATAAATTATTGAATAAATCATGTTGACAAATATATATGTATGTTGCTTGTGGATAATTAAATTAATAAGTTATATAAAGTGATTTTATAATTAAATATAAAGATAATTATTGTTAATATTGAGTTTTAAATTAATAAATTAGAAAGTGATAAAATATTGAAAGAAAATAAAATATTAAAATCAATATTAATTTCGAACGAAGATATAAATGATAAAGAAATAGAAACAATTAAAAAAATAGAAAAAGTGGAGTTCATGCACATGCATGACTCCGAACTAATTTTGAAAAGGAAACTTGTTGTTTATTGGTGATTTTAGAGATTTAATTATATTTTTGGTTTTGAAAATAGGAGAGCATTTGTAAATAAATTATCTTTCTGAAAGATTTTGGGGGGGGATGGATTTTGTTTCTTATGGAAAGTTTTTTTTTTTTTTTTGGGGAATTGCACGAAAATTAATTAAGGGTTTAGGAAGAAAATTTTGGCTGGGGGAGGATAATGTTTAATGGCTGTAGATTTTATGGGGATGGGAGAAAGAGTGTGGGGATCTATTCTTTGATCTGTGGTATTGTTGATAACAACAAAACATGATTTTTTCGAAAGGGCGAGAAATCCTAGAGAGGGAGATCTTTACCGTTCTTCGTTCTTCCATTCAATTCTTTGTCGTAAAGGAGGTATGGTCTCGATGTGTTTAAATTCTAGTTTTAAAATATAAATACTATCTTCCTGCATTGTCCTTAACCATTACATATAATGAGTCACTAGTTATTTGAAGCGCCTTCATCTCTTTTATTTTGATACTTTATGTTTATTATTCGATGGTTATTCATTTGGATGATCCTTAATCCCTATGTCATGATTAAAATTCGGTTTGAAGAATTTCACTTTGTGATTTGTTTGGTGTCCTCATATCCCTATGTGTTACATTCTAAACAGAATATTTCAACTCATTCGCTGATCTTACTTAGGCATGCGATTCGCAATTGGTTCACTATTTTGGCATTCAATGTCATAACTTATGTGCTATATACTTGTGTTTTACATATAAGAAACCTTGAACTTAGTTATATTTTGATAAAAACTTGTCTTATGCTTATATTTGATACTTGTCTTGCTTAATACCACCTTACTCCCTACGTTTTTTATTCGATGTTGATTACCTCAAATTATTTTCAATAGTAGTACTTGCATAGCAATTTTTTTGCAAATTTTATTTGGTTCCATGCTTTGTAGGCATCCTAAACAACCTTGCGCCCTTGTCTATTGTATCAAATTTTGCATGAAGGCCAACCATGCAGACCCAATGATCAACTATATATGTAATGCATCAAGGGTTACTAATGTGTGAAGTATTCGCATCCCTCATCCACTAAACTTATGTAGCTACATGTGCTTAGAACATAAGAAAGCTTACAATGTTAGCGTGCTTCATTAATTCAAAGATTTGGAGAGCTTCCTTGCAAATACATTTTGTACATATCCTGTTGGCATACTTCTTCCCTAGGCCGATGACAATTATCAGGAGGTCTTAATGACTTTTTAATGAACTCTTTCGCACACTTCCGCTAACATTTCATTCCATGAGATGTGACCTCTTGAGGCTCCCTGCTCAGTAGTCTATACACCCTCTTAATTTGCATCATCACCACTCTTTTTCAAGCCTATTATGTAGATTGGGGGTGCACGCAATATAGGGAGAAGAAGACCCCACACAAATAATGTTAGAAATCATAATTTAAAAATAATTTACAAGTGTAGATTGTGTGTATTGATCTGTTAATGTATTACAAAAAATATTTAAAATTGCTTAAATGAACCGCAAGCCCTTGCATTGAGTTTCTCTTTCAAATATTGCCAGCTAGTGCATCTTCTACATGAACTAAAGGATTACAAGTGAATTGAACCTCCATGATTATGAACATTGAAAAGTTAGTCAATCACCGATCCTCATAACTTCAAGAGAAAAGACTTCCTATTTCAATCTCAATCGGAGGTTATATTCTTTTTCTGGTTTTTTTTTCTGAGTTACAACTTGAGGCGATTTTCTTATCTATTTTATAAATTGTCCTTGCATGATTTATTTCGTATCATTTGATTGATATGCATGGTGTTGGAATCGATAGACAAGGATTGAGTTTCGTTTTCAATAAATTCCCTATCATGATTGGCAATTGATGTTGTATGTCTTGCCTTCTAGTTTTTCTTGTGTATGTATTTGATGTTGAGTAAGGAGTTTATTAGTTGTATATTGCATTATCCTTCTATTATGTTTAATATTCGTTATTCAATGGGAGTATTTATATTTGGCATTCAATTTGATATATATATATATATATATATATATGTATATACATATGTATTACATATTTGTATGTGTATAATTATGAATATAAATGTATATATCTATGTTTGTATATATGAGTATATAAATCTACCTATGTATATAGTATTTTATGTATTAGTGAATTGGTAAATTGGATTAAATGAAAAGACTTGTATCTGCATAGTAGATAATTAGGGTAAATTGGGAGATTAAATGGAGAAAATCGGTTTACTTATAATTAGTTAAATTGGAAGATTTGTGATTAGCTATGTTAAAATAAGCAAATTAGATTTCCTTTTTAATTAATCATTGCTTCCATTAATAAATAATTGATTGGTAAGTTTAGTAGTTAATCAAACGTCTAGAAGCAAGAAGCATTGTGATAGATATTTTATTAAGTGAGTTATATGGGTTATGTTAAGGAATAATATGAAATGTGGAAATAGTGCCTTGTTTATGAAGTATCTCATGGTTGTACTATTGTTTGGTGTGCTTGTATTGAGTAAAGTATTTGGTTAGTAAACTTAGGTTCTTTTAGTTAATTGATTGAATATTGGTTGTCATTTTCATTTGTAAGATCATTAAAGTTGAATTCATGGTTGTAATGTTTATTTGTTGCCTGTTAGAATGAGGTGTTGAATTAGTGAAAATGAGAAGATTTTGATTATTGTGGCTGATTTTGATTTTGGTTATTATTTTATGGAGGGAGCTTTCTGTGCCAAATGGTTATTGAGAGACTTCCAGAGGCTTGGGGAAAATAGCTTGAGTTTTGGTTTCATGTTTTTGGTCATTTTGAAAGTGGAGTGACTTGGTACTTGATTTGTGTTCAAGAGGGGTTTTAGCCATGCATGGCTTAGTCATTATTATGGTTGATTTTTGTGTGCAAAAAGGGTTCAAGCCTTGCTTTATGTGTACGTGCATGTGATTTGTGATTTTATGCAAATGGCTTTACCCAGTTGGATATGGTTGGGTCTTCTAGTTGTTAGTAGGGGGAGTGGCTCTCAATGGGGATCGATGCACAAAGTGGCATCAAGGTAACTCATTGAGAGTTTCTTTAATCAATGATAATCTAAAATGAATCTAGGGTTGGGTAGTTCACATTAATCAAGATAATGGTAATGCCTCACTCACGGCTCAAGTGCTCATTTAGGCTTGAGATGAGTGGGAAGGTCTGGAATGGAAAGATCAATTGCCTTATCTTCATGAAAGATCAATTGCCTTGTCTTCATGAAAGATCAATTGCCTTGTCTTCATGAAATGTATGTTGATTCCGCATGAGTTAGAATGGGGGCCCAGGATCGGTTGAGATTTCTAGGGTAACCCGGGATGGGGGTCAGGGACTTAGGAAGATCTGCATTAGGTAACCCATGTCGAGCTATGCGATGACACTCTTCCCTATAGAAACCTTGTATGCCTTGTTTTTTTTTTCCCTTATTGTTCATGTACCTATGGAAGTGGTTGCTTCTTTAGGTTTTGTTTGTCACTCTTGTATGTTGTTGTCATGTTACCTATGTCTGCTTGAGTGCTTGTGTAGTGGGTCCTTATTTTCATCTCCTAGCACGGGGGGTGGACCATAGGGTTACACATGGTTGGGTGGAACATGTCATGCACTCCATTGGGTTTCCAATTGATTTTTGTGAGCATGGATGTTGTACCTCATGCAAAGATTCCAAATCTTGTACCAGACTTGAGGATAGGGTTGATGTGATGTAATTTTATCATTTCAGTTGTATCTTAACATGTATTCGATGCATTATTCTCATGGTTATAAGTGAAGCTAGATGTAAACTTGTAAACAGTGTAATGATCTACCCCATGTATTGGAAGTTATACATATATTCATTGATTCGTATTCTATTCCCTTGAATGGTGTTGTATCTGTGGAAATATATATATATATATATATATATATATATATATATAATTCTTTTGATGCAATGGATGTAAATGAATTCTTGTTATTAGTTGTGTTATGATGTATGTTTAGGTTGGATAATTGTTATGTTCGTAATGCAGTCATGTGTTACCCTAAATGACATAGTTAGTGCAAATGTACATTTAGTTTACATTTTATGTTATTATTAGTATGATCTATATGTTGATTCACTTTTTTTTTAAATGTGTTATATTTGTTAGTTGTTGTTTTTCCCTTTGGGGTTGCGTGGTGGGGCATTATAAGTGCATTCCATCTTAATGTTAGTGACAATAAAATATAATGTCACAATGAAATTATGTAAGATTCTTACCAAAGGATCACCTTATTTATCATCCACAATACATCTAATCATAAATTTAAGAAAACCATGTAACAATTTAGGTTTGGCATTAATCGCATGTGAAGCAGGGTCTTACATTCCCCTCCCCTTAGCTTAGACTTCCTCCTAGAAGTCGTCAGGTCCAGAGACATATGTCATGCCTACAATTTTTACACCTTGGACACAACACAACCAATTTTTTTTACAAATAACATGCAAACCACTAGTAATTACCAACCATGACTAAGCATGGTATGTAAAATACATGCATCCAATGAGTTGCTTGTGCAACGTCATCATGGGCACATTGCTCGAGAGTAGGGTGTGGGAAGCAAGGGCAATTCAGATGGTGGGGATCCTATCATGCACACCCTAAGTCAGAAAGGTTAATTCTAGTATTCTAGGACCTTTGGGTAGCATTGATTTAATTGTTTTTGAAAGTTGACAATATAAATTTATGTATTAAAACACCTTGGACACAACACAACCAATTGTTTTTACAAATAGCATGCAAACCACTAGTAATTACCAACCATGACTAAGCATGGTATGTAAAATACATGCATCCAATGAGTTGCTTGTGCAACATCATCATGGGCACATTGCTCGAGAGTAGGGTGTGGGAAGCAAGGGCAATTCAGATGGTGGGGATCCTATCATGCACACCCTAAGTCAAAAAGATTAATTCTAGTATTCTAGGACCTTTGGGTAGCATTGATTTAATTGTTTTTGAAAGTTGACAATATAAATTTATGTATTAAAACACCTCTATGGGGATCATGATGATATTATCTTTTAACAATAATTCAATAATGATATTAAATCAAATACATTATGGATGTTATGCTTAATATTAAAACAATGAGCCAATAGTAGGATTACTATTTAGCCATCATAATACTATTATTTTCAAATTATAATTTAATATTAATACCTTATATTTATTTAACCAAATTAATAACAATAATATTTACTTGGGAATTACACTAGCAGTTTTATTACTATTTAATCAAATAATAATAATGTTATTTATTTATAAAATAATATTACTAAAATAATGTTATCATTAATTGTATCCCAATACTATACTATCCTTTTAGTATTTATAATTTACCACTACTATTACTATTGATTTGGTTTTATATTAATACTATTATTTTACTCAAATCCAAATGTTTCTTAATACCAATATTAACATTGAAGGTAACTTTAATATTGATTTTTACATTTGTATCACATTTTAATTTAATGCTTATTTTTACCCTATAATACCAATATTTTTACACAGAATAAAACCCCTTTGAATATTTACATTTCTACTTCACAATATTACTATTATTCCAAAATATTAATGTCAAAATTACATTTAAAATCTATAAAATATTACATGTCATTTTACCTAATAAATCTATGTTCATATTATTTACTCAAAGTTAATAGGGTGAAAGAAAGCTAAGCTTGAGAAAATCTTCTAAATTACTCATATTTTAATCGCATAGTTCAAATTAAAAAGATCAAATTACATTTATTTATTAATTTTACACTCACCCTCAAATTTATATTATTTATATTACTTTCTTTTAAATAGTAATCTCACCATTTAATTATGAATTTACATCCATGATATTACCCTTAGATCAAAACATCAATACTTAACCCGACTATCAATAATGATAAATTATTACAATAGTAATATAATATTACCAATTTATGATATTAACACTTGATCTCTAATTAATTTTACTATTAGTACTCTTATTTACTCCAACTAATAATAGTGTATTTTAATTTAAAATTAACAACGGGCAAAGAAATTTGAATTCCTTTGGGTCTGCAAAGGATGGGGATTCTAAAGCGGAGGACGAAGACGATGGCGTCTGTTGGTGGGAGATCCATTGGTGTGGGTCTGTTTTGGAGGGCTCTTGGGATTTTTCTTCTTGGTGTGTCTCTGTGGTGGTTGCTTGGCTTTTCACCTTGGCGACCGACCTGCCTAAAGTTTTGCGGTGTCTTGTGTGGGCTCCTATCATGAGAGGTGGTTTGGCGTGCGGTGGCTGGAATGGAGGAGTTTTGGGATCTCAATGTGTTGTTCCTATTGCTAGTGCGAGCTTGGTTGGTGCCTGTGTCAGGTTTGTCCCTGTTTCTGGCACCAATGTTTGCAATGTTGAAGACAATGATTTTCCTTTATTGAAGGATTGGAGACTGAGGCTGGATGATTTTGTTCGGGCGGTGTTTGGATCTCCTGATTTAGGGTTGTGTTGGCTTGAATCTATTTCTCGAGTGCCTGACGGTGGGGGTTGCCTCCTGTGTTCTACGCCATGGGTGGTGTTGTCCTTCTAGCCTAGCAGTGTTGCTTTGTTGGTGGCGGTGGACGGTTCTATGCAAGTCATGTCTCTGCAACGATTATTCTTGCATGAAGACTTTGGTTTGTGGCATTTGTTGGTGTTTTTTGTGCTTGATGTGCCATTTTTGATGCATTTTTCTGTGAAGACTATCCATGGTGGCCCTCTTGTTTCTCGTCCTGCTGGTGGATGGGTTTGGTTTAGTTCTTTTGACTCCCCTACTCTTGCCATTGCTGCATGGTTGGAGGTTGTTTTGTTCTATCAAATGCCCCTGTGGGTGTGTGATGTTGGTGGGTTTTTTATTTGTCTTTACTTTTGCATGGTTGGGGTCATCAGTGCTGCTCTTCCTTGCAGAAGTCTTGTTCTTGTTCAGTGTTTCCTTTTTCTATATTTTATGGTCTTTGGTTTCATTGTGTTGCTTGTTCCAAGTATACTCTGTTGCACATGGGACTTGGAGTTGTTCTTATTCGCTCCCTTGGGTTCCACTAAATTTTTGGTGGTTCTGAGATCGTTGTTTGGTGGTCCTTTGGAGCGTTTTGCTTTTATTGGTGATTATGAACGTGTTTCTATCCTAGCCTTGGTGGCTTGGGATCTGTTGTTCTATTGGGCTACCTTTCTTGAAGCAACGGTCGTGGTGGTTCTTGATGGGATTGTTGTTGTTGTTTCTTTGTGGAGTTGATTCTTGGGGTTTGTGAAGTTGCAAATCGATGTCCTTCTTCTACAAAGGTGTATTGTGGGAACTTCCTTGAAAGCTCCTTTGTTCCTTTGGTGGTCTTGGATACCCTGCCCTATTTTGGTGTGGGGGGTTCGTGCTTCAGGAAGGCTTCCTGGTTGGTGGAAGTGGTTGTTTTTGTGTCCGAGTTTGGTTGGGGATGGGGACTCTAGCTTCTTGGGGTGTTGGTGGCCTCTCTCTCTATTACCTGCTACCATGGTGTGACTTGGAGTAGCCTTGTTTCCTTTGAGGGATTTTTTGCCTTGGAAAGGTCCCTCTATGGCCTGTGGGTTTGGGGATACCCTTGGTTTGTTGGTTGGCCCTGGTGGTTGATGATTCTTTTTCTGAGGAAAGAGGAGATGGCTACACTTTTTTGTGGACTTATTATGTTATTAGCTGGGAGGTTGTTTTTGTCCTTCTTGTTGCTCCTTGGATTTAGATGCATTGGGAGGAGGTGGTTGCCTATGATGCTGGAGCCCTTTCTTGCTACATTTTTTTACAATCGTTATATTCTATAGAGGTGAATTTTGCTCATATTAAAGTGGAGCCCTTTCCTATTGAGGTGGAGCTAGTGATTGTAGAGGTGGTGGGAAGTGCTTCTCTCCTTGGTTGGTCCCTATTGAGGTGGTATGTGCTTGCTTTGGAAGGCGGTTTCTTTGGTCGTTTTGGTACCCACTTCTTCCTCTCCTGTAGAGGGGAGCCCCTTCCTTTTGAGATGGATTCGGGGTTGGTGTTTGGCTGGTTAGTGCAATTTGAAGAACATGCCTCAACAACAATTTGTGTTGTTTTGACTAAGTTGAGCGAAAGGTCTACTAAGGTCCAACTGCTGCAGGTGGCTAGTGGTTTGGTTGTTTTAGGCAGTCTTTTAGGACCTGTTGTGTTATGGGTTGTTTCTAAGCTTAAGGCCTTTACTGTTCTTGACTTAGGACTATTGTTTGTCCTAAGGATTATGTCAATCCTAGTTTTGGTGCCTGGAATGAGTTGTTTAGTTGGTCTTAGACTTAGGACTGTTGTTGGTTCTGAGTGTGTTGTCACTCCTGGTTATCTGATGACCAGGTGTTGTTAGTTTATGTTATGTTTTTATTGTGCTTTCTTAGATCTATGTAAGGTTCTTGGTCCTTTCAAAATCTTGCTTTTCCTTTTTGGCCTCTACGACTCATTGTGTAAAAGGTACGATGCCCTGTAAATGTTGCTTATCCTATCAAAAATAATAAACTATTATTATTGTTAAATTCAATTTATTATTATTATTAACTCCCAATTTAATAATAACAATCTTAGTAGTAGTAGTAGTAGTAGTATTTAAGGTTGCCTCTTTAGAGAAATGAGCAACTAATATTATCCTTTCTTTTTAGTTAGCCATATCGAATTTGACATAGATATTTATATCCATATGTATAAATTATATTAATATTGTAAATATTGTTATTTTCTTAAATATCACTCACTACAAGTAAATGTTGTTATTTTCTTAAACATTACTCATTTTAAGATATTTAATATCAATACAAATTTTATTTTTTTATATTAATATTATTACAGTAATAATTATGTTTGTTGGCAGTCATACTTAAGTAATCTATTTATTTATTGTTGCCCAATGAAGAAATTAATTACTTGTGTCCCCGAATTTAATTAGTTGCCTCCATTTTGAAAACGCTTAAAGTGTTGAATTTTCCAGCATAGAAGGCAAGAATTAATTAATTCAACTGCAAATTTAATCCTTGTTTTAAGTGGAGAAATTTTAGGGAAAAAATTTAATGAAGAAGAAAGGGCGTGAGTTCACTCAACAAACCTAGACATTTATTCTTTCCTTCTTTTCCCTGGGCGCCGCTACAATGGTTCATTTTCAGCGAGGCTGGGAGAGATTTTTTTTTGAGAAAGAGAGAGTCACAGGTCATACTGGTTGTGCCCTTCCCATGATTCATATTTTATTATTTTATTTTTATTATATATATACATTTTTATTTTATTTTATATGTAGCTTGGCGGCAGAATGAAACCCTCCACAAGGAGACGGATTTTTCCCTATGTTTGAAGTTTCTTCTGCCTCAGACGAGCATTACCCAAGAGTAAAAAATGGAAGCGATTTGCAGTTTTCCTTGGTTTCTTTCTTTTTGCATTTAAAAAGAGCAATTTTTTTTTTTGAAATATCATCTCTTTCTTTTTCTTTGAAATTTTATTGCAAGGTTATTTGTCTCTTTTGCCAAGGCCGATTAGATCAAGAAAGTTGTGATGTCTGCACTCTGATTTGTTTCAGTTGCATACCTTCATTCATTTTTCTTTTGTTTGCGTGTATTGTTATTTTGAAACAGGCATAAACCCTCATCAAACACTTTTCCCCTATTTTATTTTATTTTTATTTATTATCAACTTTGATTTATTTAATTGGGTTGCTACATACAATTTTTTTTTAAATAAAGCATAACATATCTTCTGGTTCCATTGCAGGTCAAGCGGGAAAAACAGGGCATAGCAAGCTTCAAAGAAATATATAAATATATTGGGGTCTACGGTTTTGAGATCACTCTCAGATCAAATATTTAAGTCCTTTCTATTTGATACAAGGCATGTAATCCCAGACAACATACATTTGTACAACTATATATATATATATATTTGTTTATAAAATCTGAAAAGAGGCATTTCCTCCATTGCAACTTTGTGGTTTCCTTTCTACTACAAGTTGTTTGTATATGGTGCACCACCTAATCTCGAATGGAAATTTCTATTCAATCCATTTCATGAAAAGCATTGGATCCGAGACTTCAGTCCACATGATTTTTGTTTTCATTCTTTCCCTTCCTATTATAAGCACTTCTATACCTATTAAGTATGTAGGATCCTAGATGTAGTTTCCAGTTTATCTAATGCATAAGTTTAACATAGGTTATTCATATCCTTACAACCACTACTAGAGATCAAGGCTTTCTACATTTTGCATAAGTATAAGAAAACAATACGGAACCCCTGGACATTCTTTTGTAACAGGTGTTCTAAATTTGTATACACACACCATAACCATACTCAGAAAAAAATGCATAAATTTATTTTCTTACATAAAAATATCCTTCCATAGCAAACTTTTTGTATTGTTAATGAATCGATTTAAACATATTCTTTTCTTATTCTTGTTAATGAATCATTCTTACATATTCTTATTTCCCAAGAACAATGCATAATCTTTTATTGAAGCAAAATATAACTAACATTTCATTTTATTTTACATTGTTTGCATATGGCAATGCCTGAACCAAAAACTCGTTCTATTACAACAATAAAGTAACATATGATCCTTCATGAGTAAGAAATTAATGACAGATCAAGATAATGTGTAGCCATCCATTTTATAACAGGCGGATTTAAATGTGATCAATTACAACTGTAGTACTACACCTTATTAATTATGTGATAACTTTCTTGGATACATATACATAACTTCATACAACAAGCTTTCTTTTCACAACAGCCACATACACAAAATAGATGCAACCCTTCCAAATCTACAAGCTACTCAAGCTTTCCAATTTGCACATTGAACAAAGTTTTTTTTTCCATAGCCTATGGGGGTGCTCACCACCAATCGTAGGCTGGAAAACCAGCCACCCTCGAGCTGGGAGGCTACTAAAGAGGACCAAAGTATACACAAGCAACCCTTCCTAGAACAAAAACATAATTTCACATGGTTTTATACAAACAACACCTTTAGGTTAGAGAGAAACACAACACAAAGACCATTGACAAAGACCAATCAATGGTCTTATGGGTGTTGGAAATAGGATGCCATTTAATTGCAATCCTAAACATTATTTATTTCATGTATCTCCTAAGTCCTTAGAATGTGTTATACAACACTAGGATTAGGAAGAAAATATTATTTGATGAAATAATCATGTTAATTGACATTTGTAATTAATTCTAAGTGTTAGGAGAATGTGGGGATGTCTTGGAGTTAGCTCCTACAAAATAGGAGCACATGGGCGCACACATGGGAGGTGGGATCTGTTGGACTTGTTGTTTCACCAAAAGATTGACCTATCAATGCCCGATACAAGCTTCGGTTAAGAACCACAAGAGGCAGTTAGACTATGTCACAAACCCAAGCGCTAGTGCTGTAAGGAATACCAAGGGTCACACCTTGCAACAATCCCCCCCCAACACAAGCGTGGGGTTTGAACCTATGACCAACTCCGATACCAATTGTTGGACTTGCCATTGCACAAAAACATCGACTTGTCAATGCCTGATACAAGCTTCGGTTAAGAACCACAGGAAGCGGTTAGACCATGTCACAAACCCAAGCACTAGTGCTGCAAGGAAGACCAAGGGTCACACCTTGCAACAAGATCCACCTTGGTTTAGTTAAATAGTTGGTGAATTGGGTACACTTTAAGAATGCATCCTAAGTTCCTACAAAATAGGGATTTTGATTTATGCATGTTGTGGTCCTATAAAATAGGGGGTGATATGTACAAGGTTCAGTTCAGTTAAGGTTCAGTTATCTTCAATTAATTTTAGTTGAATGCTAGTTGACTTCAATTAACGTGGAATGCATTGCTAATAACTTGAGTTGCATGAAAGATAACAGGGACTACTTTCAATTAACAAATCGAGGATCATGCATGCACATTGTTTTGCATGAATGGTGTTGAGAAATGTTTCAGTTAACAAGAAATGACTTGGACCCACCTTGGACGCCCAAGTTGGCTTCTTAGAATTAGCTCCTTTGCATGTTGAGATATTTCAGAAGGCTTAGTTAAGTGGGCCCTCTTTTGGGTGCCTATTTTGAGGATGAAGCCTTAAGATATTTACAAAATAAAGGTTGAGTTATGATTTCAATTTGGGATGCCCAAATGGATGAAGTTGAGGACTTGGCATTGTTCTTCACGGTATAACTCTACTTGCAAGAGATAGGCATACCTTTTAAGGATAGGGCTTGAGCATTGTAATTGTAACTCATTTGGAGTTTACAAAGTTGATTAAAACCTATTTATCTCAAACAAGTTGAAGAGATAACATCAGTTTTATTGCAGGTTGTGAAGAAGTTTTGGTGAAGGCAAAAGAGGCATTCTCAAGCAAGAATTGAAGCTATTGTAATCTACTTCAAAGATTGAATAATAGATTAATTCTTGGTGGAGTTTTTTACCCGAAAGGGTTTTCTACATGATATATGTTTGTGTAATCTTTCTAATATCATGTCTACTTCTTCTATCATCTTCTGTCTACATTCTACAAACAGTCAAATGGATTAATCAGATAATCACCCACAAAGAATCTGTAACAAAGGAAAAACACATTTAGTTCAGCAATATTAAAGTTTTACAAAGTATTAAGCTAAGAGAACACCTCAATTTTCAACATTTGGTATCATAGCTAAGGTTGGGTGGAGTATTGAAGGATTTTTTGGCTTAGTGGGAGCTTTTATTATTTTTGTTATTTGTTGATTTTGGAAATAAGTTTTGTTACAATGGGTTCTACTTCTCGTTTAGATATTGAAAGGTTCAATGGATGTGGGTATGAGATGTGGAAATTAAAAATGGAAGATCTCCTTGAAGAGAGAGATCAGTGGTTAGTTGTAGGTAATAAGACAAAGACACCTTCATTTATGTCAGATGAGGATTGGGCTAAGCTTGATAAGAAGGCAAGAGGAACCATAAGATTATGTCTTGCTAATGTTGTTCTCTTGAATGTTTCAGATGAAAATACTGCATTTGATTTGTGGAAGAGGATAGGTTATATCTATCAAACTAAAAGCCTTACTAATAAACTGTAACTAAAAAGACAGTTATATTCTTTAAAGATGAAAGATGGCGATTCTGTAGCACAACATTTAAATGCTTTTAATTTGATTCTCAGTCAGTTAGCATCTATAGATGTAAAGTTGGAAGATGAGGATACATGCATTTTATTACTTTGCTCTTTACCAGATTCTTGGGAAAATCTAATTGTTGCAATCAGTGGTAATGGTGCAAATCCAAAGATGGACAATATAATTCCTACTCTCCTATTAGAGGAGATGAGGAAGTCTAAAACGGAAATCCAAGATGTCTTGTTTGTAAAAGGTACGCCTGAGAAAAAGGAACCTAAGGGAGACAAGGAAGGAAAGGGTAAGTCTAGAGGATGATCTAAAACCTCTGGTAAGAGTAAGATAAAGTGTTGGAACTGTGGGAAACCGTGACATGTGAAGAAGGATTGTAAGAACAAGAAAAAGCGTTTTGATTCTTCTACTGAGGAATCCTCAGATGACAGTAATGATGCATTGGTTATTTCAGCTAATATAGTTTGTGATAACTCTTTGCTTGATGTTACAGAGTGATCTTCATGGAAATGATGGTAGTCACAATGCCATGTGTGACTCGGTACCACGGTTCAGTGGGAGTTGTTGGCAGTGGCATGGATGCATCATTGGTAAGGTTGTCTTTAGGTGATATGGAGATGTATTCTTGGTTTAGAGTGGTTGCTATTATGTCATGATTTACTCTTGATACGCGTTTAGAGTTTGGCATGGTACTTGTTCTCTTAAGACTAGGATGTTTATGTAAGTTATGATGCATGTGATCTCCTTGGAGGAGATGGTTATATCATGAATGTCATGTTTATGTTCCTGATTTATGATTGGAGCTTTGGCATTGATCATAGTAGTTCTCTTTATATTGGGTACATTAATCATTTGCTTGATTACTTCATGATAATGTTGTGTTGCATATAGAGTTTGGCATAGATTGGTTGGTTACAAGTCCTCATGGATACTTAGAGAATTAGGTGAGGCTTGAGTTCTCTTTTGGTAAGAGATATATGTTGGAATGGTTACTTGTAAGAAAAGCTTTTTCAACAGTAAAGACCGAGAAGCCTACACCTTGGTTGAATGTGAGTTCAACACACACGATAGTTCTTTATTTGAGAGGTATTTGCCTGTTATATCTTTCAGATGTGTTATGTTTCATGCTTTGATTTTTCATGGGATCGAGTTGATTCATGGTTGATTATGGAAACTCATTTAAAATGGTTTAGTATGAGTTTATATGTTTTATCTTTCATACATATGGATCTTAATCTATGAATAGTTAGTTTTGGAGGATTCATTTTGAAGGATGTTATGACATGGTTTATGGGTTGATTTCCAGCTATGGGGATGGTTACCTTGAGTTTGATCTTCTTGGTTTAAAGATTATGGTTTTACTTTACCTTTTGGGAGTTGTATTGTTAACAACAAATTCTTTGATCGTGTTGAGGCCATGGATGATCTTCATTTAGAAGATGGTTATCATGATTTATGGATAGCTTGGTTACATGTTATAGTGGGAGTTTTTTGAGAGTAATGGTTTGATATTTATATTGTTGCCATGTACAACTCGATATCACGGTTCACTGGGAGCTTTGGTAGGATATGGTTATCTTCATGAAATTTGAAGAGGATGTAGTTCTTTTTGGTTTTGAGTATTAATCATTTGCTTGGAGCTTCATGATTATGCAGGTTGCATTTGAAGTTGGCATGAATTGTTTGGTGAGTACTCATGGATACTAAAGAGACTTGAGGAAAGGTATTGATTGAGAAAGTTGATACTTTAATCAATGCTGCAGAGAAGTTCTCGTGGTGTAGGAAGGCCATTTGCCTTGAGTCTTGTACTTATTTAAATGATTCCTTGTTTAGAATAATTGCAATGATAATGTCAAGTGCGAGAATGTTGGAAATAGGATGTCATTTAATTGCAATCCTAAACATTATTTATTTCATGTATCTCCTAACTCCTTCGAATGTGTTCAACAACACTACGATTAGGAAGAAAATATTATTTGATAAAATAATCATGTTAATTGACATTTGTAATTAATTCTAAGTGTTAGGAGAATGTGGGGACGCCTTGGAGTTAGCACCTACAAAATAAGAGCACATGGGCACACACATGGGAGGTGGGATCCACCTTGGTTCAGTTAACTAGTTGGTGAATTGAGTACACTTCAAGAATGCATCCTAGGTTCCTACAAAATAGGAATTTTGATTTATGCATATTGAGGTCCTATAAAATAAGGGGTGATGTGTACGAGGTTTAGTTTAGTTTAGTTCAGTTCAATTCAGTTCAATTCAATTCAATTCAATTCAATTCAATTCAGTTCAATTCAATTTAATTCAATTTAGTTCAATTCAATTCAGTTCACTTAAGGTTCAGTTATCTTCAGGAATGCATGACTAATCACTTGAGATGCAGACAGATAATAGGGACTACTTTCAGTTAACAGATGGAGGATCATGCATGCACGTTGTTTTGCATGAATGGTGTTGAGAAATGTTTCAGTTAACAAGAAATGACTTGGACCCACCTTGGGCGCCCAAGTTGGCTTCTTGGAATTAGCTCCTTTGCATGTTGAGATATTTCAAAAGGCTTAGTTAAGTAGGCCCTCTTTTGGGTGCCTACTTTGAGGATGAAGCCTTAAGATATTTATAAAATAAAGGTTGAGTTATGACTTTAGTTTGGGACACCCAAATGGATGAAGTTGAGGATTTGACATTGTTGTTCACGGTATAACTCTACTTGCAAGAGATAGGCGTACCTTTTAGGGATAGGGCTTGAGCATTGTAATTGTAACTCATTTGGAATTTACAAAGTTGATTAAAGCCTATTTATCTCAAGCAAGTTGAAGAGAGTTATCATCATTTTTATTGCAGGTTGTGAAGAAGTTTTGGTGAAGACAAAAGAGGCATTCTCAAGCAAAAATTGAAGCTATTGTAATCTAATTCAAAGATTGAATAATAGATTAATTCTTGGTGGAGGTTTTTACCCGAAAGGGTTTTCTCCACAGTATATGCTTGTGTAATCTTTCTAATATCCTATCTACTTCTTCTATCAACTTCTGTCTACATTCTACAAACAGTAAAATGGATTAATCAAGTAATCACCCACAAAGAATCTGTAACCAAGGAAAAGCACATTTAGATCAGCAATATTAAATTTTTACAAAGTATTAAGGTAAGAAAACACTTCAATTTTCAACAATGGGGAGAGGCTAGGAGGATCACAGCCATAGGGAAAACTACTTTCAAATACTTCATATGAATTACCAACTAGCAACTTTTATCCATCCAAATATTTTTTCCAACTTATCATTCTCTACAAAAGGGTACTCTTACCCTTGGGTACTCATACCCATTTCACCCATAGTTGTAACCACCATTTTATTTTTACAATAAATTATACAGATGCCCTCATGGGGATCTCTCCCCCTCTATCACCCACATGGGTTGCTCACTACCAATGCTAGAGAGCCAACCCAACAAAATAACACAAATTCTAAAGCACTACACAAACAAAAATTCAACAAAACAACCCAATAAAACAAGGCATAACATAGATTTAACACATATCCAATCAACCAAATGATAGGGTGTAGATCCTACCTTTAAACCATGAAAAGAGTTTGGTGTTCACTCTCTCAATCCTTCTTTCCACTTCTCTGAGATCTTCCTATCTCCTCTCCTTACCTAGCCCAAAACAAGAATGACCTCAAAACTTGACAACACTTTCTTTCAAATCCCTCTCAAGCCAGCCCTCAACCACCATGTCCTCCTTACATTTATGAGACATGGTCTTCACATGGCTAGCATACCCTCATTTTCGTCACCCCTCTTACAAGCAATGTAAGAGGGGTCATAAATGGAATATTACCATAATTATAGCCTAAAAATACCCCCCAACCCTTAGGTCATAGGCCTAGGGTGTATAATAAGCAACCATTAACTAAAATCAAGACCAAATTGACCCTTAAAACTGCATCAAATAAGAAATCTAAATTTACCATTTTTCTTTGAGATCATATTTGGTTTCCCACAATTCAACTTTTATACTTTTACCCCAACATGGTTATCACAAAATACACAACTTTTAACACAACACATAAGACTCTATCCCTTCTATGTGGTTGAGTCAGGTTTAACAGGGTGACACAACATAGTCTATTTGGAAGCCTCCAATTTCACATGGCTAGGAGAATCTAACCTGCACACTTCATGAAAGAATTAGTCCAACCGCTAACAAAATTAAATTAAAGCATATAATATAATGGAGTGCATTACATATCACATTCAATTATACACACAAGCATATGCATAATTTTAATTTTTCTTTTGAAAATCCAAGCACATGTTATAATTCAAAGCAATATTCTTTTTCACTTATAATACCACATTAATCCACAATACTTGTAATCATTTACATAGCCGTTCCATTATCCACTTATGCTCACATAATATCATATATGCATTCACATTGCATGATGATTCAAAATTCATCTAATTAGCACAATATCACATATTCTACTCTAAGCATGTTATTTCAACTCTCTTATCATTAAAGATACCAATAAAATCAATTAATTATAATCAACATACTCATAAATTATGGTCCATAAAAGTAATAAATCTAGCATGCACAACAATGGATAATTTCAATGTTCACAACCCATCACAAAATATATGATAAAATTATAATGTATCAAAGTGTGTTCCTAAGCATAGCAACCAAAATAAGATGTCCATAAGTCCAACTGACAACGGGCCTCACAAATTATAAGATGAAAGTATATTGTATCAAAGTATGATGATGCAAATAACAATAAAACATAATGTACATAGATCCAGCTGACGATGGGCCTCACAACATACTGTGATTATAGCAACATATATAAATCTATTAATCATGCTTAATTACTTTACTTTTTCTTAATGAAATAATCAGAACATTCAACGATAAGCACACATTATTGACATCTATTTTCACCTTGCCCTCTACTCACCCAAACCCATCTCTGTTGTTCGTATTGAGGAAATTGAACCCCTAGTTCAGACCAATATTTCCCCGGCCAAGTCCAAATGTCCCAAAAGAAAAAATCCTCCGCTGGTTGTTGAAACCTATAAACCTAAACCGGCTACCAAAAAGAAAAAGGGGATTGTGGGGTTAGCCCAATCTCACATTGCGACTAGTCTTTGCGACCTTAAGTCTATCCTAGCCAAGACTAACAACAAACCTACTACTAAGAGGAACATGAAAGATGAGGGGAAGGATTTGGTGGAGCAACCGGCCACTAACAACATTGTTAAGAATAGGGTGGGGAAAGACTCCAATGGGGATCCTATGGTTGTTGCTATTGTGGAGACTGGGGTCAAAAATACTAGCATCAAGAGATCTGGTAGGCTAGCTAAAAACAAGAAAGTGTAGATTAGTAAAATTTCTTCTGATGAGAAGCGGTCTGACAACAAAGTGGATATGAAGGAGGATGATACTGAGGAAGAGGAGGAGGAGTTTGTTGAGGGGCCTAGTCACTTCTCGGACTTCAACAAAATGTTGAAAGAGAATTCGACTTCCCAGTCCTCTGACCCTCAGGGAGTGGATCATGCTGACATTACGAATACTGTGGAGAAAGGGTAGGATCAACATAGGCTTCTGGAATCGGTGGAAAAGATTGAGAAGAAACTTAGTGATCTATCTAGGATCACTATCAAATTGATCCACTGTGCAGTTGGCAGCCTCTCTATTGTGCTTAAGGATGAAGTGGATAAGAAGGTTGCAGAGGAAGGTCCCTACTGGGCTGGGGAGGATATTGTCAACCTCCTCTCTCAAAATTGGGAGAATGCTAGCTATCATGTTGTTGCTTCGTCTATTGGGTGTTTTGGTCGATTGTTAGTCTACTGTGTCTGGTTCTATTTTGGTTTTTTTTGTTGTTATCCTTGGTCTTGATATTTTTTGGCCCTTGAGGCTCGTCGTGTAAAAGGTACAACGCCCTGAAAATGTTGCTTATATTATCAAAAACATCTAAATACTCAAAATAAAATTTCCCATCATAGTATGGCAAACGTTAGTGGCCATCCATGTGGTCAATATTCTCAAATAAAAAAAATTATATCAACTTATATCCAAACACATTATCATCCTTGGATACCCTTCAAATTTCTCTTTTGCATCATAAACATCACTCATGATGTTAGAAAGTATTTTTATTCTAATATCAATTCATGTCTCAAGAATAGTACTCTCAATTTTATCTGTCACTTTCTTTCTCACATAACAGTCAAGTATTTCCATATAACATTTGTTTACAATTTTACCCATATATTTACACATAATTCACATCACAAGGATCAATGGGGTTTACAAGGATGGAGATGCTTGGATACCATAGTCATTAGGAAAGATGGTCTCAAGGCCCTTCTCTAAGGACCCTACAATACATCTCTCAAGTACCTTCCCCTGTTTGTGTAAGGGGGTTAGCCTCCAAGAGAAAGCTATAAAAAGAATAATCATAGAACTAGGGGAAGAATGTATTAATGACCGTCTCATACCAGTCCCTTTTGCAACCCCTTTGAAATAACTCATAATCCTCCAGCACATCTACTCCCCTATACGACCTGCCAAGGAACCCTCCCAGGATATGGCAGTTTTATAGATGTCATATTACACCACATTTTTCCAGTAGTTAGCAACAATAAGAAGCCTCAAATTGAGAAACTTAAAATCATAAACCAATGTTTCAATAAACAAAAAATTATAAATTCAAGAGAAAAACCAAATAAAGATCAGTCGCAACTACATTTCAACATTCCAATCTTAATTCGAAAATAGAAACTAAATGAGTCCTTGAGACAATGGACAAGTTTCAAATGGCTAAATAGCCCCCAAAAGTAATTTACAATTTAACACTACTAAAATATAATAAAATAAAACATCAATTAAGAAATTACCAAATAATTCATATCTCAACAATAAAACTTTCATATTACGTGCACCATGTGACTTTAATAAAGCCACCTAAGGGGAGGAGGGGAATGGTGGTTCTCTAACCACATAAATACAATAGCATGCAATAACTGGTGGTCCCTGACCACATAAATATGATAGTGCGCAATATCTTGGTGGACCCTTCCACATAGTATCAATGCCCTGCATTATTGGGGTATCCAAAATCTATAATCAATATGGTCCAAGTAATTACATCCTCTACCCATGGGTTATAAACATCAAGGAGTGGGTTTGCACTATGAACCAACAAGTGTGGTTCTTATATGTGGGGGAGTAGGTTAGGAACACATCCAAGAGAAACCATGGAGTCCCCACTTGGGGTTCTCTCACCCGTCAACCCCTATTAACACTAGCAGGCATCTCAATCTCATAGGGGAACCGTATGCTAGGGATACACATTTAACATACAGACAAGACTTACACAAAGAATTACTTCACATTTCATTTAGTGGACACACATCTACACATATCATGCTTACATTATTTCACAATTAACTAACTTACACAAAGGGCCATCACAAAGGGTACACATAGGGGGTCATACTTGATGTCCCTCACCCTTATCCCAAGTCAAATACCTTGTATCTCATACTTGGTCACAACAAATTTACTGGTTTCACTTTACATGACATAACACAACACACTTTATAGAATTCACCATGGAACAAGAGCAATGCACTTACACATATTCTATTTTTTTTAAACAACATTCACTTTTTGTCTCAGTTTTGGAAATAACTACTCACTTTACATAAGTACAAGAAATCACTAGAAGACGTGCAATTGTAGCTTATGTATATCATCCCATCTTCCTAGAACTTAATAATACAGGTTTACCACACTATTAGCACAAATTTTGATACATTTTATCTTCTTTACAAAATGTTCACTTTGTTTATCCTTTTGTTAAATCTATCCATTTGCATACTTGTAAAATAGATTGTCATATAATTCACAAAAGTAACCTAGGTGTTACTCAATTTTCCTACAATTAACAGTACATGGTACATCACACTTACCATCTTACTGATGTCACATTTATGATCAAGATTGTTTTTCTATATATATCCATACCACTCTTCCTCTTTTATTTAATTATATTTGTTACATTCACCAAAATACCAATATGGGTAATTCCATTACATTTCCTCAACACACTAAAGAAGACTTCCTACTTAATAAGGAATAGAGTCAACCATTTTCATTTGAAACAGTATAGTATGAGAAAAGAAAGCACACTCAATGCATAAAACACATGATAAATCCTAAAATAGTAATTCTCATAACTCATCAATACCTTTTACAAATCTTGCATTTCGCTATCCACGGTTGAACCATTCAATCACATGTTATAATCATCATTTTTACAATCATAGTTCCATCTAACCTCATAAAGATGCACAATGAATACAAGTCTTTGAAAGTTTTATCTACCTTTAAGTTTTCTCCTTTACATTCAGGTGTATATGCTTTTCCCTTAAAGAGTATGTACAGGTAATGCACATAAACTTAAAATTTTGCAAGTTTAATTTAGTGTCACTTATCTATATAGCTTAACTTTCAAATTACTTAATGCACCATGAATCACACCTAATTCACTACTCAATTTATAAATTCTTACAATTAGTATTCAATTCTTATGGCATGTACACAACCATTCAAGGTCAAGACATGATTGAGTGTGTTATTACTTCCTATATGACATGCATCCTTTCTGATGTTGGCACCAAAAAATCTCTAGTTTTTAGCTCATTTATAAGAAAAAAAAATAGTGATCGCAAGGGCTCTAGATAGCAATTTAACCCCAAATTCACATTTTGATATGACCCCTTCACAAATCATTTTATGCATTCACTTTTAACTTGAATTTTGGGAATGATGATGTTTCATTTACCATTTAATCTTTAACAATGGCACACAAGGGTTTGGTAGTTGCTATAGTTTTATTAAGTTTACTAGGTCACTGATTGCTTGAAAAAGTGTTTAAGTAACTTGAAATTTCACTATTTAATTCAAGGTAAATTTCAATTTTGACCACTTTTCTAAATTGGACTTACTATACAATACAAGGATTTGATCCTTAGTTGATGTCATCATACATGAAATTTTTACCTATCAACCATAAGGTGAATCATCTGTTTCATCATGAGATTAGCTCTTACACACTATATGTAAATTAATGTTTTAAGATAATAGAAGGGCTAGAAATACTTTGTTCTAAGGCGTGCAAGATACTGATTCATGAGTGTATTAATACCAATTTTGGGTATAAGTCCTTGAATTTATGTCCAACAACCTACACCTTAAATTTTTAGTTTTAATCTTTGTCAATATTTTACTATATAGGTGCTTCAAATTTCACATAATACATGGTTCAATGGTTTCTTATTGTTTCATTCTTTTGTCAATCTAATTTAATCAATTTAAATTTTTTTCAAGGGTTGATCTTGTTCTACCACAACCTTCATCACTTTAACCTACCCTTGAGGTTCATATAATTTCCTTCCTTTATCTAGTGATGATGATTTTTCATAAGTATAGTTTTTTTCTCATTCTCCATTTATAAGTAAGGTTTATATATAAGAAAACATGTTGCTCCCAAAATAACTGGATGACTTCAAGAAATTACATTATTATTGTATTTAAGAATTATAGTCATAGGAAGCCAACAAAATATTGTTTCTTGAATAATACACATCATGATGTTCTACAACCCTATTCATGCACTTCATAAAGGACTATGCTTCAAAACCCAAATATACCTTTTTAAGGTTTAAGCAAATTTAATGCCAAAAGGCTAGATCACGACATAACCCTTGTTAACTAGACTAAGCCATTCACATTTATTCAAGGGAACATGTTTAGTTGATTTACTCCTAAAGGTAAAATATTTCCAATTAGATGTTTATTTGAACAACCTATTTTGATCATTTTTTTTTATTTTTTTTGGCTATTACGTACATCCCATCTCTACCTGGGTTGGATAATAACAACTAGGTTTGGTGTTAATATACTATGCACATCCTCTTATGATTTTCTTATCAACATTTTATTCTAACTAACACAAACGTATTTGTACAAAGGTATTTGTACATATACCCATGCACACACAAGTCTTAATGCCCAATTTATCCCCAGAGTTCCCCAAAGTTGCAACCTAAGGCTTTGATACCAAGTGTCATGCCCATAATTTTATGTTTGAAAAAAAACCCAACTAATTTTTTTTGGTGTTATTTTTTATTGCTATCAATGTGCTCATGGATGTGGGTATAAGGTGATACTAAAAGAAAGGTTTTATTTAGTGTCGGCTAAGGTTAACCTATATATTACTCTCACTATAGTTAAAATCATTTAACGTTGCACAAAATTTCAACAAGAATATCCCATCATAGAGAACTTTATTAACATCAATGTTCAAAATTTGGTTTGACCTAAGGATATACATTGTAATTGATTCAGGAATAAAATAGAAAAAGTGTGAGGTAGCTAGGGATTAAAGGATGATGATAACAATATTTATTTAAAACTCCAATCACCTAAATTACTAAGTTACAATCACATTCTCCCCATTTGATGGTAGTATTAACATCGTTAGGTTTCACTAGACAAATAACGTTAGTACATTTGATTATCTTTATTAACGTTACCATTAGCTTAAGTTGCTAGATTACTGAAAATCCATATGATTGAAGATCACCATAAGATAATTTTCCTTCATATTATTGCCTTCATTATTTTCTTTATACATGAACATACACACACACACACACACATATATAATTTTTTCTTTTCTTTTCATTTGCCCCAATCCATAATTCTTGATACCATTAATATTATCAAAATAATTATACATGTCGACAAAAATATTATTTTTTATATTTTTATTAGCATTACAAAACCACCCTCAACATTATTAAAATAGCCACTGTCGACTAACTTAATAATGATAATTTCTACACTTCTAATTCTCACTAATAATGTTACTACCTGTTTATCCCATAACCTATACAAAATGGTGTCCTATTAATTTCGTCGTTACCCTAATTATTGGTGTAGATATAAACAACTATTGCTTGCACACCATTTCTACCAACTAGGATTATTAGGCATTAATTCTATTAATATTATTTAATGGTCTAATTAACCAACATTGTAATTATGGATATATATAATCGACGGTTTTAACTCCAAATAAGATATTGTCATTGGTTTTCTCTAAACTACCTTATTATTATTGTTAATATACCTGTAATGTTGATGATCCAACAATAATGACTTTTTATTGTCATTTTAACTTAAAATAGATAATAGTATTACTAACAACCCCAATATTTACTTATGCCCCCACACATTTCAACAGAGCTACTATACCGATTCTATTGTTGCCTTTCATTAATTCTAACCTTGATAGTGAGAATAACATTTTTATCGCTAATACCATACAAACAGTAGTTTATTTAGACATTTGTTACATAGCTTTCCCTAATATTTAAATGTTGAAACCATATTTACATCACCTCATTAACCAACAAGACTAAATTGACATGTTATGCCTCTGAATTTACACAGCTAATGTGTGAAATGCACAGGGGGATGAGTGAACTTCATTCACTAACCATGGTGTATTTTTTTTTTAAACCATTTAGACGCCATAATAATTCAACTCCATTCAATACTCCTTCACGTTTGCCCAGGGTGAAGAGAGGATCTAATCCTAATCGCTATCCTTAATCATTGAGTGTGTTGCTTATGCTGATATCCATATCCAGTATGAAGACAATTTGAAGGTGCACAATCTAAATGAGCTTTTTAAGGAGATTAGGCTCCTCAAAACTGTTGGCTTCCTGGTCAAGATCTTTAAGAGGAGGGCAGACATGGAAAAGAACTTGAAAGTGGTTAAAGTTTCGACGCTGGGTCTCATAGACTAATGGTCTCATGGACGTCATTAAAATCCATTCTTTCATTAACTTATCTGTGGCTAAGGCACATTCTGGAGAAAAACTTTGTTGTATCGACCCAAAAAACTCAACTCAACAATGGCGGCCTCCAATACGCTTTCCATCTCCTTTTTCGTTTGCTACCCTCTGGCATGACATTCTCTGTTGTATTGAATAGCTACACCTTGATAAATTGCTCATACTGTCATTTAATTTTGTTATCCTCGTGTTCAATCTGACAAAGATGTTTGTAATCTATCGATATTAGGGTGTTAATGGCGATGGTGACTCCCAATTAAATTTCAGTGCAAGACACCATGGCTTATATGGTAAAATCATAAATGTAATATTGGGTAGCAATAAAAAATAGCATCCTACTTACCTTCTTGCGCAATAGGTGGTTGGGGATTAAGTGCAATTTCCATAAACGAAAAAAGGCATTGAAGGCACCAAAGCACACCCACTAGTTGGGATGAAAAGACGTTTGGGGAAGGTATGTTGTATACAATGCATCCTCCACAGGATTAGCATTAAATAACAATCTAATTTGTAGTTACAATGTCTTAATAGTGAGTTTGATTTCATTGAATAATTTACTTCACTTTCCCACGTGTAAATCTTGCACATTGGTACCATTGAATGAATGAAGACTTTTAATAATGTCCACGAGGCCAAACAACCTATGGGACCCATAGATCGGCAGCAAAACGGAACACCACAACAACCCAAAAAAAGAAACCACAATCTAGCAATTACTTGTTCTCCCTTTCCTTCTGAATTTTGGATCTTCTACTATGAATTTTTATCAAGTAATCAACACTTTTTGATATTCTCTCTTCCTCGAATAAGCTGTATAAAGTGTCCACATTTAGAATCTCGATATAATTGACCCGAATATCCATATAGGCTGGACATTCCATGATTAAATGCCACTCTATCTCTACAAGCCCTAACGAACAAAACCTACATATCCTATCAGTCCAATCTTTTTTAGGTGTCGTCCATCTACCGGTTTCACATCTCAATTGGTGTGAACTAGTTCTTAACTGAGCTATTAACATTTTTGTTTTTCATTTTATTTTTGCACCTATATATGTTTTTTGAGTATGATCGTATGAGGGATTAAAGTGTTTGATGTAATATTTACTCCATTTTTCTTGATAACTCCCTAGCCCACATGCTTTCTTTAACTTTTTGTTGCATGTACATTTTGATTGCCTTAATGTTATTTGGGCAATTATCTATGTTAATACCCCATTTATTCAACCACTTGTTATTTTGTTTCATCCACGTGCTCTTCCTTCTATTTAATTTCTCTGCTACTGTCATTTTGGGCCAACGAGACACCTCCATGTTCTCTAGCCTCTTTAGATAACTTAGTAAATGAATCATAGCCCACTCTACAAGTAAGGCTCTAGCCTCAGCTAGGACAATCTCATAGGGAACATACGATTTTATTTTGAGGCTACTTGTGATTAAATATTTTTGCAGTCTTTCAATTTGCTTCCACTTCATTGTTGAAGTATTGCCACCCCAAAATTCACACCCATAGAGAACCATCAGCACCACTAACAATCCAAAGAGAGTTTTTTTAGTTTTTAAGTCCCATAATTCAGTACTCCTACATCTGTTTTGCAAAGAGTATAAAGCTTTCCATCTACCTTGAATCCTTTTTGTTCTACATGTCTCCCAACTAAGCCTATAGTGAAAATCAAGGCCAAGGTACTTATAGTCACTAACCACTTGCAAGGGACTACCTTCGAAGACAAATTCTATAGCTTTCTTCTTTCTTTTCAAGGTAAATATCATAACCTTAGTTTTGTTGGTGTTAACCTGCATCCCAACTTCCTGACAAAATAACTCAAAAGCTTTCAAGTGATCCTTCAAATCATGCATTGTTTTTGCCATTAGAATAAGATCATCAGCATAAAGCATCAATTTTATTACATAGTTGATCAGCTCAACTCCTCCCCCACCAAAATTGTCTAACCATTCCTCTAATTTATCAATATACAACCCAAATAATGTAGGTGAGAGAGGGCAGCCCTGTTTGATGCCAATGTCACTTCCAAAACATTCAGACATTATCTGTTTAGTTCTGATTTTAGCTTGAACCTGCTCGTATAACCTATGAACAACAGCCCTGTACTTTTTAGGAATTCTCAACTCTTCCATTCTAGACCATAACTTGTTTCTAGGGACTGTGTCAAACACTTTCTTGGAGTCTACGAAGCAACAAAAGACCTCACCGCCCTACTTATCCCAAACTTTCTCAATCAAGTACCTGAGTGTAATGCAATGATCAATGGTAGAGTACTTTGGTCTAAAGTTCGCTTGACCTTTTGCTCTCTTTCCCTCTTTTTCTGCCCAGCTACAACCACGATGTGAATGTGGTAACTTTGGGGGTAGTTAAATAATTATTGGTTTACTTTACTCGACTTCTGTAGGGAGATGTATAGAATTACTATAAATGAGTAAGAAAATAAATAAGTAGACTATCAATTTCAAAGGCATGAAGCCACGATGTGAATGCGGTAACTTTGGGGGTAGTTAAATAATTACTGGTTTACTTTACTTGACTTTTGTAGGGAGATGTATAGAATTACTATGAGTAAGAAAATAAATAAGCAAACTATCAATTTCAGAGGCATGAAGCCGAGTGTCGGTGAGAAGGTTTGATGTGACTGTTGTGAGGGGAAGACGTAGGCGCATAGACTATTCAGCATGTCCACATCAGGAACGAATGTAGAGGGATAGGTACATGCACTAAAATCGATAACCAACCCATCATCTTAAGTACTTCAACTTAAATAGGCATATTTGGATTTCCTTCCATGCCAAATAAAGTTCCTCGCTACAAAATATCTTACAATTTAATAGTCGCCTAGTGACTCACAACCCAATGTATACTCAATACGAATAGGTAGATCAAGAATGAAACTTAGTCTAGACTATGCGACTGGCCTTACACCACCCTTTACCTAAGCCTAGACAAAGTACGACATACTGGAAAATGTGTGTAGAGGATATTTATTATGACAATTTTTCTCAGCCAAGGTACTGAATACTTGTGTGTAATGTTATAAGTGAAATCTTTGAGCGGATTGAAATAAAATGAAAGATTTTAATCACGTCCACGAGGCCACAACAGCTTATGGGGCCCAGGAACAACACAAGACTGCCACCAAAAATGGGAGACCCTAAACAATTTGAGTTCTTCGCTCGAGGTCAACCCATACGACGGTGAATTTTGATGATGTAGTTTGCTGATTTGGCCAACCTTTCCTCCTCAAACAGGATATTTAAATTATCAACTTGTAAGGTGTTCGCATAGTTGGCCCGAATATCATTATTCGCTGAGCACTCCATAACAAAATGTCATTCTATCTCCACCAATCTCATGTCGCAAAATCGACATATTCTTTCTTCCCACTCTTCTTTAGGAACCAACCATCTGCCCGTTTCACATCTAAGATGATGTGAGCTAGTCCGGAGCTGAGCTATCAACATATTTTCTCTCCATTTAATATTCACTCCTATATAGGCCTTTTCTTCATGGTCCCCCTTGGGATTAAATTCTTTGATATAGTAGTCTTTCTTTCGTCCTGATTGTTTTGTCCATATAGCATTTTTGAATTTTTGCTTCACATATTTTTTTATTTCTTCATTTGTACTGGGATAATCTTGCATTTTCACACCCCACTTTTCCATCCACTTTTTGTTTTGTTTCATCCAAGTATTTTTTCTTCTATCCAACTTTTCTTCTACAATCAATTTAGGCCAGCGATGGTTCTCCATAATTTGCACCTTTTGCAGGTAACTTAGTAACCTAATCATCGTGAAAGCCTCCAAGGGGAAGGTGTCTGTCTCCGCTAATAAAATCTCATAAGGTATTGCAGTTTTGAGTTTAAGGTTGCTAACAATTAGATGCTTTTGAATTCTTTCCACTTGCCTCCATTTCTGATCTGACATGCTGCTGCCCCAAATTTCACACCCATATAAAACCACCAGGGTCACAAGTAAGCCAAACAACGTCCTCTTGGTTTTTGGATCCCATAATTCAGCATTTCTACTTCTATTCTGTAGAGAGTAAAGCACTTTCCAACCCCCCTGGATCCTTTTTGCTCTACAAGTTTCCCAACTGATCTTGTGGTGAAAGTCTAGCCCCAAGTTTCCCAACTGATGTATTTGTATTCATCAACAATTTCCAACGGATTGCCTTCGAAGATAAAGCTAATTTGCTATTTTTTCTTTCGTAAAGAGATCATTATTTTAGTTTTACTAGTTTTCACTTGCATCCCAACTTCTTAACAAAAGGATTCAAGAGCTTTCAAATGTTTTATGAGTTCATGTGCTGACTTAGCGATCGGAATGAGATCATCGGCATACAAGAGCAATTTTATAACATAATTGACCAATTGAATACCTTCCCCACCCACATTGTCTAACCACTCTTCCAGCTTGTCAATGTAAAGCCCAAATAGCGTTGGGGAAAGCGGGCACCCTTGCTTGACCCCAATGTCGCTGCCAAAGCAATCGGACATACCTTCATTTGTTTTGATTTTAGCTTTGACCTGTTCATACAGCCTATGAACAGCCACCCTAAGCACCTTCGAAACTCCCAGTTCCTCCATTCTAATCCACAACTTGTCCCGTGGCACAATGTTAAAGGCTTTTTTTAAGTCAACAAAGCAGCAAAAGGCCTTCTCCCCTTGCACGTTCCATATTTTTTCAATCAAAAATCTAAGAGCAATACCATGATCAATAGTGGAGTGTTTCGGTCTAAAACCAGCCTAACCCTCTGCTCTTTTGCCCTCTTTCTCGACCCAAAAACTAATTTTGTGCTCAATCATGCTTTCGAAAAGTTTTCCTAGAAATGGATTAATCATAATAGTGCGATAGTTTGATGGGTTATTTATGTCCCCGCTTTTGTATAAGGGAATAACAACGCTAGTTGTCCACCCTTCCGGAAAGCCCTCTTGGATAACCCTATTGAAGATGCCCTTGATGCAAAGTGCAAGGACTTCAATGCCCCATTTTAAGAATTCAACTTGCAGCCCATCAATATCCTGCGCTTTTCCCCCAGCCAAGCTTTTTATGCCTTGATTGATGTCATCGATGGTAAAAAGTTTAGTGGTAGCTTTGATTGTAGTAGGTCTATGTTTATCTTGTTCCCGCTCATACAATACCTTTGCATATTCCAGCCATTGAAAGCTTGTGATATTGTTTTCCACTTGTTTTTTTTTTGTTGTAGTTCCTTCCAAAATTTCGTGGGGTTGTTCTTTCCAAGGGCAATCAGCTCTAGCCTTCTAGTGCTCACATATTTTTATTTTTTGTTTTGTATCATCTTTTTGTATTCTTTCTTGTTTTATAAATGACTCTGCCATGCTTATAAATGAAAACCTTGACTAACCCGCAAAGAACAACGAATAGAAAATTTTGTAGCCATCATATAAAAACTTTACGGTAGATTTTGAGGATGGTTGTTGATTAATAAATGTCTAACTTTGAATGCACTACTCAAGCCATTACCAATAACCTCAACTTAGCATTTAATCTAAGACATTAGTTTTATTGTCATATTGTCACACGAAAGATTTAGCTGATAATCTCTTTTCGACTCTTCGTGGAATTTCTTTTCTTTTTGGCGTTTTCCAGTGGTGAACAATGCTCCTCCAACGCTTGGTGACAAATTTCTCCGATCCTGCCAAGGTCGAAACTTTTGTGTTTCACTTTAGCATGCTTCCTCTGACCGGCTACACCTTAGACTTAAGTAAATAAACAGGGATATTTTCAAAAGTTATTTTGAGGAAAGCAATATGAAACATGAATTTTCAAGGTAGAAACATGTGTGAGAAAATTTGTACTCATTCGTCACCATTACTAGAAACTATCAGAGGCTGCAAAGTATTGTCGAGCTCAAGCTTGGTTGGGATGCATTGGAATCTCCATTCTATGAAGAAACTAGAATTCTGAGCACGTTGTCAAGATTCGAATTAGAGAAGTCATTCTTCAGCAGTAAAAAGGTGGTCCTTAACAAGTTTAAACGTGGTTTCCTATTTACCCAAAGGACGTATGGTCTTTGTTGACAGAGACATTATTTAATGGTGATGTAGCAGTTTGCCAATTTCAGTGACAGGATGAATGTTTATTTTTATTTTATTTTTCCTTATACAACGATCTCACTCTTGCGTGGATCTAGGCAAGGTTAAGTCTAGTTATCTAGGTCATGTTTACCATCATAACTTGTTCTTTGGCTTTAGAATTGAACTTTGCGCAATAATATATCCTTCTTGCCCTTTAATTTTGTCTATAGATTTTGCCTATTTTTCTGTTTCTAAATAATGTTCAGTTATATTCAAAATGCAAAAAACTTCTGGTAGAATAGAGAGCATATAATGAGAATATATTCTTATATGTACTTATATATTTATTTTTATTTTTTTAGTATATATATATACCCTCATTTCAATATATATAGTAGGAAACAATTCATTTCGAATATCCTTATCTATTTGTTCAAACTTGACATTAAGGTCCCCAATGAAGTTCTTGAAAGCTTGTGAATGGGTGACTAATTTCCTTCCAGCGTCCATGTAAGCTTCCATATATGCAACTCAACTGAACATACAAATTGTTTATTCAAAATAAGGGAGGCCAAAATTATTTAGCTCAAAAAGAACCATATTAATGCCTACAATAGAATTTAGAAAGGGAACTTATATTGTAAATTTTGAATCTGTTTCTTCAATACAGCAATGTAAAAAATATGTATTATAATTAACATTTACATATTTGATAGTTAACAAACCATCTAAAATCACTTTATACCTTTCATTCTTTCATATTTCAACAAAATATAGTCTTTTCTATGTTACAACAATAATCCACAAATGAATTATTTATCTATTGCTCCATTTTACAACTGTTGGAGTAAATTAATCATCAATAATCTACTCTAGTACTTAATGCAAACTTAGGAAGAGATCATCTAGTTCTGATCTCGAGTGTTCTTGCATTAATCATGCATTTCAATCAATTAAGTAACTTAATTGATTCATGCATTCTGTTATCTCCCTCATCTCTCAGTCAAAACTCCATCACATGTTGAGTTGAACTCCACCATTCAGAGATCTGATGTTGAATTCATCTCACTCTACATAAAGATATTCAATCCTTCCTTGTATTCATTCAGTAATCAATTAACATTGTTGTTTCACATATTTTGTTGTGCAAATTCGTTTTATGTGTTTGTCATCTATCTTTGTGATCTGCAAAACTCTAATATGGTATCAGAGTTGAACGGAGTTAGTTTCAGGCCTTTAGATTTATCATAGCAAATGACAGAAGACCCCCACCCATTTTCACCAAGCTCGTTTTTTTTTTTTTTCTGAGGTGCGTTTTTGGTATTGCAACCCCTGCAATCTATTTGTGATTTCGGGCCTCACTCCAGACGCGCGATTAAGGGGCAGTATTGTTTTTTTTAGGAGGAAGCGGTTGATTTATTACAGGCCAGTAGTTCATTGCTAGCTCTGGTTTGGGGGCTGATTGAGGGTGAGACCCATGTGAAAGCCATTGGAGGCCAGGTCGGCTTTCAAATCCGCGTTCCAACCTTTCAAATCTAGTGGAGGCTTTTGGAAACCACGCAAGGGAGATCCGGTGGAGGCTTTTGGAGTTTATGCGCCTAAGTTCAAATCCATGCCAAAATAATTTGTGCCATTCAACTAGTCATTTGACTCATTGAATATGCAAGTTTGGCATTTTAGGTGAATTTGAATTTGTTGTGGCGTGATTTGCAGTCGACCACTTTCTTTCTTGGCGTCGCGTCTTGGACCTTGGTGTGAGCATCTCCATGCAAGGCATATGGTTTGCCTTCTTGAGGGCACCGTTTTTATTTTCAAAGGCAGATTGGGAGTGAAACGCGACAATCATCAGCTAGCATAGATCAAGTGCCTCCATGCAAAGATCTGCACACAGTCATTGACTTCAAGCATCCGCTTTCAGGCCATATCGGCCAGGTTGAAGACGCTACAATAGATATGGTGCAAGCAACCATCTAACTGCCATCTTGTTCTCTTCTAAGCGGACATTGGAAGTCTCCAGAGGTCGATTCACTTATTTGGAGGCTACGATTTTCTGGGAACCGACTCAGAGCTGAGTTTGGTACGAGTGCAAATTTGTTTGTATATCGTGCGAATTTATTGCATGTTTAGGAGTGATCTACTAATGACATGATCGATCTGTCTTTTGCAAGCGAGTTCTTCTCTTCATTCTGGAGGAAGATTTCTGTGTGTGAATTTTTTCACCCAAAGGGAGGCAAATGTAAATTTGTAGATGCATGCATGTCTCCTAATTTATTTTTGCATGCTCCTTGTTTTCTTCCTAGAATTAATTTTTTTTTATTGTATGTACTTTGCAAACATCACATGATAAAAGCTCTGGGAACATTTGGGGTTTTGTAAAAATCATATGGGGGTTTTTCTTTAAGCATCTAGTATAGGTTTCTTTCATTTTGTTTCTGAATAAACAAACTTAGAATATTAAAGTTGTTAATTATCTGTCAAACCACGCACTGCTCTTTCAATTGGCAGCCAGAAATATTTTTTTGTTCTAAATTCCTATCTACGTGAGCTTTCAGAGTCGCATCCTCGTGTGCTTCCAGAGTTTCTTTCTAGCAGGGTCCCTGACTACATGAGCTTCTAGAGTTGCATCCTCATGTGCTTCCAGAGTTTCTTTCTAGTGGGATAATATTGAGCATTGGATAAATAATGGCATCATCCCTAATGAGGGGCATCTTTGCAGTTCTTCAATATTTGCAACTTTCTTCTTTAATTTGAATAAATTGTTGATAGCCACATCACCGTTGTTGGCCCACCATCTTCATCATCTTTGTGGCTTGTTCTCTATCAGTCTTCACAAGATCTTGGATCGACATCATCGCTTTCCGACATGTGGGCACGTGAGCAGTTTTCAGAAGCATCCATCATTGAATTATTTTCCTTCATCAGTTTTTGCTTCTCCTTAGTTTTCATTCAAGGGGGTGTTGGAGTAAATTAATCATCAATAATTTACTCTAGTGCTTAATGCAAACTTAGGAAGAGATCATCTAGTTCTAATCTTGAGTGCTATTGTATTAATCATGCATTTCAATTAGTTAAGAGACTTAACTAATTCATGCATTTTCTTATCTCACTCATGTCTCAGTCATAACTCCATCACATGTTGAGTTGAACTCCACCATTTAGGGATCTGATGTTTAGTTCATCTCACTCTACATAAGGATATTCAATCTTTCCTTGTATTCATTCAGTAATCAATTATCATTGTTGTTTCACATATTTTGTTGTGCAAATTCATTTTTTGTGTTTGTCATCTATCTCTGTGATCTGCAAAACTCTATTAACAAGTACTATTTTCTTACTTAAACCTTCCATTTATAACATTACATTGAAATTAACTAAATCACAAACCATTACATAAAGGCTTGCTCTCCACCCTACCATAATGGCGTCATGGAGCCCCATGGGCTCTAGCCATACCCCTGAGCAAGAATTTTATTAACTCCAAGACGACAAATGGAGTCTTCTCAAGATTTTACAAAAGAGTTAAAAAATAACATAACATCTAATTATCTGCATATAGGCTCTTCCCTCACCATACTCAATTAATATCTATACAACTTACTATTTTCTTATGACAAATAAGAGGAATGGGAAAAGGGGAAAACTTATCTCTTTTCTTCAAATGAGAGGTTAAACTCTTCTACCCTCCTTGCCTCTCTAACCAATCCATCTTTCTCAATATCTTCCCAAAGGTGGCCTCCTCTCCTCTTCTCCATCTCTACTCAAGTTCTCCAAGAGGAGAAGTAGGTAACACCCCCTAATTCCTCTTCTCCCAAAATATTAAAGTTTTAAAAATTTCAACTCTTGGATGGGAAGGTGTGGTGTGTACCTCCCTCCATCAATAAAGGTCCTTTCCCCATTAATGAGAACATGCACTTGGACAACCACTCAATCTTTCTACTCCATTCACTTCTCAAAATTCGTCACTTTCCATTATGAGAGTTTTTCAAGGGTCAAATCATATTGTAGGGGCACTATTGTATGTCCACTTGACCCCTACCACTATGGTATAGACCCTAGGGGGTTTAGTTTTGCACCCTAACCAAAAAATTGACCAACAAATCGTATTTATAGCCCACTCAAGGTTTTATCTGAGTTTCAAACTTAGCTAGGGGTTTCCAAAACCTAATTCCCACTTACACTTCACATGAATCACAACTACATTCCCTCACAACCTTAGTCTTCCAAAATTTATATCTTCAAGAAGAATTATTTTTTATTTGCTCTCGATGGTCCTCTTTTCTCATGCTAACTCTGTTACCTTCTTGCACATTACCAAAATGATCATAACTAACAATTGTATATCACATTGAATATTCTAAACGTTAGCTATATAATAATCCATTTAAAGTTTAATGTGTAACTCATATAGTATATGAGTGCATTCCATCTTCATTTTAGTGACACTAAAACATAATGTCAAAATGAAATGTAAGATTCTTTCCAAAAGATCACCTTATTTATCATCCACAATACATCTAATCATCAATTTAAGAAAACCATGTAACAATTTAGGTTTGGAATTAATTGCATGTGAAGCGGGGTCTTACAATCTGATAGAGCCCATATGATTGTGCCATCAAGGGATGTTAGACAACTACACAAATGTCTACGTAACTATGCTTTGGTCTCAGAATAATAAAACACAAAAAATTAATAAAATGTAATAACATAAATGAGAAATTTTTTTTGACATTTTGATCACATAAAAGACAAAAAATTATCTAGAATACATCATAAGGAACTGAAACAAAGAAAAAGAGAACCTTAGGTCTAATGTATAAAACCTAGGATTCTAATTTGTGTGTGTATCTTTTTCTAGTGTTTCATTAAGATGGAGATCAAGAAGGTGATTAGATTGACTTTCAACCATGGAGGTGAGCCAATCAGACCTAGATCTACATATTTTTGAGTCTTGGAACGGATTGGAATTGATTTGACTTGATTAACCTAATTAGACTATTGCCTTAATATGGAAAATGCAAGATCCCAACAATTGATAGTCTATAATAGAGATTTGCAGGTAGATTTGGGAAGGACAAAGGGTTGTGTACCTATCCTAAAATTTTGGTGTTTTTATGAATATGAGGAAAGAGTCAATTGGAATGGATTGGAATTGATTAGTCTTGATTAACCTAATTATACTATGTGCCCTAATATGGAAAATGCAAGATCCCAACAATTGATAGACTATAATAGTGATTTGCAAGTAGATTTGGAAAGGACAAAGTGTTATATAACTATCCTAAAAATTTTGTGTTCGTTTGAATATGAGGATAGAGTCACCCAAGGGCATCTGAATCCTTGCATACCTTTTCTAAAACTGAGTCCTCTGATGTCAGATTTGAGATCCCTATTTAGGCTTGCAAACTTGTCGGATCACTATTAGATAATTTTGTAGGTAAATTTTCGTGAGTTGGTAAGGTGTAGGGTTTTGAATTAAACAATAAATAAATGATCTTCAAACTTCCTTCAATCCTCTCCAAAATTGAAGCCTTCACATTCAAAGAGAGGAAAATTTTGTGTCATTTAGGGGCTTGCCTTAGTCTAGCCCCATATTAGTGTTTTCACTTCCACAATGGCAATGCCAATGATAAAAATGAATAAATGATAGGAAGGAATGATGAATCAACAAAGTGTTGCCACTCAGAACCCTTCAGTGGTTTCCTTGAAGGACTAAAGTCATGCACATCACTTAAAGGTCTTGGATCTTATTTTCTTGATTGCTTGAATTCCTTGGAGACCTACAACAAGGGTTAGCCTTCACAAATAATGATAGCATGAACACATATGAACTCACATAAGATTTGACATGATGCTTAGATCTTGAATTACTGTAGTAAATCATTGAAATGTTTCTCTTGACTTGCTTGATAGTGCTCTTAATATTAACTTGTTGCTAATTCATGCTTGTTAATGCTAGATAACTTTCAAATGATACAATAACTAGGTATTTATATGCATTTATTCAATTTATCATAAATTAGATCTTGATAGCTGACATTTGCAACTTGAATTTCAAATGTTAACATGTCGACACCAACATATTCAAATTTGGAACCTGACCAAATAGGGAGACTTAGATGCCCGATGGCATCCTGGTCCTGGCCCTATTTTCCAAGAAATAAGATGTTGGGGGAAAAACATTAAATAGATGAATTTGTTCCATGCTTGCAATTTGTCAAAAAACGATAAAAATAGACCTCAAAATGCATAATTTAAGAAATTAAGGGTCAATTAGACTCAATAATTCAGGGGGAGAAAAACAGTGTGAGATTGTCAAGAATGGCAATTTTTGACACTATATTTAGCCCCCACTTTAGTGAGAGTATGAACTTATGCTGAAACTAACACTAAAGTAGAACTTCTATGTCAAGAGGGATTTGACTGTCCAAATGTTGAAGAGATAGTATGACTAAGGATCTAGGGGGAACGCACAAGCCACTAGCATCCAAGATCCCATGGAAAACCAACATAAGCATAAAGGAACACACATGTATGAAATGCAACAAGACAACACACACAAACATAAATGTCAAAAAACACGAAGCATACACGATGAAAATACACGACATAACATATAAATGACAATAAAATGAACACAAACACAATCCAAACACAAAGAAGAAACACAAAAGAGATACAACAAGACACAAGGTTAGTACTAAAGTATTTGAGTTAGTAAGGCAAATAGACCTCATTCTTAAATTATCTCAAATACCAAATGCCATCCAACAAATAAATGTTTTCTCCCATGAGGACTAGAAAGTTGTGTTATGCCACATCAATCATGAGTAACATGGATCTACTGGCTAGCAAGTTGTGTTATGCTAGGTGTTCATGCCATATGATGGGTTCCACAAAGTTAACAAGTTGTGTTATGCTAAACACTTATAAAAAACATAGCTCTACTGGCAAGCAAGTTGTGTTATGCTCAATGGCCATGTTAAGACATTCATGACTCACACAGTAGAAAAGTCTAATATTTTCTAGGTGAATCACAAATAGAAGGCACCACGGGCTAGTGAAGTCTAATATTCACTAGGTGAGCCCCCAAGAAAAGTAGAAAAATAAGAAACACACTAGGTCTAGTGAAGTTTTCTATTCACTAGGTGTGCACCCATTGAAAACCATACCAAGAGTTATACTCCTTGATAACTTTGATAAGGTGTCACAAAATGATCAAGATGTTATGCCAACACAACACTAAGTTTAACACACGTGAAAAAAAGTGAAGCAAAAATACCAATGTCAACACACCACTACGTCCAACATGTGTGAACAAAGTGAAGCAAAAGTGCCAAACTAACCTAAGGAGGTTCACAAATGATGACAAGATAAGGCTAAAACCTCAAGGAGTGTTATAACAACATCACCGCAAAAAAGGTGGTTTACAAAAACAATAAAGGAGCTTTTCTCAATGCATGAAGGGTCACACCTTAGGGAATATCACACATGACATCACCACCAAGAGAGGACTAGTCTTGGAATAGAATAATCGCACCTTAGGAAATACTAACCATAGAATTACCTACAAGGGGAATGACATATGCCTAAAAAGGTCACACTCTGTCCATATCAAGCCCAATATCACCACTAAAGAGACACAACATAGAGCAAGAATCCCACACTTTCATTGCTAAGGTCACACTTCCTAGGAGATGTATGTTATCATCACTAAAAAGGGACCATTTCACAAGAAAATAATAAACAATGGACTATATTCCCCCCTACTTAAAATTTTAGAGTAATTGTTGCACTAAAATTTTAAGGAGATTTCTAGGGGATCCCTTGCTAGAAGGAATGCACCTAATACAAGGCTACCTAACCCCTTTCCCCTAAGTGTAGGGACAAAGATGAACCCAAAATGGATGATGATATGTTGCTCCTTGTGAAATTCAATATGATAGTATGTTATGATACTACAACTACCAAATGGCAAGGAACGAAAACTAATGCTATTTGTCTCTTGTATGATTAAGTGATGGTCACTTTGATTTTTTTTAATTTTTGAAGGACAATAACCAAGACCTTTTGTTGTTGGTTCTTTCATTTTGAGATCTAGGGGACATGGATGCCTTTTTATTTTACACCACATCCCTTTCCATTATAGCCAAATTTCTTTAAAAGTTGATAACCTCTTCCATAAATGGCTTCCATTCCTTTCAAAGAAGGTGGTTTTTCATAATCACTTTCATCATATGTGGATGTGTAATTTATGTTTTCTTTTCTAGAATTTATGGAATCAAATGTTTTTTTTTTATAGTGATAGATAGTGTTGATACCATTGTTGCTTCTTTCTCTTTTCCTGATTTGGATTGTCTAATATTGTATTCCCCCATGAATGCAAGTATGAAATCTAATGATCCCTATTCATCATCCAACAACTTTATCATGGATGAAAGGCACTCATCTTTGTCTTCAATTTGTAATGGTTTCACTTTTTTAATTGGTGTCATTATTCTAAGAAGATTCTTTATTCTTGTTTCAGTTTCATGTAAACAATTATTATATTTTAGATAAGCTTTTATCATGTAAACCTTAATTATTGTAAGTGTACTTCATTAAACAATGAAGCGTTGAAGGAACTCCTTTCATTTCATGAATCCATGGTCTACCCAAAAGAAGATTATATGAAAGGTCATGGGGCATGACATAGATGGGATTTTACAATACAACCTTACCAACTTTAACAAGTAGTGTTATCACTCCAAGCAATTGTTTTCTCACATTATCAAAACCTCAAATAGACAAATAAATTGATTGAGTTTTAGTCTTATCTACTCCAATTCTATCCAAAAGGTTCACACTACAAACATTAAGCCTCGAACCATTGTTAATAAGGGTACACCTAATCACAATCTCGTTAATAACAACCATTACCATCAAAGCCTCAATTTGTTTTTGTGTTTTTGAGGGAGCTAATTCACTTTCACAAAAGATAATATCCACATTAGATGGATTTGTACCATCAATTAAGGTTGCTACATCATTTGGTTGTGCACTATGAGGGACCACAACTTTTTGCAAAGAATTTTGAAGCATGAAATGGTAAATAAGAGATGTATGAATTAAATCCCACAAAGAGATCTTAGCAAGAGTGTTACGAAGTTGCTCAACAAGATCAAATTCCTTACCATTACACTATTGGATATTAGGTGCAAGTGGGAGGTATGGTTGAGGCAACATAATGGATGTTGGTGTTTGTTTTTGTTGCTTATTATTTCTAATGTTATATGTGCGAGAAATGGTATGATAACTTGGTTGCTTCAACACATGATTACTAGTGAGTTGTTTGGAAAATTTTAGGATATGGCCATGAGATTTAGTAGGTCCAATAATTGGAGATCCAATAATTAAAGGATTCTTAGGAGGTCCAATCCTAGAGGAGACTTAATAGTCAATTGTGTGTTCATAACCTCAATAGATTTAACTTCTTGTTGATGATCTTCTATCAAGTGGAAATCTAATATCACCAAGTAGCATCTTCAATTATGCAATCAATAAATGTACCAATGATTCCATCATCTTTTTGAACAATATCTTCCCAAGTAGAAGAGGTATTGGGAGAGAAACAAACAAGACCCTTATGATGCTCAATGATTGTATCCTATAACACCAAGATACCTTCTTCACAAGTGAAGTATCAGGAGAAGAACAACTATGATTGTCAATGATTGCATCCTCTTTCACCAAAACATTCTCATAAGTAGGGGAATGTTGGGAAATTAATGAAGGTTAGGCAAAGTGATTTAAGAAATGTGTCAATGATTTCATTCTCTTGCACCAAGATACTTTCACAATTAGGAGAGATAGTGGGAGAGTGATCAATGAAAAATAACAAAAGAGGAGAAATTAACTCATTTTCACATGCTTGTATCAAATATTCCTTGACATTATCAAAAAGATCTGACAATAAAACATGCATTATGACAACAAAATATTTTTACAATGATAACATGATGTTATGTCCTATGGATCAAACTAGCATTTTTTTTAGCAAAACAGACAATTGCAGGACTAATATGCAAAAATTGATGCTAGACCTATGCAGAGGCCAGAGACAAGATTTTGCACAATGAATTTGAGCTCAAAATGATAGGACTAAGTCACCATAAGTGGACTACATCACCCTATGGCACCTATGTCTTGCATAGCTTTTTGCAAGTTTTAAAATTTGATTGTGTACTACACTGTTGAAGGGTCTGAGATCTACTTCCAAATAGGCCTGACAATGAATTGTTTTTTCTAGAATTTACTCAATTTATGCCAATGCAAGTGTGTAACAATTTGAACAATAAATGAAAATTTTGAATTATAAATTTTTGATCTAAAATGCAAAAATCGATTGATCGTAAGATGCCTAAATTTGAAAATGATGATTTTGATGCAATTTTGAAACAAAACAATACAATGTTTTTTAATTTTTGAGCTATGTGAAAGATGCCTAAATGAATGCAACTCAAAATTCCAAACTAGATATTTACAAGCAGACACAGACTAAAAACAAAGAGACAGAGAATTGTGCAAAATTTTGTTGGGCTACTAATAGGACATAGGTGCCCAAGGGCATCTTTGTCTTAGACAGGGTAGGTGAAAACTAAAAGTTTGAAAGATTGCTTAGGGGTTTTGTGTTTGTGTGCAAACAATTTTAAAAGTGATTTTTTTTCTCAAATTTACTCAGTTTAAGATAATGTAACTCAAATACAAATGTAGCAGTTCTTAAACAACAAATGACAATTATGGATGCAATTTTAAATATATATCTGACCTAAATGAGTGAAATAAAATTTAATGCAACCTATGATACAATATGATATGCAATTTTTTGAATTTTTATATGTTTTATGATGTCAAAAATGAAACCATAAATGAGAAATGTAAAACTTAGATCTAGGGTTAATTTTAGAAGGTATATAATGTTAACAGGTTAGGTTCACCAAAATGAAATAAGTAAAAAGAGAACCTCGGGTTTAATGTATAAAACCTAGGATTCATATTTGTGTGTGTGTCTTTTTCTGATGTTTCATTAAGACGGAGATCAACAATGTGATTAGATTGACTTTCAACCATGGAGGTGAGGCAGTTAGACTTGGATTTGCATCTTTTTGAGTGTTACAAATTCAAGAAGGGCAGAGTGTTGTGTACCTATCCTAAAAGTTTGGTGTTGGTCTGAATATGAGGATAGAGTTGCCCAAGGGCTTCTGAGTCTATGTATTCCTTTTCTAAAACTTTTTTTGCAATCATTTGATGTTAGATCTAAGATCCCTATTTCAGCTTGTAAACTTGTTGGATCACTGTCAAATAATTTTGTAGGTGAGTTTTTATGAGTTGAAAAGGTATAGGGCTTTTGTAGGGTCCGTAAATCTCACTTACTATAATTAACCATTGATAAGCTAATCAATCCTTGAAATAGTTTAAATAGTATAAGATGTTTATTAAATGGTGCTAAAAGGAATAATTAAATATCATCATTATTATCAAATGGAATTACGTTCATCAATGAGTCAATATGTATAACTCAAAGATGTGCTTTTACAAAATCTAGCCATGTAGGCTTACACAAAGATAGCGCAATAGCAATACATATAAATTCAAATGTGGTAAATCAAATTAAGGAATCAACAAGATTATAAATGCATCCACAAAAGATCTATAACATATATATATTCATGAGTAGAAAACTCTCATAGGGATGAAAAACCACTCGTAAAAATGCCTCATTGGCTTAATGAAATGTCTCACTAGCAAAGCCTCACTGGCTATAGAATCTCACTTGTTACAAGAGGTCACACTGGCAATGATCATATTGTATTACTAACATGGCCACTTACAACCTCATTACACGTTTCAGAATAACAAAGCAATCAACTACAGAGGGTCACTCAGTTCCTCTACATAATATTTGTCTAGAACTAGAATTTTTAGGATATAAACATGTCAACTAGATATTGGCCAGTTGGGCCAAAACCACAAAATTCAACAATGACCCAAGCATATGGAGAGTTTCATGTCTCAGTAAATTACAGGATGATCTAGAACAAATCAAAGACAATCTGAAGACATTAGTCCAGACACGTGATATGGGTTGGAATAAACCTTTAAATTTGACTCATTCCTTTTGTGTGGCAAGAGGATATTCTCTCATTTAATTGGCTTCATTCTCTGTGTTCTTTTACTAGGGAGTACTTTATTATGCAAGCTTTGCTAGTCTATTAGAAAAGCAGTTAATCAGATCTTGGATTGAGCTGTCCAACAATAACTACGAATATAATCTGCAAATCTTTTGGCATACACTACCAGGCACCCAAGCTTTTTTAAATTATGTATTTAAATACATAATGTTTATTTTGATTATTTCCTCAAAGCAATTTCCATAATAAATTATGCCTTCAAGATAATTTTAGAAGATGCAATTTACCTTCATATGGATATAGATTCACATATATTCGTATGAATATTTTCTTCACTACATACAAATCTTTTAGAAAACAGGAGCATGCACAAATCATATAACAATAATCATTTGCAATATATGAAATATCAGCAATAAAAACCAGAAGCACAAAAATCTATTCATAATGAATGGATGAACTTTACCTCCACACTGACATTTAAAACTCAACTTAGACTACGATAAATATGTATTTCATGCTTTAAACCATTCGATTTGCTCAATTCAGACATATACGCAGGAAGGCCAATCCTTACAATAGACCTTCTAGGCAATCTTTGAAGTATAGTCCAGAATACCAAAGAATATTCGAAAGCTATTGCCCTTTGCAAGTGTAAAATCACGCTTACTAAGTTGTTGTATATATTTATATATATTTGCAGTCAAAAATTAATTTATAAGGTAAAACGCAGACAGCAAATATATTCATGCCAATTGACAAGCTTTGACAGCGAATAAGAGAGTATATTTAAGTGGCTTGTGAGGGGCCGACGGCCTCCCTATGCAATTCAAGTGATAGCTTTCTTGCTCAAAAACAAATAAAATTATGTACAGAATTTACAGTATTCACAAGTCTTGAATTGGTGGTTTCTAACTTACTGGGAAAATACAAGCATGCAATACAATATTTTTGGGCCTTTGCACTGGACTTAAGCTCTGAAACAGCATTAAACATTTCAAGTAAATGCAAAATACAGGTGTAAATCCATATACCACAACCATTTCTAGCCTCCTCTATGTCGACGCCTAAATAAGAGCTTAGGAACATTGTACAGTCAAGACAACAGTAAAAGTTTAGAAACATCAATGAGTTGTCAACTTTTGAATGACCACGGTTTCAAGATGTGTATGAAACCGAGTACCAAATCAGAGACTATATTCCTACGGAGGTTATTGGTGATGCTAAAATGACACAATCTGAAAGATAGACTTCCACTATAATAATGTGTGATAAAATAGATTAATGGTAATCACGAAGGGACATCCATCAAAGTATAAAAGTAGGGAGCTTTTGCCATATTTGAAATTACGAGTATCTGTTGGAAGTGGAACTACTCTGGGGGGGTGAATTAGAGGAGTAAATTCTTTTAAAAAACAAACAACAAAGTCATCTTATGACATACATTATGATATATAATGCAGACTTCAAACATTTAGAACTTCACCAGCATAAGCAAACGAGAAACTTTTGAAAGATTAAATGGATAACACAACCAGTTTATAACACATTTCTTGATCAAGCATAGTTTTATTGTTAATATAAGGCAGAATGAACAAATTTTCAAAATGTTTTTTTTTGTAAGGGTAAATAGATTTTCAGACACCAGTACATAATATGTAAAGAATACCTGAACCAAGAGCACTGGAAAATAAAGCTGAACAAAGATACATATCAAAGCATTTTGAGAAACTAAAACAAAACTCTCAGCATAAATGACAGAAAGAAAGATTGTGCACACGAAATAATAGAGACACAAAAAGATGTTGAGTGGAAAACCCTCTTGGGGTAGAAAAACCACTCCAAAATGCCTTGTAGGCTTAATCTCAAAAACGAATTACAACATTGTTCTCAGCACCAACTCAGTCACTGATACAATCTGAAGCACCTACTTCAATTGGAGTATCAACTCTTTTTCAATGTCTCTTACTATATAAACTTTGCAAAGTAAGGACCTTACAATTGCACTGTGTGTGCAATCCTAAAATCTCCACTGAACAAAAAATATTTCAATAATTCCAAATACACAATGTACTGACTGCAACAGTACAAGAGAAACCAGAGACAGTATAAGCAAATATATCTCTCCTCTTTTCTTTCTTTCGACAAGAAGTCACTCTTCTTTCTCCAAGTGTATATTGTTTTCTTTTACAAAACAATCACATAAAAATGGCTTACAGCCATAGTTTTATAGAAACAAAAAAAACAATTATTTCCTTTCAAGAACCCATATCACCAAATAACCAGGGTTTGTAACAAAATTTAAGAACACTTCAGTTATCCAGAATACCCATACTGGGTTATATTTGTTTTTTTTTTTTTTTAAATGTCATTGGAGATTCAATGAAATGATATCAAAGATCATAGAACCCTAGACTGTTAAACTCGGGTTAAACCCAAAACGAATCTTTTAGCAGAGATCATAACAAATTTCATTAACTTTCTTTTTAAACTAATAAAACTATAGTCAGAAAATCTTATCTTTTATAAATGACTTGATCAGATAAAATAGGAGAAGAAACTGAAATAAAACAGCATTATTTTACCTGGTTCATGGTGAAATGAATGGAACAAACTAACCAAAAAAAAGTCTTTGTGCCATAACTGCCCGCAGCAGAGTAGGACCAAAAAACACCAGCTTATAGTCAACCAAGCTGAAACAACAGTCCAGTATACCTGTTTTGTGCGTAACCAACCAACATTCCATGTTGGCAAACAAAAGAAACAGATCTGCAAACTTCCAAGGGCAGCGGTTGAAGATAGGGTTCGGCTGAGAAAAAACAACACTGTCTTTTCCTTGTTACCACAAGTTACTTGAACAAAATTCAATAACATTTGAAATCCGCTGCAGTTTAGGTCAAAAAAACATCATTATCAAATAATAATAATGCCTTCAAATCCGTGGACAAAAATAACAACCCCGACACCATAATTAAGCCAACGAATATGCCAAAGAATATTTCAATGCTGCCAACTCACAAACCACGTGAGTGAAGAAAACAACTATCCACGTCAAGTCAACATAAACATGTGGCTTTAAACAAAATGTAAAGAATATAAAATACCTGCTTCACAAACACAAAGTTGACCACCGTAGAGAATAGGAATAGTTTTGTAAAGAAACGATGCCTTGTCAAAGTCATCAACATGCCAAGCTATTCAAACAAACAGAATGACCTGATCTGAAGCATGAAGCACGAAAGCACGATCTAGAGAACATGACATCAATGACAAATAAACTCAACAGTATCCTACCAGACATGCACAAAAAATGTGGAAACATAGACAAGGTGTGTGAACTGTTTGACAGAATGTCCCAAATTCATTTTTCTTTCACATCATATAAGGATTGTAGTTTGAATACATAGACAGATTTGTTTTAAGACTTTAAAATCTTTCAAGATGCTCAAACATGGCCTTTGAATTGTTGGCAAGGAACAAAGGCCAGTGTGGACTGCTCTAGCAACCACGCATGCATAAAATAGGCATGAGAAATTCCTCAATTTGTTTGTCTAAATGACTCAAGAAAATGTGGTCTTATGGAAAGCCATGATGGCAAGATAAGTGTAGAATAGTCTTGTAAAAAGGCTTCAAGAGCTTACATGCGAATCAAAACCAAAAGCCAATAGATTTCAGAGGGGCCGTGTAATAGATGAGGGCAATTCTCAGAATGGAGACACTTATAAGTTAGTGATTGTAACAATAGAAGGATAAACACAATATTTATTTGAAAAAGGTGATTTAAGAAACTTGGACGGAGTTGCAAGACCACGCATCTTGAAACCCAATTCCTAACCCACTTAAAATCAGTGATTACACATTCATATTTGCATGCTATAGTTTTATTATTCACAATAAGCTAAAATATCAAATTCAGAACTAATAATTGAAGCGTTTACCTTCTTCCGAATTTCTTCTTCTTGTTGTTCCTCTAATGCTTTCTTTTCCAAGTTCTGAAATCTTCTTCCTCTGCTCTTGATTTCTCAGATGCAATGTTGTAAAATAACTACCATGTGTTCCCGATAGTGAGAGTCCCCCCATTATTATCTATTTATTTATTTTTCTTCCTTTTTATTCTATTTTTATTTTACTTTGCTTTTATTTTATTCTTTTGCTTTCTTTTTCTTTATCTTTACTTTCATTCACAATTTTGCTTTCTTTTTCTATTTCTTTTTAATAATTTGTCATTATCTCGATAAAAGAGATTTATTTTTAACATGAATTAATATTATCATAGAATAATAAAATAAATATCTATTTATTTTTTTCTTTTTAATTCACTACAAAACAATAAATATGTATTTTGTTTTAAGAGGGAAATCATTTTCTTTCACAAAGAATTCACTAAAATAAATCATTGCATTTGCTACTACCAAATCATATGAAGATACTTCTATTAAGATCAATAAATCAATTTATCAACATAAGATCATTCACATGAAATGATAAAATGCAATGCAATGCAACTATATGTTTTCTAAGTGTGTGTGTGTGTGTATTTTTTCACCACGGTTTCTTATAGACATCTAGACACCCCCTCCTCAATGACTCTCTTTTTTCCAAGAGTATATTCCTCTTACGCACATACGTCAAAGTTTGGTCAACGTTCATTAAATAGTAATATTAAATTGAAAATTAATTATTGAAAATAGGGGTCGTGACATCCTTCCCCCCTTAAAGAATCATCCTCTCGATGATCACCTTAACTAAAAAAAAAAATGATACCTCTTTAATTTTATTTTACCTCAATGTCAAAATCAGCCCAACTGACAAGATATTGTTTACTTCAAGCACCTATTTGTTCATAACAACAAAAGTTCCTTGTGGCTAGCTTTCATACACTTGCACACCTCGTTAGCACGTTATGGCTTCATCAAATTCACTTTATTTACCTTAACTAATAAAAGCATGCAAACTAATTCATTATTTCACTCAATCTTCTATATATTATTCAAATCTTTTCATATTCCAAGATATTTACCGATAGAAAGAAAACAATTATGTTCATTTTGTCAACATACCTACTCACATGAGACGTCAAAAAAATTGTCTTTATGATGAAAAATGAGCATCCCATACTACTTGTTATCATCATTAGCAAATTAAAACACTAAACAAAAGAAAATTCTTAGCAAACTAAAAATGTCAAACAAATTATAACAAGTTCTTCATCAACAACATAAAAGATAAGAAGATCAACAAATTATCAACATACAAAAGATCATCAATATGATTAGAAACATCAAAGATAAGAAGATCATCAAAGATCAAATTTAAATATACAAATATCCTCAAGGTTTCAACACTACATTATTGAATATTATACTCACAAAAAGGTCATCAATACTAAAATAAAAGGCTCAAGTTGATTACAATAGCAACCCAGAAGACCAGATGTCAAGAAGATCATCATGAACTCAATATTGATTCAACCATTTACTAAATTTCAAAACAAAAAGTAAATCTCAATCTATAAATGGGAAAAAATATTTTTTTATTAATTAAGATATCTATAAATGTATAATATGTATAATCCTTTTCTATTTTAGAAATGCAACAAGAGTGCATCAAAGAGAAGTACATTATATCAATTGAATAAACAACCCATACAATGATACATATCCATCTTCTGAATTACATAAATAAAATCAAATATTTAATTAATCTTCAACTGTCATAACCCAGAGGTCTTCTACAAGCTAAAGGTCAAGAACATGGTTAGGGTACTTTTTCCACCCAACCATGAAGCACAACACTTCCCCGGGATTCCTCCTAACTCAAAGAACACCCGGTCATGCATGAGACACCTAGAAACCTATAACAATTATGCAAGAGGAAGACTCTCGATGCATGCATGATGCCTAATATGCACTCTATACTAGAATGAACATATTTCTTGCATACAAAATGTGGCAGAGAAAAATATAATATAGAAGACTAGGCATTTATCAGCCATTTATTTCAATGGTATAGTATAGCTTTGGCCAAAGCATAAATACAATATTTGGTTGATCTTGAAAAATAGGATCACCTTCTCTGTTACCCCACATTCAGCACCATGTCCCAGAAGGTAAGCTTAAAGCTTATCACATATAACACATTCAACAAAAATAATTTATATCAAATTGCATAAAATAAGGACCAGATGATATGATAGTGCATAACGCGCACAAGCGCACAAAGAATGAATAATTAACAAACAAGAAGCACTCACACAGGGTATGAATACATAATTTACTTGTAGTACCTCTCTCACACAAATATGGAATATGCATTGCATACAATGAGGATTACTCGTTCAATTTTACATGCAATAAATATGTTAAGTGCATCTCTCGCACAAGTGTATCGCTCGTAAAAAAGGGTGAAATACGCATAATTCACAATAGCATAGTTATAGTGATCATTACGCAATCCAATAAACACATTGAGTGTCAAAAGTATATCTCACACACAAATTATAAATGTAATCATTACTCAAGTGTTTTACCTGCACAAAGGAATCAATAACTTACTGTAGTGCATCACTCGCACAAGCAGGGATAACTTTAAGAAACCCACCCCCCTCGGCAAAGGTGTAAAATCCTGGCGAATCTTTCCTTTTATTTGAAAAAAATATTAATTTTCCTAGCGAATCTTATGCACAATATTAAAAAAATTGTAAAATCCTAGCGAATCTTCATGAATAATTGGTAAAAATAATAATTATAGTGGCGAATCCTAGTGAATAATCACTAAAAAGATTAATTACAATGGCAAATCCCTCCTTTAAAAATTTGCATAGTTGGTCGACGCAGTTGCCCTATATATATATATATATATATATATATATATATATATATATATATATATATATTTAATATTGAAGTAGGGGCCCGGGGGTGGCAACCACCGACACGGTCAATGGGCAACGCCCCTTGCGGGGGTCGAGGGGGCAACGCCCCCTGACGGGGTTCGGGGACAGTAGCCCCAGCGCGCTCCTGTTGCGATACAGGCAGGGTTGAGGGGCAGAGCCCTTTGCCACCAAGCATAATTTCACTATTGAAAATGCATTGGAACACACATGGATAAAGTGTTTTTAAAAAATCTCACTTGAAAAGTAAGACTAAATGAAACTTAAAATTTTTACCATCGATTAGCTTTTAAATCGGACGGCTGCAAGTTCATTCCGTGAGTGAATATTGGTGTGAGTGAACATCATCAGTGGGACACTTAGGGATGTCCCGGGAATACAACGATGATGATGTATGTCATAAACTATTGGCAACAGTGAACGATGGAGATCAAATAGAGCTCGAATGGCTTTCCAGGAGCTTCACGCGAATATTGTAGATTCCCTTTATGATTCTCTGGAATTACACAAGTGGTGTACCTATGCCTTGGTGGACCCCAGGTGGAGTATGAAAGCCTTATCGGCATGAGTGAACATCATCGATGGGACACTTAGGGATGTCCCGCTGATACAACGATGATGACGTATGTCATGAACTATTGGAAACAGTGAACGGTGGAGATCAAATAGAGCTTTGATCGGACGTCTTTCTGGGAGCTTGGCACGAATATAGTAGATTCCCTTGTTGATTCTTCAGAATTACACAATATTACTGGCGAATATTATTAATATTTTTAAATTTTACTGTATAAACTACTGGCAAATCATTACCAATGATGCATCGTTTACATGGAAAATTAATCGAGACAAAATTATTTTTTTGTAAAAACCTAGCGATTCAGTCTTCGTTTTAGCTCAAGTACTATTCGCCATTTTTGGAGCTCCCGATTTTTATTATTCGCCACTAAAGTTTTCCCTATGCACAAGGACAACAATAATATGAAATATGCATCACTCACATTAGTATAAGTATAGTGAACATTTTTCGTTCAAGTATAATATAAGTATAGTTAAGGAAACATTTTTTCTATGATATGAATATTATCACCCATACAGACGTGTCATTTGCACAAACCATGAGAAGTGTGTTATTTCACAAGTATCATTCTCATATAGTACATATGTAAGTACTTTCACTAATAACAATCAAGCATACATGATTCATCACATCATTCACTTTTGTATTGTCTATTAGACAGATCAAGATATTTATCTAATCAACTTCTATCATGAATCACCAATGAAGATTCTTAAGACATCTGAACTTGGCATTTTCGAAAGATCTCGTGGATTCTACTAGATCCAAATCTTTTAAGAATAAGATGTTGCTCAACAATCAACCTTCCCAAAGCCTAATATTGTTACAAACATTCTCGCCTTTAAAAAATCCCTCTTAGGTTTCCTACCTTTGAGAAGGCTCAACCAATATTATTTATCTATTATTATCAACTTTATTTACTTCACAGGTGAATTTCCTTCTTCCTCACATCAGAAATTTTTTCTTTTCTTATTCCCTTGCATCTTATCAACTCATTCATCCTTTACATCATCAAAGAGATCTCTCTTCTCAATATATTTCTCTTATTAATTTACTTTTATTTCCACATCGTCATTCATGGGTTGTTGCCATATTTTATCCATTGTGGCTCACTTCAAATAACACTATATATTATCCATTTTGGCTTATCTCAAATATTCACCATCACTCTTACTATAAATTCATATGAAAGTGCGACTAAGGAAAAGAGGTCTCACACCTTTTGAGTTCTTTGAATTATCAAAATATGTCTAAACTTCTAATCGGTTCCAACTAATCATCTATGACTCACCAGGATTCCAACTTGTCAAAAGAGCCTTTGGCCAAAAACTAGGGTTCCTTGTTCAATACAACAAGTTCATGTATTATAATTCACCCTAAGCATAGAAGACTTGAGGCTCGAGCATTGAACCTAAGTGCTCGGATACCAAATTTAGGGTCCATAAATCTCACTTACTAAAATTAACCATTGATAAGCCAATCAATCCCCAAAATAATTTAAATAGTATAAGATGTTTATTAAATGGTGCTAAAAGGAATAATTAAATATCTTCATCAGTATTATTTACGTTCATCAATGAGTCAATATGTACAACTCAAGGACATTCTTTTACAAAATCTAGCCATGTAGGCTTACACAAAGATAGTGCAATAGCAATACATATAAATTCAAATACGGTAAAGCAAATTAAGGAATCAACAAGATTATAAATGCAACCACAAAAGATCCATAACACAGAGATTTTCATGAGTGGAAAACCCTCATAGGGATGAAAAACCACTCGTAAAAATGTCTCATTGGCTTAATGAAATGCCTCACTAGTGAAGAAGCCTCACTAGCCACAAAATCCCACTTGTTACAAGATGCCACACTGGCAATGATCGTACTGACATGGCCATTTACAACTTCATTACACGTTTCAAAATAACAAAGCAATCAACTACAGAGGGTCACTCGGTTCCTCTACATAACATTTTTCTAGAACTGGAATTTTTAGGACATAAACATGTCAACTAGATAGTGGCAAGCTATCTGGGCTAAAACTATAGCATTCAACAATGACCCAAGCATATGAAGCATATGGAGAGTTTCACGTCTCAGTAAATTACATGGAGCTCTAGAACAAATAAAAGACAATCTGAAGACATGGTTTAACCACCTCCTGTGGATCTTGATCTTGTATAAATCCAGTGGTTGTATCGAGCATTAATAGGGCGATCTTTTGGTGCAATGGTATCCGTCTGTGCAACAATTACGTGGTCGGATTTGATTTTTCTAAGATGAAGGGTGTAAAAGGGGAATTTGTAAGGGGGTGAAAATTTACTCCTATATGCATACTTAAAAATATAATTTTTAAATGACTTTATTTAATCCCTCAAAAGGTAAGGACAAAGTATTTTTTACTAGCATTTTGATAGGTGTGAAGAAGACTCCACTATGGCATAATTTAATGCTAGAGAGGTTCTATCCAAGGGGGTTTGATCTAAGGGGTTCTCATATAATCCTCTTCAATTGAAACCCTTTATATGGAATCCCTCAAGGTTTAAATCATCAATTTTTCTAAAAATATGTGATTTCAGGCAAAAATCAGGATGTCGCAAGTTTGGGACCCATTATTGTGGGATGACCCTAAGATAAGTATAATTTGTAGTATCAAAATTGTAAGTATGCAATTTAGATATTACATGTTTTTTCAAATTCTTTGTTGAACTCATATTCTATTGTATGACAATTCTATTATAAGTTTACTTATCTTAATGAGTTTTTTTGAATTGTTTTTATCTCTTATCCTTGAAGCATGATGTTTAAGTTGATTGGGCTAGGCTTTGAAATCCTTCTAAATTGTTCTAAATTTTATATTATTTTTAATTTATAAATGAATTGTTATGGTTTGTTTAGAGCCACTATAGAATCTAATCTACTTTGTATTGCTATCCTATAGAGCCAAATGATATTTATCTGATTTTATTATTGTAATGCATGTAAGAAGCTTCACAATACTCATAATGAACAAGCACATGATATTTCATATAGGATTCAGTTGTTTAATCTATTCATATCTTGTGGAATGCAAGACATTTCATATATATTTTGACCTCTTGCAAAATATGAGAAATATCTTGATGCATCGGAGTTCTCAAAATTTTAGTCCTTTCAATTTGAATTTTTTTTATGGAATGACCTCTAGATAAACCAATTGTATGACAATAAGTATTGTGTAATTTTCTTACCTTAATAAAAAGCTTCTTGTATTTCTATCTTTAACAAAAAAAATCATGAAAATATATTTTCCTTTAGAGTTTCAAAATTGTTCCATATATTAACTTATTTTGTAAATACCAACCTTTCCTTTAAGTTTGTGGTGTATTGGATTTATCATAAATTTTTGGTACAAACAAACAAGCCTTGAGTTAACTAAAAAATTTCTTTAAATTATTTGTAAGAGATCCATTCATCTAGTATACTGGTCAAATGATTATTTTTGGGGATAAATTGAGCCATAATTCCTTTTAACACTTTGTTAATAACTTAAGATATCTCTCCAAACATCAAACAATCTACTTTGTAGAATTAATATTATTTTTTAATTTATTTTCATAGAAATTGAAGTCTCATTTTCAAATATCTAAATTTATATATGTATATATTTTTTCTCATCAAAATTGTAAGTTACATTGATAAATTTGAAACTTTATATGTTTTATTATGCATAATATTGATTTTTTAAAACATTTATTAAAATAAATCTCTAAAATCATTACACTTTAAAGTTACTTATTCATATGAAATCACTAAGAACCTCTTAAGATATCATGAAATTATTGAAAATTATTATCATCATACATATATATTATTAAATGATAAATAACTACAAATATTTATAATCTTATTAACCAAACATTGTATATAATAACTCTTGAATAATATAAATGTACATTGATTAACTAACAAACTTTGTAAATATTTAAATCCTTTCCAAACCTTTTTGATAAATGTATCTATCAATTATTTTATAACAATTTTTAGTACTATTATTAATTAGCCAATAGATTTTTTAAGTGGACTTACGAGTCTACAAAACCCCCAACAAACCTATCTCATATTGTGAAACATATTTATGGCCACTAAAAATATTTAGAAATCACCATGAAAGAAGCTCTTAAAAATAAAGTGCCAAACATCTACTATATTGAATGAATATGCACCTTACATGCATCGGGCAATTTCAGAGAGTCGTGATCAAATATGATCTTAATACATCTTTTTTATTAATTTTATGTTGTTAATACCATACTTGAATCTTAATTGTATTTTTCCAATAGCATACTCGCAACAACTATGGCGGTAATTGTGAGGACATACTAGAATAACAAACTTCAATGGAAGGGGTGTAAGGCGATGCCCTGGTAGGGGGCTATTCAACAGTCAATCATTTGGAGTTCAAAAGAACCAAATGCTAAGGCTAACCATAAGCCAACTACCAACACAAATATCTACTTAGAGAAGCAAATCATTGTTTATATTTATAGAGAGGGACGTATTATCTCTACTTTCTATATGATACTCCTCTCTTCCCTTGCTTCTCCTAAACAAAATGTTACTTCATGTTCTCATGAAACTGTTTGTGTGTTTTTTTGCTTAAATTTGAGTAGTTGGAGTGTTTCCATGTAATTTTTTTAATTATGGGAAAATGATAATTTGAAATCTTTTTCAATTTTAATGGAGAAGCTATTATTTTGGAATTTAAAATAAGTTGCGGAAAAAAGGAGGGGTTGGAAATAATCAACAATTGCATATTGCCAAAAATGCGACGTGGCTCCACAAATTTCTTTCCCTCTTTTTTAATATTTGTCTCTAATTTTTTTCAAAATTTTAATTCCACAAATTCTTATTAATACTATTACACAAATTTAAGATGTCTACTTAAAAATAAACAAAATAATTAAATATTCATGGGGCCATCAACTCCACAAATAATTCCTAAATAAATTGAGCAATGATTGTTAGCTAAAATAAATTAAGCGGCCACATGAGGACCTACTCTTATTGACCAATTTTTTTATAAATACCAAAGAAAGATGCTTTTCATTAATTAAAATTGAATGAGGATTCAAGTCCATGGTTTGCATATTATATGGTTTGTGAGTTTTTTTTTCACTTTTCTTATATGTTTATTCTATCATTTAACTATAATTATGTGTAATTTGTCGAAGAACTTCATGATAAACTTTATTTTCTATTTGATAAGTTTGAACAATAAATGAGCCTATAACAGCATGCTTTGTTTCACTAACTATTGTGGCTTCCCCAATGATTGGTGTTGGTCCTCTTGCCTCTGAAATCTTTTTATTTTCTCTCCTTCCTATGATACAAGATGGTGTTCCTAAATTGACGTGCCTCGATGGAGTCTCTGCCAAGGTTCTATCAACTAGATGGATTGTTGCAAGGGTTTCAAGGTCAAAAATTCTTGGAAAAATGGGCAAGTCTAAAACCTTTCGCAAGGATTTACGATCCAACTACAAGGATGCATTGGGTTTGCACACCTTTGACCCATTTAGTGGATGTTTGGAGGATGATACATTTGCTTCTCATCCAAATTCTTCCCATTATTGTGCCTCCCAGAGCCTCCCTCTCTCCATCTGTCACTTGGATTTGGTGCCAAAAATATGCTTGGATATTACATACCTCAAGGAAGACTACCTATAGGAACACACCTTAATTTGAATGTTTGGTTGAAACTATGTGACCTCCACACCTGGATAAGCAAAAACTAGAAAGAATATATGGCAACAGAAATCAAAATCTACCCTTGTGCTAAAGGGTTTTCCATACTGGAATTTGAATCTTTGGAAGATAAGACACTGATTCTCAACACCAGCCCTTGGTTCTTTCAAGGTGATTTTTTATGCATCAAGCCATGGTTTCCCTCTTTCGACCCTCGAACTAAGACTTTTTCTTCAGCGTTTCTTTAGGTAAGACTACCTTACCTCCCTTTGCAGTTTTGGGAGATTGAATGTTTGGAGGAAATCACCAATGGACTTGGAAAATATCACAACATTTCAAAGAAACCATCAATTATGAGAACTCTACTTTTGCTCGTTTATGCACTTGAATTTGAATTATCCAAAGGCCTTCCGGTTGAAATATCTCTAAATGTGTGGAATAGATATTTGTGTCAACCAATTGATTATGAAAAGATTGCTTTCAGATGCAAGAATTATTACTCTGCATATGCAACCTCTTAGTGTAACAAGAAACAAGCTTCAAAGCGGGGAAATGTTCCCCCCAATTAGCCCTCATGGTGGGTGGGGGTTGAATCTAGCCATTATATTATTGCACCTAAAGAGAAGGATGAATCGTCTTCACTTGCTGCACAAAAATATTCCATTTCTTGCTCCCCCTCCTAAATAGCTATAGAAATATTTGAAGGCAGTAAGCCAGGTGGTGACCTGATGGGTGTTGATGCTTCTCCAACTAATGGTAAACTTGATCAATTAGTTTCACAGATTACAGTTGTGTGTTCAGGGTCTTCATCAAGTTCAACAAAGAGAGGTTCCTTAAAGAAGAAAATGTGCAAGGAACAAGATACAACCCACAGGTCTTATTAGGATTGGACACAAGTAAAGAGGAAAAGATCAACCAAACATCCAATGACATTAAGGGTAGCAATGTTTGGGGAATAATTTTATGTTTATGTGTCTATTGTACACACACAAGCATGAATAGGCTATAGTTTCAAATGGTTGTATCTATGTAAATCCTTTTGAAGTTTCAATGAAAGAGTGATACCCTCTCTAGTAGCAGTTTTCCAAAAAAAAATCCATTTAACTATAATTACACTATGCCTTTGCCACTAGACCATGGGCTAAAGGGAAAATCCAACATCTTATACTTGTCAATGTGAAGACAAAAAGTTATACATAAGGTGCTACATTTGAAAGGAAATATCTCCATCTTCACACATTATCAGTGGCATGGCTTCATTAATTGTAGCAAATGTCATATATGAGTATGATAGATGATGTGCTATTTTTATTTTTCTATAGACCACATAGTTGTCATTAGGGGCTTTTTTAATTTTAAGAGATTCAAGTTGCATAAATTTACTTATGAAAAATATCGTATGAGATGGTGTACATGTACTCCAAGTTGTATGTAATGCACTTTGAGATCTTGGATTGAATTTTAACCTTTCATGTTTGGTGATTTGCACAACTTCCTAGATATTTCTTCCGGTTGATATGATTGTTGTAAGCTATTATTGATGGGAAAATTGGAATGCATTCTCTAGGAGCTTTAATTGTATGTAATAAATACATGCATTTTTGTCCATTATAATGTCATCTTAAAATATTATTTATAAAAATATACCACCCTATATCTTGCCACTTTTCCCACCAACCAAAGTTTAGTAAAATACACTTCAATTTAACATTTTCATTCATACGATTTAATGTTTTCTCTTTTAGTATATATTTATATTCCTTAAAAGGTTCTCTAAGATTGACTATTTAAAGATTGTTTATTTCTCAAGCTTTCCTTAAGCTTTCCACCTCTTTTACTTATAGATGTGGTTCATTCTCAATACTTTTTCTTATACTATATATAATTAAACATCCTTTTGTTGTGTTCATGTAGTTCTATGTTGAGTGAGTTATTCTTGAATCTACTAAATGGACATTATCAATGAGTATATCTTTTAATTTATGCTTCATATCAAAGGTTTCTTCAACTATTTCATCATTTAATATGTGATTCTTATGTTAAAATGACACTTCTCACGTTTGTTGTTCAATATGTTGGTAGACGAAAATATAAATACCAAATAAGCAAGTATTCTTAAAATATTATGTATGGAAAATGTATTTCAACAAGTCTACAGGGTTTACTAGTACCACAAAATAAGTATCTATTAGCAAAATTTTAGAATTATTTGAATTTTGTCAGTATCCATGTTTACCTGACATACACTACCCAAAACTTATTTTGTTAACTAGATATCTCTTTTTAAAGGACTATTAGGTTGAATATTTTTGTAGAAGCCATAGCTATTGCATTATTCTTAAATTAAAGGTAATTGAATCACCTGTTTGAATGTTGCAACATGCTAGCAACCACCTCAATCCTTTGTCTAGTCTTTCATTCTCTTTGAAAATATAAATGATCTCTTGTTGTAACTGCCCATTTTGTATTTGAAGTCATTTGCACATATGAGGCCAACATCTTCACCATCATGGCATGTTTTCTATGTAGGCAATAAAAGTTAAGGTTCATAAATTGTTGAAATTGTCCATCAAGTACCATAATTTGTTCATTTTACAATGTAAATGTAGTTGATGCTACTATTATAGATCCCTTCTTGTTTTCAAACACCATGTTTAATCCAAGCTCCAACAATTGCATATGATATCGTTTCTCTTCATAATAATTTTGAACAATATTATTTTGTAATAAAATAAAATAAATAATATATTTATAATTAAGTCGAGAGGCTTCCTACAATCGCAACTATAGGATGTCGGGCATCCATGTACATAAAAAGCTATCCTTAAATTTCATGAGAATTAATAAATCATTAACGTATAGTTGGATAGATTAAATCTCAAACTCATAATAAATATGAACACTATAAAGATATTTACCGCCTATTATGCAAATAGTAAATATCAAATAGATTCTTTAGCTCGAGACATGTTATTTTTTTCCTTTTACACAAATATATTAATTACGTGAGAAGATTTGTTTTGAGACATTGAGGAATGTCAAGCATGGAGAACGTTTTATTTTAATCAAATCTTTCCTCATTGTATGTATTGACAGCCGCCAATTTTATTCGATTATATTAGTAATTATATTTATGTTGAAGGTGTTCTCTATATGAACTCAATCGGCTAACTTATGTGATCAACACTTCATGATGTGTTATAAAAATTGCAAGGCCTTTGAGAAAGATCTATCCATTCAACAATTTTAGCAATATTTAAAAAATAGCTAATATCAAAAAATAATATCACTAATTTAAAAAGCTTATTTTTTTATAAATCAAATCTCTACATGCTCTCCCAATTTGAAGTTATATTTTTCTAATGAATCAAAAGATAATATAACTACTTTAAAAAGTTGGTTTTTAAAAAAATTCAAATCTCTACATGCTCTCCCATTCTTTTTTAATTTATATATTTTCTAATGAAGCAAAGTATAAACATATAGCTTATTGTATAAATCATAACTTACTTTCATTACAAATCATTAGTACTGTTTTAATTATTCAATTTTTAAGAATTTTCTCTCCCTTAAATTATAGTAATTATATATTTCAAATTTTTAATAAATATATTATGGTTATTATATCTACTTTCTATTTATATTGATTACAAATTGTTTAACATGATAGTATTGCTAAATTTTACTTTTTTATTGTTTAAATCATTAGTATTGTTTTAATTGTTCAAGTTTTACGAATTTTCTCTTTTTAAAATTAATGTAATTATATATTTTAAATTATTAAAAAATATAATATAGTTATTATATCTACTTTATATTTACGTTGATTACAAATTGTTTATTTGATAGTATTGCATGAATTTGGGAGAAAAGAAAATACATGGAATCACATGCATAGTAAAATCTTACTTTAAAAAGCTAATTTTTATGGAGATAAAATCTCCACATGATCTTACATTCCTTTTTAAGTTTTAATTTTTTTTACAAGTGAAATGAGCTCGAAGGGGCCCAATCCCAAATACAAAGAAATCAACATAGCCCATGAACAAGCAAAATGCAAAAAAAATAAGACATAGACGACCAAACAAACTGCCATACTGCATCATATCCACTACTTTGTTGCTACTCCGCCATATCTTGCTCCATTTCATCGACCCCTACATCTGTTTGCCCCACCATCCCTTCACCATCTGATACCACCATTAGCACCAACACTGCCATTCTTCCCAGTAGGTTTGTCATGCCCACATTTTACACACCTAATAGTCACAAGACAACCTAACTAATCTACAACAAACTTTACTAATTTGCAGATAGTTTTTTTATTTAAACAATAATAACATAAGACACTACTTAAGGCAATAGTCAATGTTGTCTTTTAGTTAGGAGCAAAGATGGCAACGAGTCAATAGTTTTTTTTAAAACAATAATGTTTACTTATTTTAGATCAACATGGCATACATCTTAACTATTCAATATCTCTTGCATTCCATTGCATCATAGTTTCCTTACTCCCAATACCTGTTCCTGCAAGTTGTTAACACGACTAGGTGCACACGAAAGACAATGAATGATTAGATACCCGATTAACAAGATCAACCATATCATTAATTTAAACCAAATAATCAAAAGAGTAGTTTATGACTGGATTACAATTAGGGATAGTGTATGCATAACATCAAAAGAGGTCGGTGGGTTCAAGAAAGCCTTAAAAAGACAGATCCTAAAGGTTAGACCTAGTTGTCAGAGGCTCATCTCAGATGGCCTTGTCTACGTAAAATTTATGTAGAGGCTTCGTAGTTCGACAACTTGAATTTTCTCTAACACATTTCACTGACCAACCAAGGGTTTAACCGCTAGGTTTCAAATGAGGACTCTACCTCAATTACAATCATACCCCAATAACACTAATATACGTTAAATTCAATTATTTACTCAAATGCATTTTATGCCCCTACTCTATGAATTATAAAACTAAGAGAGTGGGTACACAACCCTTTCTAAGGTCCATTTCCCCAAACAGTTTCACAATCGACTGCCACCCACTTAGGTGACACCGAAGATCAAAAAACTAGTTAAAAATATATTATGTAACAAAATCCAAGGAGATTTTCTTTAATGTTGAGATTGCAAGAGGAAAGAAAATTTCATGTTTACCTATAACCTAGGTTTAATTCTCTTGATTTGATACTTGTTGATTTGTTTACCATCCCCAATCATAACTACCAAGTAGTCCTTAATCTCAAGCATGTACACAATATTCAAATTTTAAAGAGGGTGTTTATACACTGATAAATTTTGACCCAATTTTCGACGAAAGGTCGTTAGAATTTTGACGAACTTTCGTCGGAGGAATTTCATCGAAAAATCAACGAAATTTGAAACGTCGATTTTTCGACCCAGCCGACGATCCTGGGTCAGAAAATCAACGTTTCAAATTTTGTCGATTTTTCGATGAAATATTTCCGACGAACTGTCGTCGAAAATTGGGTCAAAATGTATTAGTGTAGAAAGGATGGCTATCTAGACCATTTTGGTCATCTATATAGAAGCATATCATTCTATTATACATATTGATCACAAAAAGTACCACTAAAACGATATTTACATTCATAAGAAAATTAGAGCAAATGCCTATACATTTGCATTCAACCTAGCATGACTTCAATGTTTTGTTCAACCACCATTAAATTGGTGTAACAGAGTATAAATACAAATAAGAGGGAACACAAAAACTCCCACCGATAATGCACTCCCTTAATGGCTTTTCACCATGGAACACAATTGATTGAAGGAAGATTCATAAGTTGCAACAATAATAATTATGAGCATATAACTAAATACAATGGTTCAATAGAATGTATTATTAGACAACCCTAAGCATAATATGGGTCAATAGAAATAATTATGCTTGAATGAACATATATATATACATCTAATTCTTAAGATATAAAGAGTCATAACTTGAATGAATGTATATATCTATACAAAATAATTTTAAATCAAATATATTAATATTATAATCATTAAATGATCATTAGTGATTAATACCTAATTTATTAAAATCTAAATAAAATAATCATTTTAACATAGATGGTAACTAGATCTAATTTAAAATGATGGCATATAACATTGATTTTAACATATCAAGATAGTCTGATTTCTACCGTTCATTCTATGTGAAAATACGCTGGAAAGCATTACATTTATAGCACCAATGGTAGTGGATATATATATAGTCAGCACTAAATTATCCTGTCAATAAAGTTGTCACAAAAATGGCCTCAAGGGCAAGGAAAATAAAATAACAAAATTTTTAAGCCGCCAAATATTTCTTAGTTCAAAATATATCTGTGTGAAGATCTAACACCAGATATTAAAAAAATCCTATATATGAAAACAGACACAAAAACCACATAACCACCACCTTCATTTAACAGATACAACAGAATTATTTTAACATGAAACGAAACACAGTGAAAAAAATAATCATCTGGCCACATACAGATTCCAAAGAACAAAACACAATTACAAAAAACTCAATGAAACCATGGCCAGTGACTTACCTCAAGATCCTGCATAATTTGTATCATTCTGTCAGCATGCTGGTGAAAATAAGTGGCAGAGTTGCAGGGGAAAATTCTACGAAGGCTAGTGTTTCATCTCCACCAAACATAATAAAAAACAGAAGACATTTGTTTGCTGATACAGATGAGTATCGAGCAGGAAAACAACAATACATGAGAATCACGTAACCAACACTTTCATTTGATAGGTAACAACAAGCTTGTTTTAGAATGTAATAAAACACAACAAGAGAGACGACTTCATACAAAAAAAAATCCATTTAAAAAAAAACTCTAAAACCATGGCCAAGAAATCAACCTGTTGTTAAAATATAAGTCAGCAGATATCATTTCTGTAAGTAAAATAAATACATCCCAAATACTTAGTCCCCTTTCATATCTTTGACTAGAGATGCCTGTAAAAATCAAAAAAAGGCATAGCAAAAGCAAAATTTAGAATGAACCTACTGAATTTGATCAAATCAGTTGAGAAAACAAGAAGCTCTCTTGTGTCTTCCGATGATCCCCCTCACACAAAATGCATGCAAGCAATGTATTTGTATGTTTTCAAAAAAAAATGAATTGCAATGCAAAGAATCTACACGATTTAGCTATCTATAATGGAATCCTCATCGCACTACCACATATCAACTCAACACACCAAATGCTAAACCCAGAATGCAGAATTAAGTATATACCTGTTTGTTCGAACAAGTGCTTTCGATAAATGACTCCTAAACTGAGAACCCACGATTGTGTCATGAAGGTTCAAATTCCACAACCTTTTCCAGCATCCACTCTGCCTGCGCGGAAACGGGAGCTTCGAAACAGGGTATGGACATCCCTCAAAGCATACAGGATGGATAAATTTTGTAAGATGTAGTTACACCTGCTCTGGTAAATATGCATCCATAAATATGGACGCGTGGAAAAGGCACAGGAACTGTTTGACAGAGTGTCTCAAAAGGAAAGGAAAGGAAAGATCGTTTTATAGTCCACATTACGGGACGGTCTGTTTTTGGATCTACAGATGGCTTACAGTATATGGGACTCCTTGTACTCTCAATATGGAGGCAACTAACTCGTACTCCACAATACTAAGTGTACATACCTTACCCCTGTAAGATTTGAACTTGTGACCTCTCTTTCAAAGAAATGCGATCTCATAGAATGCAATGATTACATAATATGTGCAGAACGGATTTGTATATAAAATGCTCTTAAGTGCTTGCATCAGTTTAGTTTTACATTTAATTCTACCAATATCTTAGTCTCAGTTCCCTTTCGAGTTGTGACCTTGATATTCAGTAAAATTTCATAAAATGAATGGAAAGATACACAAGGAAGAGAATCGTCATTTACTTCCTTTCATGCGGAAATTCATTTCTGAAATGGCTAACTGTAGAAATATTTGTTCTCTGTTTAATTGTATGAACTATGAACCATACGAATTAGAATTAGAAATATTTTGTGATGGTATTCCCATAAATAAGTACTGTGATGATTGGTTCTTTCTTAAATAGGTATGAAATATTGCTAGAAGAAATCCAATGATACAAAAATAAATCCCCCATACAATATATTCAATAATGAATTACTCCACCAATTTTGCCATCGTCCTACCTACCTATGCCAAAATGGGCTCTTTGGAACAGGGTAGGGAAATCCATGAAATAATTAGGGAAGCCAATTTTTGACAGATAATATGGTTGAAAAAGCTCTGGTAGACAGTTAGGCAAAATGCAGAAGTATAGGCAGGGCACATCAGCGAGCGTAAAGATAAATTCCTAAACCTTTGCTAGCAATCAGGCATATTTTAGTGGAGAAAATGAAAGTGCGATGTGACCTTAAGGCCGAGATATTATAACAGGTCCTCCATCCAGTAACAGAAAATATAATTCCTAGCTGATAACCAGTACCAGAGTACTTAAATCATATATTAAACGGATTCCTTTTAAAAATTAATGAAAATTTTACAAATGAAGAGCACAGCACAAATCGACCCTGTACAATCTTTAACTGCAATTAGAATTTTAAAAAAAGCTTTAGAATTGAAACGCAAAACCTTCAAAATTTTCAACTTCTTTCTGTTGAAAAACAGGATAAAACTTGCAATAAAAATATGCTGATAATTTTATGTATCCAAATTAACAAAGTAATAAATCATAGCTGAAACAAAAATTACAAAATATATTCAAACCATAGCACAAGAATTACGTGGAGAAACCCTTGCGGGAAAAAACTCCACACCCAAAGAGATCCAAGACTTGTATTAATCTTTCAAACAAGTTACATCAATACAACTTCTCCCTCTGAATCACTACAACACTTCATGGCTTCAATAACCTGCAACTTAACATGTTTTCTCTTCAATTCAAGCACAATATATAGGCATGAGAGAAAACATAAATCAAAAATGGTTTCCAAAACTATTTTAGTCATAGATCACAAAGACAAGAAACTTTCTCTTCCAACTTGTGATTTAATCCATTTTTTAGTAATGTGCACATGCAACTAAAAAATCTGTTTTCTTTTTCCTTTTTCAAACTCACATTTATCTTCCCCTTTTTCATGCTCTTTCAAATTTGACAATTACAACATTTTGCAAGTTGTCATAGTTGCATTTAGCAACTTTCATGACAACTAAAAGATAATTACAAATTGCCATTTAATAAATTAAAGAACAAAGCAAGGTTGAGACATTTTCTCAACATTCTCCCACTTGTTAAACACATTGCAAAGAACATAAAGGGAAACTGAATAAATCAAGCTTTAGAAGACGTGAGGCCCATGGCCTCTCTACACCAACTAAATTTTTCTGTGCTCACAGGTTTAGTAAGAGAATCTGCAACATTCTCTTCAATGTCTACTTTTTGTAACATGACTTTACCACTCTCAACCATTTCCCGAACAAAGTGATACTGAACATCTATGTGCTTTGTATGGGCATGATACATTGGGTTTTTAGCCAAACAGATGGCACTTTGACTATCACATCCAATTCTTACTTGTTTACACTGAAAGCCAAAACCTGAACACAATCTCTCTAACCACACTGCCTCTTTACAAGCATGTGTTGCAGCCATGTATTCTGCTTCAGTAGTGGACAATGCAATTGTAAGTTGTCTTTTGCTCATCTAACTAACTGCTCCTCCAAACAAAGTAAAGACATAGCCACTTGTAGACCTTCTGCAATCTAGATCACCAACAAAATCTGAATCAACAAAACCATGCAAATCAATCACCTTACTCATATCATAAGATTCATGATAACAAATACAATGATTAGAAGTCCCACGTAAATATCTGAAAACCCTTTTCACATAAATCCAATGTTCTTTACCAGGATTTGCCATAAATCTACTAAGAACTTCCACTGTTTGGGCAATATCAGGTCTTGTACAAATCATAGCATACATAAGACTTCCTACAACACTAGCATATGGAACTTTATACATCTCTTCAAGTTCATCATCTGTTTTGGGACATTGCTCTAAAGATAGCTTAGTGCCAATTGGAAAAGGAATACTAACTGGCTTACAATCATGCATGCTAAAACGCTGCAAAATAGTGTTAACATACTTCTTTTGATTTAACCATAATTTTCTGTTAACCCAATCCTTGTTGATTTCCATACCCAAGATATATTTTGCAGCCCCTAAATCTTTCATGTCAAAAGTACCAGATAATTGACTCTTAAGTTCCATAATCATTCCCTTATCATTTCCAATAAATAACATATCATCAACATATAGGACAATGATTAGTAATCAATCATCAGTTAATTTAAAATAGATACAATGATCTTCTTCACTTCTAATAAAGTCATGATTCAACACAAAAAAATCAAATTTCTGATACCACATTCTTGGTGACTGCTTCAAACCGTACAAAGATCTTTTTAACCTGCAAACCAAATGTTCTTGTCCCTTCACAATAAAATTATCAGGTTGTTTCATAAATATTTCCTCATCAAGATCCCCATGTAAGAAAGCGGTCTTAACATCCATTTGCTCTACTTCCAAATCAAAAGCACAAACAATAGATAAAAGAAATCTAATAGAGGTTAGTTTAGCCACAGGAGAAAAAATCTCACCAAAATCCACTCCCTCAACTTGAGAGTAACCTTTTGCTACTAATCGGGCCTTGTACCGTTCCAACTTACCATCTGTTTTAAATTTCTTTTTAAACACCCATTTGCATCCAATGGCTTTCCAACCCTTAGGAAGCTCAACTAGATCCCATGTGTCACATTTGTCCAAGGCCTTTATTTCATCTTTCATTGCTTTTAACCAATAATCATGCTCATCTGAAAAGAAGGCCTCTTTCACAAATCTAGGTTCATTGTCAGTACAAGATAAAGCAAAAACACAACGAAAATTAGATGGACTATATCCATACCTATCCATAGGTTTACGTTGTCTAGTGGATTTTCTTAGAGGTGTAGCAAGATGCTCAAGTTGTTCCTCTTTAGAACTCTCTTCTAATCCTTCATCTTCACCTTCATTTTCATCATGTTGTTCAACATGTGCATCTTCTTGTGGCTGATCTACATGTGCATCTTCTTGTGGTTGTTCTACCTGTGTATCTTTTTGTGGTTCAACCTTAATATCAAAATGCACTATTTTGTTAGGCTTTACATGAGGTTGTTCATCATTTTTAAATTCCTTAAGCTCCCTAAAAATTACATCCTTAGAATATATCATTTTCATTGCTACAGGATCCCAAAGCTTATAACCCTTAATATTCTCTCCATAACCCACAAAAACACATTTGTTAGCTCTGAAGTCAAGCTTAGAACGTTTTTCTTTAGGAATATGAACATATGTCTCACTGCCAAAAACTCTAACATGAGAAACTGATGGTCTTTTACCTGTCCATACCTCATAAGGAGTTTTATCAACAAGAGCAGAAGTAGGTGACCTATTAACTAGATAACAAGCAGTGTGAACTGCTTCAGCCCAAAAGCGTTGTTCAAGCTTTGCACTACTCAACATGCTTCTGGCTCTATCCATTAAAGTCTTATTCATCCTCTCTGCCACTCCATTTTGTTGTGGAGTATACGAGGTTGTTTTCTGCCTAATAATTCCTGCATTCTTACAATAATCATCAAAACCCCTAGAGCAATATTCACCACCATTATCCATTCTTAAAACCTTTACTTTTTTATCTGTCTGTTTCTCAACAAGTGTTTTAAATTCTTTAAATATAGAAAAAACAGCAAATTTCTCCTCCAAAAAGTAAACCCATGAATATCTAGAATAATCATCAATAAAGGAAACATAGTAGCGAGACTTTCCAATAGATGGTATATCCACAGGACCAAAGACATCACTATGAATTACCTCCAAAATTTGTTTAGCTCTAGTACTTCCAGATTTAAATGAAACTCTATGTTGTTTTCCATACACGCAGTGTTCACAAAAATCAAAATCAGCAGAGTAACTTGACAAACCATCAACCATCTTTTTATTTATGAGTTTTGAGACCCTTTTCACCAATATGACCCATCCTGTGGTGCCATAACTTACATGATACAGAGATATCGGTAACATTAACAGAGTTATAGAAAGTAGAAGCATCAAGTCTAAATAGGGTACCACACGTATTACCCTTAGCTAAAACCAAATTCCCTTTGATTAACTTGCAACCACTCTTTTCAAAAGTAACATGCACTCCTGAATCATTCATTTTAGATACAGAAATTAAGTTTCTAGCTAAACCAGGAATGTGCAATACATCTTTAAGGGTTTTAACCCTTCCATCATTGAAGATCAATTTTACCTCTCCTCAACCTACAATTTCTCGTGTGCTATTATCCCCGAGGAAAACTTTCCCACCATCATAAGCTGAATATGCTGAAAACATTCCTTGTGAGGAGTCATGTGGTAGGAAGCACCTGAATCCATTAACCAAGAGTCATCATAAGTCATATTAGCAGAAATAATAAAAGCATCAGTAGCTTCATCATCAGAGGATTTATCTGTAGAGGAATCATCATTATTTTTCTTTTCATTCTTACATTCCCTTTTGAGATGCCCCCGTTTACCACAGTTCCAACACCTCAATCTACTCTTACCAGGTGATTTTGACCTTCCTTTAGACTTAGAACAATCCTTAGACTTGTCATTTTCACCTTTCTTTTTGTCTTTACCTTTCTCCTTAGATCTACCTTGTACATGCAATGCATCTTTAGAGCCCTCTGAAGTCTTTCTCCTCATTTCCTCTGAAAGTAGAGTGGCAACGAGGGCATCCAACTTCAAATCATCTGAAAAAGAACCACTGATTGCAATAATAAGGTTATCCCAGGATTCAGGTAGTGAACATAATAATAAAATACATTTATCCTCTTCATCTATCTTTACATTAATTGACTGTAGCTGACTCAATATTAGATTAAATGAATTCAAGTGTTCTGCAATCGAATCTCCATTATTCATTTTAAGAGAATATAACTTTCTTTTCAGAAATAACTTGTTAATGAGACTTTTAGTTTGGTATATCTCTCCTATTCTATTCCATAACTAATATGCAGTAGTCTAATTAGATACATTCAATAGAACAAAATCAGATAAAAAACACAAACGAATAGTGCCACAAGCCTTTTTATCTAACTTAATCCAGTCTTCATTTGACATAGTTTCTGGTTTATTCTCTTTATTAACAGCAACCCATTGATCTCTTTCTTCCAAGAGATCCTCCATCTTTAACTTCCAAAGCTCATACCCAGTATCGTTGAACTTCTCAATGTCCAGCCGAGATGAGCCAGCCATGATCTCTTATCACGTTGAATCTGAAACTACAAGAAAAAACAACACACTCCCACTACAGCAAAAAACCCAATCAAACACTCCAAGAAAGGCGTCCCCTTCTCTAATCAAGCCAACTTGGCTTTGATACCAAATGTTGAAAAACAGGATAAAACTTGCAATAAAAATATGTTGATAATTTTATGCATCCAAATTAACAAAGTAATAAATCATAGCTGAAACAAAAATTACAAAAGATATTCAAACCATAGCACAAGAATTACGTGGAAAAACCATTGCGAGAAAAAACTCCACACCCAAAGAGATCCAAGACTTGTATTAATTTTTCAAACAAGTTACATCAATACAACTTCTCCCTCTGAATCACTGCACCACTTCATGGCTTCAATAACTTGCAACTTAACATGTTTTCTCTTCAACTCAAGCACAATATATAGGCATGAGAGAAAACATAAATCAAGAATGGTTTCCAAAACCATTTTAGTCATAGATCACAAAGAAAAGAAACTTTCTCTTCCAACTTGTGATTTAATCCATTTTTTAGTAATGTGCACATGCAACTAAAAAATCTGTTTTCTTTTTCCTTTTTCAAACTCACATTTATCTTCCCCTTTTTCATGCTCTTTCTAATTTGACAATTACAACACTTTGCAAGTTGTCATAGTTGCATTTAGCAACTTTCATGACAACTAAAAGATAATTACAAATTGTCATTTAATAAATTAAAGAACAAAGCAAGGTTGAGACATTTTCTCAACACTTTCTTGAAATTCCAAGATGTATTGTTAAAAGAAGAAAAGTTGGATCAATTTGACTGGTGATACAAAAACATTGCAGGTGATAATGAAATTGAAAGGTGAAAATATCTTCTCAATATTTCAAACCAATACTCTCTTCAGTGCTCCTGCCTCCTCCAAAAAATACATTCCCCTCCCAATAAACTGACGATTCCCTCCAATGGTTTTCAGGGTTGTTGGCGAAAAGAAGGGAAAGTAGGAAATTAAAGCCTCATTATTAAATATCATGTTACTAGCATACCACTGAGATTTTCTTTCTCATTTGTCCCATCCTCAAATCGGGATGTGATTTCGTAGAACATTGTGAGCCCCGGGCAAAAGCCAAGCTACTTAGTTTGTCTTTGTATTACATTAAATGAGGGAAGGCACATCATACTTTCATTTAACTAGCTCATTCAATTGCTAGATAGACAGTGGATTTAATAGTTGATTAGAAATGCTAGATAGTACAGCTGGTCTGCATGAGTAGGCATCTACGAATAAAGTAGTAGAAGATTGATATCAACCCATATATGAACAAAATTGTGAAAAATCAATGCTGGCATAATGGTAGACATGTTAAGTTTTCTTTTAGTCGCATATTTATGCAATATTCTTATTGGAATAATGATATAAGCGTTGGTAAAATAATAGTATTATAACCCTAGTTCACTTAACAATGATATTAATATTATTAATGATAATTAGTATTCAATGATAATAATATTATTATTTTGGTTCAACAAAAAAAATAGCATTAATGATAGTAATATGAGATTTTATGTTAATGCGTTGTTTGTCTCAAAGATAATAATAGTATTGCAAATACGATATTTAATAATGACATTATATAAAAATACGGATGTTAATGTTATTGTATTAGTGAAGGGAAAGTAATATTCATAATGTCAATATAAGATTTAATATTATTGCTTGACTTAATGATAATAATAGTAGGATTGTTAATACGGGATTACATTGTCATTTTAATATGATGAATTTATGATAATTATATTGTTGGTGTTGATTCGCGATTAAATAATAATGTTATTTGTTGTTTATTAAGGAGAAGTATCAAATGTTGAAACTTGGGTAAATAGTCATAATTATTAATTTAATGGCTAATCCATAGTATTGCAATCCTTAAGATTATTAGTCGACTCATTAATGATAATTTCATTAAGGAGTAATTGGTGAATGAGCATAAATATGTTCTTATGATTCTATCATCGACTAGATAATGAATTTTACCATCATTGGGTTGTTGGTCAAATAGCAACATTAATAGCAATACTTAAGCACCAATGAAATGACAATGTACTTATTAATGATTAAGTAACAATGAGGGTAGAAATGTTAATCTATTTGATAAATAGCCATAGTAAGGCGTATACAGGAACTAAATAACAATGCTATCTTCCTTGGTTGATAAAAGAATATTAATAAAATTATTGTTCAAGAAATCTCTTATGGACTAATGGATGGTGACCTTAACAAGATATAATTATTAAACAATAGAATTATTTTATTATTTATTGATTAAGTGGTGACCAAATATGTTACCTTAGTAATGGTTTATTGATCAAATAATAATCTCCTGCTTAATGTGTTGGTTTATAATGACAATATTAGTGTCGGGATTATGGTTGAAAGACCATCAATGGCATCATTAAGGCTTTACTAAGATTAGATAATAATATTATTCAGATTAAAATTATAGTACTATTATCACTAATATTCATACATTGATTTATTATAAACATTTCTATTATGGTTGGGCTAACCAAGTGATAAGTGCACTATGGTTTAAATATATTTCCTCAAGTGTAGGTATCTCGTTAAACAATACCCATACCATTCCTTTGCAATAGACATTTATTCCTACACATATGTATGGAAAATTAATTTTACATCCTTTGCGCTTGTAACAAGGATACTCGAGTTAATTCCTATACTCTTGACTGTCATAAACCTAAAACTCTTACTGCCATGTGATATTATGAAATGCTTCATGGAGTGAGGTTGATGTTTGCATATTTTTTAAAGGAGGCTAGGATAATAACTATACTTTGATAAATAAAATCATTGACATTCTTAGCTAGTGTTGATTTTAATTATTCTAATATATCCCAAAAAATGCACCTACAACTAGTACATATACAAATCTATAATATTTTTATCATAATTTTGACAAATTCCAAAAAAAATGTTTTAACTCAAATTATTACCATTGAATAAATATACCCATGATACAAATAAAATATTTATAGCTATGAATAAAAGAGCGAGGCCTTACAAGGTTCCCAATGCCAGCAATTTCTTTAAGCAAGGAAATATTGCCCACTACTTCAGCAATTCGAGGCTCAGGATCCTCCCAATGCCAGCAATTTCTTTAAGAATAGGTGTAGAAAAGCCGAGCTTTGGGATTGGAAAACCAAGAAAACCCTTTTTGGTTTGCTTGTTGTTCTGGTTGTACTTTATGGGTGTGAAGTGTGGGGAAGCAGTATGTCAAAGTGAAGTTGGAGGCAACTAGAAAGAATCCAGAAACATCTAATAACAAGCAGTCTCAAAGTTAAAACCATAATCCCATATGAAATTCTTTTAGCTGAAGCGGGGACTTTTCCATTGGAAGCATCGGTGTTAACTCGGTTGATAAGCTATTTAAAGAAGGTCGAAAACATAGATGACCACCGTTGGCCTAAAATGGTTATGAAAGAGACACTAGATCATAGGAAAAAAACTTGGATGAAAGAGAACAACAAGTGGATGAACAAGTGGGACATCAATTTGCAAGAGTGTCCTAGCACCAATAGTGAAATAAAAAGCTGTGACTAAAAAATTTAGAACTGCCATGTGGACAAATCAGATTGAGCAAAAAAAGCATACTACATCAAAGAGTTTAACCCGGCAAAGGATCATGGTGAAAAAACTTATTTAGGTGCGGTTATTCAAGGGAAAGCAAGCTTGTTAGTTTCACAATTGAGGACGGGATCACATCACCTTAGATGTGAGACCGATAGGTGGAAGATACCCAAGGAAACTTGCGAAGAAAGAACTTGTATTTTCTACAATAAGGGGGTTGTGGAAATGGAATGGCACTTCATCATGGAATGCACCACTTACGAGGATATCCGTACTCAGCACAAAAATAGTTTTAAAGTTGACAATTTGCACCAACTCTTTGAGGAAGACAAGATTAATCAGATAGCTAGCCTTCTAGTCAAAATTAATAGCAGGAGATCCGACTTGGAAAAGAGCATGAAGATATATTAGACCTGGTTTTGTCTTGGTCCCATAGACTGTTTAGTCTTGTGGACGTCATTAAAATATTTCATTCATTCATCCCCAATGCTCCATAAGATGAATGGAATCCATGGACCGTTATAAGATTGGGTTAACATCGACCACACACCATGGGTGAAGCCCCAGCCCTAGGACTGCCATTTCTTAATAGTATTCCATAGCCTCCGTCTAGTTTGTAGCCACAAACTTATGCATTAAAAAACACACCATATCAATATATTCCCTCGACTGAAGCAACCATGGCATAAACATCGATGAAACATCCGATTTTATGTGGAAACGATAGATATACATCAAGAATTTGATGCCCAAGATAGCCATAATAGCACCCAGGTTCACTTCATTGTGGGTTTTGAAAATTTTCTTCAGCCTAGCGTTCGAAATTACCCCTTGAAGGCCATTTGCCTCACCTTCGAGCCCAAGAAATAGTATCCCTCGAAAACCTACGTAGGAGAACTCCCAAGCTTCTCTTAAATCCTATGAAATTGCCATCAAAGACCATAATAAATGAGTTGTCAGCCCAAACAATAAAGGTCTCCATCAAATCACCTCATTCCTTCGACCCCCATGCATGTGAGATTAGAGGCGATAAGCACTGGCGTACCATCGTGCTCAATTCTTTCTTCGATGCCAATCTTCGACAACCTATCTACTTCAAGGTTACCTTCTCGATAGATGTGGAGATTTTTTGAAATCCTCCAAGCTCTCTAAAATATCCATTATTTGTATTAGCCATTTATTCAATTTTTAATTAGGGGTGACTTTCTAATTGCATTAATGGTGATCAATGAAACACCCTCCAAATGAATATTTTTTGCTCTCAAATGTTTACCAAGCAATAGACCCAACCACACCGCTTGGAATTCGACTTCATTATTTGTCCCATCTTCTATTTTCTTCGGCCATTCTGCCACCTTCTCACCTTTATTATTTCAGATAATGCAACCAGCATCAAAAGGACTTCGGTTACCCTTTGTTGCCCCATCGAAATTTACTTTGAGCTAGCCTTCTTTCAGCGGTTGTTATTTCACATTTACTCTTGGGTTTTCATGAAGATCAACCTTTTAAACCTCGTAAATGGGGGTCTTTTAAGTTATAATTACTTTTAAAGAAATAAAAGATAAAAATCTAGATTTTTGTATAAATCATAGTTTTACTTTCATTGCAAAGTATTTTAAATTCTTTATTTTGTAGTATTGTTTCGATTGTTCAATATTTAAGATTTTTTCTAAAATTAATGTAATTGTATATTTTTAATTACTAATAAATATATTATGGGTATTATATTTACCTTCTATTTATATTAATTATAAATGGTTCAACTTGATAATATTGTTAAATTTATTTATTTTATTTCTAATTCATAAGTCTTAATATAGAAAAATATATATATTCTTGGAATCTCATGCAAGAACATATAGAAGATCAAGATATAAATGATGATTTCACTAGAGTGATAAAGAGATAAAATTACTACTTAAAAATCTAAACCATTTTATATCAAATACCTATATGCTCTTACATTCCTTTTTAAATTATAATTATTTTTAAGGAAACATAGTCCATTGACATCTAACTTATAGTATAAATCATTATTTTACCTTCATTAGGAAACATTTGAAAATCTTTAGTTTGTAGTATGATTTTAATTATTTAATTTTTAAGTATTTTTTAAACTAATACTTTAACTAAATCAAAATAATTGATATAGTTAATCAAGGGAAAAATAATGGTATATAGATAAATATAATTTACCCTGTATATACAAAATTTTATTCTTATATGTTATATTATAATAATATGAGGGAGTGTATATCTAAATTAGAAGTTATCATTTGGTTAAGCTATCACAAGTAAATTATCCAACCCATAAAAATTATTTAGGGGTCAAATAAAGATCAATCATACCAAAAAGTTAAACCTTGATAAATGATATAATACAAAATAAATCATCATTCTCACTATTAAAATACAACTAATTTTCTAAAAGATTGACATAAATAATTTAGGGATCTAAAAGATAGATCGGGCACACTTGAAAAGATAACTCCAACTCCCAACCATATAAAATTGGAGTCAAGATACTTTTTTGAAGGATCTCTTTGTGACAAAATATAGAAAACATGATTACATACATATGGGGTTTATTGGCCTTTCAAAGATCATTGAATATCACTTCATCATGTAGTAAATCCCTATGCTCATCAATCTATTTCTATTACTTGATGCACGATGGGATTCGAGGATATTTTTATTTTAACAAATAAATGTTCCTCTCAATATCCATCTCCATTTCTATCTCTATCTTTATCTCTATTTCTATCTCCTTACTCCTCTCTCACTCACTCTTTCACCTATATCTCTCCCTCTTTCTATTCTTACCTCTCCCTCTCTCTCCCTATTGTAAACATAACATGATCCTATTTATAACAGAGCCTAATTATCTTCTTGATTCAAATTTTTTGTTTTAGTCGTGTTTGTATCCTTGTAAGTGGACACATAGTTTATTTGAATATATCACTTCTCCATTTATACCTTTTTTGGAACATATTATAGTGTCCCCTGGATGCCACATTCACTAGGAAATGTGTATACTAAATATTTGAAAGATCTACTCCATCTCCATCCTCATCTCCATCTCTATCTTCCTCTCTATGTCTTTCCCTTAACTCTATCTCCTTACCTCTCCCTACATCTTTGTCTATTCCCCCTATATCTTTCCCATTATATCTATCTCTCTATCTCTCCCTCTTTCTATCCCGATCTCTCCTTCTCTCCATCTCTCTACCTATTTCTCTCTCCCTATCACTCCCTCTTTCTATATATATCTACTTTTCTTCTATCCTCTCTATTTCTCTCTCTCCATCTCTATCTATTTATATATATCTCTCTCTTATTCACACACTACCACACTTCATGTTTCTCCATCCTTATCTCTATCTCTATATCTATATCATTCATACACACACTCCTTATTTTTTCCTCCCTATATCTATCTCTATCTCTCCTCCCTCCCTCTCTCTAGATCTCTCTATCACTTATCCTTATCTCTCTATCTCTCTCTCTCCCTTTATCTTCTCATATATCTTTGTCTCTCTCTCTTTCTCTTCCCATATATCTACATATCTTTCTCTCTCCCTCTTCCTTTATATATCTTAAACTCTTCCTCTCTATCTCCCTATCTCTCTCTCTATATATAGGTTTATCTATATATTTCTATCTATTTGTCCTCTCTTCCTCTCTTGATCTATCTTCATCTCTATCTCTATCTCTATCTTATTATCTCCCCTTCTCTAGACATGTCTCCTCTCTATCCATCAATCTCTCTCCATACTTCTCTCCCTCTCCCCATTTATAGACCTCTATATCTATATCTCTTTGCCTCTCTATATATATCTCTCCATATTTATTCTTCCATATCTCCCTATATCTCTGTCTTATTATTTCTCTATCTCTCTACTCCTATAACTCTCCCTCTCTCTGCCACTCTTTGTACCTCTCTCTATATATCACTTGCTATCTCTATCTTTATCTTTCTATCTCTCCCTCTATATATTTATATTTTCCATCTTTATCTATCCCCCTCTCCTCCCTCTCTTTATATTTTCCTCTCCTCCATATCCCTCTCCTTCTCCTTCTCCTTATCCATCTTCATCTTCATTTATATCTCTATCTTCCTCTCTATCTCCTTACCCCTCTCTCACACTCTTAACCCTTTATCTCTCCCTCTTTCTATCCCTCTCTTCCTCTCTTTCCCTCTCTCCCTATTGCAAACATAATTGAGCCAATTAGTAATGGAGTTCAAATATCTTCTTGATTCAGAGGTTTTGTTTTAGTCATGTTTGGATCCCTATAAGTGGATGCATAGTTATTTTGAAGATATCACTTCTTCATTGAGACCTTTGTTGTACAAGCAACATCATTTTCTAAATTTCCTACCAATTGATCTTGTGTACTATACAAATGCATGCAAAAAATAGACCAAAATTTTCCTTAATTGACCTTCCACACCTCTTCAACGTACCCATTGCACAACAAAGTGTGATTGGTAGTATTAAATATATATAATAGTGAAATATTATATATTAATATTAATAATATATTTATATAATAAATAATAATATATAATAGTTATTATATTAATAATATATATTAATATATTATATTAACTAATAATATAATATTTTTATAATTATTAATAAAACTATGTTTTTTATTATAAGCAGGGTAAGGGCCCTAATCCCATGCAATAACAACAAAACTGTCTAGTGCGGTAAACCAGACAAGAACAACAAAATAGAGAATACAACAAAATAGGAAACAACACTACATCTACTCACCAAAACCACCAAAAATAAGCATCAACCAATTCCTAAAGCATCAAAACAGATAACCCTATCCAGGTACCAGTAACGTTTTAACCAGATCATACTATCACCAACCCAAAGAATATAATAAGGAAAACATAACCTATCATAAGTTCCCAACAAGTAAATAATCTTCAAACTAGAGATTAAAAGTATGTAAACATAGTTCGATCTTACTAAGCCATTATCAGAAATAAACATTACAATAAAACCAAAACACTAGTCGACCAAAGACATTAAAAGAGCAAAAAACAAGACACATAATAGAGAATTAGGCTTCCTCTATAAGTATCCAAGCCTTCAAGATAAGGTCTTCCACTATTTCCTTGAGGTTGTCCTTGGTCTCCATCTCCCCATACTGATCTGCTTCATCCTTGTTTCCTTTTTTCCTCTGCTACTTTTTGATCTTGCCATGTCCAGATATAGTGCCCATCATAGCTCTTTTCATGACTCCATCCATCACTCTGTAAACATTCTTGATGTCCTCCTCAATAGAATGGAGCCTATGTGAATTATCTTCTTTCTATAGCATTCTTTCGAGTTGCTCCATCCTCTCTTCAAGCATTTTCTTCTTTGTCTTTTTAATTTTAGTGTTTTTTTCTTTCAAACTCTCAACATTGAGAAGGCTATTAGTGGTAGTTTTGATGGCTTGTAAGTCGATTGGGGTTTCATTTATGTTTCCCTTTTCTCTAGGATTTGTCCCCACATCCTCACCATGCTTCTCCTCCTATTGATTGTTACCTCCTTCCTCTTCTTGACTAGAGTCCTCAATATCCTCAGACACTGACACCTCTTTCGCAGAGAGCTCGATTTCTCCAAAACTGTCTGGGACATACTCAGAGGAGGAGGAGGTATCATTCTCCTCCCTAGCAACTCTTTGAACCCTTTTTTGTTCTTAGGTTCCAAAGGGGCCTCTATCTTCTTATTAGCGGAATTTGTAGTTTTCTTACTTATTTCCTTTCCCTTGGAAGCAGCCAAAGCAAGACGGGTTGACCTACAACCAGCAGGGTTGGTGGAACCACTTTCAGGGCTAATGTCATGATTATTCAGAATCATAATGGTTGGGGAATCAAAGCCTAGCTCTTTTATCACCACTTTTCTTTTCTTACTGACAATAGAAGAGAGGGGAGCTATTGCATTTTTTAGGGGTATTTTTGAGGGGCACCATCCATGAGGGGTCCACTTTTTTAGGGAGAGGGGTCTTGTGATTTTTGTTTATTTCTCAAGGAAGTGTGGTCAACTTTCCAGCAACACAGTTTTAATTGAGATTTTAGGGGACAGATTGTTCTCAAGAAGATTATGAAAGGCATTCATTTGCAGGGTGGTTGCGAGGACATACTTGCAAATAGCCCTAACTAAACCTTGATGCAAGGTTAGGTTAGCTCCATTAGTCAAGCTCTACTGTAATGACGAAAGGAGGAAAAAGGATAAATTGATTTTCTCCAAATGTCAAATGTGGTTAAGGATGGGGAAATGGTATCCATGCATAGACTGAAATCGACCCTCTAAAGTGAAATACTTCATAATAAAAAAAAAAACATTATGGTAAGGAGGCGAGAGTAACAACCTAGTGTAGCCATTTTGAAACCTTTGTTCATTTTCCTTGGATTCAAAAAAATAATCAATATAGGTCTAGTAGTTCCCTGTACTTTTCTTGGCGATTTTCTTTTCTTCATATTTGAGACCAGTGGCATTAGCAATCAATTTAACATCCACATTAAAATGGAGCCCACCCATGTCGACCTCACCATCCCTCCAAACATTTGCAAATTTATAGCTAAGCTCCTCACTATAGCCCTCCACAGCTTCAAAGTACGGGGTAAAACCAACACGTTCAAAAAGGTTCCAAAGCTCTACATTATGCCTCAAAGAGTCATGCTTTCTTGGTTTAATTCTCTTTTTGGAACCTCTCATAGTTTCCTCACTTGTAAGGATGTCCTTGCACAAAAGTAGATAATCAACTCTTAGACCCTTCTTATCCAAGATGGAAATCACAAGTTGTTCAAAATTTTCAGCATTGATGGTAACTTGAGAGCTTTTCAATTGGAATGGTGATGGCTCAAACAACTGGCGATAATTTTAAATAAATCTTGTTGATCACATGGAAATAACTCGTGTCTTCCAATCATTATATGAAATATTTCAAATGCCTTTCCTTTTCTAATCCTACACAAGGCTTCTAAAAGATCATTTCTTTGTCTTATTTCTTTTATTCTTCTGAAGGTTTTTTTCTCTTGCCATCATTAGAGTACCCCAACTCCCTACTCTCCAAATTTTCCACAACCATTATGAGCAAGATAATGATTAACATAACAAATTGATAACTCAACAAGCACTCCATCGATAGTAATTTCTTTCTATCCATTTAGGATTATTTAAGAGTCCAATTTTTTCTTTGAATATAATCTTTTTTATCTGACTTGGTAGTTGGATGAAATTCCAATACACCCACTTTGATTGTCTTAAGCAAATATTTTCCATTACATCAATGACCATATTACCCTCCCTATACACATGGCCAATTTTATACTGCTAAAAGGTTTTCAACATATTCTAACAAACATCCAAAATATCTTTTAATTCCCAAGGAACATCAACCATATTATTTAAATAGTCCATTATTACCTTGGAATCACCTTCAATAAAGACTTTAGTGTACCTTCGTCCAAGTCATACAATTTATTCCCACCCACACAGATTTAGCCTCTTCCATAGTATTTGTTACTATTCTCAAACCTTTGTTGTATCCAACCACTAAATTACCTTGACGATCTCTGATTATTCCTCTCGCTCCCACCAAACCAGGGTTACCCTTTGAGCAACCATCAAAATTGCATTTTATCCATCCCAGATCTAGAGGTATCCAAATTGTACTCCTAATAAGTTGTTTTGTCTAGTTTATGTTAGTGAGATCTTGTGAGATACCCCATAGTTGCTTAATTCACAACTCTTTGTAGGAAGGAATTTTCTTAGAAGGAGCATATTTGCAATTGTTAATATTTTCTTGTATCTTTTGTCTTACATACATGCATAGCTCTTTACTGTTCTTTGCAGTATCCCTAAAAACTATATTATTTTGTTCTTTCCACACCCCAAGTGAGGAACGGGGGAACTTTCCTCCATAGATCAATAATGATGTTATGTGAATAGGGATAGAAATTCTAGTATTCTATAAACATCTTAACCAAAGAAGGAAAAACCTAATCAATTAATAGGTTTTTCATAAAGAAAGACCAAACCTCCTGTGAGTAAGGACATTGAAATAGCAAGTGCATGATAGTTTCTTCAACTTCATTAGAAAGGTAGCACTTATTAACCAAGTAGAATCCTTTTTCTTAAGATTATCAAGAGTGAGAATCTTTCCATGTGCCACTATCCACAAAAAGCAGTTAACTTTAGGTATTAAGTTCTTGCTCCAAACCATTTTCTAGTTAAATTCTCCCCTTTGAATTAGCGGTATTCGAAAAATTCATACACATATTTGACAAAGATTCTCCTAGATGAACTTTTAGTCCATATCCACTCGTCATCCCTATCCCTTGAGAAAAGATCAGGTTCACCAATTTTTTGTAGGAGAATAATCAAACTAGCTTCCCAATTGTATTATTTTCCCCCTCTAAGAACATCATAATTCATATAATTTTTAAAATTTATCCATTTAGGCCTCAAGCCATCCTAATTGATATAATTAGTGACCTTTTTTCCAATAGCTCTTTTCAATTTGATTTTAATTTGTTGAAGGTCGTTGTTTGATGACAAAGGAGCACAATTTGTCCAAGCATCTTCCTAGAAGTATGTCGTTTGACCATTCCCAATTCTTAGTTTCACTCATTGTTTTAGAGTTCCTCTAATCTTGATCAAGTTATCCAATAGACAGAATCACGGGGAAGATCATCTTTCCTCAAGAAGCAGCTTTGATATTTGTTTCCCAAATATTTTGCTCTAAGAATTTGGACCCAGTCTTTAGCTCCTTCCAAAAGATACCAACCCATTTTTTCCATTAAAGCTTTATTGGAAATTTATCCTTCTTATGCCCAAACTACCGTCTCTCTTCAGGGTACAGACTTTATCCCATCCAACAAGATCCAATCTTTTCCTCTCGTCCACACCAGACCATAGAAATCTCCTTTGAATCATTTCTATCTTTTTAGCTATGAAGGCTGAGATATTAAAGAGGGGGAGATAGTAGACAGGGATATTTTATAAAGAAGCTTTCAAAAGTTGTAATTTCCCTACATGGCTTAATAGGCTTCCTTTCCATCGTGCCAATTTCTTTTGGATCTTTTCAATAATATAGTTCCAATAATTACTATGGGGATTTTTGGAAATGAGAGGAAGGCCAAGGTAAGTAGCTGATAGTTCAACTTCCTGACATCCAATTATATTTATAACTCTCTCTTTTATTTTATAGGCCACTAGTGTTAAGGAAATAGAGCTTGCTTTTGTGATAATTGATATACTAACCCGAAGCTCTAGCATATTTATCCAAAATGTCTTTCCATTGTCTAGCTTCTAAGATAGAAGCCTCCCCTAAAAGAATGGCGTCATCTATAAATTATTGGTGGGAGGCTAGGGGAAGTGAGGAAGCAACTTTGAACCCTTTCAGTAGTTTGTTATTAAGTTATTTCTGAATATTTTTTCCCAAGGCTTTTGTGGCAATAACAAAAAGGTATGGTGGAAAAGGATCACCTTGTCTTAATCCTCTACCACATGAGAAGAATTCTTTGGGCACACCATTAACCAGAACTGAATACTTTGGAGTTGTTACACAAGATATAATTAAGTTAAGAAATCTTCCCATGAAACCAATTTTTTTTAGCACAACTAAAAGGAATGGCCAAGAGACTCGATTATAATATTACTTAAATAATGAATTAATATATATTAGATTTTGAGTAAGCGTAATTATTTTAATTGTTTATTTATTAAAATAAATGAATTAAAACATACATACATGCTACATTTTTGACAACCATGACCAGGGTTTCTTATAATCCCTGATGATTGACTATCTCAGCACCATGTGGAGGTCAATGCAAACTGCGAGCAACTATTTTCTATTCTAGCTGGGGAGAATCTAATGGTAGGCCATGGGTAGAATGGAGGCTTTAGGAGATCACAAAAACAATATGTCATTGACCCTAATGGTTGGCCTTTAAATCTGGCACAGTGATGGAAGAAGGATGATGGCCCAAGCGGGCATTTGGGGGTAGGCACGAAAACTGAAGGAGTAGAGAAAGTAACTAGGCCTCTTTGTTGTGTTGGATTGACCCCAATGGTGAACTTTGAAGATGATATTACATGTGAAGTGGTCGAAAATGTATTATATTTTATAAAGATGGGTTTGATTGTCGGATTCTAGAGGTTTTGGTCATGCCTAGTGGAGTTGTATCAATGAATTGCAGAAACCTGGTGATTTTTTTGATGGAGATGTCCAAATTTACCCCAATACAAGAGGGTTTTTTGTGGTATTGTTTGATAATGTAAGAATACAGTTCTCTACAATTATCAATGGAGCTAGGAGGAGCAAAATTTATCGATGTTGAAACCTTGGCACTCCTCTTTCAACCCAATTACTAAATCCTTTGACATAACTCCAATCTAGGTAAGGCTTATGAATATCCCTCTACAATTTTGGTTTGAATCCTACTTTGAGGCCATTGGAAACTCACTAGGAAGGCTTTTGGGGGTGGATGAGGGCTCTTTGAACTTTCTACATGCCACTCATGTTCACATCTTGGTGGAAATAGATATTACAAAATATCTTTTGATAGATATCCTCCTAAAAATTATAGGTAGGGATTATAAACAATTGCTTGACTATGAAGGCTTATTGTTTCAGTGTTGCAGATCCTATAACACTAGGCATATTGTTGCCCACTATTAAAATAGTAAGCATGTGAACCAAGAAACATGGTGGAAGGAGGTATCCCTCCATCATTACTCAGTGGAAAATGATTGCCAAGAAACCAATGTCTAGATTCACCAAAATATAAGGAAGAATTCACCTACAAGGTACCACCAAGTGAATCTCAGGTCTCTTCGAAGGATATTGAATCTTCTTTTGCAATGTTGGATAATGCTAAAGTTGATGGTGTTCCTTTCTCAATAGTTGGGGTGGTGGGTCAGTTAGAGAGAATGTTTGCATCCTCCAATGGGAAGAGAACCCCCCGACTTGAGGATTATAGAGGGTCATCAAGGTCAGGAGATCATGAGGAAAATTGGGAAGTAGTTCAAAGGAAGAAGAGGAAGAAGAAGGGTGAGGTAGCCTTCAACATGTAGCTTCACTCCCATTCTAGGGGGAAATCTTAATGATGGTCTTTGTTTCCTATTCAGGGGACCCTCTACATGGGTTGCGAGGGGTGATGTTTATGGGGAATAGGACCCCATTTTTGACCTCTCCTGGTTTGTTTTGTGCCAAGCTAAAAATCCCACTTTAACTGATCAAAATAAATAAAGAATTAATTAAAAAATTCTTATATGTTTATTTTATAATTAATAAAAATAAATTTATAATAATATTTTTTTATATAGTTAAATAGTTGCTAAGGGGCATCACCCATTATATTGATCATCAAAAATGATTGCATTAAGAGTCATTCACTATCCCCAATCACTACTAGCCTATTCATCCCACCACCCATACTACATATACATTGAAACATCATCTCGATTACAAACTACATCTACTAACTTCCTATTGTTTTAAGGCACCCACAACCACAAGATTGGGGTCAAACATCTGACTACTAAGACTGCTACTACATAGATATGGTGACACATTATTTTCTATTGAAAAAATATATAGATAAATACTGCCAACCCAGAGTTAAACATCACCCTCCTCCCGCATTTTCCTCACTGTGAGCGCATCGAAAACCACTGGACAGTCAATGTTGCATGCATGGTATCGAGTTATTTGCAACCTCCTCAATGTCCCTAAATTCATTTGCAATCCATTCTTCACCCTAGCCTATAGCCCAGTCCTTTCCATTCCTAGCATCAACTTCCCCTGCCATCCCTTTAGTAGCCATAAACTCCATCACCCATCTTATCGCTGGCACCAAGGTAATTCCAACCACACACATCAAGAATGTTATGCTCTGCTCTATCTCCTCCTAGTGCCTCTCCAATGCTTCAAACTTTAGAGTGAAAACAATGGGGAATTTCTTGACTTCCAACCCTCGACCCAATGCCATATAGTAATTCTACGGCAGCGGGATAAGAATATTGTCATCCACATTTTCTAGGGCTGCATCAATTTCACCTAGAAATATGTGTCTAAAAATCTTGTAGCACAAAAAATTTCCCTTGGCCTTGTACACACCCATGTAAAGAAGCATTGCCAAAAATATTTATGTAACATTTGTGTTTACCCTATAGCGGTGATGGGCAATCAAGAACTCTGCCCACAATACTTTTTTAATTGCATGCAATACTAGAGGATGGTTTGAAGCAAGTATGGCCTTTATCCTTTTATCTAAAACCTCCCCATAGAATTAAATTTTACTTTTTGTAGACTCCAAGAAAATTGGCATATCCATTGCTTCCCAAATGTTAGAATTTCTAAAGACGGAGAAGAATGAGTCACTGGCCACTGCCAAAGCCTATTTCAAGAAACAAGCCTTGTTTTGTCATGATGGATGATTGAGTCACACATCAATGGTTATATCATTCGGCTTATCACTTAAAATCTGCAACATACCATGTAAGATATTTTCTATACATTCCAACTCATTCCGAATTTAGCCACACTAAATTAATCAATGAATGCAGAGCCTCTTCTTTTCACCTTCCATAACCTCACTACTAGGAAACTATTGTAATCAATTTTTAATTCCTCATGAGACTAGGAGTTCGAGACCACTTTCCAATTTATGAGTGCCCCTTGTCATAGCCAATCCACTCATCATTTCCCTACATGTCAACCACCTTAGTTATTCACCCTCTCCACCATCGCCTTTGCCAGCCCATCAGCCATGTCATTTCCTTCCCTGTATATGTTTCTAATTTTATATTCCATGAACCTCTCAAGCATTTCTTTGATGTGCCAAAGCCAGTGGTAAAGCTTCCAATTCATAGTGTTGTTGAAAAAAATGGAATTTACAGTTATAAGAGAGTCCCCCTTGAGGTGGATACACTTAACACCAATTTACCACCCCATTTGTAGACCAATTAGAGCCACTTTGAATTCTACCACATTATTGGTGTTATTTTCAAGATAGATCGACCATTCTGCCAAAGCCTTTCCTTATGCATCTCTGGAAATACAACCAAACCCACTTGGCCCTGGGTTGCCCTTTGAGGCACCATCAAAAGTGATCTTGATCTACCCAACCTCTATGGCCTCCCATATCACATCCTCCCTTTTTATTGAGGCTTGGTCACTCGCACCAATCCCACAAATGGGTTTTTTCAATCTTGCAAATAATTTTGATATCTTATCATCCCAGTTTAAAAATATCCTTTTCTTAATCAACTTGTTCCAAGTTGCTTCATTAACTAATCCATTACAATTCCCTCAATTTTACTACAAATTCTCTCGCTTCCCATCTCCTTATCTTGGAAGATCCTCTTGTTTTGCTCCTTCTAGATTTCCCAAAATAATAGTCGAAGGGATGACAACCCATAGGCTATCAAAGATTGATTTCCTACAATTTTGCAACCACATGTTGAACCAAGTTTCAATGTCCAGTGGGACCGGGCATTGAAATTCCAACTTACACATGCAATATTTCCAGCAAGCATTTGCATATGGGCATGTCAGGAGGATATGGTTGGCAGTTTCATTTCTATTCTTACATAATGCACATCTCCCCGACCCCTGGACACCAAACGTTGCCAACCGATCTTCGGTAAGAATCATTTTCTATAATGCTAACCAAGCAAAAACCCCAACCTTCAAGAGACAACTTTTATTCTAGATAAGTTTACTCAACCAATTTTATTTGGCAATTGCTTCTTCTTTAACTTTATATCTAAATTTGACTTTATAGGTTCCAGTGTTAGATCCACACCATCTTATAAGGTCCTCTTGATTAGAGGGGATTAATGTCCTATTTCTTAGAATTGCACCAAGTGCCTTCTTCTGATCCTAAGAGGCATCAACATCCTATAGAGAGTGTCATTCCCAAGACACCAACCCATTTTGTATAATTGATGTTCCATATTTTACTAATATTTGTACCCCACACTCAGATGATCTCATTTTTTATATCCTCTAGGTTGGGATGATTGGAAAGGGGCTCCATACCTCCCCACGAGTCATTAAAAATGAAGCACTTTGCACATTCCTAACTTCCCAAGTAATGTGCTTTGTGACAATGTCCATGCACTCCAGTATGTAATTCCATATTGCAGAACCCCTAGGAGGATCCGCAATAGTCAGAATTCATGTGAGCTCATCTAAATCAAGGTATTTACTCTTGAGAATCCTGGCCCAATTCTGATCACCCTTCCCATAAAGATTCTAAACTAGTTTGGCTCCCATAGCCAGATTCATTGTTGCCACCTGTCTGATACCCACCCCTCCAGCCTCCTTTGGTGCTCGCGAATATTGTCCTAAGAAACCAAGGGGAATTTTTGTTTCTCCCCCATTTCACTCCTAAAGAATTTCCTTAGGATCTGAATAAGATCATCCTCCACTACCTTAGGTATTCTTAGGCACACCATAGATTATACTGGGATAGTCAGGAGGACTGTATTTATCATCAGAACTCGTCCAATAGATGACAACCATTTACCTTTTCGCATTTCCATTTTAGTTTTGTACTTGTCAATTAGATTTTCCCAATAAATTTTCTTGTTAATACCCACAAACAGGGGTATCCCCAAAAAGTTACCTAAAAATTTTTCCACCTTCAAACTCAAAATTCTCGCTAGCTCTTTCTAAAGGTTAGATTGCATGTTTAAGAAAAAGACCTCCGATTTTCTCCAGCTAATACTCTACCTAGATGCCTGTAATGTCATAAAATTGCACCCCTTGCAATTTCACATACATTCTTGTATCCTCTTTAGTGTCCAATCCCTTAGAATTTGTGTAGGCTCATTTTAGCCCCTACGTCAACCTTTTTCCCCTCTCAGGATGCTCAAAGGCTCATTTTTCTGTAGCTACCCTTGTTGTTTTTCTATATGTCAAACCTTGGGATTTTCCCGTTCGTGTTGTTTTGTAGCGTGATGTGTTCAGAAACTAGCGCATCGCATGGATGTTTGGGCACCATGCTAGCATTCTGTGACATTTCAACATTCAAATGACTGTTTCCAAGCATGTTTTCCACTTGTCGATTTGTTTTTTCGATGGTAACGGCTCGGGACACATTGTAACTGCCCAAGAAAATTATTTTTGCTTCTCTTCTCTCTTTGAAATTCATCGTTTCAACTCATTTGGCCTTCTTCTCCTGTTGGCCTTCTATCTTGGACTTTCTCCCATCTTGCTTTTGCTGGCACAACTCTCTTGTTTGTTACAATGGCCTTCTACAACACTTTCAAGCTCTCTTGGCATATCACTATGCAACTCTCTTGTCTATCGCAACTATTGATTTCCCTCTTTGGATTTCTTAAGCCTTGCAGCTGATATCTCCCTCACTTTGTGCTTGTGAGCATCCTGGGATTCCATATCCTCTACCTATTACATTCTTACTTCTTGATACGGGTTATCCTCCTCGAGCAGGGATTACTTTTATCACCTTACTTTGTGATATAGGTTCTCCTCCTTGAGTAGGGATTTCTTGTATCACTCTCGCATTCATTTCATTTCTATCATCTCTATCTATCCATTTGGTTTTTCATGGAGGTGGGAACACCAAAACGGGGGTTTAACTAAGACAAAACCCCTATACAGCCCCAAATTTTTCTCAAGATCTTACACATGCAAGTTTTGAAGATATTCATTTGTTGGAGGCTTCATTACTTGGGTTGTTGTGAAAATTTTCTCTCTTATTCTCTTACTTTATCATTTACTTTACTTTGCTTTAGTTCAATTACATTATGCCATTTTCCAACATTCTGGAATTTCTCGGTAATCTAATTGTTAGTAGTCATTGTTGTCAAACAGATTGCACCTGTATGCTTGAATATTGAAATTCAGCAATCTATTGAAACATTGGAACTAATTCCAGGTTGTGGGTATCCTATAAGGAATTAGACCTCCAAATTCTAGGCTGGTTCCTATGGATTTTTCTGGTTAATAACTGAGTGATTTGTTGGAAAAGGGAGAAAGACTAAATCTAAATTTTGAACTATGAAACTTAACTATGGTGATGCACCGAAGAATTCAATATGCAGACTTAAACTCACAGAATGATTACTCACTATTTTCATTCGCACAACCTGATCTAAAATATCAAACACTTGAATGTTTTAAATAGCGGCTTTTAAAGAAACGATTATAGAAGGAAAATATGATTCCCACAACTAGACTGTTTGATTATTGATTAGCACAATGTTTAACCAGTGGATTTAAACTTGGATGCATACAAAAATTCATTAAGGAGACAGAAATATTTAAAGGTTTCAAATACTACAAACACAATAATCACTTCGATCAATCCTACATGACAATGATGCTTGAAAACTTGAAGGCGAATTCTAAAAAGATGGTAATGAAAGGAGTCTTTCTACAAAAACACACTCATTGACCTATAAACCTGCTGCTATATTAGTCTAAAAAAAATGTTGAGTTACAAAATAATTCACTTTGCAGAATGCAAAGGAGAAAAATAAGAACTAGGGAAAAAACAGTTAAGTTTTTTCAATATATACAAAAGCCTTCAAAAAGGCATGGAGATAGAACTAAAAGTCAACCTCAGTGAGAAGGTGATAACTCTATAGTAATCCACGAGCAAGAACAAATATCTCTAAAAAAGAGGCTCAAATCCATGCAAAAATGAGTGCATGATGGTCCAAACTCACTGTCAAGTCATAACCGAAACATGGAAGACTCTAAGTGAGCTGCAAATCCCTGAAAAGGTGGGCCCAAGCATGCGAAAATCACCTCATTTGTGTCAATCCGTTCAAGTAAAAATAGAAATCCATCTTTGCTTAAATGTTTTTATTTTTGCGCTTTAAGATAGCTAAAATAATTAAATGATTTATAATTATTTAATCATTTTAACTTTACAATATGTTATGCAAAAAAAAAAACATTGAGTTACTAATTATTAAAATAGAACTCAAACTCTGACTATAGTCTAAAAATCCATACTTAGCAAATATTTGCAAAATATGCCTTCACTATTCATAGCATCTTTGGTCGACTAACATATTGGTAGGTCACTCAGCATATTTTTCAAAGTCTATATTAGTCACTACCATTGAACATTGTATTATGAGTCGACCATATGAATATTAGGTTTGTTGACCTAATGACTATATCATGGTAAAAGATCTGAATGAAATGATAATATGATAAAAATAAAGTCAAAAAACATCATCATTTGGAATAACCCTAAACCTATCTTCACTTTGTCACTTGCACACTCTGAGGAAGCTTCATGAAGAAGCTCTAGCCGCCATGCCATGCTGCTGCCATGAAGAAAGCTTGGGGTCGACCTCTGTATTACCACCATTTATGCTCATTCTTGGCATATCTCTACGCACAGACCTAGTAACTATTTTGTAGATGGCTCTCCTTATTGTATTGAAGCAAAAAATGATGGCCATAAGGCCGTGGCTAGTCACATTCTGATTTCTCTTTGTGTTTTTCCTTGACTCGAAATCTACTATTCTTGGCCACCATGTATATATGCTTGAGCTATGTTGTCTTGGGTTTCTTATTCCGCAATTTTTTAAGAAATACTAACAAATATTTGTGCCTTGTCTATGCTTCCATTTGAGGGTTATTCGTTTCTGAAGCTCTTTCAAAATAACTGCGGCCTGTATCTCCCTTCATTTGCGCTTACTCTGGGTAATGAAAAGTGGGTATTTGAAACTTTTAAATATTTTTGACCTGTATATTTCATGCATTCTGAATTTTTCTGGAAGTGTCGAATATATATACTTTTATTCAGGTCGTGACTTCTCATATTTAAATATTCCTTTTGTTTGGTCATGACTTCTTCATATTTGTGCTTCTGGGTATTATTTTAAATTGTAGGCCGCCATGGATTCTGGGTCTTTGTGGCTTAATCCTCATTTTCAGTCTGATGTGAAAGGTAGTCTTTTCCTCTACATTACGAATATGCAACCCTGTTGAAAGATTAAGCTTCTCCACCCTTGGTTGCTATGAATGAGCTAGCGAACCCTATTGACTAAGATCCTATCTGTGCTAAAATATATAGAAAGGAAGCATCGACGATTTACTTGCCACTGCTACTGATGGAATAATAAGGTCTTCTCTAGTTTTCTGGGTAGAAACCCATATCATTTACTTTATTTGTATGAAATTAGCACTCAAGGCTGCAGCCTCTATATTTTTGTAACATTTCTTGAGTTGGGAAAGAGGACTTTTCTTGATTTTCTGTAGTATCACTGTATTTAAGAAGCAACTCATTCGGTAACAGATCTCTGTGATAAAATTTCCTTGCCATAACCTAATCCTTATTTATGGCCTTTCTTGTCACAATCGGACCTATCTTTGCATTTTTTATGTGATTATGAATGGTCTCTGCAAAGGTTTGGCAGGAACCTCAAACTCCTCTTACCTTGCTACTGCCTGAGGTACCCCGTGATTACTTAAATGTCCTGTGGAAGAATAAATACATCAACAGATTAAAGGTACCCTTGCCTGGATTATGGATCTTACTGTCACCATGACAGTCCTGTAGCTATAACTCATGCTCAATGGATATCTCATGCTTTCTAAACCTTTTTCTTTTTTTAAGAAATGCATTCTATTATGCTTTGCTCGTACCATATGTTACTCTCAGAACTCTTTATATCTCACAATCACTTATATGCTTAAGACATGCATTCTGGTACTCATGGTTACTTTAGATGTATGAATTTCCTTTCCATATTTGATGTTGTCTCACTTTCAATCGAGCTTCTTACCATCATGCTATTCTGCAATCTATAAGATAACAGAGAAAATTTGATAATCCAAAATATGAAGATGGCACCCATATTTGATAATAATGTTATTTTAAATATAACTTTGAGGCACAACAAATTGTGTTTCAATTGCAATCATCCTTTATGCTTTCTTGGAAAAGTTGCGCATTTGACAATTATGCAAAGTATCCATTGTGATGTTGAAAGACACTCTTCTAGGCAGACAAGCGACATTGCTTTGGTAAAAAACTCCATGAAATAACTTGATGCTTGATTTTCTGTTTTGTCCATCATATAGAAACTTTGAAGCTCCACAAACTTTCTGCATATCCTTTCTTATTACTAAATGTTGTTCAAAAATCTGGCATTTTTCCTCATTTTCAGTCCATTAAGATTTGCTTCCTCCTTTTAATGATCATGCTTAGCCTTACATTGGTATTGTACTTTCAAAGGCATTGATATCATGAATGGAGGTCTATTATTTGAATGTTTTGTTTCTTGTTTCAAGGTCGTGAATGAACAACTGTGGGCTTCGTCTTATTTGCAAGCCTTCATATATCTCTGCTGGTTGTAATAGTTACTATGCAATGAAACTCTACTGCTGATCATTACCATATGCAGTTTACATTAGAAATTGCTATTTGATGTTTTTCCATTCATTTCAGAACTGCACCACCTTGTTGAAACAATATCACTATCTTTTATTGACACTTCAATAGCACTATTTCAAGTAATTGTACAGCCCTTTGTGTCCCTCTTATAGCTTCTTTGTACTTCAATCCCCTGTAAATGGAAAAGAGCATAATCTTGCTGAACCAGACATGGCTGTAACTTCCTCATTATATGATTACTGGCCATTACAACTGATGAAAAACTGTACCTATCATGCATCACTGATCCTCCTATAGACTGTTATATGCTTTTGAAATTATGAAAACACCTTAAAGCACGAATACTTTGTTTCTCTTCAATTTAAAGAGGCTTTATACTTCATTTAGATGTAATATGAAAATGTAAAGTAGAGCTAAACAGAATATAATGAAAATGATGAGTTCTCACACTATTTGATCCTTTCTTGACATGAAGAGCAAAGTTATGTTGTATGCTCAAACTGTTTTTCCTTAATCTCTTTGAAATAAAGTTGCTTATTTGATTATTTCTTTATTTCAGTAGCTCTTTTGATGATTGTTTTAACATTAATGAACTCTCATATGTAACTTGAGAGTGCGCCTTCCTTGATATGCCAAGCTCGACCCTTGTGGGAGCTCGTTTTACTCCACATATCTGATAAAATGATCATGAACATAATGAACATGTTCCTGCACAGTGAAAAAACATGTTAGCAAAATAAAAGAAACTGAAAGCTTCCTCCCTTCTTTATGTTGTTTGAATTTTGTAAACATCTGATGGATGCATGATCGACTGTATTATATATTTCTGTTGGTAGCGTAGGCATATGATAGGATCTGATTCGCATTGTTCTAACCACACTTTCATCATACTTGTAGGTATGCGGAGCTAGAGCTAAAAGCTGGAGTTGGAACTGGAATCGCAACTGAAGACCCAACCTATCAACGATTCATCATTCCAAGCAATGAAGAATCACTTTCTACCCTATGCTTTCTCTATTTTTAGTTGTATAGTTTTCTTTTGCTCATGCACCGTTTATTTGATTGTAAAAATCAAAATGAGTTACTCCCACAACTTGTGTGGGATTCTGGTTCATACATTATGAATAAAACAACAAACATTATACAAACTTATGATATCATTTTGGAATGTTTTTTGCATAACATTACTGAAATTTACACTATAATAAAACAATGCACAATATGAGTACTTTAGCAGAAATTTTTAAGCAGCTTATGTACCTTGGCTTGAATTTACAATTCAGCTCTACCTGTTTGAGCTGGTAGTGAAAAATAGGTAACAGTCACTTTGCTATTTTTTGTGATATTCATAGTTTTTGGTCCATACGAACGCTAGTGCATCGCGTTGTCGTCGCAGACCCGTGTTGTCATCCTTTGGCCAAGAGCTTTTTATTTTGTTCGAAAATCTTTGTGACCTTCTCTTCCAGATTCTAGAACTCTCACTTTATTTGTTGAGGTAGTTTAGGGTAGTTCGCCCCTTGGGAATCTCTTGAGAATAAAGAGACTCATGAGTAGTGAATCCCCCTTCTCTATATTTTGGTGAACCCGACGTGAAACATATTAGTTTTCAAAAAACAAGGAATTTATTTACCCCAATTTGGTGGGGTCATAACTTTTGACTCGGTGCTCGGAATTCAGAACCGTTTACACTGTTGGAAAGGTCTCCAAGAGGACTAGTTCAATCCCTAAAAAAGTGTGCTTTCAGCAACCCATTTTTTAGGATCAACATGAGTTTCAACCCTAAATTCCACTTTGAAGACCTCCGAAAATGCGATTTACTACAACATAGAAAAACCGAAAAAAATCTGGATATTTGGTTTTTCTCAATTTTATCACCCTTGGATTGCTTCGGGTCGACCAACGTGTCTATATCTCTATTTCAATATGTATTTTATATCTTTCTTCCTTCTATCTCTTTCCAGCTTTGTTAAGAAGCTTGAAGAAGTTCTCTTACAAGCATGTGAAAGTGAGTTCTTATCTCCTTTCTTATTATTTTTTGTTGATCCCTCTTCTAAGATTCCTTCTAAGGATATTTTGGCACAAGAGGATGAAATCATTGATACTTTTCTTAACATTACTCTAGCTTCTATTCATTCCAACACACTTTCTTTTGGAGACGATGCATTTGTGAATGATGAATCTCCCTTTCATTCCAATGCACTCTCTTCTAGAGACGTTGCATTGGTGAATGATGAATATCATATTTGTTCTGATTCACTCTCTTCTAGAGATGTTGCATTTGTAAATTATGAATCTCTTCTCTATTCCAATGCATCCTCTTTTAGGGATGATGAATCTCCTTCCACATTTGATCCTCCTCAGATCGATCTATAGAATATGTCTTCAAATAATTATTCCACTAGTTGTGATGATTATGTAAATGTAATCTATGTCTCTGCTACCCCTCAAAATCCTAAGAGACAGGTTATTTATCTGACTTCATCTAGTCCTTCTCCTAAAAGGATTTGTTCTATTGATAATGTCCCATTTGATAGCAATTCTCTTGATCTTTCTAAGGCTCCCTCTTACAGAGTGGTAGCCCATACTTATGAGAGTATAATGAATAAACAACCAAGCCTTCCTCAAGCTCCTAAACATACAACTAAAGCACCTGGTGATTATGATCTTTTCAAGCAACTCCATGGTTCTCTAGCTATGATCTCACTATGGGACTTGCTTTAATCTACTTTAGTCTATCAAGGCATGCTTTAGGAAGCCTTGTAGAAGATCCTCTTGTCAGCCTCTGGGCTGATAGATGTTAGTGCGTTGATGGCTCATATTCTTGTGGATTCATTGAATATCACATTCTATCTGCAAGAACTTTCATCCCCAAATGTGTAAAAATAAGCAGATCCTTTAATGATTATAGTTAACATTAATAGCATCGAAATTAGATGTACTCTCATTGATGACAGTTTGACACTCAACACATGTAGCATTGATCTATTTCCTAAGATTAATATTGATTCATCTTCTCTTAAAGCTTCTTTTGTTGTCATTCATGAGTTCGATAATGTCGATCGACAAGCCCTAGGCACAATAGTCTTTCCTTTAAGGTTGGGACCTGTTACCGTACCCACCCTTGTATATGTTATGTCAAAAAAACTACCTTATAATATTCTCCTTGGTAGACCATGGATTCATGCTATGGGTGCAGTCTCATCTACCTTGCATAAATCTATTAAGTTCATTTGCAATAATCAAGTAGTCACGGTTAGAGTAGGATTTGAGGCTATGCACTTATGTGAGATGGCAATTGTCGATTAGGTCTTTGTTGTGCCTACTCTTATTCGTTTTGTGTCTTCTGATGCGTTGATGTCTTCTCCAACAATACCTATCACAAAGGATGTTCTTGAGACATATATCCCTAAAGAAGATCCTCTTGAAGCAAGAAATCCTAAGTCTTCCTCTTCTCAAGAGAATGCATGTCTTGGTGATGATTGGGGTTCTCTAGAATTTACAGATTCCTTCATTAGGGAATATAAATTCAACCCGATCCACTCCAAACTCACTATCAAAGATGATTATTCTTTTGTACCACGGGATAATGTGAACAATAGTTGTAATGTACTTAATGTTGATCCTCCTCCTTCTGAGGAATATGATCACAATTCTATTAAAGAGGTTAATGTTGGTAGTCCTATTAAGAAAGATGATGGTGATCCCATAGAAGAGTGTGATCCCCATTGTTGGAACAATACTCTCTATGTAGATCCTCCTTCTCAATATTTGTAAACATGTTATGGCCCTGGGTTTAAGCTCATCTCTAAATATGGCTTTGGGTGTAAAGGTTGTGGGCATAACAAACAAGGAATTCAAGTCCCTATAGAATGTGCACCTCGTAAGCGTAATTTGGGGCTTGGTTGCGCGAATGAAAAATCTAAGCAAAAACCATGGTTGAATGGCATGATTTTTGCTCAACCTCGTTCTCTTAGATTGATTCATCCTCCATTGTCTTCTATCTTCATGCCTTTTTATTGTGAGCAGTTGATTCTTTCTCCATAAGAGAAAGGTTTGCTTCTTGCTCCTCATTCTTTATCTGAGCAAGAGCGTATTTTGTTGAGGCTTCTTAAATCCCACTTTACTACTCTTCATCCTCCTAAGAAATCTCATAAGCATGATAAACCAAAACATTCTTTCAGTGCATACCATTGAGTGCCTGGTCATTCCACTAGTGAATGTAAAGGCCTTGAAGGATATAATACAACAACTTCTTAATTTAGGTGTCATCACTCATTTATTTTTTGATGCACCTACCTCTTCTTCAAATGACAAGTGATATCGATGTACCTCTATCCTTTATGTTCTAAGTATCTTGCATGGTTCTCCTCCCCTGTATGTTGGGGGAAATGATAACTTGTTCTGGTGATGTGTGTCCCTCTTAAAGGACCCCCTCTCTTATCTATGTCTATCAAATGAGGCATCCCTCTAGTGGACCCCTTTCTCTTTTGAAGGGTTCCCGAGGGAGCCCCTTTGAAATCTTTTATCTCAAATGAATTCTATGGTATCTAGCTTGGGACAACTCGATTATACCTATTTCATATCTTTGCATCTATCTTGGGGACAGCCTGACTAGACCTTGATTTTAAAATAGTGTCTCCCTTGAGTGGCCCCCCTTTCTTTTGAAGGGTTCCCGAGGGACCTCTTTGAAAGATTTCAAATTATAGACTATCTCTGTGACTGTTTTCTTGCTTGCTTGCATGGATTTTTGTCTTCTAACATGTTTTATCTATGAATTAACATGTTGCTTTGCAAGTGCACCTATGAATCCTCTTTCCAATTCAACTCTGCGGAGTCCCCTTTAATTGAGCTTCCTTCATGAGAGATTATGTGGGGGAATGCCTTCTTTGCATGTCTGAGGGCCTGTGAAGCACTTGCATCCTATGAGATTCATCCATCGTTGTTATGCGAGCTTTCAGTGTACTTTGATCAACTTCCTAGTTTCGCAGAGCTATGGAGTCCCTTTGTTCAAACATCCTCAAGAGAGAGTATCAGTGGAGCCATCTCTTTTGGAATTCTCATTCCTTTTCTAGCACTTAAAATTCTTTTATCTCTTCTCTTCTCAATTGTATATATTGGATCAAAGACTTGCATCTTCTTCATCTTGGGTATATACCTCTTTCTCTCTTTGATATTGGTTGCTTCCTTGACTTTTGGGTGCATTCTTCTCTTGAAGCGATCAATCCTTACATTCTTCTATTTATTTTAGAATTATTTTATGTTATTTCTTAATTTGAAGATGACGCATAGTATTGAGACAACCTTCTACATCGAGGTCTCTTTTAATTTGTTGAATCAAATCCTTTATCTTTTTATGTTCTAACATTGTTGTCTTGTGCAGGTATTTCTTGTCTAATGCATTTTGTTTTAGGTCTTCAGGCTGGGGGCATATTTTTTTGGTTTGAAGGGTTATCCACTTCATCTACAGTATCATTTTTCCATCATGATGTTATTTATGTTTAGTAGATTTCCTTTAGCATGCATATTAGTATAGATTCATATGCCCACTAAAGTGAGGGCAAAATTTAATGTCATAAAATTGCACTCTTCGTAATTTCACATGCATTCTTGTATCTGCTTTAGTGTCCACTCCCTTAGCATTTGTGTAGGCTCATTTTAGCCCTTGCATTAGCCTTTTTCCCCTCTCAAGATGCTCAAAGGCTCAATTTTCAACAACTACCATTGTGCATCCGCTTTGTATCAAACCTTGGGATTTTCTCGTTCATGTTGTTTTGTGGCATGATGTGTCCAGAGACTAGCACGTTGTGCTAGCATCCTGCGACATCTCAACATTCAAATGACTGTTTCCAAGCATGTTTTTCACTTTTCAGTTTGTTTTGTCGATGGTAACGGCTCAAAAATCCTTGTAACTGCCCGAGAAATTTATTTTTGCTTCTCTTCCCTCTTTAAAAGTCATCTTTTCAACTCATTTGTCCTTCTTCTCCTACTAGGCTTCTATCTTGCACTTTTTCCCATCTTGCTTTTGTTTGCACAACCTTCTACAACACTTTCAAGCTCTCTTGGCATATCTCTTTGCAACTCTCTTAGCTCTACAACTATTGCTTTCCCTCTTTGGATTGCTTAAGCCTTGTAGTTGATATCTCCCTCACTCTATGCTTGCAAGTTTTCTTAAATTCCATATCCCCTATCTATTGCATCCTTAATTTGTGATATAGGTTATCCTTCTCAAGAGGGGATTTGTTTTTATAACCTTACTTTGTGATACAGGTTCTCATCCTCAAGCGGGGATTACTTTTATCACTCTCGCATTCATTTCATTTCTATCATCTCTATCTATCCATTTGGCTATCTGCGGAGGTGGGAACACCAAAATGGGGGTTTAAGTAAGGAAAACCCCTATACAACCCCAATATTTTCTCCAGATCTTACGCATGTAGGTTGTGAAGACATTAATTTGTTGGAGGCTTCATTACTTGGGTTGTTGTGAGAAGTTTCTCTCAAATTATTCTATTAATTTATCATTTACTTTACTTTACTTTACTTTAGTTCTATTACATTCTATCATTTTCCTACATTCTAGAATTTCTCAGTAATCTAATTGTTAGTAGTCACTTTGCTATTTTCTATGATATTCTTAGTTTTTGGTCAGTACGAACCCCAACGTGCCAGAGACTCCAACACGTCGCACTATCATCCCAAACCCACGTTGTCATCCTTTGGTCGAGAGCTTGTTAGTTTGTCCAAAACTCTTCGTGACCTTCTCTTTTAAATTCTAAAACTCTCACTTTGTTGAGGTAGTTTAGGGTAGTTCACCCCTTGGGAATCTCTTGAGAAAAAAGAGACTCATGAGTAGTGAATCCCTCATTTGTACTATTCCAAACAAACTATAGTCATCTAGGAATGTCTTCATAGTCCTATCTTCTCTTCTACAAGCTACCCCAAACATAATGGTGTCATCCAAAAATTGTTGATGGGTGACTAGATCTAGACTGTTAGCCATAGACATGCCCTATCATTTACCCTCTCGCCTTAGTGCAAACAAAATGGTGTCATCCATAAATTGTTGATGGGTGACGAGATCTAGAGTGTTAGCCATAGACACACCTTTCCATTTTCCCTCTCACCTTAGTGAGATAATGCTTCTATCAAGTGCTTTTGCCATGATGATGAACAGGAAGGGAGAGAGTGGATCTCCCTACCTTAGGCCTCTTATGGAATCAAAGAAGTCATGTACAAATCCATTCACTAAGATCAAGAATTTTGGGGTAGATATGCAGCTCCTGACCTAGTCGGTCCACCCTACACTAAACCTAAACTTTTCCAACATTGCCACCAAAAACTACCTATCCACCAAGTCACAAGCCTTAAGGATATCAAGTTTAAGGATCATACAAGTGTCCTCCACCTTCCTTACCGAATGTATGGTTTCTTGTGCTATTATGATACCTTCCACTATTAACTTCCAAGGTGTAAAGTCACTTTACTCCTCTGAGATATTTGAATTCAAGACTTTCTTTAGTCTATTTGCGATAAATTTAGTAACAATCTTGTACACTGTGTTGCATAGAGAAATTAGCCTAAAATCACATATTTCTTGAGGATTCTTTTTCTTAGGGATTAGGGCCAAGAAAGTGTGCTTAAGGGTCCCAAGCATAGTCATCTTCCTCCTTGATTATTCTAATGCCAATGATAGATCATCCCTAAAAATCTTTCAAAACTTTTGGAAGAATCTGGATAGGAATCCATTAGGTCCAAGAGCCTTGTCAAGATTTAATTGAAAGGTGGTGACCTTCACTTCTTCCTTCCCAATGTGCTGGAATAAAGCATCATTCTACTTTGTGTTGATAACAACATGTATGGATTTGAGTATATTTTCCCTCACTTCTCTATGCTTAGGTGCTTTCCTATTCATAATTTCCTCAAAGAACCTCATGGCTTCAATGTTGACCTCCTCAATGGATTGAGTCATCACACTGTTCTCTCTCTTGATTTCTATGATTCTACTCTTGCTTCAATTGGCCATAGTTTTTCTATGAAAAAACTTTGTATTATTTTCCCCTTCCTTCAACCAAGTCTCTTTAGATTTTTACCTCCAAAAGCATTCTTCCCTTTTCAAAATCTCAATTAGTTCTTCCTTTAGGGATTTTTCTATTTCAAATTCCTCTTCCCCCTTCTAATTCTTGATGATGTATTCATTTAAAGTTGCTAGATCCTGTTATGCTCTTTATTTCTCTTGGAAGCTTGTTCCAGTCTTTCAATTTCACTTTAACATAGCTCAACTTCTTACTAATCTTGAACAGATTAGATTGGTTCCCTATCCCTACTTCATTCCACTAGCCTGCCACCAAGTTTGGGAGTTATTCATCCCTTAACTACATGTTCTCGAATTTAAACAATTTGCCTTTTGGGGGTTCCTCAAGCATAATTTTCAGCTGCACTAGGAAATGACTTTGATCTCATGAGTGGCAATATTGAAGCTTCATGTAGGTTCACTTGTCCTACCCAATCTACAAAAATCAGAAATATGTCTAGTCATTCAGCAATGTTTTCAAAGTTCTTTCTCTTATTCGACCATTTGTACACACCATTATTAGCTTGCACATCCTTTAACTAATTATTATCTATAAATTCTTGGAAGTCTTGTTCACACTTGTCGGCCTCCTACAATGATTTCAATAACTAAGCCTTTGCAACCATGATTTAGAGATTGGACATCTGACCTGAATAACCATCTTAACCATCATGAAGGTACATTTAGATTGTCAACCCAAGGACGTGAACTTGAAATGGGTCAGCATAGTATGTGCACTAGGAACTTCAAAGTAGTCACCTTTGTTCTACAACTAAGAAAGACTAATGCTGAAGGTAAATTGCATGGAAATAAATTAAGCAAAGGTTGAACACTACTCAACAACAAAACTCAAACTGAACATGCATGACAAAAATGAAATTTTGAGCAGCAAACAGGAAACTACTCTGCCCGCTTTGGTTGCGGGAACAGTCACATAATGGAATTCTAGTGGCTGCAGGAATAATCAATGCCAGATTCTTGCTAAGTACTGAACAAAAACTAACATTAATCTATCTAAGCTAACAGATTACTCACCAAGTGGGCCCCCTTGGATGAGTATCCTCTAAAACTAATGCAAACTTAGATTAAACTTAGATACTCAATTCAGAATCTCATTCCATTCATTGGAAAAATGCAAATACAAAAGAGTATGTGTGTTATTCTCAGCAGGTACAATAACTTGGTGATCCACCCCCTCAGAAGGAGGATCCGAACCTTATTTATCATCTAAATAGGGCAGTCAACTCCCACTAACTGAGAGGACGCCATTTAGGGAAAACAGAGAAAAGAGTGGAAGGGAGGTTACGCATGCAGTGGAATCCATTCAGACATGCAGGCCCAAACATGGACTCAACCACTGCAGTAATGCCCACATTGCTCAATGTCATTAAAGATCGGCATAAGGTGGTTACATGTGGTTTACATGGGAATCTTCTATCGTCATTCTCTAGTTGACCTTCGCGCGCTTCCTCCCCATGACCGATTGGCAGCTGTGTTTCTCAACTTAGCATTTCCAATCATGTCTACATGGCAATGTTAGTACGCATAATAACTATATAGCTAAAATCATCTTAAATAACATCCATCAATCACATACAAGATTGATATAGATAGTCCATGTAATAAGTTAATATCATTAAAACTGGCATAAAGGGAATTAAACCCAAATGTCCTACGGTTTGAGAGAAATTATATAAAGTGTCAGTCATGCAATATCAAAACCCATGATAATTTCAGAAAATAGACTATGGATTCTACCCATAACTAGCCCAGAAATTAGACTCATCACTCCCCCCAACTTAACGTTTTATTGGTCCTCAAGCAGGGGAAGAGTTATGCTTCTGCTTGGTCATGGCTTTGAAATCCGCAACTAATAACTGCCCAATGTCTGTGTCTATTGTGGGTGAATTTGGGTTCCATTAGAATCCTCCCAACCAGTCGAGTCTCTTCCATCTTTGGTTTTCCTCAGCAATGTCATATCGAAAGAATCTAAAATTTGGTAGAGGTCACATGAGGATAGGTGGCTGAAAAGTCAGGGGAAGCCATTTTCGCCCCTGTATTCTCCCAATCTGAATATACCTTTCAATTCTTTTTAGTGCACAACATAGTTGTAGATGTATTGTGGTTCAACTTATTTTAGCTCATCAGTTAGTGTGTTCCATCTCTGGGATAGGTATCTTCTCATAGTATCCTCTTTTGTTGTTTTTACCCCGTACTCATTGTATGTTGCCTCAATCCAAGGCATAATCTTGTTACCATAGCTCGATTTGAAGAGCATTCTATTCCAGTCTGTGTAAATTCCTTTGGAGTTCCCAAATTTGACTCTAATAGCCAAAGGAATATTGGATTCTTTCCCCCTATAAGCATTATATTGTTCACCTCAACTAATCTCATTTTGTGCCCATGACCTAAATGCTCTTATTTGGATATCCCCCACATAAAGCAGCGGGTTCCAATCTTGGTCTTTACTGACAACAAAATTGTGTGAATAAAATTCACATAGTAAATTTTTCATTTATGGGGAGGCAATTCTGTAAGCATTGAAAAATTCAGCAGGAGTTTCAATTGAACGATTCAAACCTGAAATGTATCTTGACAGTTTAAAAGAGAGATACTTTCCCTTTAGGTGCAAAGCATAAACTCTTGGTGGTGTTATGCATGCTACAATTTGTGGCACCAAGGTTGCAATATTACCCATCCTCTCTTTTAGAGAGGCAATCTCCTAGATTCTTGTCCTCAATGATTTCATCCTTCTCTTCAATTTTCTTTTTTAGTCTTTTCTTCTCCTTCTTCCATTCTTCCTCCCGTCTATGTATCTCTTTCCACAAATTTAAAAATGTTGCATGAACTGTAAAACTAGGGGGATTATGAATTCTTACCAGCACCCTTGTTGATGCTCCATATAGTACCAATTGCATTGATTCAGGTGGTCCAACAAGTTATGACCGCGGGGGTACACTTTCTTCTTCCACTTCCTATTGCATGGCTTCTTCTTCCTATTCCTGTGATTGTTGTAGGAACTCTTGATCTTGCTACAGGAAAACTTGATCTTGTTGCAGGAACTCCAAATTTTCTTCATGTCCTCTGATAGGCTGTCATTAGGTCCTATTACTTTAGAATATAAGATGTCAATTAGTTGACCAGGCAGTGTCCAAGGCAATTTGCAAAAGAAGATAATTCAAATAACTCATCTCAGATTTTTTGTTTTTCTTTAAACTACGAAAATCAATTTTAGTCTAAGACCATTTAACTTCTTATCTGGAAAACAATTTATTCTAGGAAAACTGGAAATAATTAAACTAAAAAGCATAAGATGACTAATTTAGAAAGCATCAAAACTAAACTAGAAAGTATAGAAATAAGCAAACCGAATAACTAATAAACTACGGAAGTGGAAAAGCAAGTGAACAAACTACAAAACATTTTCTTAAACAGTAAAGGATTCTAACATCTACGAAGAATAACTTATACTAAAACAATGGTGCTCCAAAACTTTGGACTCAACTCTTAATAGACTTTAATACTTCCTATTGAACAGTTATTTATGTAACAACTAAAACAACATAATAGTAAGTACTTATCTATTTAAACTAACTCCCCTCGAGTGGCCAACTCACGGGTCAACACTTCATTCTCAAATCACATAAACTACAGGTTCGGTTTCCTTCCATTATAAACAGTTATCATCCATAGTTCAACAACTCAACAATTGACAGACAAAAATTCTTTCATTCACCAGTATTCAAAAATCATGTAAACAACATAACGTTACTACTCAGTCTTATTCGTATATTTTTAAATTACATTCTTATAGAAAAACTTATAAATAGATCCTAGATTCCAAATGGCATGGATAGCAATTGAGAAAGTCTTTTAACAACTTTAACTAACTTCCATGTCTTTAAAACTCATAAACATAGAGAAGGCTCGAGATGAGCCATGAAGTTTTTGGTAACAGAAATTAAATAGACAGTAACTAAATCTTCGATTCATCATCCTGAGATTTAGGAGGAGGTTCGCAAAATCTATCTTCATTATTCTCAAGGCACATGTTGGCTCGACGTTTTGTAACAGCTGCTAGATGACCGATTATTCACTACAAAAACACTCAAGTCAACCCATTAAACCTGTACTGGAAAATTTCCTCAATTGATCATAAGATATAAAGTTTGCATAATTTTGCTTAAAGATAAGCAATTATTTCTCCTAAAGTTTAATAAATTGGCACAGACTTAGGATTGAACTTGTTAGAATAAGATTTTCTGATTTTATTATGATGATGTTATTTTTACCTCATCATCCTCGAGTCTCCACTTCTTCTACAATGGCAGCAAGATCTACCAGGGTCATTTTTGTTGCTTCTTCAAACACATCCTTTACTTTATCATTTTCTTTCCCCATTGGGGCCTCTACACTCTCATGTGATGTCTTTCTATGCTTAGGTATTTTCTTCGAAGGCATATCAACAATGGGTGTTGATTTCTCAGGAGGGCTCTCATGTTTTTCTTCGACTGCAGGATGAATAGTGCCTGCCTTTCTCTTTCTAGTACTTGACATCTTTCTATCTACAGGTTGTGTTTTGACTTCCCCATTTCCTTTTTTTGCATGTGCCTTCCTTTTTTGTGCCCTAGTTCTTAATAGGGTTCCAAGTGGAACATCATCGTTAGAATTCGAGGAAGAAATTTTTCTTCCACAATGCTCAATTTCAGAGGAACTAATTTCTATAGTTCCTTTTGCTGTAGGACGGGTCATACCAGCACCAGAGGTTGAAACACTAGGGGAGGCTTCAGTCGTGCTTGATTTTCTGCCAGACCTACGTGTCTGAGGTGAAATCCTAGGTTGCAACTGCTCAGGTATGAACCGATCAAATTTTATAAACTCCTCCCAGGTCATTCTAGGTGTTGCATCATGCAGAGATTTTACAACCAACAATTTAATTAAACAATGGTGGCAAACAGAGTTATCCCTACCTTTCTGAGTTTTCATTGCCATGATGGAGAGAAGGTTGTACGAGAAATTGGGCACATTCATCCTCCTACCATGCCTCATATGACTCAACAATTTGAAATGCACCGAATGTATATTCAACAATCGACCCTCACAAGTGATATATCTAATGATGTAGACGACTGCCTGTTTCCATGGCTCATGTAGAGAGAATCTTTTAGCACCTTGTTTATCAATATTGATTGGGGGATAACCATGCATTGTAAATATTGTCCTGATTGACCTAGCGTCGCTAGAAATAGGGTAAGGTTAACCGTCAGCTAGCAACCCTAATACCTCTACAATTTTTTCCTCATTTTCTACGACCTCCAGCCCTTTCACTAGGGCTTTTCCATCCAAAAATATTTGGGCAAATTCCAATGCAATACCTTCGTCAAAACAGTCCAGTTTCAGAAAATAATCCAACCAGCCACAGTTTTGAAACTCAGCCAGGCACTGTGCATCTTGCAACAAAGTATATTGAACTGAGGGATCATTCTAAATGAGTACTCCTCCCATTGTCTGTAATTAGTCTGTTACTCTGCATGATTTCCTTCTGTACACTTGCTAGCTGAATTGTCGACTGAATTTTTCCTTTGCTCAGTTTTTAGCAATTACCATTTGCATTTCAAGATTATGAAAGGGTTAGTAATGGGAAGAAATGGTAATAAAAGGGAGTTATGATGGAAGGAAATGGCGGCGGCAGTTTAGTGTCACATCACATATGCGAGCAGTCTTTTATTTGAAATTTCAAATCAGCTCAGCAAGATTTGCTGACGCAAACAATCATGGACTAACGTGTGGCAATATATTCGCATCTTTCTTACCCCTCTCCACAACCTAAATTTGGACATGTTTCCACACATGCGAGATGGCAGCAGTGATTTGACAGGGGTATTATGTGAACGTCCATACTAGCATACAATAATTAAATAAAACACTATAAAATATAATTAAGAATGTAATTAATGCACACATACCTGAGTGTGTTCAAACACGATGGTGTAGAGGATTCATTGCAACAATCACAGAGAAAGTATCATTTGCCTTTTTAAGAAGTAATTGAGCAGTTAATGGTGATGAAGTGGAATGGTGTTAGGTGGAATGAAGTGATGGGAGAGAGAGAAAGGTGGTATAGATGGACGGATGGGCGGATGGGTGAAGAAATGGATTTCTATAAAAGTAGAAGTCTTTATTATGACAAGTGAGTACCTTAATTAGGCAGAAGGAGGGACACTAGGTTCACTCCCTTCGGCTGCAGGAACTGTGCTCGGGTGCTGCATGTTGGAGGAACTCTTCATTGGACGCTGGCTTCTAATACAATCTGAGGCGATGCCCACTGACTAGTAATTTGAATCTAACAAGGTCAATGGTGGTGAGCTGCATAGCGCCATTGGGAAATACCTCAAAATTTTCATATAGCCCTAGCCACATTTTTTGTAATTTTCCTGCATTATCCTGATACCTTGAGTCATAAAGCAGTGCCCAGTCCCCTGGCTGAAATTTCTTTTCTTTGATAAATTTATCATGCCATTTGACTCTTTGATTCTTCACTACTTCAGTATGGTGCAAGGTTGATTTACTCATCTCATCTAATCCATTCAACTACATGATCCTTTCTTTATGTGCCTCATAAATTTCCATCCCTAATTCAATTGCAGTTCTGAGAGTCTTGTGCTCGAATTCAATGGGCATCATGGTTATCTTCCCATATAATAGCTCAAATGGTGTGAAGCCTATAGTTGTTTTCCATGTGGTTTTGTAAGCCCAAACTACTTCTGATAATCTGTTTGCCCAATCCTTCCTGTGAATATTCACTGTTTTGGTTAGGATGGCCTCAATCTCTCTATTTGTCACCTCAACTTGTCCATTTGATTGAGGGTGATAAGGAGTGGACTTTCTATGCCTTATGTTATATTCATTAACTAATGTTGTAACAAGTGTTTAGGTAAACTGAGCTCCTTGATCAATTACTATTTCTCTGGATACTCCATACCATGTAAAAATCTCTTCATAAAGAAACTTTGCAACCTTGTTGTCTCTTGCATGTTTCATGGCTTTGACTTCTACCCATTTAGTTACATAATCACTGCATACCAAAATATAAGACCTACCATTTGATGGGGGGTCAATGGGTCCTACAAAGTCCAATCCCCACTTGTCAAAGGGAGTGACTACTATTTGAGGATAGAGTGGGATCTCATTTGACTTGGTTGGTCAGCCCATCCTTAGGAACCTATCATATTTTCTTGTATATCTTCCCGCATCTTTGTGGAGTGTAGGCCAATAGTACCCTGTATTCAAAATTTTCATTGTTGTCCTCTTGGCTGCAAAGTGTCCTCCACATGGTTCATCATGGCATGCATGTAGAATATCATAGGTCTCATCTTCCCTCACACATCTTCTCATAGCATGATCGGGTCCATAATAAAATAGGCATCTAGCTATCCATGAAAAAGGGAAAGATTTTTCAATCAACACTCTTCTCTCTTTTGGAGAGAAGTGAGGAGGAAACCTACCTGTCACAATGTAATTGGCTATATCAGCATACCAAGGTATTTTCACACTAATGGATAATAGGTGCTCATCAGGGATGGAATCATCTATGGCTTGACTATCTTTTGATGTGGTCAGCCTGGAAAGAAAATTTGCAACAACATTGGCCTTCCCTGGTTTGTCCATAATAGTTATGTCAAATTCTTGTAGCAACAACAACCATTTGGCTAACCTTCCTGAAATTAGAGGTTTATTCATAAGATACCTAATGGTTGCATGGTCAGTGTGCACATAGATCTGGTAACCTGTTATATAGAGCCAAAATTTGTTCAGGGCATAGATTACTGCCAGCATTTCTTTCTTATATGTCACTGTGCAATTGAATTTAGCTCCCTGTAAGTTTTTGCTGACAAAATAAATGGCATTCTTAATGGCTCCTTCTTTTTGTCCCAGAACTGCTCCTATAGCATAATCCAAGGCATTTGTATGGATGTGAAATGGATTTCCTAATTAGGTCCCTTAAGTACAAGAGCATTAGTCAGAGTTGTCTTTAAATCAGAAAATGCTTTATCGCAACCTTCTGTCCATTGAAACTCACCATCTTTAGTCAGGAAACTATACAGTGGTGCTTCTATTTTGCTGAAATCTCTGATGAAACGTGTATAATATCCTGCATGTCCTAGGAAACTCCTGACATCCTTTTGTTTTGTAGGTGTGGGCAGATTAACAATTACCTCAATCTTTGCAGGGTCAACATGAATAGCATGGTGTGAAATGTAGTGACCAAGGACTACACCCTCTTGCATCATCATGAAGCATTTCTCACTGTTTAGAGATAGATTTTGGTCTTCACATCTCTGCAGGACTTTATTCAAATTCTCCAATGCTTCATCAAAATCAGCACCGTAGGTGGTAAAAGGATCCATATAAATTTCCATGTAGTCAAGGGAGATGTATGAAAATATGTTGATGACTGCTCTTTGAAAAGTTGCAAGTGCGTTGCATAGCCCAAACGAAAGCACCGAACAAGAATATGTCCCCCATGGACATGTGAAGGTTGTCTTCTCTTGGTCTTTTGGTGCAATTTGAATCTGATTGTAACCACTGAATCCATCAAGGAAATAAAAGTACCGCTTTCACGCAAGATAGTCTAGGAATTGATCTACAAAAGGCAAGGGAAAATGATCCTTCTTAGTAGCAACATTGAGCTCCCTGTATTTAATAGAAACTCGCCATTTTCCTCCCTTCTTGGGCACAATTACCAATGGAGACACCCACTGGTTATCTGAAATACGGTAGATAAATCCTACATCTAATAACTTTTGCAACTCTGTTTTGATAATCTCTCATAATGCAGGGTTGATCCTCCTTTGTGGCTGCCTCATAGGTGTACAATCATCTTTAATATATATCCTATGAGTGCAGAGCTTTGGATCTAGTTCCTTCATATCATGGTAATCCTAGGAAAATGCTTGTTGGTGGGCTTTCAACAAATTTTCCAATGTCAACTATTGTCCCTCACTCAAATTATTGTTGATATTCATATATTTTCCTTCGGACACCTATACTTGTGTAACTAACTCTATCATAGCTACTTCATTAATACATGGTACCTTAAGTTCATGTGGAAGCATTATGTGGAACATACTTGTTTCTACAGGAAGTTTGTTTGTTGAAAGAGTGGTTGTAGGAAGTCTGTTCGCAGAGATAGTGGTTGCAGGAAGAGTGGCTATAGGAAGTCTATCTGCAGAGACAACGACTGTAGGAAGATCAGGTAGAACTAACATAAGTGTTTGCACGAGGTTTGCAGAACCAGACATATGAGTGGATGATACCTCATTTATCTGATAATGGTTTTGAATGATACTAGATAACACTTCATCCTCATCTTGAAGCTGTAGGAAGGGACTTCTTCCTAACATCATGAGTTATGCCATAGAGTTAACATCTTCATCCTCTTCACCAACTTGTGGCAATAGAAAATTATAATCATGGGATGGTTGAGCAAGAGGATAAAGAACGAGCCTTTTGGTGTTCCTGCCATCAGAAATGGTCATGTCAACTGACCGACATCCAATATAAGTGTCTATAGTTGCTAACCATGGCCTACTAAGGATAATGGGATACCCGCCAAGTGTAGCTTTGGGAGAAAGAGCCATGAAGTCATTTGTATACTCCCAAGAATCTAGAATCACCACAAGGTCTTCTACTATGCCATCAGGCTTAACAATGGAGCTATCAACAAGCTGTAGGACAGTAGCTGTGGATCTCATGCTTACAATATTCAGTTGTTGTAGGATGTCTTTAGTCATCACGTTGATTGTTGCACCTAAGTCAATAAAGAATTCTTTATATTTATCCCATTTATGATAACTTCAACTACAGGACTACCTGGATCATTGTACTTGGGAATAGTTACTTTTTCAAACATGATGTCAGCAAGCCACCCTTCTACATGAACTATAGTTGGGTCCTTCTTTTTCTTGCCCGGTTTCTTAAGGCATGCTTCTTTAATTGCTTTTCCATAGATAGGGACATCTTTTATTGCCTAGAATAGGGGTATTTGGACACATATATGCTTTAGCTAGTCTAGAATATCAAAAGTGGTTTCCTCCTTGTCTTCTTTTTGTTTGGCTGTTTCCAATCTCTGGGGGAAAGGTGGTTCTTGGGTTGTTTGCTTGGCTGGAGCTGGTTCAGGATTCTCAGGTGCACAAGGTTGAATGGGCTCAGTCAGAGATTCTTCTTGCTCTTCCACAAGAAGCTCAGTGATAATGGGGGTGGAAGGAGTTGCTAATGTAGTTCCTAAACACAGAGGTATGTCACTCAAACTCATAGCATATGTAGGGAATTAATTTGAATCAGTATAATATATAGGTTGTTGTTGTAGTTTGTTATTTGGGTTGGGTGTGGGTTGGGCTGGTAACTGAGTGGGTTTGGGAGCATTTGAACTTGGATTATCAGGAGGAGGCATTATAGCAGGCTGTTGGGGTTGAGAAGGTGGTTGCATATAGCTTGTTGTCTGGTTTGGCCATTGCTGGCCACCTCTCCATTGAGATGTTTACTGCCAGTTTCCTAGAGGTGGCTGCCAAGATCCTTGAAACTGCTGCCAACTCCCCTAAGGTTGCTGCCATTGAGGTGAGTTATTTTGATAATTGGACCAAGCGTTCAAAGGGTTACCCCAAGATTGTGGTGGGTATCCTTCATAGTTGGATGGACAAGGGGGCTGCCATTGGTTACCAGATGAGTAAGAATTAAAATATGGCCCAATAAAAGATAGTGGATCTGGTGGCATACCTTGTCTTGAAGCCCATGGCCTCTTCTGTGCAACAAAGTAGACTTGGTCTTCCTTAGTCTGAATTGGTTTGAACTCAAGTGAAATCTGCTTACTATCAATGTTAGCTATCACCTTGCATTTGTAGTCCTTCTTCTTTTGTCTACAATGAGGGAAATATTCTATCAATATTGCCTCTACCTCCTCATGTTTTTTCTTGGCTTGAAGCATATCCAACTGAGTAGCTAGATTGTTGATGGTGTCTTGTTTGAAATCTGCCAGCAAATTAGTAATCTCCATTCTTGAGACTCCACTGGTGGATGACTTACCCATAGAGGATTGGTAAGCTCTTCCTTTCTTTGAAGCTGCCCTAAAATAGTTTTGGCATAGCTTCTTGATATCCTCCCAAGGAACTTGAGTGATATCTCCTCCAGCCATCAGATCCAAGGCATCAGTGTAGCTTTCACTAATTCCTCTCAGGAAAAAAAACTTTTGTGAGTCTTCATTCAGTGTATGGTGTGTAGATTTTTGCATACAAAACAAAAACCTTGAAATGAAATCTTCTAGGCTCTCATCTTCTTTTTGTTGCATTCTGAAATGTAACCTCCTCTCATATCACTACCCCTATAATATTCCTTATATTTCTCAAGGAGCTTTGTCTTCATATCTTCCCACATCGCCACAGTGTTCCTACCAAGGCTCATAAACCATCTCAATGCAGCTTCTTTTAAAGTGTTAGGAAATAGCTTGAGTCTATGGGCATCAGTGGTATAGTCATAGCTTCTACAGAGTATATCAAACTCAAACAAGAATGTATCAAGGTCCTCTGTGAAAAGTCCATAGAACTTCATAAGGATCGAAGCAGGGATATTTTTGAGGTTATCTACTTCATTTTTTTTTCAGCAATGGGAAAAGGAAAAGTTGGATGGTTCTGCCTGTTAGGTCTGTCTCCATTTGCATAAGCCATGCCCTGCTTGATGAAATTCCAGAATAAAAGGTTCTTCAACTAGATTCTGATCTTCAAGGGAAACTTTAGAACTAGTCAAGTCAGGGAATATATCAGCAAAGGGATGTGGCTCTTCCTCCTCTTCGTTTTTGGGTAGATTTGGAAGCTCTATTAGCTAAAATGGCTCTGGATTATTAGGAAGGAATCTCCCATAAGAATCTCTTCTTCTTCTATGCATGTAGTATTAACTCAGTATCAACCAACTCACACAAAGAATGGTTGGGAAAAATGGTGGATCATAACTTCTAACACTAAGAGTAAACTCCAAAAATAGTATAGCAGAGAAAACTATCAATGACTCCAACAGACTCCCTAGTTTGACACTATCCTCAACAACGTCGCCAAAAATGTTGGCCTCCTACAATGATTTCAATAAATAAGCCTTTACAACCATGATTCAGAGATTGGACATCTAACCTTAATAGCCATCTTAACCATCATGAAGGTACATTTAAATTGTCAACGGAGGGACGTGAACTTGAAATGGGTCGGCACAATATGTGCACTAGGAACTTCAAAGTAGTCACCTTTGTTCTACAACTAAGAAAGACTAATGTTGAAGGTAAATTGCATGGAAAGAAATTAACCATAGGCTGAACACTACTCAACAAAAAAACTCAAACTAAACATGCATGACATAAATGACAGTCTGAGCAGCAAACAAGAAACTACTCTGCTCGCTTTGGCTGCAAGACCAGTCACATAATGGAATTCTAATAGCTGCAAGAATAGTCAATGAAAGATTCTTGCTAAGTACTGAACAAAAACTAACATTAATCTATCTAAACTAATGGATTACTCACCAAGTGGCCCCCCTTGGATGCGTATCCTCTAGAACTAATGCAAACTTAAATTAAACTTAGATACTCAATTCAGAATCTCATTTCATTCATTGGAAAAATGCAAATACAAAAGAGTATGTCTGGTATTCTCAGTTGGTACAATAACTTGGTGATCCACCCCCTCAGAAGGAGGATTTGAACCTTATTTATCATCTAAATGGGGCAGTCAACTCCCACTAACTAAGAGGATGCCATTTAGGGAGAACAAAGAAAAGAGTGGAAGGGCGGTTACGCATGCAGGGGAATCCATTCAGACATGCAAGCCCAAACATGGACTCGACCACTACAATAACACCTGCATTGCTCAATGTCATTAAAGATCAAAATTAGGCGGTTACATGCGGCTGACATGAGAATCTTCCATCGCCGTTCTCCAATTGACCTTCCCGCGCTTCCTCTGCATGACCGAATGGTGACTGCGTTTCTCAACTTAGCATTCCAATCATGTCTACATGGAAATGTCAGTACACATAATAACTGCATAGCTAAAATTATCTTAAAGCACATCCATCAATCACATCCAAGATTAATATAGATAGTCCACATAATAAGTTAATATCATTAAAACTAGCAGAAAGGGAATTAAACCCAAATGTCCTTAGGTTTAAGAGAAATTATATAAAGTGTCAGTCATGCAATATCAAAACCCATTGTAATTTCAAAAAATAGACTATGGATTCTACCCATAACTAGCCCAAAAATTAGACTCATCAACATTTTTGATCCTCACTAACCCACCTCTTTTTTCCTCATTGTTTAAATTTTCATTAAATTCCCCAACAATGATTCCTTTTTCACCTTTGAAGTTTGCAACTCTATTGGTTATATGATGCCATAACTCCCTTTTACCTATTGTGGAAATTGACCCATAGACATTAATGAGAAAGAAGTGCTCATTCCTCTACAATATTCTACATCTTATCATGATCCAATTCTTTTTATCTTCCACAACTTCTCCTTCAAAACTACTAATGGGTTCCAAATCAGGCCTACACCCCTTAAGGCACCTTCGAACCCAACAAAATGGCCCTTCCACCGCCTCCAACAAACTAATATTTTGTCACTTTCCTCCTTACTCAGTTCTATTTCTTGTAGAAAGAAAATATCAACCTTGGTTTGATCAATTTTGCATTTGATCAAATGTCATTTGTTAGGGGTATGTATGCTACTAAATTTCCACATTATGACCCTCATTTCCTCTAGGGAAGGATTACATCCTTCCCTGATCTTAGTTTCATTTGTTCAACTACATTAGCAGTAATTTCTAATTTTTCTTTGTTTGATTTCTGCCCTAACTTGCCTTTCTTCTTTATGTTTGGTTTATTTAGCTTTGAATGGGCTTGTTCTAACATTCTCTCCTCCAGAAGCTCCCCTTCTTCTTCTTCACCAGCATCTTTTACTTCAGATTTTGCCTCTGCTTCACTCTCCAATTCTCTAGTTTGAGAAGCCTCATTAGCCATGCTAAATGGGTTATCCATTGCCTCCTTCAAGAATAATTCCCTTTGTGCTTACTTTAGTCTAGTATCATCTTCCACACAAACTCTCCCTAAAATGCCTATATTATCCATAGACTCTTGTGGGCTGCCAAGGGTCATATCCTCTTCTGTGTTAGAGTTTTGTTCTACCATATCACTAGCCATATTCATACCACATAATTCTGATACTCTAGGGCTATTGGATATGCTCCAATTCACTAGTGTAGATCCCCAGCCCCCCAGTTCGACCTTCCAACCCCTTTAAGTCTGCTATTGGATATGCTCCCTCTTTATCTTTGGAGGCAACTAAATTCATAAAAGTCATCTTACAAATTTTCACAACAAGAAAAACCTATGAACTTGATTCTATTTTTTCTCAAAGATTTTTTTTTCAAAATAGTGAATATTAAACTACACACTATAGTCTAATTTTGTGGAAAATGAGAAAATTGGTGAGAAAAAGTACCTATAGTGCATCCTTATAACATCACACATGCTCTCCATCTAAGAACTTCCCAATTCGTTCATGACCATTCTCCTTGCTAACTCTTGTAAGGTGTTTTTCCTCCTCATCTCTTCCACCTTTGATTTCACCATCTCATTGCCCAAAGGAGATACATACTAATTTCAAAAGGTGAAGACAAAATTTTATCACCATCTCGCTCACCAAGAATCACCTAATCCTGAGGGAGATCCCATGTGGGCATGTTGGGGTTGGAGAGAGGAATAATAGAGTCAAAATCCACATCATTCTCCAAACCATTCTTCAAATAATCTTTTCGGGATGAAGGAATTGGTGAAGTTGTTCCTGCCATGGAATAGGAAGAAAATACAAAGAATTATTCTTTAAATCCTCATCCATAAAACTTTGACAAACCCTCTTTGCCTCATAATTCCTTGTGAAATGGCCAATCTTTTTACATTTAAAACACCTTAAAGGGAGACTGTCATATTTTAATTATTTTTTCCATTCCCCATAATTGAAGTTAATTGGTGGAGTGCCTAAGAGGTTCATTGAGATTAAATCTTACACATATTCTAGCATTATAAGCTTGAATATAGTTCCTTGTAGAGAAGGAGCAAACATACTCTCCTAAGGAGTTGCCAATTAATTTGAACACCTCTTTTTACCAAAGTTCCTATGATAATTTGGGCAATCTAATCTACAGTGGGGAATCCTTAATATTCTCTTTTTGAGGATCAAAACTAGGCCCATCCATGGGCACATGCATAAACCAACAAAACCTATAAACCATGGACCATTTTAAGAAATTGCCAATTAATTTGAACACCTCATCTGACCAAAGTTCCTACGATAATTTGGGCAATTTGATCTAGAGTGTTGAATCTTTAATATTCTTCTTTTGAGGATCAAAACCAGGCCCATCCATGGGCACATGTGTAGACCAATAGAACCCATAACCATGGACCATTCTTAAGAAAAATTTCCCCATCAAAGTTAGATTGACAAATGATCTACAAAAACCCTAAAGATAGAAAATTAACCTTAGGAGGGACCTTTCTAATTTTGGTTGATCCAACCTTATATTTTCTCCAAAGAAGGACACATACCATTAAAATTTGTGATCATACCACACATTTATTCAATAGCTCAACCTTGGAATTGGATTTTTTTTATCTAGAATATAGATGCAAGGGATCACCTTCAAGATTTGTAGGTTAACATTCCCAATTAAGATGTTGTTAGAACTAGCAATCACACCTTGGTGTGCAATGAGTATATTGAAGAGGTGTGGGAGGTCAATTAGGGAAAAAATGATCTATTTTTTGCATACATTTGTGCAATACATGAGGTCAATTTGGTAGGCCAATTAGCTAATGATACATTATTTGTGAAATAAATTTATCACTAGAGAAGTGATAGCTTCAAAGCAATTATGCATCCACTTAGAAGGATCCAAACGGGATTGAAACAAAATTCAAAGCAACTATGCATCCATTTAGAAGGATCCAAGGATGATCAAAACAAAATATCTGAATCGAGAAGATAATAAGTATCCATTACCAATAGGCTCATGGTATTCTTGCAATAGGGAAGGAGGGAGACAAATGAAGATATAGCGATAAAAAGCAAGAGAGATAGAGAGAAGAGTGAGAGAGTGGTAAGGAGATAGAGATAGGGGATAGAGATAGACATGGAGGAGAAAGAGAGGGATATGTATAGAGAGAGGGAGATAGAGAGACACAAATAATTACATAGGCCTAGGAAGAGGGAGAGGAAGAGAGAGGGGGATAGATGGATGGATAGAGAGAGGGAGACACATTTAGAGATGAAGGTAGAGAGAGGAAGATAGGGGGAGAGAGGAAGATAGGGGAGAGAGGATGAGAGGAAGACATGTTTATAAAATTAATAATGAATAATAAACTCTTAAGTAAATAAATAATTAAATTAAAAGGTAACTTATTTTTTACATTTATTAGAATTAAAATATTAATAAATTATGTACCTAAAAAATATGATTGATATATTAAAAAATATTAATTTTAATTGAAAGATAAATTCAATATTAACAAAGAAAAAATATTATTGAATGTAAATACAATTAAATTCTTCAATAAATTAAATCTTAAATATTAAAACGGTACATAAAAATATATTAAAATTGATAAATCTAAAATTTTAACTTTTAAAAAGAGTTTAAGTAAAACCAAACTTACTTAAAAGTTAAAAATAAAAAAGAAACCTATTAAAAAGGTTAAAAAGTAAAAATATTTAACAAATAAGATTAGTTTGTTTAAGATTTTTTTTAGGTCCATGGATATAAAATAAACATAATTGAATAGTAAGTATATAAATATTAAACATATATAATTAAATAATAAATATAAATAAATATTAAATATATAATTTTACAATACAATAATTTATTAAAATGTATTTAATAATTAATTTAATTATATCATTTTATAATATAATATTTTAATAAAAATATATAAACACAATATTTTATTCTATTTAAGTTTTTAATTTAGATTTACATTTGAAATTATTTTTATTATTTGTCTATTTTTTAAAATTATAATAATAAATAAAAACTATTAAAAGTAGTTCAATAAAAAATTAATCATTGTAGAATAATTATACCTTAAATTTTATCTCCCCCTCTTCTCTCTCCCTCCACCTATCTCCCTTTCTCCCCCTCCCTCTCTCTAGCTCTCCTCATCTCTTCCTCCCTATCCCCTATCCCCTCCCTATTTCCTATCTATCTTTCTATCCTACCTCTCTCTATATCTTTATTAAAAGTCTTCATTCATTCTATCTCTTTATCTCTTTCTTCCTCTCCACTCTCTCTATATCTCCCTATATCTCTATCTCTTTATCACTCTATCTCACCATCTATATCTCCCTCTCCCTCTCCCTCTTCCTCTATATCTCTATTTCTATCTCTATCTCTCCCTCTCTCCGTATTTCAAACATATCATTAACTTATTGATTATTGATAATGGAACCAAATTATCTCTATATCTCTATTTCTATCTCTATCTCTCTCTCTCTCCCTATTACAAACATATCATTAACTTATTGATTATTGATAATGAAACCAAATTATCTTCCACGCCTCTTTGCTCTACCCATTGTACATCAAGGTGCGATTGCTAGTTATATATAATTAGTACTTGCGCAATACTATTGCAATGAGTTTTGTTTTTCTTAGTTAATTAGTTATTAATAAGCTAGCTTTCAACCAATCAAAAACAATAATTTCTTTTGAAAAAAAATCAATTTTGTAAAGTGAACTTGCAAAATATTTAATTTTATAAATTATAAAAATTATTTCTCTTCGATATGATTGGCTAAGAAGTTTTGTGTGTTATTGACAGATTTTTAGGAAAAATTAAAATGAATTATTATTTTGCCTATTTTTGAGAAGATTGATCTATTATTTTGCCTATTTTTAAGAACGAAACTATTATTTTACCTATATTTAAGAAACCAAATTTACGATATTTTATTTCATTTTCCAAACATATAAAAAAAAATTCTTCCTAGTACACTACTAATCTGTATTTTTGCATATTTAACTGCTTGCTTTAAATATGATTGTAAGATTAATAGGATTATACCCAATACACAACAGTTTCATTACTACTGTGAATCGGCACCACACAAGTTCCCACATTTAAAATATGTGCAGTCAGTCAACTGTACTTTAGCAATCTTCTAAACACCTTAACTCGGGTAGAATGTTAAAAAAACAATTAACAATAATAGGAAAAATTTATTTTTTATAAATAATTAGATATTAAATGGTTTTTTAAAATATAAACTTGAAATGAAATGAAATATTTTAATGACGTCTACGAGACTAAACAGTCTATGGGATTGAGACAAACAACTTAATTTGTCGTCAAACTCTTTTCCAAGTCAGATCTCCTGCTACTAATTTTGACTAGAAGGCTAGCCGTCTGGTTGATCTTATCCTCCTCAAATAACTACTGCATATTGTCCACACCCAAACTATTTACGTACTGAGTACAAATATCTTCATAAGCAATGCATTCCATGACAAAGTGCCATTCCGTCTCCACCACTCCCTTATTACATAATATGCACATTCTTTCTTCCCAAGTTTCCTTAGGTATCTTCCACCTACCGGTCTCACACCTAAGATGGTGCGATCCCGTCCTCAATTGTGCAACCAACAGCCTCGCTTTCCCTTTAGTAGCTGCACCTAAATAGGTTTTTTCACCATGATTCTTTGTCGGGTTAAATTCTTTGATGTAGTATGTTTTTTTTTGCCCAATTTGATTTGACCACATGGTAGTCTTGAATTTTTCCCTCACATAGTTTTTTATTTCACTATTGGTACCAGAACACTCATGTAATTTGATGTCCTACTTGTTCAACCACTTGATGTTCTGCTTCATCCAAATTTTCTTTCTTTGATCTAGTGTCTCCTCCATAACCGTTTTAGGCCACCTGTGGTTATTCATGTTTTCGATCTTCTTTAGATAACTTGTCAACCGGGTTATCACCGATGCTTCCAAAGGAAAAGCCCCCGCTTCAACTAAAATAAAAGCCCCCATTTTAGGCCACTTGGAAAGGTAAATGGGGAGCAAACTGTCATCTCCTCGGGCATATCGCCTGCCTGCCCGCCTGTGCCGTTTGACCCATAACAATCAGTTTTGTTTACCGCTGCCAAATGCTTTAAAATAATTAGTCCAACCATCACTAAACATAAAAATGTTTTGATAATATTCATTCTTCCAATCTTTTAATAAATAAAAGTATTTCTTTAAAGTTTTAATTATTATCAATGGATTTTTTATTATGTTTATTTTATTTCGTTCTAAATTTTTATATATAATTATAATATTTTGAAATGTCTATATTGAAATATTATTTAGATATAATTAGATAGATAGATTATTATTTAATTCTTTCATATACTTATACTATATAATCATTTTATTTTATTTAATATAAAATAATTTTAAAAATAATTTTTTAAATTTATATTATATAATCAATAAATGTTATTTAATATAATATAATAAATTTATAGTATATTATACATATTATTATGTAATATAATTATTAGGTAATTTTTATATTTATATAATTATCATTTTTTCCTTTTAATTATATTATATTATCATTGGATTTTAGTTTTTTTTGATATTTATAATATCTTTATAATATTTAAAATTTTAATATATAATTGATTTTTATATAATATAATTAAAATAAAATTACTAATTATTAATATTAATATAAATGCACTAAGTATCTTTTATTCCATTAAATTAAAACATAGATACACATTATCATACAATTTACATTATAATGATTAATTATTTATATAATTTTAATAAAAATTAACATTAATGTGACATTTTTAAATATTACGTTAATACTATAACTAACAAAATTAACATTTAATTTTATTCACATTAACAAAACGGCGGGGGCAACAAATAAACGGAGCAAGACTGAGTACACAAATTACAATCTTTCAACTCAAAGGGACACGCATAGGAACGAATTAGGAAGGAATGAATGCTGGATTAGTGGATTATGGGCATATAGGGCGCTCCATCGGTTCTCACAAATTTTATCCGATTTGCAAGATCAAGAGAAAGGGGATTGCTAGATTGCGGGATCCTTACACTCGTGGGAGGCGGAGTGACTCTTCAGGTGCACTCTTTCTTTCTATATATACACCAACTACTCTGGGGTTTTGTCCACTACCTATTCTCACCTCTTTGCAAATAGACAAATGCGTAGAAAAATGCTATTAGTTCTCTGTTCAGTAAAAGAGGGCTAATCCAAAAGCAGAAAATTAAGATGCATGTATTTTTACCGTGTGACTGTTTAATGATTTTTAATATACACTAATCAACATTTAGACATATTCAGGCCATGCTACTTTTAGAAAATGAGGTATGCTCAGCGGCTCCACCTCATTTTAAATAGGCAAGAGCTCAGGATAATGGATGTCATGCCACCACAAGTTAAAATGCCTTGTGTAAATAGACAGACAAATAAATAAGCTTTAACAGCAATCAGCCAGTGTTATCAAATTAGGAATATTCTGTCTTTCTTGATAGAATGTCAATTCTTGGCCTAAGAGCACATACCAACTATAGGTGCAACGCGAGTTTGGGTTTTGAGTTGTGCACTTCCTGGAATGCGGATATTGTAATTGCAATGATATTTAATCTTAAATAGGCATGTAATCGTCCTGCGGGTCCGTCCTTATCAATTGAATTGAATTGGTCTATGAAATAGGCGAATTCCACCCTTGTGTCCACACTTTTAAGAAGTTTGAATATTATTGGTAGCCTAAGTAAGTATAATTTATAGAACTCATAAGTAATTATTTATTGGAGTTATTAACTAAAATTTAAATCCGGGTTTATTAAAGAAATTTTACTTTCGAAAGTAGAAATAATTTATTTAAAGAATAATTTTAAGAATGCATTTTATTTATAATAGTGTTTTATGGAACCTTACTCTTCCCAAAAATCTTGTGGTTTTGAGATGGGGATGTCTCAGAGATTTGGAGACTTGAAGGGGGCATCCCCCGCCGTCCCATCACTAGCGCCATCATCTCCAAGATGCCTCGAGACATTCGGAGGACTCCTAGGAGTCTCTTGACCGTCTCAAGGATGTCCAAGCATCTCTTGCAGCCAAACGACAAAAAAAAAATCTTTTTTAAAAAATCAAATTTTTCTTTGAACTTCATGCCCAAGGCCGAACGCTAATGGCCTATGGGCCCCACCCCAAACTCGATAAAACTACCTTCTATCCTCATTTCAATTCACAAAAACTAGATCAACAAAAAGCTAATAGTGTGAGTGTGAGAGTGAGAGCTACAAGTGTAAGGTGAATGGTTGAGATTGAAGAGCTAGAGAGTTGAGGAGGAGCAAGAAGAAGCAAGAAAATGAGTGACTTCAAAATTTGAATGTTTAAAACCAATTTGTCAAAGTTTCATTTGTAATTCTTATACATCTATTTATAACTATTTTTTCAAGTACTATATGTATTTCAGTGTTAACCCCCTTCTGCCACCTTGCCACCATCCCCCTGCTGTCCCTTTGCCGTCCCCAAACTTAGGCTCTTGATCCCCCCGTCCTCGAAACCTATCCCCACTTCCCTACATTCCCTCGTTAAGGAACTTCGTGGAACTATGATTTATAAGAATAAAATCTAAAATTAACTATTTATAGAACATATTCCTTGTAACGACCTAACCCTTACGTAAATACAAATTTCTTAATTTTACACCAACAAGTAAAGGTAATGAGTAATAAAGACATTGCAATAAAATTTTTCTTTTCTTTTATTGATAATTTCAAAACAAGATACAACATATTTCAACAAGAAATCTTTTTCATTTCAAATATACATCAGAGTAAGAAATCATACATGTACATACATAGCTCATAGAGATTTTTGAACAAATACTAGTAAGAAGGTCCAAGAATCCATCCTTTCAAATCTTGGTACTTCAGTAGCCTGCTGTGGAGGAGAAGCATCACTCGGGCGCTTTTCCGCCAACCACAGACTTATAATGCGGTCCCCCGCACATCTATCATTCAATAGATGGCCCTCCCTTCGACGAAGAGATTGGTAGATTAACCGATACTGTTAACCAACAAAGCATAGTGATGTGTCCTACATAGCTAGATCCTATGCAATACGGCAACCCTCAAACTAGTACGTAATACGGGATCACGATGAATTGACAATGTAGTCTCAAGCATCTCATAGTCTAAGTGGATGTTGTACATTGCACTACTTTGGCCAAAGTGTTCTCATTCAGTACTTCGAATGAAGTCATCTATCATATACACTACTCAGAGCTGATTTGATTTAAGGCTATCTTACACTACGCATAGATATTGTCCCTCAATAGATAATCCGTATCCTAGACTAACCTACAACAATCTATTCTACTTGAATTGAATACATCTAGCAAGTAAGTACACAAGTTCCCTCCCATACTGGAATACTATCCTAGGAGTATCTCAAGCTTATCCGAGTTAAACAAATAATTAAGCTATTTGAACTTCAAGTGACTCTTGCGATCATACAATCCTAGTAAATATTTAACTAATGCAAATTGTTGATGTTATAGCGGTTGGAGATATCCTTCGCCCTATTTAAAATAATAAATGATAAATAAATAAAAGCAAGTCGGACTTGCTGTAAATAAATAATTAAAAAGTTGCCTTGTTTTGTGAAAGAGGCTGACCCTAAATGAAGAGACACCTTGATTTGTATATATATAAGGCAATGATCATTCAATTTATTCAGAGATAAAATTGCACTTCAAGGAGGAGTTCGCACTTTTGCAGTAGATCGACATATTGCATCAAGCAGATCGATATCAAGGAGAAATCATATTGTTTGTATATTCGCATCTAGGAAGAGGTGCTATCCTTCATTAAATCAAATCGGCCTTGTGTTTGGGCCAAGTTGTAAAGCAAATTTCTGCTCTCTTCATTAAATATATAAGAGATATATTTTGGCTAGGTTTTTCTCCCTCAAGGAGGGTTTTCCCAGGGTAAACTACTGTGTTTATTGTTTATGTGTTACATTATTAATTGCTTACATTTCTGATCCTAAAACTAACATGGTATCAGAGCGGGTTTAAGACAAGACCTGATCAGATTTGAGCAAATTTTGTGGCCTTTGGCCAAATTTGGAATTGCTGAAGGAATCCATTATTTAGGAGAAATCGATATTGGAGTAGTAGCAATTGAAGGAATTCAATTCAAAAGGGAAATTTGGATTCTGTTGGAGAAGTTCAAATTTTGCAGCAGGAAGCCATCCTTCAGTCAACTTTTCATCTAGGGCAGATCTTGAAGGCAAAAGGTTGCAAATTATTTCAGACCTAAGGGCAGATCCTTGAAGGTGAATTTGTGCAGAAAAAGAAGATGGTGATTGGTGTCAAGGTAAAAGATAGACTTGTAGAGCCACAAACTTCAACTCTTGGAAACCCAGGGTACTCATTAGAGGAGAATGAGCTTCTTGATTTCGTGGAAAGTGATATGCCCGAGCCTTCCAATGATACTGAGAAAATCCAGTGGAAGAAAAATAGCACGAAGGCTAGAAAGATCATGATAGACTCTGTGATGGATCACCTAGTACCGATCATCTCCAAGTTGAAGACAACTAAAAAAATGTTTGACACTCTAAAAGGATTGTATGAGATCAACAATACCAGCAGAGCCCTTGCTTTGAGACAACTTCACCATGTAAAAATGGCTAAAGATGATTCAGTCATCTCATTCTTTATGAAGATTGCTGATTTGAGAGACCAGTTGAGCGCTATTGGGGATATAATTGTAGATAGAGATCTTGTTATGTTGGCACCAAATGGTCTTCCTCATTCTTGGGAGCCCTTTATCCAAAGCATCAGTGGGAGATCTAAGTTGCCCAAGTTTGATCGTCTTCGAGCTGATTGTATTCAAGAAGAGTCCAGGTTGGCAGCAAGAGGAATTGGGCGAAACTATCATGGTATAGAAAATCAAGTTCTTGCTACTCTTACTTCTAGAGAAAGAGGCAAAGGAAGAAAGAGGAATAGATTCTACCCCAGAACCGAAGAAGAAGGATCTCTCTCACATTCAATGTTTCAGGTGTGACAAGTATGGTCACTTTGTTCGAGATTGCAAATTAAGGTCTACACGACTTGTTTCTACTGCGGAAATTGACATAGGGACATCTCGGAAGGAGCCAAGTTCTAAAGTCAATTCAAAAGGTTTCTTATTCTAAAGTCGATCAGTTTCTTCGAAGTGGAGGAAATAACATTCAGAGGGAGTTTGACAAACCATTAGAGGCAACCTTGGACGAGGAGGTTAGGAGGTTGATGCAAGTAATTGAAGCTTCAAAGGGAGTCACATCATCATGAAGATTTGTGTAGTTTATATTTCTCTGAGATGGATAAATATGAGGTGAAAGCCCTTGTAGTGTATATTTCTCTGAGACGGAGAAATATGAAGTGAAAGCCCTTATAGTGTATATTTCTTGTAGTGTATATTTCTCTGAGATGGAGAAATATGAGGTGAAAGCCCTTGTAGTGTATATTTCTCTGAGACGGAGAAATATGAGGTGAAAGCCCTTGTAGTGTATATTTCTCTAAGACTAAGATGAGACGTCATGTTGAGTGACTCCATGACGATATCACGTTGAGGGACTCCATGATGAACTCTTTTCCACAAATGGGTGTAGCCATTGTGGATGTCATGACATGGATATCTGGAAGGATACCTCCCTAGCTAAGAGGGAGTGTTGATGTTATAGCGGCTGGAGATATCCTTCGCCCTATTTAAAATAATAAATGATAAATAAATAAAAGCAAGTCGGACTTGCTATAAATAAATAATTAAAAAGTCGCCTTGATTTGTGAAAGAGGCTGACCCTAAATGAAGAGACATCTTTATTTGTATATATACAAGGCAATGATCATTCAATTTATTCAGAGATAAAATCGCACTTTAAGGAGGAGTTCACAATTTTGCAGCAGATCAACATATTGCATCAAGCAGATCGATATCAAGGAGAAATCATATTGTTTGTATATTCGCATCTAGGAAGAGGTGCTATCCTTCATTAAATCAGATCAGCCCTGTGTTTGGGCCAAGTTGTAAAGAAAATTTCTGCTCTCTTCATTAAATATATAAGAGATATATTTTGGCTGGGTTTTTCTCCCTCAAGAAGGAGGGTTTTCCCAGGGTAAACTACTGTGTTTATTGTTTATGTGTTGCATTATTAATTGCTTACATTTCTGATCCTAAAACTAACACAAACAACATTCCCCTTTTATGGAGATCTTACAAATAATGTAAAACATAGCTAGAATGCATCTTTTTCTTTTCTCAGAATATAAACAGATTCACTTCCTATACACAGACATAAAACACAATTCAAGCAGCATAGAAAATCTTGCATAAAGTAGTAGAAGAATATCCCATGCCTGTTTATACTTATCCCCAAATTGATGACAGAGCTACTTCCACTTCCAGCTCAATTAAATTCCCAATCTCTCAGAAGATGATAACCTCCCCATAGAATTTCACTCTTTCTCACTCTTAGAAGTTACTAACAGAAGTAACGTATTCCTTGGGTAAAATACGTATCACTCAGTACAATAGAATCTCACAGCAATGTAAACACTGTAGTAAACTATGGTCACTTAGTAGATGGTTAATGGCCGTATAATATGTCACTCAGAAAAATACTAATGGCTGCATATAATGTCACTCAAAAAATACGCATATGATGAATATGACAACTCAAGACAAAATACATAAGTTGATGAAGAATGGTAAAAAAGTGAATGAAAGAATATGAATGAGTGAATGTGTATTAGGAAGGTTGGGGTGACTATTTATAGAGCCCAACCTCCAACAATTTCCTTTTGTTTTGGCATGTAGTTTGCCACCACTGTCGTTGGACAATTTCAATTTGGAGGTGGTGCTAATTCACTGCCATACTCAGCACATACAATGGTGAGTTGTCCTCCAACAATTGACATCATAGTGAAGACTAATTCCATAGCACATGGAGGAATTGTGCCAATCAACACCTACAAGTTTGTTCTCAGATGTGGCGCCAATTTCATATTATGGCGGTTTAAGATGATAACAGAGAAAAGGTCATTTGTTAAATCGTGTACACATAGCCTATTTTCCAAGCTGAATTGACAAAGCTTGTTACTGTGTTTGATTTGATCTTGCAACATATTATTGGCTTAGTCCAACATTGAAACGCCTTTCAGTGATTTCATTTTTGCGTTGGATTTTACCAGGCCATGCGACTTCACAAGCACCGTATTTGATTTAATTTCCATTTTCCCTTCAAAGTTCAATGATGAATGTTTAATCAAATTGAAATAATTCGATTTCCCAAGTTCGAATGATATATTTCAGAAACGTTTCGATTCAAAAAGCTGAAATAATAAAATAATTCGACTTCCATAGTTGAATGATAAATATTCAATTGATTAGGAAATAATTTGAATTCCAAAGTTGTATGATTTAATATCTAATCAATTGGGAAAAAATTCGATTTCTAAAGTGGAGAGATTAAGATTAAATCAATTAGGAAATAATTCGATTTCCAAAGTTGAGAGATTAATATTAAATCAATTAGGAAATAATTCGATTTCTAAAGATGAAAGATTAATATATATTTATATATATATATTTGTAGTCACAAAATAATATACATATATATATATTTTAAATACCTTGGTGTAATATATATATATATATATATATATATATATACATACGTGTATTAATTTTACTAATATATATATATATATATATATATATTAATATATATATTTATATATGTTAGTTTTAGGATTAGAAATGAAAGCAATCAGAAAAATGCAACACATAAGACAATGAACACCACAAGATATCCTGGGAAAAAACCCTCCAACTCGAGGGGAAAAACCGAACAAATATATCATTTATATATTCTGGAATAAGAGCAAAAATCTGCTTACAACTCAGACCCAACACAAGGCCAAATTTGATACAATGAATAATAGCACCTCTCCTAGATGTGAAGATACAGACAGAATATATTTCTCCTTGAAATATATTCGCTGCAACAATATGATGATCTGCTGATCAAGATGATGATTTGCTGCTCAAGATAATTATCTGCTGCTCAAGTGTGAACTTCTTTAAGGAGTGCGAATATGATGAAATGAACTTGATGATCAAATGGGAGATCATCACCTTGTATTTATACAAAATAAGGCGACTCTTCAAGAAGGTCGGCCTCATATCAATATTAAAGAAAAATTATTTCTTTAATGAAGTCGGCCCATTTAATTATTCACAATAATTAAATATTATAAGTGAAGCGCCTCTTCATTGCAATAAATGAATAGCCGTTAGGCTACATGAATTTATTGTCTAACATTCAAGGCGGAAGTATGTAGCCCGAAGCTACAACATCAACAATATATATATATATTTATCCCATTTACATATATATATCGTGAGCCAGTCAACATACATCCGATATATATATGTAAATTTGTAAGGCGATAATAATAATAATATTAATATCCACATAATACAGGATGTGTGCATATATACATGTATATACCTGTATATACCTATATGTACATGTATGTGTAGGTATACCATATCGATGCATCCATATGAGCATATCCATTTGCCAACGCACGCTTGTATCGATATGTATATACATATGGATACGTGTATTTACTATATATGTATATATGTCCACTTTCGATTCACTTACATCCATTTACGTTACAATCATTATGATTGTAATATCACAAGATAGATACAAAGAACCCAGATAGATAAACATCATTCGCAAATGCATGCAGAAGTAAACAAGACTCCTAATACAAACGTACAAGCTACGTATGACTTACCTATAACCCACACAAATTAACTCAGTTCACTCAATCTAAGGTGATGTGTATGTATGCTCAATTGGTTTACTTTACCGGTTACCCGACCAAGCTCCTCTCCCGAGTGATACTTCCCCTCCGCTTGGAGGAATGGTTCATATACCTGCATTCATTGACATATACTCACGGCAGTCAAATGTTCATAACATAAGCAGTATACATAAACATCTCAAAAGTTAGAATATTCATTAATTCAATAACCTTATAATGCAATACTTTCCCGTGGATAACATCAATCGAAGCAACATCAAATGAGACAATCATTAAATGTGAAAACACTCATATTGATAACAAGAAACAACATATTTTATTCAACCTCAGAATTCTCATTACAATCATTTTATCTTATGCAGTACTAGTAATAGTAGCTATATAATCGGGATGTAATATTCCTTAACCAAAACCTTAAATTGGAAAGTTTGAAAAAAAAAAACTCACTTTTGAAAACTTTAAAACTCCTAAAAGAATAATTTTATAGAAATCAATAATTAATTTATCATACTTTCTTTTTAATTGATTTTCATTGCAACACCATTTCAATCAGTTATTTAATGGATGAAGTTTGCCTTTAAGATATGTGATGGGAAGAAACAATTTTGCCTTATGTCTTAACTTAGAGGGTTCTCTATGTAACATTTAGCATCCTTGTAGAGAAGCTGACCCTTAGCTATTTTTAACAAAAGCAGGTATAATATTAATAACTTTTAAAGTAAGGGGATAAAATTGTTTGATTGTAACTCCATAAATGTTCAAAATATTTTTGTTATAGCAAGTTTATAATATATACATTTAATCCGTAGTTAATTGGGAGGTGAATTGTAAGAGTTATTAATTATTTATAAAATATATTTTTAGAATTCCTCACTTGCAAGGTAATCTTTTTGTCCATGAGGGTTTTTTTTTTAATCAATTTTTTTGATCAATGTGCAATGTAATATTTATTTGAATGCTTACTCTTACATTTTTTAAATTGTTCATGACATGGATATGTCAATGGATGAAAATCTAATTATGCTAAATATTGAACATAACAAATGTTAAAATGTTTGAATGTACATAATACACTCTAATTGTGGAATGAGTGGTAATCTTATAAAATCTTGTAGTTCTATGTGCATCAAATGTACAAAAATGGGTCTCACTAGGTTGGACACTACGAAATAAGTGTGTATGCAACCTTCTACCAATTTGTGTGAAATTAGGTTATCTTGGTGTCATTAGCAAAGAAAAGCACAACCAATTTCTCTTTAACTTGACAATAATAAGTTGATAGACCTTTTTCTTTGTTGGTAGAATAACCATTGATGTTGAGAATAAGATGAGGATCATGAAGTTTGAAGACTAAATACCTAATTCTTTTGAATCTTCTTGAATCATGAAGCTATAATTCTTGCTCAACTAGAAAGGCCTTTCCCTTTTCTTACCACAAGACAACATTCTTTGATGAAATGTTGATTGCACTTGTGATAAGTATGTAAATTATTCTTTCTACTACTAGATAAGGGAATCAAATATTAGTGGAGACACTATGTGGAATTATGAATCTTCAAAGATGAGTTGTAGGGTTTAAAGAGCTACCATGAAAAGATTGTTTAGGTTTTGAAGATTTCTTTTTAATGCTTTCCTTCCACTACTAACGCAAAAAAAAACATTAAAAATCAAGTTTAAGATTGAAGAAAATTCAAAATATCTAGTGATTATGTTCTAATGCTAAATAACATTGCATATATCATACAATAATGAAAACTTCAAAAATTCGAAACATGCTTACACCTTCAAAACTTAAATGCTTCCTTTTGAACCTTGCCTCTAATGAAGTGATATATGATCTCTATGTGTTTAGACCTACCATGAAACACTAAATTCTCAGAGTTTGACCCAACTTTGATTATTATAGTAAATGACTGTGGGATCCAACTCTTGATCAAACAACCTTGCAAGTAACTTCTGACGTTAGATGGTCTCACAACTAGCAGTACTAGCTTCCATATACTTTGCCTCTGTTGTGCTTAGTGTCATTGAAGTTTGCTTTATGTTGAATTAGAATACCATTCCTAAACCATAGTTGAAGCAAGACCTTGAGGTGCTCTTCTTATTTGCCACGCTATCTATACAGTCAAATTTTGTATACCCTTGCAACTTCACTTCACCATCTTCAAGATATTTCAGACCATACTCCATTGCGCCCTTCAAATATTTGAGCACATGTTTTGCTTCTACCCAATGCTCTTGCCTTGGCTCCACCATGAGTTGACTCAAGGTGTTCACTACAAAACATATATTTGGTCTGATATTGACCAGATACATCAAGGAACCTATTAGCTATATATTTAATGTGGGATCGATCAATTTTGAATCTAAAGATATTAGACACTTTAGATTAGTGATCATAGGTGTGGCCATAGGTTTGCAATCCTCCATCTAAGATTGCTTCAAGATCTCAACTGCATGCTTACCTTGCCCAGGGAAAACATTCCCTCCATAGGTCTCTGGGCCTGCATACCCCTCTGAATTTTTTCTCTTGTTTCAACGCTGCTGGTAGTGAAATTCACTAACCCATTTATTTCAGTCTGACCTACTCTGCTGTTGGTGCCCATTTCAACAGTATCTTTGTTTGTTTCATCCTTGTGTACCAGGTCTTTGGTATTTTCACCGTGTTCTTTTATTTCAGTCTGATTTAACATATAGCTGTAAGATAACTAAACTAGTAATAATAATATCAATAACAATACCTACGATAACAGTAGCAAGAGCAAGAGGAGGAGGAGCAGCAGCAGCAGCCGCAACAACAATATAAATCTTTTTCTTGTGAAATTTGTATGAAAAATGATTGCTAACTTGCTATAATTTTGTTCCAAGCTTAACCCTGTCTCTATTGTGGTTGGTTGCCAAATATATTCTACAAATTCCTTTATTTTTAATTTCATGCTGATTTTTGACCTTGTATGTGGTGCCGAATCGAGCGTTACATTATTCTGGGATTTATTGTTTTTGCATTTTCAGTTATGGAACAATTCAAGCCCCAGATAATGGCAACGGGGGGCAATGAGAAGCAGTCAGAAGTTGATCCAAACAATGCTGTTCCTTCCTTCGAGGCTGTTTCTTCGGTATTAGCAAAAGAGCTCCTGCCAAATGCTCTTGTGTGGGCTTCTCTACATGGCTTTGTGGTTGGGGACAGGGCTGTACAGGTATTCTTGTGCGACCTTGTACTTCCCGAGTCAGAGTATATAGATATCATTCATTAATGCGTATGAAGTTTGAACACGTCAGACTTGAGTATCATGAGGATTTTTTTTCTTTTCTAATTAGTTATTTTCATTTCATGCCATAAATCTGCTATCTTTACATATGAAGAGATCTTATAACATTACCCTAGAGATACTCGGTTTCAGTAGTTGATATTACGATGAACGTGACACTTTTAGTCAAACGAATATGTGCCTTAAGAATGCATTTTTCCAATTACATGCCTTATATATTTGATGTGTAGGAAAATTGTTCATTGATTGTGGGGCTTATGAGTTTCTTACTTACAGCGAAAAATGCCCTAGTTATAGAACATTGCCTTTCCTATTCATATTCTAAACAGGAAGTTCTGTTTTGTTTGTATACGACTTGCAGAGATCTGGACAGATACCAGGTGTTGGCTTAACACATGCTCCATTTTCTCTCTTTCCAGCTCCTTTTCCTGAAACATGTTGGAGTCAGGCCTGTGATTTGGCACCCTTATTCAACGAACTCGTGGATAGAGTAAGCATGGATGGAGATTTTTTGCAAGAGACACTATCCGGGTATTGTTTCCAATCTTTGATATGGTATAACCATATCTTCATAGGTTTGTGATTTAATACTTACTAAACAAAGCTGTTTTTATTGTTACTATGTATGCCTACATAAAGCATCCAAAAAACCCAAGTCATGTTTATTTGGAAATATCGCTCTAAGGAGCATATGGAATAAACCTTGGAAATATCGCTCTAAGGAGCATATGGAATATACCTTGATACAAGGATTTTATTTCTCTATTTCCTTCAAATGGAAACATCGAGAAGATCTTTATGCTAGAAATTAATTGAAAGAAAAAAAGATTCATGATTATATTCTCCTTTAATACATTAGCATTTGATGAAGATGTGGATCTAATGCAACCCTGAACTAGATACCGTCAACAGGTAGCTAAATCAGGCAGGCCAATCTCATATAACAGACAATGCATAGTAGCAGCGAATTGAAAATACTCAGAAAATTAAGGACATTGGCCTAACAGCCTTAATTTCCTTTCCGGCTGCCTACAGGGGTATAGGCCTCTTATGAAAAAGAAATATTTTCAATTCATTGACAGAAAACTTCAGGTCTATACGGGCCAGCAGACCTTACATCACCTTTTAAAGAACTTAGTGAAATACACTCACTGCTTTAGGTAACAGTCCTTTTCTTTGGTCTTCAATATCCTTCTGTTTTTTGGTCTATTGAAATCCACGACTTCCTCTCATAGCTATATGATTATGTTGCAGCAACAGCCGAGCTCTATACTTGCCTGCTTCTAAAATTCGGGTTTTGCCATTAAATTATTTCGGGACATTACAAAATTTAGTTTGCAAAATATAGCGACATTCATCTTGAAAATGTGAGTAGCACTTGTCAAATTTATAATCTATATATGGAGATCCAATGTCAATATGTGCAATGCAACTAGAACATAAAGGTGAATAAGAGTGTTGAATATTGGTTGACAGCAAAAACATGCACAATATAGAAGAATATGGCAAAAACATCTTTAAATTATTTGACATATGTAAGGTTCATTGATCTTAAAACAGATAAGTAACTATCAACATGGATTCAATGTTAGTAATTATTTAACTTAATCTATTTGTTTCTCTTTAATCTGTTTTAATATACAAAGATATTGCTTAAAGAGAAACAAATAGATTAAGCTAAATAATTACTAATACAGATTAATAATTGCTACAAGCATCATTATTGCAATATATATATATATATATATTGCAATAATGATGCTTGTAGCAATTATTATATCCTACTTACTTTCAACCTCTCTTATTGTAAATTAGTAACTATGCATATATGTATATGATTATCAAATATATATCTACTTACTTTCAATCTCCCTTATTGTAAATTAGTAACTATGCATATATGTATATGATTATCATATATATATATAGTAAATGCATATGTATTCAAAATGCATACTCATTTCTGATTATATCATCTGCTGCTGCTTATCTGAATGCAGCCTTATTCTCATTACATCCATTTTAATGTTCCTCCTATATCTCCTTCAAATCTGCATATACCTCTTTAGATCTGCATATAGCTTTTTTTAGATTTGCATACTTATCTTTAGATCTCCATAATATATTTCTGCTGCTGTATTTTTGTATATCCTTTTGATGATGATTCGATGGTTTCCTCCTTTGGAAATATCCCTCCCTTTATATCCCATGATGGATAGAAAGAGGCATACCTGTTCAATCTATTTGTCCCTTGCTAAGGGACATGTCTCTCCAAAGTCTTTTGTTTAGTATTAATTATAACCTTTCCATAATAATCGCTGCCTACTTACATGTAAGCATTTCTTATAAGGTAATCGCTGTCCATAATTATTCCTTGATCGCTGCTTGTTAGTGGTCTTAGAATCGTTGTATACATTAACAAAGGTAATCGTCCCTTTAAATAATCAGTCTTAAACGGATGATCATTGCTTAAATAGGTCGCTGCCTTCCTTGGTCTAATATTAATTGCTGCTTGGTATTTTGTCTGTATTCTTATTTTGTCCTATGTGCTTTGTCGTATATGGTTAATTTTGTTTGTTTCTCTTAGGCTGTGATTTCTTGTCTTTTATGGGTGGGGCATGACATTAGTTTATTTCATATTAATCTTTCTATTCATAAGTATCAATCTACACTAATCCAATATCACAATAACTTACAACACTACCATACACATCCGAATACATTTTTTTTATCAATCTCATTATCTCCACAACACATAAAGTACATTCATCTGAAATTATATGCACACATAGAATATATAGAAGTACATACAAGATACAATCAACCAAACATCATACCACACAAGACCATACAACACTTCCAAATGAAACACTACTTGCATCCATACTACAAGAGTACTCATTCTTCTTGTTGGAAAAACATTATTGATGTCAAAGGTAATGCTGGCCAACCTCCTTATGTTGGCGCCCTCAATATGTGCAAAAATGAAATTAAATTATTTCCATGGTGGGTCTTGACAAAGACATGACAGCCACACTTAGAGGGGTCGACCCCATTTCAAATTAAGGCAGGAAAAATAGTGTTTTTAAACACTACATCTGAATTTGATTTAAATTAATAATTAAATATTATAATAGTTATATAATAATAATACTAATTAAAATAGGTTTGAGTCGACCCATTTGGGAAGGTATGCTTCTGATATATATTTTGCAAGTTTTGCTTTTGGTGAGGATCACAAATTGAAGGAAGAAATTTGATTTGGTCTGCTGGGACGGAAACCTCTGCACGACCAATACCTTGGTGAGATGACCCCTCCTCGCCATCCCCACCCCCTTGGCGTCTGATTTCTTCTTGCAATTCACTCAACACTTTGCTCACTGGTTGACATTTATTCTGAAACAGACTACATCGACATACTCGAGGTGGCATAAGGTGGGAGGCGATTAAAATTAGTGGTGGCGGAGCCCAAGCTTGCGCCACCCAAAGGTCCTGACCCGCAAAGCAATCACGATTCATGCAAATCAGTTCACATCATTGAAGATCATTGGACGCAGGTCTAGTGTGATCATTTGGAAGTACTCAGGAAGTCGTCGCAAGGAGAGGCACCACTCTAAGGCACCGGTAATAATCGCTCAATTGTCTCTCGAGGGAGTAAGATGCTTCAACAATCTTACGGGGTAGTTGCAATCTCCTACCATCGCGATCTCATTTGGTTGGGTCATCATCATTGGTCAACACTCTCTGCAAACTTCTATATTAGTGATTGGTCCAAAATTATTCCAGTGCGGGTGTCTTTCACAGGAGTCATAGTCAAGTAATGTAATTTTTCCAGTTTGTAATATGTTTTCATGAGACTCACTACTTACCATGGAAGTTGATAATCAGGTGTTACTTCGTGTAATCTTCATTTATTGCTAATCACTGTGAATTTTCATATTTTTGTGGTATTATTATATTGTGTTCATTTCTTCATATTGCACTGTGAACAATATGCTATGGATAGTCTTCAAAACGGGGTGTTGATCATTTTGAATCAAGTTCTTAAGTCTTTGCTGTACATAAATGGGTGTTTGATTCCTCTCAATAATATCAATTAGCATTTTATGTTTTGTGCCGGTCTGCATTTAGCACCTCACTAGATCTGAGAGCAGAGCTCCTTGTGTTATTGTTTGCTGTTATTGTGCACATTCCTATGTTGGCATCTTACAGTGGCGCCCAATTTTGTATGAGTCAAAATAAAATAAATAAATAAATTTCTTAATGTGGTCTACCCCCTCATTGTGGCACCCCATCTTGGCCATCTTGGGGATTTAAATTCAAAAATACAAAATAATAAATACTATTTTATAGGGCTGATCCCTATTGGATTGCCCAAGATGAAGGTGAAAGGGTGCATATAAAACAATGAGTTGTATCCATTTGGAAAAGGCATGTTGATTTATGAAATTGCCTCCCTTGGTGAAGATATTTAAAGAGATTGTGGAGTTCATTTGAAAGCAAGCAATTCATTGAATATCATTCGTATAAGGAGCAGATTTAGAAGGTATATTAGTGCAGAATTTTCAAAGACATATGAGCAGATCGATATGAACTTTATGGCAGAATTTATGAAGGATCTTTGAAAATTCTAAAGACAGATTTTGATGAAGTAGTGAGCAGATTTATGAAGGTGAATTAGGGAAGATCTAAGAAGAAGTTTCAAATAAATTATTATATTGTTCATTTGGAGGTTGGTGCCTCTCATTAGAAGAGATTGGTGTCTGTTGCTGAGTTGGTGCTCGATTGTGGGGATTGGTGTCTCTAGTGGGTTGGTGCCTATGAAAAAGGTTTTGTAAAAAAAGTAGGTTGGTGCCTACAAGAAGATCGACATATAAGCAATATTTTGATGTGGTTTTTTCCTGCAAGGGTTTCCACGTAAATTGTGTGTTCGTCTTGTGTTTTTAATTGCTAGATCTTGTATGTGTGCTATTGCTATGGTTAATTAAGTTTTGAAAAGTAAAGATTGTTGTTATATTGATTCACACCCCCCTCAGTATAACTGAGTGCTCTTCAATTGGTATTAGAGCGGGTTCCTTCGGAGATAGTCTAATTGCTAGAAGGAAGATCTAAAAGAGCACATATGGCCACGCCTTTTGCTATCCCGAAACATAATTGCGTAGATACCCTTCAATCCACTTATTCACTATCTTTGTCTGACCATAGGTCTGAGGGTGGTAGCTAGTACTCGGAGTCAACTCAGCACCCACCATTCTGAACAACTCTTGCCAAAATGCACTAAGTAACCTGCTGTTGTTGTTATTGACTATGTACTTCGGCAACCCGTGGAGTCTGAAAACCTCTCTGAAGAACAATTTTGTCACCTGCGGTGCCTTGTACTTTGACAAAGTAGCAAAGAAGTGAAAATTTCGTCAATCGATCTACCACAACATAGATGCAATCCTTGCCGTGAACCTTAGGTAAACTTGTAATGAAATCCATAGATATGCTCTCCCTCTTCTACTCAGGAATGGGTAATGGTTGCAATAATCCCACCAGATGAGTATGCTCTGATTTGTTCTGTTGACAAGTCACCGTAATACATCATCCTTGAGGCCCTTTCAAGAGAACCTCTCTCTAACCTATCGATATGTCTTAAAGTACCCCTAATGTCCTACCAATGGAGTGTCATGCGTAACTCTCAAAATTTTCTCCTTGAGCTTGGATTCTGGCACTAAATAAATCTTGTCCTTATAGAAGATGATATCATCCACTGCCTTGTAATGATCATCCTGGACCTATCCATCCATCAACTCACGAGCGAATTTGTTCTTGGAGTACTCCACTAATAGACGAGATTTCCAATCTACTTAAATCTTGGTAAGAGAGCATGCTGCTGGTTTCCTGGAGAGGGCATTTGCAACTATGTTCTTCTTGCCCTTTACGTACTCTGTCAAAATTGTAGGCTTGTATTTTGTTGACCCACTTTTGTTGCCTCTTGTTTAGGTCCTGCTCTAGGAAATACTTAAGACTATTGTGGTCAGTCCTCACCACAAATCTCCTGCCTACAAGGTATTGCCTAAACTTCACTAATGCATGTATTATGGTGAGCATCTCCTTATCATAAATAGAATACAGTCTTTCAGGCCCTCTCAACTGACAGCTCTCAAATGCGATCGGATGCTTGTTTTGCATCAACACTGCTCCTATGCCCTCACCCAATGCATCACACTCCAATACAAATGGCTGTGTAAAATATGGAATTGCAAATACAGGACAATTGCTCATCACCTCCTTGAGCTTATCAAAAGCTCGTTGTGCCTCCTCTGACCATATGAAAGCCCCCTTCTTCATGAGATCTGTCAATGGTGCACCCAACTGCGAAAAACCCTTGACAAAGCACTTGTAGTAACTGCATAGCCCAAAGAACCCGCACAACTCAGTAAGGGACTTATGTGGTGGCGAGTCTAGAATTTCCTGGATCTTCTCTTGATGAACCTCTACAACCTTGTGCATTGATGACATGACCCAAGTATACAATCTCTTTCATGCCAAACTCACACCTTGAAGCCTTAGCATATAAGGACTAATCACCCATGATGCCCAATACCTCATCCACTTGTTTCAAGTGGTCATCCCATGTTTTACTGTATATGAGAAGATCATCAAAGAATACTAGAAAATACTTACGCAATTGCTTGTTGAAAATATGATTCATGTAGGACTGAAAAGTGGCAGGTGCATGACTAAGAACTCGTAGTGCCCATAATGACACCTGAAGGCTGTTTTGTGTATGTCCTTGCGGACTCTAATTTGATGGTATCCTGAGCGAAGATCAATCTTCGAGAAATACATTGCCCCATGCAACTCATCAAGAAGCTTGTCGATCTTGGGTTAGGGTACCTGTTCTTAATCGTTTTCTTGTTCAAAGCCCAATAATCTATACACACCCTCATTGTTCCATTGTTGTCAAACAAATTGCACCCGTATGCTTAAATATTGAAATTCAGCATTCTGTTGAAACATTAGAACTAATTCCAGGCTGTGGGTGTCCTATAAGGAATTAGACCTCCAGATTCTAGGCTGGTTTCTATGAATTTTTCTGATTAATACTTTGGTAACTTGTTGGGAAAAGGATAAAGACTAAAACTAAAATCTGAACGATGAAACTTAACTATGGTGATGCACCGAAGAATTAAAAATGCAGACCTAACTCACAGAATGATTACCGACTATTTTCATTCGCACAACATGATCTAAAAGCTCAAAACACTTTAATGTTTTAAACGTAGGCTTTTAAAAGAAGAAATCATAGAAGGGAAATATGATTCCCACAACTAGACTGTTTCGATTATTGATTAGCACAATGTTTAACCAGTGGATTTAAACTTGGATGCATACAAAAATTCATTAAGGAGACAAAAATATTTAAAGGTTTCAAAAAACTGCAAACACAATAATCACTTCGATCAATCCTGCATGATAATGATGCTCTACTTTTCTAGCTTTTCCTTGAAAAGGTGCTGATATGAGATAAAATGCAAGTTGTTGTTCTTTTTTAAAATTTTCAATGAAGAGGGAATCCTGCATGCTTGCATTATCTGTAACAGTTTCTAAAAAGAAACCATTAATGTGTTCAATGGTTGGACCTTCTCCACCAAGGAGCTGATATCCTTGTTGGATTACTAAAAATAAGTCCTCAAACTGTTGCTCCTTATGTTCCTTGCTGATGACAGAAAACAATTCCTCCTCTACAAAGTGGGGAAGTTCATCAAATAAGTCCATATTGTATTCTTTCATAGGCTGAAAAGCATTCTGCTCCTTTTCAAAAGCCTCTTTGACCTGAATAAGTTGATCACATGTTGCTGGTTCACATAGCACGAGACTAGCATTAATGTTAGAGCAAAAATATTCTATGATATTTGAGAAAATGTTCTCATCTAATTCATGATCCTGTAGTGGATTCAGATGAGTCTCATCACCCTGCTGCTCAAAGGTAGGTGCTGATGCTAGTAAGCATGTGTTGTCTTCATTCACCTCAACAATTTCAGGTAATTCATCAACTATATAAACATGCTCAACCTGCTCTTGTATATTATTTTTTTGCTGGTTTTTTGATAAGAGAGGAGTGTTTTTTACCTCATGAACTGCCCTTTCCTAACGTTCCTTCTCATCCTTCAGCTGCTCCAATGTTGGATTATGATATTGATGGTCTTCAATCAGCAATTCATCAGATTGTTTGATCTTTTCCTTTGTATCCTGCTCAATAAAGGAAGGTAATTCATCGAATAAGAACATGAAATCATTACCTTTGATACCTTTTTTGAGCTCCTCAACTTGGTGTCCCGATTGAACATGTTCATTCATCTCTTGCTGCAAGCCTGCTTTACGATCTTGAATATCAGGTGTAAGCTTATCAACTTCAGAAGCTTTTGCTTGCTTCCCCTGAGATGGCTGATCATGAAGATTCTTTACTTGACTTGTTACATGCACTTTACTTTGAAATAGAAGAGGATCTCTGAAACTTGGAATGACGAATCGTTGACAGTTTTTGGCACGCTCGGTGGGACCCTGAAGATTACTTCAGAGAAAGAATTCAAGAATTTCAAGCTGCTGCTCTGGTATACACAGCAGCATTTTTGCCTTTCAAAGGTTACAATACCTGGCGACTCCGAGTACAATCAACTGGATAACAGTCATTTAAAGAGCTGTTGATACTAAGTTATAATCATACAAGCAACTCTATTTCAAAGAGATTCAGGAAAAGCAGTTTGAGCATACAACATAATTTTGCTCTTCATGTCAAGAAAGGATCAAAGCATATAGAGAATTCATAGTTTTCATTGATACTCCTGTTTTCAGCTCTACTTTACATTCACGTTACATACGAATGAAGTATTGAGCCTCTTTACACAGAAGAGTAACAAAAACAAAATATCAAACACTCACCTATTTCATGAAATTTTGAAATTTATTTCACAAGATACAATGAGGATTAACTGTGCTTTATGCTTGCACACATATGTTACAACCAAAAGATATTTTTTTGTTGAAATTTAATAGAGAGAAAGCATGTACAGCACAGCAGTAAATATCATACAATTACTAGCTTGAGCAGCTTTTCACACCGGAGGCATGATCAAGAACAGAAAATATGACGTTTCAGTCAATGGCCATGGTGAAGGCAACTAGTTTCAATGCATAAGAGCAGATCAACCATCATTGTACAGTCAAGCTAAGGAGCAGACTTCATAGAGGACAGAGACAAACACCTACAGGTCTGCCATGTCAAGAAGGTAACAACTTAGTGATGCATTTGTAGTAGGTGGTGCGAGAGGTGTTTAAAGATGCAGTAAATTTTTATTTTTTTTAGTATGACAGTGCAAGGGTTTGAAATTGCAATAGATATTGGACAAATAAAAGTCATTTTGAGAAACAAATAGAATTATTGGCAAGCTTGCTATATGGTAAATGAAAGGAGTTTTTGTTTATTTCTTCATAGAATAAATAAAAGCTACAGTTTGCAGCTACAGAAAAATCTTCATTTCTGCAAAATGAAAGAGAAATACCCTCATAGCAAAAAGACACAGTGCCATTTACAGTAGCAATCACATGTGGGATGGACATTCATTGTTATGTGCTATGTATATAGCCAATAATTCTCTGTTATAGAGCTCAAGTCAAGCTAAATTGTTCATAGAAGGATGCAAAGGTTGGAGTTTTGTTCGGTATTAACAGAAAATGTGCAAAAGACAACCATGCTAATCTCATAGGAGCAGATAAAACAATGATATTTCAGCCTGCCCTTTTCACAACAAAACAGTATGCTTTATTCAGAAATGTATGCTATACAAAGGAACAAAATTTCGGGGTGTAGAGCATGCTCTTAAGAATACAGTGATATGTTTATTGCTCCAAGGAATGTACGTTAGTATTTTCACTTTCTGAACAAGGATAATAAAGTTGCAAAAACCATGGAAGTCATGCTATGTCTACAGTAGTATATGTAAAACAAGAATATTGTTTTAACTGATCATTTTCTCACAAAATCTTATTCATATATGATCTGGTAAGATCTCTTATCGTAGCAAAGGAGATTATGATACTGTTGGTGTTCAAATATAGAAAGGTTTTGAATCGTTGTGCACGGAGAAAACGAGATACCAGAAGCATCTTAGATGCCCAGGAAGTCACCATATAGCAGCAGCCATGAGAAATTCACAGTTTGTGGAGATACAACGGGGAACTCAGAGGATCTCCAGGACGCCGTCCAGTCACAGTGAAACTTATGAAAAAACCAGATAAATGCTTTGTGTTTATGTACAAGTGTTTATATTTCATCTCCAGATGAGATATGGGGATATACACAGGAGTAACAACAAAGCACAGGAAACATGGAGATGCGTAGATTCCAAAACAGGAGCAGTCAAATTCAATGCAAGAGGAGAGAATGGAAAAATGCAATCATAAAAACAAGCAAGGTTTAGAGCAGCCATAGTCGTGTTGTACTCATATCTCGAAAATTACAAAGTGGGTTTTCGTGATTTTTGGACAGAAATTAGAAAATAGTAAAATGAAGAAACCCACTAAATTTCACGAGGACCCAATTCATAGTTCTCAAGAAAACTTCACTAGTCCGTGACAGCCATGTAGATGACAGAAAAATAATGGCTACGTACAAGCAGAATAAGCAATGAAAAATACAAAGAAGGTTCGACAGTGAAGGAGAGCTTACCGTTTGTGGTTGTAGAAAGCACAATGATGGCGGCACAGTGAAGAATAGGCATCGAGAAGCACAGATTCAACAAGTATATCAGAAGAAGTGCATACCCGTGGCCTTATGGCTTTCTTTTGCTCTCAAAAAATAGTGAAAAAGCCACGAAATGAATAAAGATGATCTTACCCTGTTTTGCCATTGAAGTTTCATGCCACAGAGGAACCAAAAGGCCAGATTTCCATGCATTCTACAAACTCTATTTTCTCCACCATGGCGGTGCAGCAGAGATCCAAGACAAGCTTCTTCAGAACAAGTCAAAGTAAAAAAATGATGGTATTCTTTTAGGGTTTGATGGTATTTTTCATGCCCTAAGTCGACAAGACTTTGATTTTTGCTATTGATTTTAGGGAAAAAAATCATTATGTTTTATTCGATTCCCATGGTCTATGATTTATTAAGTCAAAAGTGTCTGAATATGCAAGTGGTAGGCCAATGTATTTGAATTGAATATGCATGTGGAGTGATAAGGAATTGCATATTATGTGCATGACTTTACAATTTGCATAATAATTGTAAAGAAATAATAAAGTAATATTCTTCAAATTACTTTATTATTTTATACGAATTGTAAAGTCAAGTGAGTAATAGTTTTAAATAGTAAAGTAATTAATTTAAATTACTTTATTGTTTACTCACAATCATTTTGCAAAGTGCAAAATTATGCATTGGTGAGTAAAGCTAAATATAGCTTTTTTGGAGCTTTTTTAAGCAAAGATGGAGTTCAAATCATCATGGGCGGATTGACACATATGAGGTGATTTTCGCATGCGGCGGATTGACACATACGAGGTGATTTTCGCATGCTTGGGCCCACCTTTTCAGGGATTTCCAGTTCAGTTCGAGTCTTCCATGTTTCAGTTATGACTTGACAATGAGTTTGGACCATCATGCGCTCATTTTTGCATGGTTTTGACTCCTTTTTTTCAGAGATACTTGCTTCTGCTCGTATTTGGCCTTGGAGTTATCACCCTCTCACTTAAGTTTGACTTTTAGTTCTATTTCCATGCCTTTTTGAAGGCTTTTGTATATATTGAAAAAACTTAACATTTTTTTCCTCAATTCTTATTTTTCTCCTTTGCATTCTGCAAAAAGAATTATTTTGTAACTCAACTTTATTTTCAGATTAATACAGCAGCAGGTTTACAGGTCAATTAGTGTGCTTTTGCAGAATGACTCCTTTCATTACCATCTTTTTAGAATTCGCCTTCAAGTTTTCAAGCATCATTATCATGCAAGATTGATCAAAGTGATTATTGTGTTTGCAGTTTTTTGAAACCTTTAAATATTTTTGTCTCCTCAATGAATTTTTGTATGCATCCAAGTTTAAATCCACTGGTTAAACATTGTGCTAATCAATAATCGAAACAGTCTAGTTGTGGGAATCATATTTCCCTTCTATGATTTCTTCTTTTAAAAGCCTATGTTTAAAACATTAAAGTGTTTTGAGCTTTTAGATCATGTTGTGTGAATGAAAATAGTCAGTAATCATTCTGTGAGTTAGGTCTGCATTTTTAATTCTTCGGTGCGTCACCATAGTTAAGTTTCATCGTTCAGATTTTAGCTTTAGTCTTTATCCTTTTCCCAACAAGTTACCCAAGTATTAATCAGAAAAATTCATAGGAACCAGCCTAGAATCTGGAGGTCTAATTCCTTATAGGACACCCACAGCCTGGAATTAGTTCCAATGTTTTAACAGATTGCTGAATTTCAATATTTAAGCATACGAGTGCAATTTGTTTGACAACACCTTCTTCACAAGAACTACAAAAGAAGCAAAAGGGTTGGAGCTAGGTTTGATGTGCCCCATGTCTAGCAACTCGTTAATTGACTTCTCGATCTCATCCTTAAATTTCTTAGCATATCTATAGGGAGTGGTTATAACGAGCTTAGCTCACTCTTCTAACTCAATGGTATGCTCGAAACCCCTATTAGGCGGTCTCCCTAGAGGAATCTCCCCAAATACTTCGTCGTGCTTACCTAGTAATGACTGGATATCTACATGGTAAGGTTGGTCACTACTCAGAGTCTCCTTAGTTGTAATCAAACACTCAACTACCCATGCAACATCCTCATGTCTGAAAATGCTCTCCATCTGCTTGGCTGACACTATCTTCTGGGAACCATTTGCCGTACCCTTGAGCACAACCTTTTTACCATTTGCTGCCCTGAACTTGAACTTCATGGTTTGGAAGTTATGTGAATACTTCCCCGATGAATGTAGCCACTATATACGTAGAATGGCATTTGTATCACCTAGGTCAACCACATAGAAATCATTTGTAATAGTGTAGTTGCCCAAAGTAACACCTAGTCGAGGAGCCCTTTGTGTGCAAGTCATGTTGAATCCATCTGCAACCATCACACTGAATCCCTCTAAATCCTTTGTAGGTATACCCCTCTTAGACACCAGGGCTAAGTCAATGAAATTCTGGGTTGCCCCACTATCAATCAACACAGTAACATGCTGCCCCTGTAATACTCCCCTAACTCTGAAGGAATTGAATCTAGGAGTACCTGAGATAGTAACAATAGCGCCACTCTTAGTGTCCACCTATGGTTGCTCATCCTCTAAACTGCTATCATCACTGTCGTGTACCTATTCTACCTCACCATCATGCTCACTCTCTGAAACAACCTTAATGTAATGTACCTTCCCCTTACCCATGCATCTGTGTCCAGGCTCCCAAGGCTCCTTGCAACTGAAACAAAGTTTCTTTCTCCTCAACTCCCTACGAGCCTCGTCATGTAACTTGTCCTTCTTGGGCCACTCCTAAAAAGACTTTTTGTCTTTATTCTTTTGAGGTATGAATGGTTTAAACAGAAATTTACTCTTAGGCATTGAATGCTCCATGCCATGTGCCCGTATGATAGCATTTTGAAGGCACTTAGGTTTGAAAGCCTTAATCCAACCACATAGTGGCTCAAATAAACCCTCAATGAAGAGAATGATCAATCTGTGCTCTAATACATCAGATACCATAACCGAAAGCCTTTGGAACTTAGAGATATATGTATCCATCGCACCACTCTGCTTGAGTTGTGCCAACTCTCTGAAATGCAATTTTGGGTCCTTCTAATCATATGTGTCTATTAGCTTCTGAGTGGAATCCAAATAGGATGTGATACTAGCGTGACCCAATGCGACTAACCCATGGTACCACCACTCATGGGTCTCACCCTCTAGATGTAATGTGGCGTACTTGATAGCTTCTGACTCCAACATAGGGTTGAGTTGGAAGTAGGTGTCCAACTTTTGAACCTAAGATCTAGTTGTGGATCTACTAGAGCCATCAAATGAAGGAATAGATAAATTGTCCACCTTACGCTGCAAATCTTGATTCTTAGGGCCCCTATTATGATCCCTTGGTCTATTCTTGTACTTTATGGCACAAAGGTCTTGTAAGGTCATGGCTACTTGAAACTCATCCCCTAGAGGTTGATATTCCCTCAAATAATCTATGAAACCTTCACCTTGTGCTTGCTGTCCTTGATTACCAGCTGGCTGTCGTCCCAAAAACTGAGGCATAAGGGGCCTAGGAGTCACTCTACTAGCTTCCCTAGTGTGACTCTGAGCAGGTGTGTGTGTATTACTCCCTTCTCTATTTTTTCCATCATGTCCGTTACCCCCATTATGACCATTTGTACCTCCTGTACCATTATTACCATGTTGTTTCTATCAACCATCAATTGAGTGAGGAGCTGGACTACCTATTGTTGACCCCTAGCAAGGTAATTTAGGATCTGCAATGTGCTACCTTCAGGTGGTTCACCCATATTTTCTTATTCTTCTGATGAATCTGAATCAAATATATTCAATGCTTCTTCACTTTGCCTTCTTCTCCTGTAGGCTACGTAGGCCTGATCTTCCGAATTAATAAATATTCATGCAATTGACATCAATTGAGCACCCCAAACATAGGCTAGTACGAAGACCAACTCTGATACCACTATAAAGTACCCTTCCAGGTGTATGAAGTTTTTGCAATAGGTTTAGTTTGATAGATGTTGCATTTTATCAAACTCATTACATAGCATAAATTGACATAGACTTCAAAATGTAAGCATATGCAAATGTGTTAATCAAATTCTGAGCTCCATTTAACTAAACATAACGATATATGAGTAGATGTAGTTTTCAGACTTGTACAGATTTATATTGAGCCAAGATATTGAGCAAATAAGAAGTATTTGTGCTCAAAAATGTATTGCAGTGACAGGAGAATTGCAAAATAGATACCCAGAATATGCTACAACAGTCTAAACTTTGCATTTAAATCATTTAATGTTCTTCACAAATCATAGACAACTATTACAAACTTGAAACCCCAACCTGGATAGAAACAACTTGAAGATGGATCGAAACCCGTGCAAATGCCAACGCCTAGCTTTTGTACTCTTCCACGTCTCTCAAATCAGCATCAAATACTCTTAGATTTCCACATGAGAGGATTACAAAGCCACAAATGGAATAATATTATTGCGCCATGGTCTGAAACTCACACGCCAGTACTCTAGGGTTCACATGCCTCCATGAATGGGACTCATGGCTGCATTAAATGGTCTGATATTATTCCGAAGGGTCTGCAGTCTTCCAACAGTACCACGACTTGCTCCTCAGTCCCACTTTTGCCTCTCTTCAATGCTAACAAAAAAGCTTAGGATTTATAAATACCCATGATTGATGACTCCCTAGTATGGCTCACAACAACAATGATCTTTGAATATATGTAGGAAGAATGGTGCCCCAAATGGAATATAACCTCCTCAAAACCTAGATACCAAACTCAGCTGCTAGCACTGGAAATAGATGTATCCTTCAATTTTATCTCTGCAGGAGACTCACAAAATAGCAATACTCGTTCAAGTAGAAGACCTGAATGATCTCCAAAAAACCAATTAGGGTGGAATCGTTTCACCACTGAAACCGGATGCACTAGGGTTACTCCCCCCAAGACCAAGAACTTAAAGAGCTCTCGAAAAGTGAAAATGAGAAATAACCAAGCATCCTAAAAATGAGCTTCGAAAACCTCTTTTATATCCTTCACTTTCATTTCCCGCACAAAATATAATAAAGTGACTTTATTAAGTTACTTTTCCCATAACTATTTAACATTACCTTTTTTAAAAATACTTTTCCCGCCAAGTAATATTACTTTATAACACATTTAATTAATTATTTAACATTAGTTTTTTAAAGGTATTTTTCCCACCAGGTAATATTAAACAATTAAATAAATTATTTCTCTTTTCCCGACTTTAGCCTACGGGAATTAAATAGGCTAAAATGTCCTCTTGGGTGATCATTGAAAAGGGGACATTACAAGTAATTACAAAGACTGAGTTTTACAACCCATGGACTATATGTCTATAAAAATGGTTGTCCCCTCTATAGGGCACTAGCACGTCTCTATGGAGAATTTTCCAATATTGTGATGATACAAAGTGAAAATGAATTGTGAAATATTCATAGCATTAAATTGTGAAAAAAATTCTACAAGTCAGTAGTTATGATATCTGCTTGATAGGTTGTCTTGGGGTCAACCTATGTTGCTGAATTTGCTTGTGGATAGTGTAATGAATGCCCCTGATTTTGTTTTTGTTTTTGTCTATTGTTTTTAGAATAATACAGAAGTTGTAGAAGGGTTTTATGTTTGATTTCCAATAATTTCATTGTGTGCATACATTGAAAAATTCATGAACATGCTAAGGAAATAAGGTTACAAAAATCAATAATTAAACATTGCAAGTCAACAACTGAAATCTGAAGTTTAACAATCATATTTCAGAGTTGAAAATGCGACATCAACACTAATTTTCACCACAGAAATACACAGACCAGAATTACATGCTTGCTGCCCCAATACCCAAAAAGTTAATCCCAAGGTAGGTGACTAGCTCCAATAAATCACCAACTCTCCAATAAATTTCAAACATTAGCTTGAAATGGACGCCCAGTCAAGGAGAATCCAAAGAAACAATACCCAAATGTAATTTCCAAGCACCACAAAATTATACTCAGGTTTGCCCTTTCTAGTTGCTCCGAAAATGAAGTTTCAGACCTCTGGAAATTCGTAGCAGACCTCAGAAAAGGCAGTAAACAGCGGTAAACTCTCACCAAAATCAAGAAATCCACACACCAAAACCATAGCTCCAAACCCATATTAGAAAACTACAAAAATCTTCATTCTATCGACATCAAAATGCTCCAACAACAAGATAAAACACTGAAACTTCAAAGCCAAAAACACAACCAGCTAGGTTGGGTCTCTCACCATCGAAACCAACAACGTGAGGATAGCGTTTCCGTCCTCAACCAGCGGTTTTCGAATCCTGGAGAAATTTCAGCAGAGTTTCCTAAAGTTGCCAAAATATCCATATGCAAATGCGAGCTCAAACTCATACTTATAAAGTGAGGGAAGAATTAGGGCAACTAGCATTTGAATTTGAATATATTTTCCTCTTATTTCACTTTACGAAACAACATGAAATTATCCCAAGAGGGGTGTCCAACTTTTTGCCTCCAAAATTCTACTTTTGATTTTTAATTTAAAATTGACATTAAGCCCAAACTAGGCATCCCACCTTATGAGGCACAACGTTAGCCTTTAAAAATGATAAATAAACCTCTTTTCTAGGCATCCACTTGAAATACATGGCCCTCTTTTAAAACAACATTGTTCATCTAGGCCAAGGGGTCCTTTTTTTTTTATTTAATTCAAAATATCTCCCTTGGGTGTCTATGCTCATAAGGAAACTATTTTGCTTTTGTTGCCTTTTAAAACAACGTTAAGTGATTACATTAGTGAAATAACCCCCTTAGGTTTTTTTTTGAATTTTCACATACACATATGCATCCGTTAAGGTTAGCCCATAATCAAAACCAGTTGAAAGGGAACCCTTCACTTTCTGATCACCAAGATACCGATGTGGGCGAGGTGAGAGCATACGGTGCGAGGGGATTGTTAGCTATACATTGGAATGAAATGAACAATGCTGTAGGCGGCTAGCCAACCATTCTGGAAAGTAAATGTTGAAAGTAAAGTAGGTGGATAACCGACCATGAAGCTCAGCCACTTATTTAGCGGGAGCGACATCAATAACTAAATATTGAAAAGTAAATACTCGACCACTTATTCAGCAGGAGTGGGCACTAGAAAATATAAAATGCTGAAAGTAAATAGCTAATCAGTACTACTAAAATCAGTGTTACAATTTTCTCTCTCATACAATGGTATTATGATTTTTTTTGCTGTATCTTCAATACAAATGTTCTACAATATTCCTTATTACAAATATGAATGAGAACACCAAGGAAATATTGCACAAGACTGAAATAATCAGGTCTGATATACAACTACAACAAATTGAAACTCAAAACCAACAAGCTATGGTAACAACTAAATGCCCAAAACTTCAACACAACACCTCCGATGCTCATCAAATCAAATGCAATGGAAACATATGAGCTAGGCGTCCCATAACCAAGGGCTAAATCCCTCCATTCTACAATAACTAACATGGCATGATTCCCAATGCAAGCAAGTACAAAGGGGTGGCCTCTAGAGGAGGTTGACCTGCTCTCTAAAATCAACCACTTGTTAATAAAATCTGAAAACTTGAGAGAAGGGGCGTCCAAAGCCAATACCCAACATGAAATAAAAATCACACAAAGAGCTGTAAACAAAACGTGCTTCAGCCAAGCACAACCAACAACATCAAAATCAGAAAATAACATGAAACTGAATCTTTGTGAAGTTCAATTTGCAACCTCTGGATGAAGAAGTAGTCTCAAACAGCTAGGTGTTATCTTTCAAACACGAAACTGATAATTTTCTAGGAGGTATGCATTCTTTGAAGCCAAGGGTCTGAAATCATTTTAGCAACACTTCGTCGTCAATAGCAATGGATCCCAAATGATGGAGCAAAACCCTGTATAAATAGCACTTTGAGGTGACTTTTTGAATTCCTCCTTTTCCCTCCAAGAATGGATGCCCAAACTAATTTGAAATATTTAATTTTAAAATATACTTTATTCTCCCTCATTCCTAGGCGTCCAAGGCATATGGGCACAAAATAAACATTATAAAATATTAAAATACCTCTCATGAGGCGTCCACCCTCAAGGCCCACCTTTTAAGACAACATTAAGTCATTAATCTAGGCCATGGGTCCCAAAATGATAATAGAATATTAAAATGACTTAAGTAAATCAATTTTCCAGAAATAAGCCCAAAAGTGTTGAAAGCCAAATTACCACAAGTGCTTTGCCCGAAATAGAATTGCATTGAAAAGCTGAGATGCTGCCAAATATAGCCTTTCTAGAAATAGCACTTACTAAAAATAACATATTGCTAAAAATAATAAGTTGTTTCAAGCTCATTTTAACCACAATCCGAGCAGCCATTGAAACTTACTAAAAATAGTAAGCTCGGAAAAGTTCTCAAATGCAGACGCATGTCACACCATTCTGAAGTTCTCTGAAAACCCAGAAAAACCCATAAACCACTCTACAAAACAATTGCATGCAAACCCCTGAAAACACGAAAGAAACCACCAAGCAATTAGAAACCCTACATTCACCTTCGGCAAGCCTATGAGAATCTGGAATAGGCTGACGGCATCATAACTGACTACTGCTAAGAAGGGGACATTACAATTAGGCTCCAAGGTATTTTTTACATGACCCCCTGACCCCTTCACTTAAATAAACTTTATTAAAATAACTTAAGTGAGAAATACAAATAATTATTAAATCGAACCTTAGCCATGCCAATGCCCAAACTGGAAATAGACACTACTGAAGTATCCTTGGCTAGGACCAGTTACCGAAAATAGACTTACTTTTTTAGCAACTGCTAAAAATAGTAAATACTCCGAATCACTAAACTGGCACAAAACATTAGAGTTCACCTTACAATTGCCACACGCTGCCTAAACAAAAACTCTGCACTGCCCAATGAAGCCCCCAGTGCCCCCATCTAATCCTAGTGTTGTTGTAGAGAGCCACCCATTTTTTGGCCACTCCTGAAAGTGAAGAATTCACTACAAACAAAAAACCAAAGGGACTTTTGGAAACTATGTTTTAAAATGAGAGTTGAGACATTATCGACTAACACATAGCAAGATGTATTTATCCAAATGGGTTGGCTTTCAATTGTTGTTCGCTCACTTTACATTGATAAGAGACGGTGAAAAAAATTAATAATGCTCCAAAAGGGTACATGGGCTTGGGTTATCAAAAGACGTGTGGCACCTTATTGGAAAAGGAGGTCAAGCTTGTAGAAGATTCATTGAAGCCCATTAGGAATTCATGGATTGAGACAGGTGTGTCCATTGTTTCCAATGGGTGGAAAGATGCAAAAAATTGGCCCTTGATGAATGCCATAGCAGTGTCCCTTAAGGGCAAGAAGATGGCATTGTTTTTGTGAGTCATGGATTGTGAGGGGTAGGTGAATGATGGTCTTAATTGCTGATATTCTCATTGCAGCTATTGAGGAAGTGGGAGACCGTAATATTGTTCAAGCCATAACGAAAAACACAAAGAATTGTAGAGCTACTAGGTTGTTGGTTGAGGAATGCTATTCACATATCTTACGCTGCAAAACATCGGGAATAAACTTGATTGGATGAAATAGTTACTGAAGCAGAGGAAAATGTGGGTGATGGTTTTGAATGGGGGTATGCATGTACGCTTTCCTATTTCATTAAGATTGACTTGCAACCCTTAGTTGAGTCAATCTTGAGAGAGATCTTGCTGTTTTCCTTATGACTGAGGACAGGGTAAATCAGCCTGAACTGCACTTTTGAGAGAAAAACTAAAAATAGCATACAAATCCAATTATGCAATGCAACTCTTGGAACATCAATTTAAAACCTTAATCTAGCAAAATCCACAAACTTCTAGCAGATCTGAGAAAGTTATGATTTTATGCACCTGTCATAAAAAGCTCCTACTAAGTGTCTTCTTGAGACTCATTCACGCTAGGGTGAATGAGTCTTGCTAGGCCTTTCTGAAAATTCAATTTTCTGGTCTGCTCTTCCTGCCTATACCTTTCAATCTTCGCTTTCGGATTTGTACCTGTAACAAAATTGAAAATGTTGGCTTGTTTGTATGGGGGTTTGCCTCGGTCAAACCCCAAGTTTGGTAATTAAACCTTGATGAAAAATACAGATCTGAAATCTGAAAGTGTGTGTGAGCCGTAATCTCAAATGTGGCCAAGATTGTTACGAGCTAACATGCAAAGGAACCCTATTCAAGTTTGCTAGAATAAGATCCCTAAATTGACTGATGAACACAAGACCTAGTTAGGGAGAAGTCAAATCTCCTAATACATTAAAAATCTGATTATACCTTGTTTTAGGTAGCTAGTAGAATGAAGATAGAAGATGGGATCACTAGGAAACAAGTCATTATCCATCATGATCCACTATAGGCATCAATCTTCAATCATGAACAATGCTTGATCAATCTTCGCAAAATGAACTTGAAGACCTGCAAAAACAATGAAAAATGCTGTTCCGAGACTTCAAATTTGCTTGCTTGAATGTTCTCCTTGCTCTTGAGTGCTAATCTTGTGAATACCTTCTTAATTTTTTTGTCAACCTAGTGTAAAATGGTGAAGGGACTAGGCTTTATAGGCTTCCTTTCTAATTTACCGATTATTAAATCCTGAAAGCTGACATTTAAAACTTTAATCTAGGGCCTTTAAAATGCAACCAAAAACATGTTTAAAATTTGAAATTTGGATCTTAAAGGGTACCCATTCGCCCAAGGCTGAATGGGTCTTGGCTAAAAAATCTAGGATTAATGAATTTCAGGGCATTAAATTAATTAAATGCATTTATTCAATGCATGTTGCAATGTCGGAAAATGTGTAAAATAGGCCTTGGGATGCATAATAAAGGGGTTTAGGGGCCTATTTATGAAGAGTAAAAATACATAAAATTGAGGTCACTAAAATGGGTCCAAATTAAGTGTGAAATTGTACTATCACATAGAAGGAGTACAATTTACTACACCACAGTTATATGTAGAGGCTGAGGACATCTAAGTGTTCATCACCAACAACCACTTGTCATAGGGCATTTTTAAATCATTTTCAGAATTGGAGCTATTGAAGGTAAGTGAAGTAGTATAAAATTTTATATTTTCATAATTTGATTGTGTATTCTAATCCTTCTTTAAAGTTTTTTTTAAATTTTAATTTGTTTAATTATTTTTTGAATAGGTTGTTGAGACCCATTTTACCTCTAGCACAATTGTCTTGAGATGACTTGTAAAAGTTAAAGATGCACTTTCTAGCATGGTGGTTAGCAAAAAATGCTTTATATGGAGGCGAAGCAACCGTAATAGGGCAACAGATATTAAGTGGATGATCTTAGATGACTCTTGGTGGGATTGTGTGGTATATTTTTGGTTTCATTGAGCCAATTTTGAGCATGATTTGTAATATTGACATGAACTAGCCTTGTTTGGAATAGATATATGATGGCATTGACTCAATGATCGAGAAGATGAACATTGTAAATGTAAAAGAGAAACACCCTAAAGAGACTTTCTTCAAGCAAGTGCACGCTATTGTTGAAGAAGATGGAACACAATGACCACCCCATTACATCTTCTTTCCTTTGCATCCATTCCAAAATACTATGTGCTGAGATTCTTTTTGTGCCAACACAGGTTGCCCCATAGAGAGATTTTGATGTTGTTGGACGGTATAAGGAAGCATTTTGTAAACACTTCCTTGATCTTGATTTGCAAGATGTAGTCACAAGTGAGTTAGTTGATTTTGTACAGTCAAATTGTGAAAGTATTGAGGCTCTTCGTGTGGTACTTCCATGACCAACAATTCCTATACTTACAACCCCTTGCAATCAAATTTTTATCAGAAGTAAGTTTAATAAATTTTGTTTTTTTATTATTTAAAGTTTCAACTTTCATTTATAGTTTTTTTAATTTTATTTGATAATGTATATCTCTATCTCTTTACTGTGTCTTCATGGGTTGCTAGTTTATCTACATTTGGGAGGAATTGGAGAACATTCACTTAGTAAAGCACAATTTCGCATTGAAAAAAAGCGGAGAACTTAGTATATATGCATGCCAACTTGCATCTTATTTCGCACAAACAACATGACTAAAAGGAAGGCAACATGACTAAAAGGAAGTGAACATGAAGTTGTGGGATATAGAGCCAATGCATACTAACTTGGATGCTTCTACTTCCCAACACATTGCACTTGAGGAGCTTGAAAGCCAACACACTTTTAGTGCAAGTGGCAATGGTAATGGCATTGCTTGTGGTTCATCTAATGCTCCTATATCATCTAATGTCAGTGAAGATGATGATATCTGTGATTTAGAAAATCCATTTCAGGACTTAAACTAATTGTTGAACTTGATATTATTTAATATTGAACTTGATGTTTGAACAATGAATATTGTATAATATTTATCATTTATCTTTTAAATGACATTCAAGTTTATGGTGGTTTTCGTCTTTATATGATGCTGTGTGATATTCTAATCTTAATTCATGCCTTTAGGTTGCATATATTTATGATTTTTACTTGTTCTTTGTATTGGCGGACCCAAAGGTAACACAAACGCATTTTTTTGCCGAATCCACGAACCTTAACTAGGATTTGTACCAGAATAGGCAACATAGGGGTCAACTCATGGTTAATATTATTTCCTCATGAGCTTACTAGATGCATATATCACCGTAAAGATATCGAAACATATATTCTAATGCTACACATTTATATGACATAGGAGGTTGAGGGGTTTGATAGATAGAGAGAGAGAGGCAAGTGGGAGTGAACCAATAGATTTTTTCTTTGTAGTAGCATAACAAAATCAAGGGCATGATGACATTTGATCAATTCTTCAGGAGAGGAGTTAACATTAATTGTCCTACTTAGGAGGATGAGGGCAATTCATGTTATGTTTAGAGAGGGCCACTCATGTTATGCATGTAGTAATGGATCCCCCATCACTGTCCATGTTTCATTTCATAACTAAGTCTTGAATATCCTCCTAAATTTTTCATAAAGTCCACTATGGGTCCATCAAGTGGATTATTAGGTTTCAGAAAACATTGTCAAGAATTCTGGGCTGTAACATTGATTTGAAGGCCAATACACAAGAGACTACTTTAAATTTTGATATGTATAAACTGCTAACTCAAGGAAATATTTTAGGTACTTAATCACTGCTAACTTTTGTTGATTGCATTTGGCCACTCGATGAAAAATATAATCTTATATTTTGTTTCTATATTCATTCTTATATCTTTTATGCCTCATCTTGAAAGCTTTGATCTTGATATCAAGTGTAAAAGAACTTTGGTTTAGTCTTTGAAGCATTGTTGAAATTTATTTTAAAGAAAATATAGTATGGTGTGCTGGATTTTCTTGGAATGGACACTTGTTGAGTTTCTTTAAAGGCAATTCATGTATGCATCTTGTTATTATTGTTGAAAAGTTTTAAACCAGTTAATAAATTCTTGTGTTTGTTTATATTGATTATTTTAATTCTTGAGCCAATTTCAGATCCATACAAATAGTTTTATTAAGAAAGCCTTGAGTATTAAATGTTTTCACTGTATTTTTTCATTTTGGATGACATGGAAAGAGATTCAGATGCCTTTTATAGCTTTTCCTAGTTAGATGAATGTATGATAGAGAAAGAAGAAGTATAACATTAGGCTTGCTGTATTAGATCATATGCAAAATCAAGTGGAATATAGTTCACCAAAGCCCTTCAGATGCAATAACTTATTCATTTTGTAAATCTTATTTCATGTTCATTCATTGCCCAAAAATTAATTTATTAGTTTCATTAGTTTATTTTGATTACATGCATACATTGATTCAAGCATAAAACCAAGAATCTATTGCTGTAGGACACGGAAGGTTGACGACTTCACTGCTCGGCTCTTAGATATCCATTCTAAAACATTGCAAGATAACATAAGACAGGTGGGCTTGTATTTGAAGTCCAACATTATAAATACTCATTGCTAATTCTTTCAATAAACATTATATGGAACTGTATAGTTTTGTTCAACACCAATTGAACTTGCCACTATAAGTGATTCAATATTTTTTGTAGTTTTGAAGGTATTTTTTGAACTTGCCACTATAAGTGTATCTATACTTTTTTGGTTTTTTGTGATTAAAACAAATTTTAACTAAATTAGTTTCTAATTTGATGTCTCAGGAAATACGCCTTGGTCTACACCGTTCAGATTATATGCTAGATACTGAAACAGGATCATTACTACAGATAGAGCTAAATACGATTTCATCATCTTTTGCAGGACTTGGATGCCTTGTTAGTCAGCTTCACAGGTTAGTCATTTGCTGTGAGATAAACAAGATAAGATCATAATATGATCAATTGTAAATATCAGGCTCCATCACATAGTTTGCACATTCACTAGGAGTAAGTACTTCAAGTTATTAGCATGAATGCATCAGTAAGGGTATGTGATGATTTAGTATCACACCTTTGTCCAATTTTCACCCACAGGGAAAATGATATGAGCATCCCAAATCTCTTATTGTTCACCCTTCTTTCATGGTGATTGCCGCTCCTATGCCTATGTGCTCAAGACAACTATCTTGACTGACTGCAAAGGCTTAGTAGGGCTACTGATAGTGGCAGAACTCTTTTGAGACATTCAAAATAGTGTTCTCAATCGCCCTTGATAAACTAACTTGCTACAAAACACTGTAACGTTATGCACATGCTGTCTTTTTTGACCATTTAGATGTATAAGTATAATCATGACTTTGCATACCCTTTTTGTGTTGCATTATATTCTCCCAAAGGAGAACTGCACCACAAGTTTACAATGGCTACTTTGCCTCTAGAATCAGGAGAAACTCATGTGACTGTCATAAATTGAATTTCATCAGCATTTGACACATACATTGATATGTGCCTTATCTGATATGTTCAAATATTCATTAGCCTTTCAAATCCACTTGTTGACTATGCATTACCATTTTATAGAGACCCAACATGCTAGGTTGCATCCAAAGAGGATAAATACATGAAATATTATATTGAATAATGAGATAGATCGTATGAATGTATTAACCAATGAATATCTCTATATGTGGAAGTTTATTTGTTGGAAGAGAACGACATATGGATCATGTTAACAATAATTATATGATAGGCAGCTGCTGCAAATAGTGGTAGTTCAAGTGGCCAAACTGTTGATGCCACAAATTAATCACATCATCAGAATGAGTGAGTAGAACAGACGAAGATAGATCATGAACAAAGTGAGAGAACCAATTAAGCCGAGACTGATGATTTGCTCCCCCAACTGCAATTGTAGAATCATTGTGCATCTCACGTATCACCATTGAATTAGGAGAAAACTCAACCTGCTTGCCTATACTTGTGCAAGTGATTTGGTAGATTGATAGGAGATTAGTTGATAATGAGGGCACACAAGGAACATCCTAAAATGTGCCATCCCCCATATCAACATACCCTCTCCCACACATATCAATAGGAGTGTCATCATCCATCAAAATAAAAGGCATAGTACACGGCTCCAAAGATGCAAGTTTGTCCTCAGATAAAGCAATGTGGTGCGAGGCACTCGAATCAAGAACCCAACTCGATGGTGGAGAAACAACTGCTACAAGGGCCTTGCCCTTTCCTTTACCCTTGCTGTTGTCTTTAGCCTTGTGAGACCCCTCATCTGATCTCTGTTTGATGGAATCAAGAACATTGAGATTATTCTTTTCAAGAATGTGTGTCAGGTGATCAACTTGTTCTTCAAACATTTATGCTCATCACGACCAAGTCTTTTACTATAGGCACATTTGACCGTCTCTTTCTTAGACTTATTGTCATGCGAAGATGAGGTCTCATTAGCTACATTTGGGGCAGCTGATTTTTGATCCTTCTTTTCTTTGCTATTCTTTTGTTACTACTTTGTCCTTGCTGTTCTTTTATGCCATGGTTTGTAGCCAAGGCATGTGACATAGAAGACTTTAGAGTGCCCATTTGGATTAGCTTATCTTGCTCTTGTGTGAGAGAAGTAGCAAAATCAGCCAAAGATGGCATTGTGAATTGAGACCCAAGTGCATCCTTAGTAGCATAGAAGATAAACAAATACTGAATATTCATAACTTAGCTTAGAGAGAGTACTTAGAATCAATTGTTCATCTTTTTTATCAATTCGACATTGCTTTAGTTGTAGCCATAGTGATTTCAATTTGGTGAAAAAATCCTGAATTGTGTTGAAGTTGCTTGGACTTAAATTGATTAGTTCATTTTCCAACATATGACTCCTCATAGAATCTTGAGTACCAAATAGAGTTTCTAGTTTTTTCCATATTTCATTTGGAGTATTAAAAGATTCAATATGAAAGAGCAAATAAGAGAAACAAACAAAAACAATGCTCCATATGCTTCATCATATCTGGTGAACCACTTAGGCTTTTCTTCATCTTTAGAAGGTTTAGTTTCTAGTCCCATTGTTATTCTATGCAAACCAAGACATCTTAAGTGAATTTTCATTTGTGATTTTCACTCAAAATAGTTGTATGCAGTTAGAATAGGAACTGTTGTTGGAGCCATGATGAAGAGATCCAAAAAATAAGTGTTGAAAGAAAGTGAACACAAGAACACTAAAAACACTTCCACCCTTTTCATCACCCGCCCCCCCCCAAATATTGTAAGGTTGACACTTTATAGTTTAGTGTGTTTACAAAGCCTTTTCCAAGATACAATGCTCAATAGGCCCACAATGGCCAAAATTACAAATTCTGATATAAAGTGAACCTGAGAGAAAATATCGAAAAATTATCCCTATAGTTGTGTAGTGCTCTTCAATATCTTTCCAATGCGTATTCGTTTCCAAAAAATGGAGCACTAAGGCGAAAGCTATGGCATGTTGAAGAAATTTGCAATGAACAACTTCAACTTGCAATATCTGGTAGAAAATGACAAAATTTCTTTTCTATAATTGTATCGATGGTAAGGCTTGTTTCCATCTTTTCAACGATATCTCGTTTGTCAAAAATGGATGTTGTGGCAAAAAATGATTTTTAAAAAAAAAATGGCTGAATTTAGCTTGTAGTGATGACCCTCCTAGCAAAATAAAAATTTGCCAAAAATCAAATTAGTCTAAAATAGACAAATTTTATATGAAAATAAGGATTTGTAGTCTATTTGAGCCCAATGACAAGGTTTGTTTGGGCCAAAAATGCTCCAATATAAAGGCGTTCAACATATTTGAGCTTCAAACCCTAGTTTGCAACTATATCAAATGGTGACCAAATTGAGTGACACAAAAGCTATATCTGATTTTTTTGGACATTCTAAACTCAATATCGAGCTTAGATTTGCACGAACATGCTCCAAAATGAACCTGCAATACAAAGTCACGAATAAAAAACCTCAAATTTGGTATTTCTATCAAGTTTTTCTGATTCTCCAGGTCATCATATGATGCAAGAGAAGAGCATACTCAAATTTTCAAGATCAAATTTGGTATTTCTATTAAGTTTTTTTTATTTTTCAGGTCATCATATGATGCAAGGGAAGAGCATACTCAACTTCTCAAGATTTCACTTAGAAAAGTTCAAATTCTCAATTAGGAATCTATGAACTCAAAATTTTCAAAACAAAAGCTCCAATACCATGTTACAAATCTGAAATAGATTGAATAACTCAAAAAACTTTATAAGATAAATTCAAAGCTACATAAACCAAAAAAACATAAACATTACAAACCGACAACTTTGAAAGATATGCAATGTCAGGATGACAAAATTTCATTAAGAGCTTGCAAGATGAAAAATACAAGCTAGGTAGTGAGTTTATATAGAACTAAAAAGAGGATGGAAGTGGCAAATCCAACCAATAGGAATTAACCTCAAAAGTGGAAGATGACACCAAAAGTGGAAAGTGGTCCACCTTTTAAGGAAGGGGATACCAGATCACCTCATCTCTTAGTTATTAAATAAACTCACTTTATTATCCTAAGCGAGCTTAATAAAAGTGTAGGAAAAACCTATGACTAAGGGAAAATAAATTATCCCATTAGGAAAATAAAAACCTAGATTAACAATATTATGGTTGATTGTGGAAAGTTTCTGTGGGTTGGCTGATATTGGAAGCCCTTCCTTTGCTAAGAGGGTAACAATATTAGAGACCTTTGCAAAAACCAGATCTTGTAATATCATGTTAGATATGGTTGTGGCAAGTTTTTTTTTGAAATGTCTCAAATATTTTGCTCTATTATTAATGAGGCCCAGTCAGAGAATGTCATAACTTCCATGCAATTTATTATGTTTGTAATTTTGGGTCTAGATGATGATATTTCTAAGCTATTATTAGCTAACTTGTTGGCTGTTTGGAGGAAAGAGAAGGATGTTTCACCAGTGGCAAATGAACTGTCAAAAAGATTGGTTAAACAAAATTTTGGGAATTTAAAAAACCATTTGACAAAAAATGAATTGCTTTTTTGTGGTACACAAATTACAGGTCATACTAAAATGAACCAAAATCAATTGAGGAAAGAATAACATTGTTTCACAAGCTAGGAAGTGTTGACACCTAGTCACACATGTGGGAGCAACAAAGAAAATAAATTAGTGGCTTCCGTTACATGCTTATTCCGTAGAGTGATGATGTGGTCAAAGAAGAAACTAAGATATTAGAGTTTGAGGAAGAAGAAAAGACAATATTAGAAAACTTTAAAGTTGTGTTAGAACTTGAGATGGATTTTCAGAATAATCCAATTGAAAGGTATGCAAATGATAATTTTTTTGTAGTCACTAATGATAATATTGGGTTTGCTGAAAATTCCAGACTAACAGGTAATGTCGAGTGCTTAGATCAATATAGTGAAGCTTATTCAAAAATTGAAGGGGAGGCACATGAGACCTATGGCTTCCATGACGACACCATTTGAAGGTATGAAGAAAGTACTGATTTTTGTATGCCTATTAACAGCAGTTCATTATCCATGCATGATTTTGGCATTCATTAGGAAGATTGGAAGAAAAAATTATTGGTGATAGTTGAGAATGAAGTGCAAGTGCTGTCTATTCCCGCAGGGCTACTTTGACCACTACCCATCCCTAACCAAAAGTGGGAGAGCATCTCCATGGATTTCATAATAGGGATGCCTAAAGTGCAGGGCAAAGATTGCATTTATGTGGTAGCAGACCGCCTCACCAAGTACCAGTGACAACATGAAAAAGTTAATTTAAAATTTAATGCAAAAGGCACAAAGAGGTCAGCTTGAACAAATTGCCACCTTTGTAGATTTACAAACAGTAAAGAGTGCAATGGAAGATATGAAATTGGCATGATCGAAGATAGATATGTGGCTACCAAATTTGCAGATGAGGTTTTATCTATATCTAGGGAAACAAAGGAAAAGGTTGATGAGCTCACCTTTGAGCTTAAATCAATTAAGAACTCATTGGATAGCACTCAAATAGCACTATTTGAGGCGTAGAAGAACAACTCATTGTTGTTAAAAGATTCAAGGAATAAGCGAATGAAGAGAGGGCTAAAGATATCAAGTAGGTGATTGATGAGGTTGATAGGCTCTAGGGAGATTTTGATTTAACTAAATGAAAGTGAAACAAAGAATCTATAAAAATGAACCAAAAAGAAAATGAAAGAAATTAAATAAAAAGAAAACTAAAAATATAAAAATGAGAAAATGCCAAACTTGAAAAGGACAAAAATAAAACAAAAAGATAGGAGAAAGAAAATGAGACTAATGAAACAATAAACAAATAAAGAAAAAGCGAAAAAGGAAAATTAAAGACAAATACCAAGAACAAAGCAAACCTAAAAGATAAAAATGAATGAATAAGAAAATAAGCAAATAAGAAAAAAGAAACAATAAATAAAAAAAATGAATCAATCTGAATTTTAAAAGAAAGTAGAACATAAAAAGGGCAAAAAATAAAGGGACGACATAAAAATAAAGACAAAAGATAATATATATATAAAACATATATATATATATATATAAATATAAATATATATATGTAAAAATATATATATATATAGATAAATAAAAACATAAAGATAAGTAAATAAAAATAGAAATTAAAGAGTAAATCTAAAAAAAAAAATATTATTCATGTATGAGTAAATATAAGCAACTAAGAAAAAGGAAAAATAAATTTATATACCAGAAATAAACCGAATATAAAAAGGTAAAATAAGAAAGGAGTAAATATATAATTATATAATTGTATATATATAATTATATAATTATATAATTAAGTAATGAAAATAAGAGAAAATAAGTAAAAATAAATAAAAATAAATACATAAAAATGAGTAAAAAAGAAAATAACTTTAAGAGTAGAACTATAAAACAAAATGATTCAAAAATGAGTAAATAAATGCAACAAATAAAAAGAGAAGAAGACAAAGGGAACACGAAAATAAGAGGGAAGACACCACCAATTAATAAAAAGACGAAGGAAACCACGCAAGAAAAGGGGATAAAAGAACAAAAAGAACCAAGCTAGGACAAGAAAGCAACGACCCCCCAAATAAAAACCTCTAAAACATCTAAAAAGGAAAAGAGACAAGACCGGCAACAAGCACAAAGAGCAAGGAAAGAGAAGGCCACGCCCCTAGAGAGGAAAAAGGATGGGAAGGAGGGAAACCGAACCAACAAGACAAAGGGAAGAGGGACCGGAAGAGAGAAGGAGGAAAGAGAGAAATCGAAATGAAGGTCCCAATGTAAAGGAGGCAAAGAACAGGAGCTAGGAGAGAGGACCAAGAGAGGTGTGAACCTGGTTACGAAGGTTAGAAAGCAAGGGTTGCCAAGCCATGCTAAGATTGTAGCCCTCATCATGGTTAAGGTTGGTAGTGTTAGTTTTTGTGATCAGACATGAAAGCAATCAGAAAATGCAACACATAAGACAATGAACACCACAGATACCTTGGGAAAACCCTCCAACTCAAGGGAGAAAAACCCAACAAATATATCGCTTATATATTGCAGAAATAAGAGCAGAAATCTGGTTACAACTCAGGCCCAACACAAGGCCGAATTTGATACAATGAACAATAGCACCTCTCCTAGATGCGTAGATATAGAATGAGTATGTTTCTCCTTGAAATCAATTTGCTGTCACCATATGATGATCTGCTGCTCAAGATGATGATCTGCTGCTCAAGTGCGAACTTCATGAATATATTTCTCCTTGAAATATATTTGCTGTATCAAGATGATGGTCTGCTGTTGAAGATCAAACTTCTTCTTGAATGTGAATTATGATAATGATCTTGAATGGAAATGACCTTGTATAAATACAAAGTGAGAGAGAGGTCGCACCTCTTCATGTACAAGGTCAGCCACATATGGAAAATACAATTACAAATAAAAGATGCGAATTACAAGAAAGGTCGGCCCAATTAGAAATGATATTGTTGCCAAGTGAAGTGCTCTTCACTTTAATTATCTCAATAAAATAAATAGCCGATAGGCTTTATGCAATTTTATGTCTTGACTTGAGGCTGGAAGGATGATTCCGAAGCTGCTATAACATCAACAGGTAGGGTGGTTAAGATTGTAAACAAAAAGATAGGAGAAAGAAAATCAGACGAATGAAACAATAAACAAATAAAGAAAAAGCGAAAAAGGAAAATTAAAGACAAATACCAAGAACAAAGTAAACCTAAAAGATAAAAATGAATAGAATAGAAACTAAGCAAATAAGAAAAAAGAAACAATAAAATAATAAAAATGAATCAATCCGAATTTAAGAAGAAAGTAGAACATAAAAAGGCAAAAAATAAAGGATACAACATAAAAATAAAGACAAAAGATTGGTAGGGTGGTTAAGATTGTAAACAACCACCCTACCAACCTTAACCATGATGAGGGCTACAATCTTAGCATGGCTTGGCAACCCTTGCTTTCTAACCTTCGTAACCAGGTTCACACCTCTCTTGGTCCTCTCTCCTAGCTCCTGGTCTTTGCCTCCTTTTCATTGGGACCTTCATTTTGGTTTCTCTCTTTCCTCGTTCTCTCTTCTGGTCCCTCTTCCCTTTGTCTTGTCGGTTTGGTTTCCCTCCTTCCCATCCTTTTTCCTCTCTAGGGGCGTGGCCTTCTCTTTCCTCGCTCTTTGTGCTTGTTGCTGGTCTTGTCTCTTTTACTTTTTAGATGTTTTTGAGGTTTTTATTTGGGGGGTTGTTGCTTTCTTGTCCTAGCTTGGTTCTTTTTGTTCTTTTATCCCCTTTTCTTGCGTGGTTTCTTTCATCTTTTTATTAATTGGTGGTGTCTTCCCTCTTATTTTTGTGTTCCCTTTGTCTTGTTCTCTTTTTCTTTGTTGCATTTATTTACTCATTTTTGAATCATTTTGTTTTATAGTTCTACTCTTAAATTTATTTTCTTTTTTACTCATTTTTATGTATTTATTTTTACTTATTTTCTCTTATTTTCATTTCTTAATTATATAATTATATATATACAATTATATAATTATACATTTACTCCTTTCTTATTTTACCTTTTTATATTCGGTTTATTTCTGGTATATAAATTTATTTTTCCTTTTTCTTAGTTGCTTATATTTACTCATACATGAATCATTTTTGTTTTTTAGATTTACTCTTTAATTTATATTTTTGTTTACTCACCTTTATGTTTTTATTTATATATATATATATATATATATATATATATTTATACACTAATGTATATATATATATAAATATTTAATTTATTTATATATGTGTTTTGTCTACTCTTTCTATTATCTTTTGTCTTTATTTTTATGTTGTGTCCTTTATATTTTGCCTTTTTATGTTCTACTTTCTTTTAAAATTCAGATTGATTCATTTTTATTATTTTATTGTTTCTTTTTTCTTATTTGCTTATTTTTTATTCTATTCATTTTTATCTTTTAGGTTTGCTTTGTTCTTGGTATTTGTCTTTAATTTTCCTTTTTCGCTTTTTCTTTATTTGTTTATTGTTTCATTAGTCTCATTTTCTTTCTCCTATCTTTTTGTTTTATTTTTGTCCTTTTCAAGTTTGGCATTTTCTCATTTTTATATTTTTAGTTTTCTTTTTATTTAATTTCTTTCATTTTCTTTTTGGTTCATTTTTATAGATTCTTTGTTTCACTTTCATTTAGTTTCTTTTATTCTTTTTCCCTCTTGTTTATTTTCCCTTTGTTATTAGTTCATTTCTTGCTCTTTAGATTTTCTTTCTTTAATTTTAGTTTCTTGTTTTTTACCTTGTAACTTCTTTTCCTTCATTTTGCTTAATTTTGCTCTTTTTCAGTGTTGTCTTTGTGTTCTTATTTTTTGCTTAATTTCCCTCTGATTTATTGGCATGCTCATCTTTATATTTTTTATTTTTTATATTCTATATTTTTTGTTTTTGTATCGGTTCTCTCTCTTGGCATATTGGGTAATTATTTCTCTTTTTCTATTTTGTCCCTTGAACTTTGTGCCCCCTACCTCTCCCCTTTCCCCTCTCTCTTTTTATCTAGTGTTAGTCTGCAATCGACCATTTTTCGCCTCTTGCTCTCTACCATCCTGATGATGGATCACAGAGTGTGACCCGAAACGTTGATGCAAAAACTTCTACACAATCTAATCCAAAAGCAATACTGAACTTTTATATGGATTGTGGAAAGTTGATATCATTATTAAATTATCTTCCGTATATCCAACCAGATTTATGGAAAATATTAAAATGGACGAAATATGAATTTTGACCATACCAAAATATTCTTAAGCTCTCAAGATATCGAACTTTATGAAAATTGGTACTTTCCAAAAATAATAAGCTTCTTTAAAAAGTGTGGAGAGCTCCAAGAATCTCGAAACAACATCCAAAAAGTACCAATGGTCTCATCTTGATCTTCGGAACTCACTACCGCTATCAGAATTCCTTTTTAATAAAGTTGGCACTCTCCAAGATTCTTGGAACTTCCCAAGAATATTAGAATGGACCGAAAAAGTGACATTGCAAGTCATCCCTTCCCAAAATTGTTTGTGCTCGAGCAATGCCAACTCAAACTCCCATCTCTTTCCAATTGAACCCCTTTGCAAGTACTAGGATCCCAAATCAATCTAGGATGTTTGTGATTCCTCCTTTTTGATATGCTATGTTGCATCACACCTGCAAATAAAACCTCCTTCATTGTTATTGTTATAATAACAACAATCTTTTGCAAGAATTCATCGAGCACCCTAAAAAACTGTTTTTCTCTACCATGTTTCCATTGTGCCACTTTGACATAAAATGGAAAATTTGTGTAGTCACATGTTTTCATTCCAAAAGTCTTTGAATGATGGTCATAATCATGCGGCAATCTGCTATCCTAAATTACCTCCAAATATAACCTATTAAAATGATGAGCACGTGGTGATACTGAGAGGTCCCATGTGAAGCTAGAAGAATCTTGTACTAAAATGTCTATTCACATGGTGGACCTTGTACCAAAATGTCTATCTTGTACAAAAGATTCCCACATGTAAAATTATTTTGTCCACTATCCAAAAAGTAAAGATAGACAATATCTATGGAGAATATTCTAGTAGATATTTCTACTCACTCCATAATATGGACAAATAAATAAAGGTTGTTGTCAAAATCAAGAATTGACAATGTCTGCCATGTGGCAAGATAATCCTCCTTGCATTTTCTAGAGAAATGACCTAGTAGAATAGGTAAAAGGTTAAGGTGACCGGATCTCTAGGTCATTTAAAGCCTATAAATAAGACCCCAAGAGCTCATTTGAGGCATTTTGAATCGAGTATTGAGTGATCAAGTGGTGGAGTCTTGGGCATAGAGTTTTAGAGATTGAGTCCTTGTATTGTCTAGAGTCCATAAGTCTGAATGTCCGGTGGTTAGCATGTCAGACGTATGCACTTACCTTGCGCTTCAAGCGATCTTGGTAATTAGAAATATGGTAATGCCAATGCATATATGTAATATTTTTTTTGAGTTAATGAAATCATTTGTCCATTTTCGAAAATATTTGTTCTATCTTATTGCCTTGTTGTTCAAATTGTGCTTCCATTCTAAATTGGTATCAGAACAGTATTGTTGGTATCAGAGCATTAGCGCTTATTGTGCTTTGATACCAATTGTTAATAGGACAACTCAACAGTAAATAAGACAGTTCTGATACCAGATCAAAATGGAAGCACAATTTGGACAACAAGGCAATAAGATAGAACAAAGATTTTCAGAAATGACAAACGCTTTCATTAACTCAAAAGATATTACATATATGCATAGGCATTATCAAATTTCTGATTACCAAGATCGCTCGAAGCGCAAGGTAAGTGCATACGTTTGATATGCTGACCACCATACCACTTGACTTATGGACTCTAGACAATGCTCAAGACTCAACCTCTAAGACTCTATGCCCAAGCTCCAACACTTGATCACTCAATACTCAATTCAGAATGCCTCAAATGAGCTCTTGGGGTTTTATTTATAGGCTTTAAATGACCTAGAGATCCGGTCACCTTCACCTTTTACCTATTTTACTAGGTCATTTCTCTAGAAAATGCAAGGAGGATTATCTTGCCACATGGCAGATATTGTTAGTCCTTGATTTTCACAACAACCTTTATTTATTTGTCCATATTATGGAGTGAGCAGAAATATCTACTAGAATATTCTCCATAGATATTGTCTATCTTTACTTTTTGGATAGTGGACAAAATAATTTTACATGTGGGAATCTTTTGTACAAGATAGACTTTTTGGTACAAGGGTCTACCATGTGAATAGACTTTTTAGTACAAGATTCTTCTAGCTTCACATGGGATTTGTCTAGAAATATCCCCACCTTTTTGATTTTTTGTCCACATTTTACTTTTACTTTCTCCATAATATTTTATTCTAGAATCTATTATTATTACTACTTTATCCTAAACATATTATTTACAATATTTATTCACTTTTATGACACCGTAAAGTGAGAACAACCCACTTAACACTCGTAAGTGGCTACAGGGATCTTGCTTTTTAAAACATGGTTGCATCCTGTTGTCAGATCTTAACGTGGCTGACATCACTACACAGACAAGCCCTTGTGCTAGATAAAATGGGATAGGACTCTTTAATCTTTCTGGTAGTTCTTTATATACATTGTCCCAATCTTGGGATTGTGGATTAAACACATACATGATTCTTTCAACCTCGTCTAGATATGCAATGTCAAATTTAGTCCTTATTGCAAGGAGTGCAAGTTTCAATTTGATTTCCATGTCTTCAATCTTGACTTTTGGCAACCAATCTCTGCAAAGTGCATAGAACTTGACTCTTGGGAAAGCATAACCATTGTTAGGGAAATGAGTTAAATATTGCTCCATGCATTCTCTCAAGGCATAATGCAGATTTATTTTAATTAACTCTAAGAATTCTTTCATATCAGGATGGAAGTAGATGCCAACCAAATCAGTATTCTCTTCCAAAGCAAATTGATTGAAATTAATACTTTTGATGAACCCATATTTGATACATTTTAACAAATTCATCTTACTTTTCTTTGACCATTTCATTCCAAACAATTATGTGATATGGATATCAATGGACAATGGGCTTTTGATATAACAGATTAATGGTGCTTCTTCTAGACCAAATTGCTGAAGGAATGCTAATCCTGCATCAAAATCCATAATTCCTTTTTCATGATTTTCTGCAATAGATCTTCTTAGATTTGTTAGCCATTTATCTAGAAAATAGTTTTCTAATAACACTTCAATTATCTAGATTGGAAGGAAAGGAAGAGACATCTCAGAATTTTCTAAATTATACATAGAGCGAATCCAATCTAGATCATTGAATTTTATTCCTCCATTATAAATGGTTTCCGGTAATTCTCTAGTCAATGCATCTGCGAATGGATTATTTTCCCCTTTTATCCATTCTATATCAAAATCATAAGCCAAAAATTCAAAATACAATCTTCCGATTCTTCCCTGAGTTATATCTTTATTTGGCTTTTTCTTAAGGAGGCTTCTCATAGCTTGGCTATCATTTCTTACAGTAAATCTTATTGGCTTAAGAAATATGTTGAACTTTTCAATGCCTTTTTTGACAACCAATATTTCTTTCTCAAATATGTGGTATCTACTTATAGTATCTGTAAATGTTCCTGACCGATATCCACATATATTCCTTTTTCCATTTTCTTCCTCCTGTATAAGCATAGCAAACCATGTTGTATCAGAAGCATCAGTATATAGATATAGTGGTAAACCTGAGTTGGTATTTGTAATGATGGCAAATTTTGACATTTGGATTTTTGCGTTGAACAACTTCTGTTGCCTTCAAGGACCATCCTTCCTTATTTTCTTTTAAGTGCTCTTGGATTGCCTTTTTGTCTTCTGCAAGACCTCTAGAAAAGGGTGAAACATAATTAAGACAGCCTAGAAATCTTTGTATTTGTTTTTTATCTTGTAAGATGTCAAGAAATTCTTGAATCCTTTGTAGAATATGAGGCTTTAATTTGATGTTACCCTTGTCAAGATGCAATCCTAAAAAATCTACTTGCCTTTTACCAATTACCATCTTTATAGCTGATAAACATATTCCATGCTTCTTGATTGCTGCGTATAAATCTTTAGGTGCTGCAAATGGTCAGATTCAGAATCAGAGAAAATAATTATATCATCAATGTATATAGCACAAAAATCTTTGAGATTCCTTAGGGCTTGATCCATTCTTCTTTGAAAATAAGCAGGAACTGTACAAAGACCAAATGGCATCACATTCCATTCATATAAACCTTGTGGGACTGAGAATGTAGTTTTATACCTGTCTAATTCTTTAACCTTAATTTGCCAAAATCTTGACTTGCAGTCGAACTTAGAAAATATTTTCTTATTAGCAGCTCTCTTGATTAAATCAGCACTAAATGGAATTGGATAATTAAATGGAAGGATGATATCATTAAGAGGTTTATAATTTATACAAAATCTCTTCTTACATCTTTCTTTCTCAGTTCTTTTTGTTGAGGATTGATCAGATTCCAGATTGTTAGAAGTCAATTCTTACAGGTCAAACAACATTTTTCAATTCCATATTTCTCCTCTTGAAGCCGAATGGACTGATTGCAGAACATTAATAAATTTCGATATTTGCATATCACCAATCGAACTCCCTTTAGTATGAAGAAGACTCGCCTCTAAGAGACATGTCTCTTGAGAGGACGTGTCTCCACAAGTGGAGGCACGTCCACTCAAGGGACGTGTCTCTTATGAGCGCGCGTGTCTAAGAGGAACCGATTACCAATCGGTTAGTAATCTTAAACATATTCTTTCTTCAAACGTCGATTTAAAAGGTAAGTTCAGATTTATATTAACATCATTTAATATTTCGATTTTATACACACATTATAAATTCAAATTTATTTATTTCAGAAATGTAAATATGAAGAGCAATCTTGATCTAATATAAATGAAGATAATGCTTTAGGCAATCAACATTTATATCTGACCAAAGCTATCATTTATCAACACTTTTATTTACCAGAAATGCTGGACAAGAGAATGGACTTTTACTAGGACCAATAAAATGCCCTTCAAGTAACTCATTCAAATGCTTGTCCATCTCCTTTACTTTTGATGGGCTCATAAGATATGCTGGCTCATGTGGAATGATTGATTGGCATTCTAGCCTTATTTGGATCTCACACTCTTCATGATCTTGTGACCAAAATTGTAATGGGTTTAAACTGCAACAATCTATTTCAAATTTTTGCTTGATTTCATAAAATAATTCTGCTAGGGATTCTATTAGTTCTTTTACAAATTCTTTCTTTTTATCCTTACCACTATTTTCAAATTTATGATTGACAATCTTCAATGCAAGAATATCAATTTGACCATCTTCATGTCTCAAAGAAATCTTATGCTTCCAAAAATGAAGAGGTTCTTACTTTGTAAGGAATAAATAACCCAACAGCACATCATCTTCTAAGTCATTGTATTCAATGAAATCTGTAACAAACATTTTACCCATTATTTCAATATGTACATCCTGAGCATACCTTTCCATCTGAATTCTTTCTCCATTAATGGCATAACTGTGAGGTAAGTCAGGCCTTGGCTTCCAAAATTGTGGAGGAATTGCATTTGTTTTTGCAAGAGATCTTGAGGAACTAGTATCCACAATGCAGCCATAGGAATTTTCTTGAATTCTGGGAAACAAAAATTAATCCTAATATAATTGCCATTATTAGCCAACAACAAAGAGCATGGCTTATCTTTGCTTTTATGTGTGCTTCTGCTACTACTATTGCTGTTATCATCTTCACTTTCTTTTGTTGCAGACGTCTCTTCTTGGGAGCTCGCTCAACTGCCTGACTGCAAACTGCTTAGTTGTAAAAACAATATCCTTAATTTCTCCCACTATAGAAGAAAGATTTCTCATTTCTTTATTTTGAGTTTTAAGGAGTCTTGTTATTTTTGCAACATCATTTGCTAATAAATCTAATAACTTGAATATAGCAATTAAATCAACTTTTTTTGGATTACACTTTTATGTTCTTTTAGAAGAAGAATGCTTAGAAGAACTTGCTCTATTCTTTTGCATGGTGGGATTCTATAACCATGATCAGGGTTTTGTGAAGATCTTTTATCCCACTGTTTAAGTTGCTCCTGAAGCTCTTCCTTCTTTGTTTGGAGCTTTTTCATTCTTCGTAGATGTTGATTAACATCATCTCTTCGTTCTTCTCTGGTTCCTGCCACTTTATAAGGATCTTTGGATTTCTCAATATCTAACTTTATTTGTACATCCTTCAAGGAACTTTTTAATAATGTAACCAAAAAATCTTCATCCTCCTCTGATAAGGATGCTTCAGATTCTGAACATGAAGAAGAAATCCTTTTGTATTTGTCTCTATGTTTAACCATATTATATTTATGAGGAACTATTTCTATTAACTCATATAGATCATCCATTTCTTGAGAAGCTTCACTAACATTTATCACTTCCCAGTCTTGATTGTAATATTCAAACATTGCATATACTTTTGTACCAAGATTAAGCTTTTTTGGACAATTTGTGGCATAATGAGGTCCCATATAGATAAATTTTTTTACACCCCTAGGGACTTTTCTATTCCTTTTCTTTAGAAAAAATGATGGAGGCTTTTTAGGAAACTTTCGTTTCTGAAAAGGAACAATCTTATATTTTCTTTTGGAACCATATTTTCCATGCTTGCTCCTTTTAAATGTATATTCACCTTCATATCTAGAATCTTTGCTATGATGTGTGGAACACTTTTGACACTTGCATTTCCTTCCACAACCCTTCTTTTTAAATAGCTTTATATTGGTAAAATCCTTCTTCTGGTTAATTGGATGTAAGTCATAGAATTCTTTCAGATTGCAAGTATAATTTTACTCATCTCTATTATTTTGCAATGCCCCTAAGAGACATTGTTTCTCCAATTTATAACCAATCAAAGACTTGAGTTCTGCAAATGTACACTGGGCTATTGTCTTTCCTTTCTTTTTGATAATATAATCTTTAGCCCATTCACCCAAACCACAAGGCAAAGAATTCAAATAATTTTCTTTTGTTGTAACATCTTTAGTTTTGTTTGCAATAATCTTGTAATTCTCAAAGGCAAGATTATATTCATGAAACTTAGCCAAATTTTTAAGTTTCATTGCCTGTAACATCTTTTTTGCCTCAGTAGCTTGGTTCTTTCTATCACCACAAAATAGATCAGTAATAAAAAACTTAAACTGTTCAAAGCCAGTTGCAAAAATATCATTTTTTCCCATGTCAATTTGTTTGACTACTTCCTCAACAATTTGTTCATTTTCATAAACTGTTGTTGTTGGGCCATCATCAGGTAGATTATTCCACCAGTGTTTTAATTTTCCTGACAAAAACCTTACTGCATACAAAACCTTTGCTGTTTCTGACCATTGCAGGTGGAGATTGTATCATATGGGTCTACTATCTTATCAATATTAAGTATATAGCCCGCTGCTGCATATGGCCTTAATTGTTCAGGTTTGGCATTTTTAGACGTCACACTTTCATATCAATATCAAACTCAACCCTTTTAACAGTTTCCCAAGGCTCTATTTCTTGTAATTGCTTATAATTGGTGAAATCTAATTCTACTTCTTGAGCAAACTCATCTATATTTTCTACAAAATATTCATAATCTTCAGAGATATCAGTGTCAATTGTTATTTCAACAGACTCTTTCAGACTGATCATCATCTCCAGATTCTTTGTTAGCAAAACCTGGTTCATTCATGTAGACTGGTTCTATGTTCTCTATATCTACATTGAGTTCTTGAAGCCAATCTCTTTTTTGCTTTTGATTTGTTGAAGTATATTCTTTTACCTTGAGCATTGTAGTAGTCATAGGTTCCTTAGGTGATTTTACTACTATGCTTTTCCTTGTCTGAGTTCCTTGTTTCTTTTCTTTATTTTTCTCAGACTTGCAATTTCGGCTAGGTTGTGTTTTCCTCATTTGCCTTGCTACTAGCCTATATTTTTCTAGCTTTTTAGCCACAAACTCTATTGAGGCTTTAGATGGTACTTTAGATTGTCTAATTGAATCCTTAGTCCTAGCTTTTATGCCTTTCTCAGGATAGAATTCTGAAATCTTAATATCTAGGAACTTAAAATTGCCTTTGCTATCAACATATTCTTCTTTATCTTCAAGCACATTATGAATAACAGATGAAAGCAAAAAACTTGCATTAAGAGATATTTTGCTTGCCATTGAAGAGTTTTAGGACTTTGTGAAACTTTTCGAAGACCGTTTCACTGCTACTTTTACCGTCTTACTGCTCACCCTTCCACGCCTATCCTTCGGCTTCAACATGGGATTTACGGCCTTACTGCGGCTCCACAGCTGCTTTGCATCTCTACCTTTGGTCTCTCAGTCTTCAGACTCTTATTCTGACTACCAACATATGACTCTTATGACAAATATTCACTATACCAGATCTTAATAGTACATGGGTCTGTTATTACACATGCATTAGAATGAACATGCCTCTATACCTAGGCTCTGAACCTTGGCTCTGATACCAAATCAAAGGCGCAGAATCACAACAACAACACAATAAGCGCTAATTCTCTGATACCAACAATACTGTTCTGATACCAATTTAAAATCTCGAAACAGCACCCTGAAAAACTGTTTTTCTCTACCATGTTTCCATTGTGCCACTTTGATATAAAATGGAAAATTTGTGTAGTCACACGTTTTCATTCCAAAAGTCTTTGAATGATGGTCATAATCATGTGGCAATCTGCTATCCTGAATTACCTCCAAAGATAACCTATTAAAATGATGAGCACGCGGTGATACTGAGAGGGGGGGGGGGGAATCAATATCTAACAATTTTTTACTTTTCAAAACTTAACCAATCACAATAAAACATTCAAGTAAGATCTAGCAATTTAGAGCACAAAGACAACTCATGATTTTACGTGGAAACCTGTTTGGGACAGTCCATAGCACGTTTGGAGGAGTTATCAAAAAATATACCCAGCCGCCCCTGTTGCTAGTGCCCAGATTTACTGAACAGTGCAAGTCTGAAAGAAATCCCCTGCCTTTCTTTCTTTCATGTGCCATGCCAGAGGAATCTAATGATGTTAATATTGAGTTTATTTGATATATTACTAAGTTTGCTTAAGCCCAGCTCATAACCAAGTGGTTTGGTGAGGTATTTGGAGGAATCTAAGGACTGTCATGACCTATAGCAGCAGCAACAGCTTCTGAATTTTGTGATACAGGCCTGCAAATTTCCTCTCCTATCATTACCTTGAAGTATTTACTGCTAGAAATGAAAATGTTGAACATTGCGAGGTACTAGACCTGCTGCAGTAAAGTTCCAAACTTATTTCAGTCTTCCTTGGGTAACAATCTTGAGGTATATTTACTATGTCATTGTTGGATATCTCGCTTCTTGGATTGGGGCTCATTGGGGGTGTAAATCAGGTAGAAATGAAAATGTTGAACATTGCGAGGTACTAGACCTGCTTCAGTAAAGTTCCAGACTTATTTCAGTCTTCCTTGGGTCACAATCTTGAGGTATATTTACTATTTCATTGTTGGATGTCTCGCTTCTTGGATTGGGGTTCATTGGGGGTGTAAATCAGGTATATAGTATCATTTTCATTGTAGCAGCAATCTCTTGTTGTTTTGAACTGAATTGTATTGAGCTTACATTGTAACACTGATTGGTAGTACCATCAGTGACTTTGCTCTTGTTTTGGTTTTGTTACTTACCCCACTGAATAAGTGGCATCATATTCTTATTCCACTGAATAAGTGGTTACATTGTATTGACACCACTGAATAAGTGGTTCTTGTCACTGTGCTCACCGCTGAAAAGTGGAAGAGCTAATTTACTTTGATTATTGTATTATCCTACCCACTGCATAAGTGGATGCGCTCTACTCACCCCACTGAACAAGTGGTTTACTTTTAGAAGCAGTATAATGAAATCCTTGCCATTGTATGCTCTCACCTTGACCACATGGGAACTTGGTGACCAGAAAGTGGAAGGAAGCTGATTAAGTTGATTATCCTTTATGTTTGGTGCTAACAAGCTTAAAAAATTCTAAAATTCTGGGCGTGGTTGTAAGATTCTCAATACAATAATCTTAACCTCTGTAAAAACTTTCAATGCAATGATCTTAACTGTACGCAATCTAAGAATCTCAATAATTAGAACATAATAATTTCAAACAGATTTGCATCAATCATAAACCCAGAATTCACACTTCATAGATAAAGCTCGACCCTCAACAGAATATAATTTATGCCAGATTGAAATGAAGGTTCAAAACATTAAAGTTACATACGCCTGGGCATCTGATCAAGATGGTGATAGAGGAGCTCCGCCAAGATGGCATCGCTTGATATACACTACTGAATTGGCTTGAGTCCCGTTACAGAAGAGTGTGTGTATTTTTTGAGTCGCCAGTGAGGGCAATCGGCATGCTAGTGACTCTTATTGGGTTTATCAATGCAGCCACTGAATGATGAGTTGCTTCTTAGAAATGTCGATTTGCTTTGGTGTTCACTCCAATGTCGGTTTGCACTTGCGTTTTTCTCCATATGTGCCCAGCTAAGACTCCCTTGATGATTTGTAGATGGCCTCGGCCAGAGGATTTCGCCCCTCTAGATAGATGTGAAGTCTCCAAGATGTATTCGCTATGCTCATAAATTGATACCCATCACCTGTAGAGAGATTGAGTGTTGCTATGAGGAAGATAATCGCTTAGAGTAGAGAACACAACACGAAATCACAGGCTAGGGTTTCGTCCAGACCTGTGAGCCTTTGGCGTGCAACTACGTCCACCCAAGCAGCCTAGAGAGCAATTGCTTCCAATTTCGTGATGTTGCTCAAGTAAGAGCGATCTAGCATAAATACAAAGCAATGCCAGCTTCAAATGAAGTTGGCCTCAACACAAAATAAAAGATATAAAAATAGCAAATTCGAATTTTAATGCAACTAGGCGCCAACCAAGAAGGTAGGTCGGCCAAAAGCCAATTAAATGTTTTATTCTTATTAATTAGTGTTGAAAAACACTACACTCTCATGTTGGCTTAGCTACTTAGATATTTGGGACATGATAGTCCCCGCCCCCAGTTGGTTGTGTGTTCTCAAGCAACCTTAGATTAGGATGCTCGAAGATCTTTACTCTTTCCCAAGTGGCGTCTTCAGCTGGCAAATTTTTCCATTTTACCAAATACTCCAGAATAACCTTGTTTCGCAATCGCTTCTCCCTTACGTCCAACACTGTCTCGGGCTCGAAAATTAATTTGCCTTCATCATCAAGTGGTGGCAACTCCTTCGATGGTGTGATCTGCTGTCCCCGGGCCTTCTTCAAGCATGACACATGAAAGATATTATGGATTTTGCTTCCAGGGGGCAACTCAAGCTCATACGCCACTTCTCCAATCTTTCTTGTAACCCGGAATGGCCCATAGGAGCTTGGTTTCAATTTTTCTGCTCCGTTCCCTTTGAGGGATGACTGTCGATATGGCTGCAATCTCAAGTACGCCATATCGTTGACTTCGAAAGCTCTCTCAATCCTGCGTTGGTCTGCATATAGCTTTTGCTGATTTTGAGCTCGCTGGAGATTTTCTTTCAAGGAATTCATGATGTCCACGCTTTGTTGAACCACGTCTCTAGCACTGGGGACTCTATTGTCTGCGAGAATCAGGTTTATGAAGGAAGTGGCTTTGTAATCATAAAGTGCTTTGAATGGCGAAATTCCAATGGACATATGATGTGTGGTGTTGTAGCAAAATTCACCTAGATGCAGCCACTTCACCAAAGCTGATTGCTGCCCCGTCACATAGTTTCTCAAATACCCTTCAATCCATTTATTCACTATCTCCGTTTGCCCATCTGTTTGGGGGTGATAGCTAGTGCTGGGTGTTAACTCTGTGCGTGCCAAGCGAATGAGTTCTTGCCAAAACAAACTAATGAATCTGCTGTCCCTGTCACTCACAATATTTTTTGGCAATCCATGTAGTCTAAACACTTCCCTAAGAAATAAATCTGCAACTTGAGGACCCTTAAATTCTGTGGTGATGGCATAGAAATGAGCATACTTAGTGAGTCTATCCACCATGACATAAATACAATCTTTACCTTGTGCTTTAGGAAGCCCAGTGATGAAATCCATCGAAATGCTCTCCCATTTTTGATTTGGAATGGGCAAGGGCTGCAACAAACCAGCTAGCAGTACGTGTTCAGTTTTATTTTGTTGACACACCAAACATTCCCTCACATGCTGTAAAATATCATTTTTCAGCCCTGTTGACGTATGTTTTATGACAACACCAACATAGAATAAAATGTCCAACGGTCACTCTATTCTCTCTTGATCAAAGTATCCTGCATGCTAAGATTGCGTGAAAGATCATGCGTTCAACTCCAAGGTTCCTTTTATCGCGAATAGACTCAGTTGGTTGATGTGAATATGCTGGGTATTCAAAGGGGACTTACGTAATTGTTCGATTTAGTGAAGCAGACGAAAGATTTGATTGTGATGCTCTGATTTCTAAACTAACCGGGAAATGCTGAATTTAAAAGGATAAGGGGGTAGGGATTCTACAATCTATTTCTAAAGGGTGGAATGCGAGGACAGACTTCGACAATCTTCAAACCAAACTTTGTTTGGCCTCCCCTTCAGACAACTCTGACAAAGTTGGTGCAATCTTCAAAGGATGAGTAAGATATTCAAATTATGATTCAACATACGCACCCCATCACAACGATGCAAGAACACACGAATCACAACCGAAGTTAGTACTGATATTCTAGTTGACCACGCAGGGCAGACTTACCATCAGCAAGCCCGCTAGTGGTATGGATAAAGGAAGACTTGTCCAAACCAAACGCCACACTCCACAATTAACAACTACTTGTTCTTCCATTTTTGCTAACATTTTTGGTCCAAGACTTACTCGATCCTCAAGTTTATCCCAACTTATCAAGGTTCGACACTTTGGACCGTACAAGGCTTCAAAAGGAGCCATCTTTATAGTAGAATGATATGAGTTGTTGTAAGAAAATTTGACTAAAGGTAAATAATCTTCCCACTTGTATTGTTGATCCATACAATACATTCTAAGTAGGTCTTCCAATACTTGATTTACCCTTTCAGTTTACCCATCCGTCTTTGGATGATATGCTGAACTTATATTCAATTGAGTCCCTAGAGCAACAAACAAGGTTTGCCAAAACCTAGAAGTGATTCTTGCATCTCTATCAAAAATAATCTTTTCCGGAATTCCATGCAATCTAAACACTTCTTGCACAAACTTCCTTGCTATGACTGGCGTTGCATCAGTTAAATTCCCCGGTATGAAATGTGCCACTTTTGTAAGTTTATCCACTACTACTAGTATGGCATTATGCTTATTCCTTGACATAGGTAGTCCTTGCACAAAATCCATACTTATAACTTTCCACTTCCTTTTAGGTATGTCATGTGGGTATAACAAATCTGCAGGATGATGATGCTCAGCTTTTACTCTTTGGCATTCAAGACACTTTGCTGCATAACTAGCAGCGTCTCCTTTCATTCCCTTCCAGAAGTATAATGGTTTTATATCAGCCATCATTTTTGTCACTCCTGGATGTCCGGAATAAGGTGCTTCGTGAGTCTCTTTCCATACCAAATTTCTTAACTCCTTCACATCAGGTACTTACATTCTTCACTTTTACCTAAGTAATCCACTAGGCTCAAATTGGAAACCTTCATACTTATAATCTTGAGGGTTAACCATGAGTGCTTGCTTAACTTGAAGATAATACACATCCTCTTTACATTTTTGGAGTACTTGTCCTTTAAAATCGGTCTGAATTGCTACTATGGAAGCAATGTGATGTCTTTGACTTAGTGCATCAGCTACCCGATTTTCATTTCCTTTGATATAATTGATGTTAAAATCATAATCTGCTATCAACTCCAACCATCTCCTTTGTCTGACATTCAGATTAGGCTGAGTAAAAAGGTACATCAATCCATTATGGTCAGTCTTTAGCTCAAAAGGCTTTCCCAGTAAGTAATGTCTCCACATTTGCAAGGCATGGACTATGGCTGCCAATTCTAAATCATGCGAGGCATAATTCAATTCATATGGTTTCAACTTCCTTGATTCATATGCAATCACTTGTCCATCTTGCATTAGTACTCCTCCTAACCCTTCTCCGCATGCATCGGTGATAACCATGAAACTTCCTTCAGAATTAGGTAATTTTAGGATTGGTGCGGTGGTCAATTTTTCTTTGAGTCGGTCAAATGCTCCTTGACACTTCTCATTCCATTCGAACCTCTTTCCTTTCTTTTGCAAAGAAGTTATAGGCAAAGCAATCTTAGAAAAGTTTGCAACAAACTTTCTATAGTACCCCGCCAATCCCATAAAGCTTCTCACCTCAGACACATTTTTGGGTATAGGTCATTGAATTACTGCTTCAATCTTTGCTGGATCAACTGCAATTCCATCTGCTGATATTACATGTCCCAAATAATGTACTCTTTCTTGGAAGAAAGTACACTTCGACAACTTTCCATACAACTTGTGCTCTCTTAACCGTTGTAAAACCAATTCTAAGTGTTTACAGTGTTCTTCATTTCTAGAGTAAATTAGGATGTCATCTAGAAATACTAACACAAACTTGTCAAGATAATCTCTGAACACACTATTCATGAGATTCATGAATGCTGATGGTGCATTTGTTAAACCAAATGGCAATACAGTAAACTCGTAATGTCCATAGCGAGTTCAGAATGCAGTTTTAAAGATATCTTCATCTTTAACTCTCAACTGGTGATATCCAGACCTCAAATCTATTTTCGAAAATACAGCTGCACCTCTCATTTGATCAAACAGATCGTCTATGCGTGGCAACGAATATTTATTCTTAACTGTAGCTTTGTTAAGCATACGATAGTTGATGCACAATCACAATGTTCCATCTTTCTTTTTGACAAATATAACAGGTGCTCCCCAAGGTGAGACACTTGGTCTTATTAGTCCTTTGGACAACAATTCATCTAATTGAGTCTTTAGTTCCATAAGTTCCGTAGTGGTCATCCTATAAGGTACCTTGGATATAGGTTTCGATCCGGGAACTATATCGATTGAAAAGTTAAACACTCTTTTGGGTGGGAATCCTGGTAGCTCGTCAGGGAATACATCCGAAAATGCTCTCAGAACTGGATACTTTTCAATATCTGATTCTCCAGTTTCTACAATTTCCCCATCTTCTAACTCTTGTTGACTTTGGTATTCTGATTCTTCACTTCCATAATCAAGTTCTTCAATCTTCATAGCAAAGAGTTTACACCCTTTCTTCTCAGCTTTCCTAAGTTGCATTGCTGAGATTTGTCAAACTTTTACCTCCCTAGGTATTGCTTGGATTTTAACTTGTTTTCCTTGGTCATCTAGACACTCAATTGTTTTGGCATTGCAGTTATCTATGGCCCTATGCCTCTATAACCAGTTTATTCCTAGGATAACATCATATGATCCTAGTGGTGCGACATATAGGTTGACTTTAGTAACAAAATCGGGAAATTCTATCCTAGCCTCGAATAGACATTTATCCACCTTTGCTCTTGTGTTGTTTGCATATTCAACATTCCATGTCTTTGACATATGCCCTGCCTTCCTAGTTAATTTATTTGCTATTCTGGGTGAGATAAAATTTTCAGTGGCACCCGTATCAATTATAATAGAAATAGGAAAACCAAATAAAGTACCTGGTGTTTCAATTGGCGTCACCTGGTAGTCAGCTTGACGATCATCTACCGTAGCATGTATCCTCTGTTGAAACATAGCCTGCTGGCTGGGTAATGAATTGCCGAAAGGTTGGGATCCAGAAGTTTTGTTGGGACATTCATTTGCATAATGATCTCCTTTACAAATAAAACATCCAGACCTTGGTCCTCTTTTACTGATGACTTCTCCAGTCTTACTAGTATTTTCACTAGTTCTGCCAGTATTACCAGTACTTGGGTTGCTTCTCTTACGATCTCTTTTGATGTCCTTTCCATTGTAAAAAGATCTTTTTCCTTTGGACTTGGTATTATTTTGAACAGGTTCTTCTTTCTTAGGAGTTGCCTTTATGGGCACTTCAGTTTCCTTCTTCAACGCCTTCCTTTCCTGTCGGTTAGAATCTGCCCTGAGCTTCTGCTCCTGCTTGATGGCTTTCTCATATACATGGTCCATGGTGGTTGGTCCGTGCATGTCTACCTCTCCGCCAATTCTGCCATTAAGTCCTAAGATGAATTTCCTGATGTGGAAACGTTCATCCTTATGATATATAGGAACATAGCGAAGAAGTTGGGTAAACTTCTCCCAGTACTCGTGCATTGTCATGGTTCCTTACTTTAATTCTTGGAAATCCGTTAGTTTTTGATCATAAAAGAGTTCAGGTAACAATCTTTTGCGGAATATTTCCACAAATTCCTCCCAAGTCAACGTCCATGAACTTATATTGAGTTCCAACTTTTTATTCATCCACCAGTTAGAGGCTTCACCTGCTAATTGGTATGCTCCCCATGCTGCCTTGGTTACTTCGTCATAATTTCTTATTTCGAAGTACTTTTCCATTTGTACTAACCAGACTTCCGCTTCATCCCCTCTAGCACTTCCATCAAACTTTGGTGGGTATATTTTCTTCATATCCCTAGATAGTTCGGTAGTTACCAACTTCTTTCTCCTCTCGAAGGACGGTGTGGGGGATTTCTCTTTATCATGATTTCGGTTTACATCTTGTTCATGAGAGAAAATTTCTCCTTCAAAGTTGTTGTCTGGTATATCCTTCTCCACCCTACCCTTATCCTTTGCTTGTTCTAGGTTGGTTAACCTTGCGAGGATTTGATCTAGCCGAGCTTCCATTCCTGTAGCTCCTTGTCCTCCTCCTTGGCTGGTTCTAGGTATGTTTCGTGTTCTTTCATACGTTCTAACCATGATTATATTATTGTTTTAACTTGAATATTTTATTCATGTTAGCCCTAATTATTTTCCAAGTAACTTTTATGAATAAAAACACATTCACATGAACATAAGAGGCAAGTATTTTTCTCGTAAACACAGTTTTATTTATAAATGAGGATTCAAAATCCTTTTGGTTACATTGATTGTCTGTTCAAGTAGTCAAGGGGAGAGTATCCATCAGATTCACTCTCAGACACATAACTTAAAGGGGTGTATCCTACAGATTGAGAAAATTGTTGTTCCCAATCTTTCTATTCGTCCATCATTTGTTTATATCTATCCCAAAATGGTTAGTAACCCTCGGATTTATTGTCCGATACACAGTTGTGGGGAGTATTATCAATATGGTGTTCATCAACAAATTGGTCTACATCTTTCGCAGACATTTGTTCATGAGACCATTTCTCGACCGATGGTGTCCTCGGTGTATAACCTTAAGATTCTTTACTTGACGATATTGATATTACTTAGGCCAATGGTTGAACTCTAGGATCCCTAATGATGAATGAAGGACTTGCGTTTTCTTTAGATGGCATGTCCCTGGACAGTGGTAATGATTCAGACTTTTCAGGTGAGATGGTGGGTAAGTAGTTGTACATGGCCTCTATTCTCATTTTCCTCTTCACATCGCTGATCTGAGAAAGCGCATGGCTAAAAGTCTCAATATCACTCAACCATATTGCATTATCATAGTTGGTTCCTTCGATGGTCCTAACGATGACCTCTTTTTCCTTCTTGGCCCTGAGGTAACGTTCGTTCCCAATTACGGACTTGCGAGCCGTCAATCTGATACGTACCATCCTGATACAAGAATTTTTCACAACATTAGATAATGTTGGAAAGAAAAGTTGATGAGCTCATAGGTTTCAGTGTTAAACCTGGTAGCTCTGATACCACATGTAGCGAACTGACCCTTGCGTAATTTTTTTTTCTTAATCTAAAACATTAAACAAAGATAACATGTAACAAAGAAAGTATTATAAAACATTTCTTTTCTTTTTAAATGAACATGATAATATATTTCAACAAGGAAACTTCTTCTTTTCAAATGAACATCAGAGTAATAATACATACATGAACATGCATAGCTCATTGAGATTTTGAACAAATAGTAGTAAGACTGTCTAGGATTTTCCCTTTCAAACCTTGGTTCTTTTAGGTGCCTGTTGTGGAGGAGAAACATCACTCAGGCGCTTTTCTGCCAACCACGGACTTATAATGCGGTCCCCCGCACATCTATTATTCAATAGATGGCCCTCCCTTCAACGAAGAGATTGGTAGGGTAACCGATACTGTTGACCAACTGAGTATAGTGGTGTGTCCTACATAACTAGATCTTTGCTATTTCACAATCCCGAACTAGCATGTACTATTGGATCACGGTGAACTGACAGTGTAATCATCGCCTAGTCTAAGAGGATGTAGGTATATTACACTACTTTGGCCAAAGTGTTCCAAACAGTATTCTTACTGTGGGCCATCTATCACTTACACCATTCAGATTCGGTTTGATTTAGGGCTGCCTTACACTACGCGTAGGTCTTTGTCTCCTAAAGGATATCCCATATCCCTCCCTAGACATCCTACATCTTATTATATCTAAGAAATGAACCAGCATAATCAAGTAATTCACATATTCCCTCATAATCTGGAAATCTTTATCCTAGGAGTAACTCAACTTCTCTAAGTTAACCCAATAACTAAAGCTGAAAGAATCTTACTTGACTCCTGTCCTCATCTCAATCCTAATATATAATAACTAATGAAAACAATACTCTTCTTATACAAAGATCATACATTAGTGCAGTACACCACAAAATGCATCTTTTTAAACTTAACCCTCTTTCAATGTGATTATAAGACACAAACAATTCTTTCCCCAAACTGACAATAATTCAGTTTCCTTTTTAAACAAACCCTTACTATACACAGACAACAAACACATATTATAAAGTATATTTAAGATTTACTGTTGCAAATGATAATAGAGGAATATCTCATGCCTACTTTCCAGCTTGATTCCAGATGATGAAGAATTGGACTATCTTCACAACACTTCTAGAATTGACGATTTCCCTCCAAGTTCTAATTTCCTCTCTCCGAATTAATTTCACAGGTAATGATGAAGTCAGACTGATACTGGTTGCAGTCTGATTGGGATTCAATTTCTCAAAAGATACTGATACTCAGTTTGATTTGTCTGATTAGATTCGGCTCACATAAAAATGGCGAATTTGCTCTCTTTACTAAAAACAGAACAAAATAATGCGTCTGGCTCAGAATGTTGAAGAATAATGAAAAGCAACGGATGTATGAATGACAGTAAAAATCTAGAAATATGGTGGCTATTTATAGAGCTTCCTTGCACAACGAATTCCATTTCTAATGGCATGCTAAATGATAGAACTTCAATTTGAACCAATCAATTAAGCAAGTGGCGGGTCTTCAATCCCTTACTCATTGTTTCCAGAGATGAGTCGATTATGTTTTATGACAAAAAAGAAGAATAATTCAACTCATCTATGATGAATTGGGAGAAATCGACACCTATAGGCGTCTCCCCCAGAAATGGCGCCAACAGTGAAATATGGCGGGTAAAACAGAGGAAAAAGTCCACATGTTTGTGAATTCATAGCCTATAATCCAAGCTTCCAATCGACATTTTAATTTGCCGAGCTGCTACCTCTGTGACTTGGTCACAGTCCCGTGCAAGCGCACGTGTTTTGTTCTAGTGCTTTCATATTTTCTATTTTTCTTCAAAAGTTCGCACTATTGATCAACACAAATATTTCCCAGAGTTTGGCGTGTTTTAAGGCAATCCAAAGATTAAATTCGATTCACATTTTATTTCTATCGACTGGTAAATTCCATAAGTTTATTCGCACATTCAAATAAAATAGGATTCTGATTGATTTCCTATATTGAGGCAACATTTTGAAAAATAATTAAATCTTTCAAATGTAGATGATATTTAAATCAAAGATTGATTTTCATTAAATATTAAATGAATATATATATTTATTATATATTATATATTTATATGTATTAAGGTAACAAATAATTTATATAAATATATATATATATATATATATATATATATATATATTTAATTGCTTTATGTAATATATATATATATATATATATATATATATATTTATGTATATTATCTTACCTTAATATATATATTTATATATAATATTAATACATATATATTTACATGTACACACACACACACACACACATATATATAATTTTGCAAACATATCGCAAGCCAATCAACATATCCGATATGTTAATATATATATATATATATACATGTATATGTAAATTGTCAGGCAATAATAATATAATATTATTAATATCCACATACAATAGGTTGTGTGCATATATACATGTTTATATGTCTGTATATACCTCAATGTACACGTATACATAGGTATACCATATTGATGCAACTGTATGAGCATATTCGTTTGCCAATCATTCTCTTGTATCGATATGTATATACATATGGATACATGTATATACTATATACATGTATATATTTACACTCCCTATTCACTTACATTCAAATTCGTTACCATCGTAATGATCGTAATACAACGAGACAGATAAACAAATAAACATCACTCATAAAGTGTACATAAGAAGACAGGACTCCTAATGCCAATCTATGACTATGGATGACTTATCTAATATAACTGACTCAGTTTGCTCACTTTATAGTGATGTGTGTGTATGCTCAGATAGTTCACATTAGCGGTTAACCGACCAAGCTCCTCTCCCGAGTGATATTTCCCCTCCGCTTGGAGGAATGGTACTTATACCTGCATCCACTGACATACGTTCACGGAGCTCGAATGTTCACAACATAAGCAATATACATAACATGTCATAAGTTAGAATATTAACAATTCAACAACTTTATATGCTTTAATCCACCAAGAATGACATCAATAGAACTACATTAAAATGAAACAATCATCAAATGTCAAAACACTCATATTGATAACAAGGTACACAAATTTTATTCAATCATTGAATTCTCATTACAATCATTCGACCCTATGCAGTACTAATATGTAGTAGTTTACAGTTTGGGGTGTAACACCTCTCCACCAATTTTTGTGTGAAATCTGCATATGAATTCACTTGAGCAAACCCTTGGGTCACAATACCATGGTGCCACCATTTGTGTGCTAGGTCCTCCAAGTGCAAAATGGCAAATTTGATAGCCTCTTCTTCAGTCATGGGGATGAGAGAAAAATATGTGTCCAACTTTTGTATCCATGATCGAGCAGTCATCTTCCCAGAACCATCGAAAGTTGGAGGTGAGAGCTTGCTGATTTTGTGCTACAGGTCTCTATTCCCACGATGTTGTTTCTCATCACTTCGTCTGGCGCTATAAAACTGATCAAAAGAAATTGCAGCTTGAGCATTCTGATCCAACTCCAGGTACTCACGCACGATACTCGCATAGCTGCACTGCTTTTCTCCTTCAGGTCGACCCTCTGTTTTTGGCAAAAATCTTGGCTAAGGGTGCTTGTGGGTGTGTCCATTTGACACTTTGCTTTTTTCGCCTCTTGAACGTTCCAAATTACCTCCTTCATCACTGTTGGATCCAGATTTGATGCTGTTAACTGCAGCTGTAAGTGACCGTATTGCTTGCAACAAGGCCTGGTTTGTTTGGTCATGTTGTTTCATGAAGTTGTCCAACTTATTACTCTGATCTTGATCCCCCTTTCTCTCCTTACGTCTGCCTCCTATTCCTTGAGCAGCTTCAAACTTCTTTTCCCTTTCTAATGCACGAATATCTCTCTGACTTAATTGCATATGATCTTGCCCACAGGCTGGTAGGCCTTATGGCTCTGATACCACTGTAAGATTCTCAATACAATAATCTTAACCTCTGTAAAAACTATCAATGCAATGATCTTAATTGTACGCAATCTAAGAATCTCAATAATCAAAACATAATAATTTCAAACAGATTCGCATCAATCATAAACCCAAAATTCGCACTTCACAGATAAAGCTCGACCCTCAACAGAATATAATTATGTTAGATTGAAATGAAGGTTCAAAACATCAAAGTTACATACGCCTAGGGGTTTGATCAAGATGGCGATAGAGGAGCTCCGCCAAGATGGCGTCGCTCGATATACACTACTGAATTGGCTTGATTCCCGTCACGAAAGAGTGCGTGTATTTTCTGAGTCGCCAGTGAGGGCAATTAGCATGCCAGTGACTCTTATCAAGTTTATCAATGCAGCCACTGAATGATGAGTCGCTTCTTACAAATGTCTATCTGCTCTAGTGTTCACTCCAATGTCGGTCTGCACTTGCGTTTTACTCCATATGCGCCCAGCTAAGACTCCCTTGATGATCGATGATTTTTAGATGGCCTCGGCCAAAGCCGTTAGGCTTGGCCAGAGGATTTCACCCCTCCAGATAGATGCGAAGTCTCCAAGATGTATTCACTATGCAAAAAAATTGATACCCGTCACCTATAGAGAGATTGAGTGTCATTGTGAGGAAGATAATTGTTTAGAGTACAGAACAAAACACGAAATCACAGGCTGGGGTTTGGTCCAAACTTGTGAGCCCTTGGGTGCGACTACATCCACCCAAGCAGCCTAGAGAGCAATTGCTTCCAATTTCGTGATGTTGCTCAAGCAAGAGCGATCCAACATAAATACAAAGCAATACCAGCTTCAAATGAAGTCGGCCTCAACACAAAATAAAAGATATACAAATATCAAATTCAAATTTTAATTCAACTAGGCGCCAACCAAGAAGGCAGGTCGGCCGCAAACCAATTAAATGTTTTATTCTTATTAATTAGTGTTGAAAAACACTATTGTCTCATGTCGGCTCAACTACTTAGATATTTGGGACATGACAGTGGTTATTACAATGTATGTCTATTGTTTGTTAATTTATTTTATGATTTCCAAACTGTATGACGTAATGCCTATGTGTTTGAACTGAAGTATGTACAAGTTTGTGGAAAAAAATGGTAGGGGTTATTACACTAGAAGCGAACTATGGAAGACCAAGAGTAATGTATTAAACACCTTCAATTTTTTTTAATTTTTAACAATATGTAAACTCAACATACACAAACTGATAAAGAGCATCCTGCTGTTACATTACTAAATGTTGCCAAAATCAGCAAAATGATAAATCAGTCAATGCCCAACTAGGAAATACCTTGAATAAGTGGTCGCAAATAAAGTTGAAGGTCTGATATAGACATTTATATTGATAAGAGGAGCATGAAATGGAACACAACTGCTGCAACACTGCAGAAAACGCCAAACAACAACAGTAGTGACTAAAAATTGGTGTTCAACAAGGTGATACCATGAATAATAAGCAACTGGATGATGGTACAGGTCTGCACACTTGATTTACTTACTGAAACAGGGGCTGTTAGGGACTGTTATGACTGTGACAGCCTTTTTAGCTTACCGAAATAAAAATGTAATGCCTTCCAGCAACTTTTCCACAATTAATAACCTCTTCAACAGTCAATTAGGTATAAAATAACACCCCAACAACTATAACAGCAGCAAACCCAGGTCTGATATAAGTGCAATAAGTGCTCAGAAATAGTGGCAATGGTCTGGGTACTAACAGATTTAAGTTTTCAGGTTTGTTCAAGGAGTCTTCTTGCTATAGCAGCAGCTGGATGCAGCCTTACAGCTTCAATAACTCATCAAACCTATACTTCAACAGGCTCACACTTGAACAACACTCCAAAAACAAATGGATATGACCAAATAACAATTGTAGGTTTGAAAAGTTGAGATAAGGTAGCTTCGGTCAGATATAAATGATGATTGAATATATTCAACATCATCATTTATATCAAAATCGCTACATCTCAAGTATAGTTTTTCAATCTGCATTTAGAGGATATAAATTGAACTTATAAATCAGATCGAGTTCCAGATTGGATGACATTTAAATGTACAAAAGATAAATGTAAATCATCCTTGCTAAGAGACTAATGTTCGGCTGTCTTAGTTAGACGAAGGGACATATAACTAAGACACGTCCCATGAGCAGACGTGTCTCCACTCTGTGGAGACACTTCCGCTCATGAGACGTGTCTCTTATGAGGCATGTCTCTCATGAGACGCGTCTCCCTAAGTCGTGTCTCCCTATCATGGGAAGTGTCTCCCTGTCATGGGACGTGCCTCCCTATCTATATTTATGGGAGATCCGATCCTCAAGAAGATCATCAAAATTAATAAGTGGAGACACGTCCTCTCATGAGACGTGTCTATCATGAGACGTGTCTCTCATGAGACGCATCTCCCTAAGTTGTGTCTCCCTATCATGGGACGTGTCTTCCTGTCATGGGACGTGCCTCCCTATCTATATTTATGGGTGATCCGATCCTCAAGAAGATCATCAAAATTAATAAATGTTCTGCTCTTGAGGATTGAATATCTATAACAGAAATTCAGACTTAGTATTTCTTACATACATCCAGATTTAACTTGACATCAAATTCATTTATTCAGTTTATAATCTAATAGATTTGATCATATTGAACATGGTATCAGAGCCACGTTGAGAAAAGATCCGATTAAATCCAGATATCAGATTATTTAAATCGTATTTTCTCTTGAAATCACAAACACATAACATTCTTCATAATGTCAAATGTAATCAGATTTGAGGATCGTCTTGAAGGTGCAAACAACTTTACTTCATGGAAATTCAGAATCATGATGATTCTAAAAGAAAATAAGTTACTCATTTGTGAAAGAAAACAAGATAGCACCAGAGACTGATCAGGAGAAAACTCCATGGATTGAGAACGATGAGAAAACCATGAAAATTATAGTGGATGCAGTTAGGGATCATATAGTACCTATTCTATCTAACATGAGACTGCATATCAAATGTTTAAATCCCTTGAGAGCACCTTTGAAATAAACAACACCAGTAGTACCCTTGCTCTAAAAAGACAACTTAATCATGTTCAGATAAACAAGGGAGAATCTATTAGTGCATATTTCATGAGAATCAATGAACTAAGAAATCAACTGTCAACAATTGGATATCAAATTGATAGCAAAGAGTTAACTCTAATAGCTCTAGGTGGCCTACCAAACTCTTGGGAGTCATTTGTTCAAGGAATAAGTGCAAGATCAAAGCTCCCTAAATTTGATAGGCTAAGAATAGATTGCTTACAAGAAGAAACAAGACTAATGACAAAATAAAACAATCAGAAAATCATAGATGAGGATACTCATGTGCTAAACACAAATTCTCATAAGAAAGGTAAGAATAAAAACTTCAAGAGAAAGAAGAATTCTTATGGAAAGGGACCATTCAAGAAAAGGAAAGACATCTCCCAAATACAATGTTTCAGATGTGATCAATATGGACACTATGCAATGAAGTGCCCTGATAGAACAAAACAACAAGCATCCTTTGCTAAAGTTAGAAAGACAAATACAGAATATGACTCTGAGAAATTTGTCTTCTACTCAGTACTATCAAGTCAAGTATCAAACAAAGTCAACAACTGGGTAATTGATAGTGGCTCATCAAGGCACATCACAGGGTTCAGAGAACACCTAGATACTATGACAGAAGAAACTGACGAAGAAGTAACTATTGGGGATGATTCTGCATGTCCAGTAAAAGGGGTTGGAACTTGCACAATAAATTTAAAGCCTGGCCTCTCTCTACAACTCACTGGAGTATTGTTTGTACTAGGAATAAAGAGGAATCTAATCCATTTCTGCTCTTTAAGACAACAGATATAGGGTTACCTTTATGGATGGAAAAGTTCTAGCATGGCCAAAGAACTCCACTATAAAGAAAGCACAGACTATAGGTGTAAGACAAGGATATCTCTACAAATTGTGCATTGATTCTAAACAAGCTCTTATTCATGAGACCTCTGATTCAAATGAAATTTGGCATCAAAGATTAGGATATATTCATTTCCGTGCCCTACCTTCGGTAGAAAAATTAGTAATAGGATTGTCCAAACTAAAACAAATTCATGAAAGAGCATGCAGAGGGTGTGCTCTAGGAAAGAATACAAAGGGGACCTTCCAAAATAGTTTGAGTAAAACCAAAAATGTATTAGAACTAGTACACTCTGACTTATGTGGACCTATGTTTGTACCCTCCATGGCGGGATTCTTATATTATGTAATATTTGTAAATGAATTCTCTAGGAAGACCTGGATATATTTTCTTAAATGTAAGGAGTCGATAGAAATCCTTAAAAGGTTTAAGGAGTTCAAAGCACTTACAGAAAACTTCTCTAGGAAGAAAATCAAAATACTAATAGATAATGGGAAGGAATACACCTCAATTTTTTTTAAGGAATTTTGTGTAAATGTTGGGATTAAGAGGGAGTTTACTGTAGCCTACAATCCTCAACAAAATGGTGTTGCTGAGAGAAAAAATAGAACTATTGTAGAAGCTGCTAGAGCAATGTTGTTCGACCAAAACATAGAAACCTCATTTTGGGCAGAAGCCTCTAGGACAGTTGTCTACATTCAAAATAGATGTCCCCACTCACATCTAGATAACAAGACTCCTGAAGAGGTATTTACTGGTGTAAAACCTGACATAAGTCACTTAAGGATCTTTGGTTGCCCTGTCTACATTCATGTACCTAAAGAAAAGAGATCTAAATTAGAACCTTTTGGAAAGAAAGGGGTATTTGTGGGCTATAGTGAAAACTCAGAAGCCTACATAATATACATATCTGGTTAGAAACAAATCGAACTAAATAGAGATGTCATATTCGAGGAAGACATTGCTTTCAAAAGGGAAAAGAGTTCAAATGAGATAGAAATTCAAGATTCTCCTAAAGTCTTGGAGGAGGATCCTCCTCCTGAGATTCAAAGGGAGTATCCTGAAGAAATCATAAATGAAAACCAAACTGCTCCAGAAGAAAATCCTAATAACAACAGCAAGAGGAGACCACTTTGGGCTCTAGAAAGATGATTAAAGAAGCTGAGAAACATACAACACCCAAAGGAACTTTTAGAGAAAGTAAGAGACCCAAAAGATTCTCAAGCTATGTTGCCTTAATGAATGAGATCATTAGTTCAGAACCAACTAGTGTTACAGAAGCTCTCAAGCATCAAGTGTGGAAAGATGCAATGACAGAAGAGTATCAGTCCATTTTGAAAAATGATGTATGGGATGTAGTACCTAGACCAAAAGAGAAATCTGTTGTCTCTTCCAAATTGAAACATACCAGCCAATTTTTTCATTTTGTTACACAGCTAAGTACACCCATTAGCGATAGTGCAATCATAAACCAGCTGAAAGGAACCCTTGACTTTTTGATCAACCTAGATCCCAGTAAGGGCAAGGTGAGAGCATACTCGTAGGGGGTCGTTAGCAATACTGAAAAATTGGTAGAATTGATAACTCTAACCAAGAATGTGCCCTAAGACCCGATATGGGAGGAGGGGCGAGCATATGGTCAGAGGATCCATGATCCTGTGACGGCTTAGCTGATCAGCAAAATGTAACAATGCATTATAAAAATTCAATAGGTGGCAAGCCAACCTCTTCCACTTTTCAGCGGGTGGTATAAAAATTTAAAACTAACTAAGACTGAACATGCCAGTCTCTTCCACAGCCGTGGGAAAGTACAAGAGTTAGATTAGAAATAGAAGAAATGCTGACAGTACTACTGTTCAGCTTACAATGTCATAGAGGCCTGCCAAGCACACGTGATTAGAGAACAAATCATGCTGCAATAATTGTAAAGGACTCCCCTATAATCTTCTAGACTTCCTGGTCTCAAACCCAACTCCCAAACCCCATTTTTTACCAATCTGGTTATGTAGACCTGCACTGAAATTGCAGAATCAGCAACACAAGAATTCACTCAAATATTGATAACTCCCCCAAATCTCACTCAAATCCCATGAGACCAAAAGCGAACAAAGCCTATGCTGGTGGCGCCCAAGGAGAAACCTAGAAACCAACCCAAAAACGCCCAAATTAATTTGCACAAAAATCAATGCATACTCAGAAATGTACGACCCTCAAGGAGGGGCGATTTTGCATTTTAAAAATAAATACTTGATATTAAAATCTGTAAATTTGCAAGAAGGGTCGCCCCTAGCAAGGAAACAAATAGGCCAAATGCCCAGAACCACTGTATTTTTATTTTTAGACTTATGAGTAAAAACATGGATTAGTTGTGACAGAACAACAATTGCAAAAAGTGACTAAAAATGACAGGAAACTCAACTACAATGCAAAATAGTTCACTAAAATCAACCTCTCAACTAGTTGCTGTATTTCAAGCAAGAAGTCAAGCCTAGCTAGGAGGTATGCATCCCTCGAAGCAATCCTGGCACCAAACCGGCAGCATAACAATACTCAAAACATAAGATGCTGAATGAAGACCCCAAACCTCCTTTTTATAACTTTTGAGGAGACTTCTAGAAGCTTCTAAAAAAGTGCGCCCTTTCCCAGAGTCAACAGAATTCGAAATTCCTTGTTGACCACAAATCCTCCTCAAAGTTGGCGTCCTTTCTTTCATGGAAGAATTATTTAATAAAATGAAATAATTCTTTTAATTCCTAAGTTGGCGTCCAAAATACTTAGGAGAGAAACTTTTATAAAATTTGCCTTTTTTATATAAACCAACTTATCCCTCCATTTAGGCGTCCACCAAGCCTTAGTAGAAATATCTCGTTTAAAATACTATTTTCAACAAATATTGAATTTGCCAAAATAATCACCTCAAATGCTGGAGACCGGATGAATATACTGCCCTGCCCGAGATAGCCACTAAATTGAACTTCAGAGACCTTGCTAAAAATAGCACTGCCAAAAATAGAACTTACTAAAAATAGCATACTGCTAAAAATAGTAAGTTGTTCCAAACTCATTTTAACCACAATCCGAGCAGCTGTCGTACTTACTAAAAATAGCAAGTCTAGAAAAGTCCTCTGATTCAGTTGCATGTCATGCTGTCACGAAGCTCTTCGAAAACCCAGAAGGGATCTAGAATCTGAACTATGAAACTCCAACATGCAGCCATCGTAACTTACTAAAATGGTAAGTCCGGAAAAGTTATCTGATCCAGTTGCATGTCATACCACCGCGAAGCTCTCTGAAAACCCAGAAGGAATCCCGCGACCAAACTACAAAACTCTAACATGCAAACCCTTGAATCCTCAAGGAAAACCTCCAAGCAGCTGGAAACCCTAATTTTGCCTCTGACTAGCCTACGAGCATCAGGGAATAGGCTAACAGTCACTGGAACGTGTAGTGCTAAAAATGGGGACATTACAGTCCGCCCTTCCCAAAATTGCTTGTCCTCAAGCAAAACCACCACAACCCCAGAAAATTTGAAGCTCATCCGTACCAACCTGAGTACGTTCCCTGGGTCCCATGTTTGTCTCAAGGGAAAACCATCATGCTGATGTTGCACCATTCTGACCATGTCAGTGAAAACATCATGCCAAAACTGCACTAACCTCCCTTGTGACTCCCAAATGTTACTATCCATGAACAACCTGGAAAGACTGAAGTCAACACCTTGCAGCCTCTCATGCCTAAAAGTCTCTGAGTCATCAATAACAACCATACCATTTTCTATCACATTCCTGGGCAACGGGAAAGATAGTCTGCTCAACTTAATACTGTACCCCTCAGCATACCTCCGTAAGGTAACTAACAAAGCCACCACTGCAAATGTGACCTCTTCAAATTCTCTTGCAAAGAGGAAAGCACTCATTTGCAAGAGCTCATCAAAGTGAAACTCATGACTCCCCATGAATCTACGATGCCTTAACTGAATCATCATGATACAATCTTGAAGACTGTAGAAATTTCTTGCAATTCTAACTCCAAGAGTCTCAGAATGTAGAATCAAAGCATGTGAAAGTTCGCTGTCCTGATGCAAAATTGGGAAGGAACTAACAAATTTTGTTTCACAAACCTCGAAAGTGGCTGGAAAACAAACAAGAGCAATTACCAACTGAAAAATACCACTTCTTAGACAAGAAGTGATGAACCAATTCTCCCGGATATGAGTAACTCCCCATGAAAGGTGGCTGGTCTGCCTCCAACCAGCAAGCTCATGTCTGAAAAACTGCCCTTGTCTTAGCTAAGGATCACTCTCAAGAGCAACCGACCACTCATATTTCCATCCCATACTCAAAATTTCTCTCCAATCCATTTGTTGAAGAACAAATGGGACCTTCAAGTGGCTGGTAAGGAAGGGGACAACACCACAAATCTGATAATGGGATCCTTATCCCTCCAAAATGTCTTCTTTGCAAAAGTAATAAGCCCCATCAACCCATGTTGAGAATCCCAAGCATGGATACCCAACTGAAAATGACTTTCAATACATTGAAAAGAAAACTCAACACAACCCCAAGTGCTAGTCAAAACCAAGTGCATCCTCATGAAATCAGTATCTCCTCTAGTAAACCTTTGAAGCCTACCCATGAAAGCTTCAACAACAATGGAGCATGGAACAACAAACGTATTCAAACCCAACTCCCAAGATAGACTTGAATGAGCTGAAGCATCTCTCAAACCAAGGGATGGGCTGTCAAATATGCAATCAACATGTTTTCGTCCTTCTTTCTCCCATTCTTCATGAATAACTAGTTTGAGACCTTCACATGTTTTATCTTCAATCACAAGGAGAGGATTATCATAAGTTTCCTTTGCATCCATTTCAAAGAGAGGGTTGTCAAAAACTTGCAAGTCATTCCTTTCATCTTGCTGCTCCAAATCTGCACATACAACTTCAGATTTTCTTGAGAAACCTTCAAGGTCAAACTCCTCTCGAAGACTATCAAGCTCCCCAATTACCTGCTTGATTTCTTCAACTCTTTGCTCATTCTCTTGCTCTCTGAAAAGTTTGAAACCAGCTAGCTGCCTCTTTACCTCCATTAATGCCACTTGAGTATCTTCCAATATAGCATTTGTTGATTCGAGCTCAAGAGTAAGCTCATCAACCCTTCTCTCTTTTCCTTGGAAAGCACAAATGGTTTTCTTTGCAATTTTGAAGGCATAATCTCGATCTTCAATCAAGTGTATGTACGCTGATTTCAATGTCTCCATGGAATCTCTGATAAGTTGAAAAATGTGAAGAGCAATTTCATCTTTAACTCCTCTTCGTCTTTCTTCAAGCTGAACCTTCCAGTAGAGATCTTCAACCAATTTGTGTGTGTGATCAAATAGAGATAGAGCTTGCACTTCTTTTTCAAATTTTACTTTGAATTGATCTTCACGCTCATGAACATGCGAGGATGGTGAACTGTTGATAGGCTGCAACTGAAAATCAGAACCTTGTTTCTCGTCTTTGCTGTCCTCATCACTGTTCCAAAACTCCTTTTCTTCACCTCCCACTAACTGCTCAATGTCATAAAGAGGATCAGGTTCTTCTAATCCTTCAAGCCTTTGCTTACAACCAACTTCAAAAATAGGTAAATCAGATTTGTGTTTAAGAACACCTTCAAACTCTTCATCATCAAGAACCATATGGTCCTCAAGCTTTGCTTCCACCTCAATGTCACTTTGGTCAAACTTGAAGGCATCCCCAAACTCAAGCATATTGTCACCATTGTTTGCTGTGATAGGGTCCTTATCATGTTCCATTTCATCATTCGGATCAAAGAGAAATTCATCCCACACAGGTCCCTTGTCAATGCTAGGTGCCTTTGCACCTGGATCCCAAATGGTAAGAGGTTGAACGTTTTGATCAAAAGGAAAGAGCTCTTCGTGCTTCTCTTGGAGTGCTGACTTTTTGAATAGGTCACCACACAACTCACTTAAACTGATATCTACATAGACACCTCTCTCCAAGGGCTTAGTTTGAAGCTCAAACCCAAGACCACCCGTGACACCATCATTGTAATGATGCAAGGAATCATCTAAGCAAGCTGTTTTGAAAAATTCATCATTTTCATCTTCAATGAACCTATCATGAGTAGGTGTATTACTGATTTCATCATTAGCAGCCCCATGCATACCAAAGAAGTCTTCTTGGTTACTTGTCATAAATTTCTCTTGTGAAAACTCTTGGAAAGTCTGGACAGCAACAAGGGGAGAGTTATCCGTCACCAAATCTTCAACGAGAGGAGGTATAAACACATCGGAATCACCACCAACAACATCAGTATGGTAATGATCATAAGCTGGTTCAAAGACACCACTAGTATTTCCTTCATCTTGCTCTTCTTTCGCGAACTCATCCCACACAACAGTTCTTCTATCATCTTCTGTGAAGTCATTAGTTTCAAGACCTTGATTGGATGAATCCAAATTAACATTCAAGACTGTTGTTTTGTTCTTATCACCAAAATGATCTTCATCACTACCCATCACATGCATGTCTAAGGGATTGTTTTTGGGCTCTACCACACATCCTTCACATGTCAAGGCAACCTTCACATCCAAACATTTAGATTTTGCAGCAACCCATGAGTATGCCCCTTTAATGTCAGGATCTCTCACAAGCGTGGTCAGTTCTTGTATCAACTCGGATATAGACTTCTCTATAGTCATCTCTCTCTGTATGTAGTATTTGATATCTTTGTCACTCATCTGACAAACTGAATCATTGAATTTTCACAGGACGACAGGATCTTTGCTTTGATACCACTGAAACATACCGGCCAATTTTTTCATTTTGTTACACAGCTAAGTACACCCATTAGCGTTAGTGCAATCATAAACCAGCTAAAAGGAACCTTTGACTTTCTGATCAACCCAGATCCCAGTAAGGGCAAGGTGAGAGCATACTCGTAGGGGGTCGTTAGCAATACTGAAAAACTGGTATAATTGATAACTCTAACCAAGAATGCGCCCTAAGACTCGATATGGGAGGAGGGGCGAGCATATGGTCAGAGGATCCATGATCTTGTGACGGCTCAGCCGATCAGCAAAATGTAACAATGCATTACAGAAATTCAATAGGCGGCAAGCCAGCCTCTTCCACTTTTCAGCGGGTGGTACAAGAATTTAAAACTAACTAAGACTGAACATGCCAGTCTCTTCCACAGCCATGGGAAAGTACAAGAGTTAGATTAGAAATAGAAGAAATGCTGACAGTGCTACTGTTCAACTTACAATGTCATAGAGGCCTGCCAAGCACATGTGATTAGAGAACAAATCATGTTGCAATAATTGTAAAGGACTCCCCTATACTCTTCTAGACTTCCTGGTCTCAAATCCAACTCCCAAACCCCATTTTTTACCAATCTGGGTATGCAGACCTACACTGAAATTGCAGAATCAGCAACACAGGAATTCACTCAAATATTGATAACTCCCCCAAATCTCACTCAAATCCCATGAGACCAAAAGCGAACAAAGCCTATGTTGGTGGCGCCCAAGGAGAAACCTAGAAACCAACCCAAAAACGCCCAAATTAATTTGCATGGAAATCAATGCATACTCAGAAATGTACGTCCCTCAAGGAGGGGCAATTTTGCATTTTAAAAATAAATACTTGATATTAAAATCTGTAAATTTGCAAGAAGGGTCACCCCTAGCAAGGAAACAAATAGGCCAAACGCCCAGAACCACTGTATTTTTATTTTCAGACTTATGAGTAAAAATATGGATCAGTTGTGACAGAACAACAATTGCAAAAAGTGACTAAAAATGATAGGAAACTCAACTACAATGCAAAATAGTTCACTAAAATCAACCTCTCAACTAGTTGCTGTATTTCAAGCAAGAAGTCAAGCCTAGCTAGGAGGTATGCATCCCTCGAAGCAATCCTGGCACCAAACCGGCAGCATAACAATACTCAAAACATAAGATGCTGAATGAAGACCCCAAACCTCCTTTTTATAACTTTTGAGGAGACTTCTAGAAGCTTCTAGAAAAGTGCGCCCTTTCCCAGAGTCAACAGAATTCGAAATTCCTTGTTGACCACAAATCCTCCTCAAAGTTGGCGTCCTTTCTTTCATGGAAGAATTATTTAATAAAATGAAATAATTCTTTTAATTCCTAAGTTGGCGTCCAAAATACTTAGGAGATAAACTTTTATAAAATCTGCCTTTTTTAATAAACCAACTTATCCCTCCATTTAGGCGTCCACCAAGCCTTAGTAGAAATATCTCGTTTAAAATACTATTTTCAACAAATACTGAATTTGCCAAAATAATCACCTCAAATGCTGGAGACCGGATGAATATACTGCCTTGCCCGAGATAGCCACTAAATCGAACTTCAGAGACCTTGCTAAAAATAGCACTGTCAAAAATAGAACTTACTAAAAATAGCATACTGCTAAAAATAGTAAGTTGTTCCAAACTCATTTTAACCACAATCCGAGCAGCCATCGTACTTACTAAAAATAGCAAGTCCAGAAAAGTCCTTTGATTCAGTTGCATGTCATGCTGTCGCGAAGCTCTCCGAAAACCCAGAAGGTATCCAGAATCTAAATGATGAAACTCCAACATGCAGCCATCATAACTTTCTAAAAATAGTAAGTCCGGAAAAGTTATCTGATCCAGTTGCATGTCATACCACCGCGAAACTCTCTGAAAACCCAGAAGGAATCCCGCGACCAAACTACAAAACTCCAACATGCAAACCCCTGAATCCTCAAGGAAAATCTCCAAGCAGCTGGAAACCCTAATTCTGCCTCTGACTAGCCTACGAACATCAGGGAATAGGCTAACAGTCACTGGAACGTGTAGTGCTAAAAATGGGGACATTACACAATTGGCTCTTCAAAATCAAACATGCTGCTAATGGCAGTATAGAGAAACACAAGGCACATTTTGTGGCCAGAGGTTTCTCACAAAAAGAAGGTATTGATTATGAAGAGATATTTGCACCTGTTGCTCGGTACACCTCTGTGAGAGCAGTAATAGCTATTGTAGCAGCTAAAGGTTGGAAGATCCATCAAATGGATGTGAAAATTGCCTTCCTGAATGGGACCATTGATGAAGAATTCTATCTAGAGCAACCTGAAGGTTTTGTGATACATAAAGTAGACTCACATGTATGTAGATTGAAGAAAGCTCTATATGGACTTAAACAGGCTCCCAAAGCCTGGTATGAAAGAATTGCCAGCTATCTTTTGGGACTAGGATTTTCCAAGAATGATGCAGATCCAAATCTCTATTTTAAAGTAATTAAAGGTGATATGCTAATAATAATTTTATATGTTGGTGACCTGCTAATAACAGGAGAAGATCACCTTATTGCTCAAGGTAAAAAGGACCTGGCTTTAAAATTTGACATGAAAGACTTGGGCATTCTACATTACTTCTTGGGGTTAGAAGTCTAGCAGAAATCAGATGGCATCATCCTAAATCAAGGAAAGTACACTATTGATATTCTGGAGAGATTTGGGATGTTAGACTGTAGACCCATGCCTACACCTATGGAAACCAACTTACACAAATTGAAAGAAGCAGCAACAGAATCAAAATTTGCAGATCCTACTCTCTATAGACAGATAATTGGATCATTAATGTACTTGGTTAACACCAGACCAGATATTTGCTATGCAGTGAATGCCCTAAGCCAGTTCATGTGTGAGCCAAAGGAAATTCACTTTGTTGCTGTGAAACACATATTGAGATACCTTCAAGGTACTATTGGATATGGTCTTAAATACAGAAATGTCCAACTAGATTTACATGGATACTCTAATTCAGATTGGCCTGGAAGTGTAACCGATCGAAAAAGCACATTAGGAAGTTGCTTCAGTTTAGGATCGGCTATGATCTCTTGGATCAGTAGGAAACAGTTTTCAGTGGCACAAAGCTCAACAAAAGGTGAATATATTGCAGCCTCTATGGGGGCAAGAGAAGCAGTATGGATCCGGAAATTGCTTGTGGAATTATTTGGTGAGTCCCTGAATCCTACTATTATCCACTGTGACAATCAGAGTTGCATTAAGCTTTCAGTGAATCCAGTATTCCATGATGGATCTAAGCATATAGAGATCCCTTACCACTATGTGAGAGACATGGTAGAAAGGAATGTGATCCAGTTGGAGTATATTAGTACAAATGATCAAATAACAAACATTCTCACCAAGCCTCTCTCTAGAGTTAATGTTGAACACTTCAGGAAGAAACTTGGTATGGTTGAAATGTAAATTATTATTGAGATTTAGATTCAAATTGTTTATTTGTACTAATGTATTTAAAAAATGTTTAATGTGTAAACTCTTTTGTCATGTGTGTGACTCCATGACTTTATGGGCCCTCTCTCCCCCTGTGTACATTATTCAAAGGTGACGATCTTTCTGATAATGAACACTTTTATTTAACATTGTTAAGTGACGACTCTACAATGATTAGTTGCATTATCATGATAGATATCATGTGACTTGATATCTGTGGATAAGTCATGATAGTATCTTGTGGACATTTTGATAGATATCATGAGACTTGATATCAATTGAAGATCATTACGATCCTTATGAGATAATCATGGTGGATAAATATATCCGTGGATATGCCATGATTTATTATGGTAGACATCATGAGACTTGATGTCAGTGCACATACCATAATGAAGATGTCTTATGAAGAATGTCATGTGACTTGACACTTTCAGAAGCATACCATATCTTCTGATATCACGAGTAAGGTGATATCACTATATACTTGGTTGGAGTTATCTTCCCTAGCTAAGAGAGAGTGTTGAGATAAGGTAGCTTTTGGTCAAATATAAATGATGATTGAGTATATTCAACATTATTATTTATATCAAAATCGCTACATCCCAAGTATAGTTTTCGATCTGCATTTAGAGGATATAAATTGAACTTATAAATCAGATCGAGTTGTAGATTGGATGACATTTAAATATACAAAAGATAAATGTAAATCATCCTTGCTAAGAGACTAATGTTCGGCTGTCTTAGTTAGACGAAGGGACACATAACTAAGACACGTCCCATGAGTGGAGACACGTCCGCTCATGAGACGTGTCTCTCATGAGATGCGTCTCCCTAAGTCGTGTCTCCCTATCATGGGACGTGTCTCCTTGTCATGGGACGTGCCTCCCTATCTATATTCATGGGAGATCCGATCCTCAAGAAGATCATTGAAATTAATAAATGTTCTGCTCTTGAGGATCGAATATCTATAACAAAAATTCAGACTTAGTATTTCTTACATACATCCAGATTTAACTTGACATCAAATTCATTTATTCAGTTTATAATCTGATAGATTTGATCATATTTAACATGAAAGCATTATCCAACAAAGAATTTATAGCTAGTACCAAGGCTATATGACCTCCTCAACTGAATTCCCTGCAATGCTAATCATAATGTGCATAGCCTATATTTTTAAACCCTATAAACAACCTTCCCCAGCAAGGGAATAGTACAATTAGTTAGGGCAACACTAAACCCTTAGAACTGTGTGGCCATCAAATAGGGAACTCCAAATCACCTCAAGCTCATTAACAATATCAGTAAAAAAGACACAATCAAGCCCCAAAAATCTGCACATTAAAAAACCATGTAAATCTTCATTTATTTTTTGATAACCCGAAATCCAAAACTTTGTGAATACCAATGTGATTCTTGCGTGAAATCACTCTACCAGCTAGAGAGGATCTTTCACGTTACATCCCAAATTTTGAGGTTACTATTTACTAGTAATATATAGGGTAAAAATTAATGTAATGTGAAATCTGGAGATGCTTGTACCTTGTTATGAATGTGTATGTTATCTCATTTGACATTGTTTCATTTGATGTTATCTCAATTGATGTAATTCATGGTGAAATACTGCATATATGTGAATAGGAGGTTAATGAATCATGTTATTTTAACCTGAAGATGTTTGTATATATGATGCTGCTAAAGGTATGTGCTAGTGGTTGCAGGAAAACGTTCATTTTCCAAGGGGAGGGAAAGTATCACTCGGGAGAGGAGCTTGGTCGGATAATCGGTAAAGTGAACCAATTGAGCATACACACACATCACTAAGGGTTTGGAAGAACCGTGTCAGTTATGTTGGTTTTGATAAGTCATCCATAGGCTTTAGGAGTGTTGTTACTTCTTTGTGCTTTGTGAGTGATGTTTATTTGTATACCTGTCTTACTGTTCTGTGATCAATGTGTGGGAAACATGAATGGATATATGTGTATAGGAGGAGTGAGTATGTATACACATGTATACCTTATGTATACGTATCTATATGTATAAACATGGCGATACAGACATATGATCGGCAAACGGATAAGCCCATAGTATGTGTCGACATGGTACACATACACATACGTGTACATGAAGGTATATATGGTTATACACATGTATACACATATACATAGATATATATATTGAAAGTATGCTGACTGGCTCACAATAAATGTATTCAATGAATAAATATGTACATGTATATATATGTTTATATGTAAATATATATATTTAATATTATATAAATATATATATATATATATATATATATATATATGTAAATATATTTGAATTCTAATATTTAAATATATATATATATATATATATATATAGGGTATAGTAAATAAAACTATAATATAAATATATAAATATATAATTAAATATATACTTTGAAATGAATTAGAAATTGATATTTTTCATAAGTTAAATGAGGACTTTATTTGCAAAATATCAAAGTCAATGAATAAATCAATTCATGGGATATCAAACTATGGAAATCGATTAAAATCAATAAGGAAATATTTGTCACTTAATGTGAATTGAACCTTTAGAATAAATCGTGCCAAAGGAGAAATATTTCATTTGGAAGTTTAGCTGGAACTTTTGAAGAAAGAAATAAAATAAAATTGGAGTGAGAATGCTATGTGCGGGCCTGGTGGAACTCGCGCATGACCAGGTCTTTGGAAATGCAACACAGCCATGGATGGTGTCTTCTGAACCTCAAATTTTGGCAATCTGGATTACATACAACCTTGACTGATTCTTCTATAATGAATCATTGAACCAATTTTCTGAATTTGTGCGCCAAAAATGAGGACCGCCTGTAGGTGTCAAAATACAGATATTTCCATGTGCAAGTTGAGTCATTCTTTGTTTGCTTTCATTGAAAGAGGTCGACTCACCTCTGAAATTCGCCACATTTTATAGTTGAAGCATTCAAAGCTTTGTTTGGCAATTTACATGCCATTAAAGGAGGAAAATGGTTGTGCAAGGGGCTCTATAAAAGGCTGCTTTGGGCACTTTTCTTATAAATATTTTCTGAATTCGAAATTACTCTTGCCTTCTGAGTTTGTCATTTTTTTTTGAAGACTCATTCATTTTTCTGAGTTTGTTTATATTTTCTGAAATCATCCATACTGCTGTGTGCTTTCTGTACACTGAGAGACTACCATTTGCTGAGAGAAACACCAAAACTATGAGTTGAGAATATCAACTCCTGAGCCTATACAATTGAGTGTGAGGAGGCATTATGAGATAAGCTGAAAAGAGAAGTCTGCAGTTTGAAGAGAAATTTTCCAGTCATTGCAAGTGCTGAGACATCTTCTTAAGGAAAAGCTTTGAAAACAAGCATGGGATATTCTTCTACTATCCTTGCTATTATTGATTATTCAATAGGAAAGAAATCTTTGTGCTTACTGTTGTGCATAATTTGAAAGGATATTCTTTTACTATCCTTGCTATTATTGATTATTCAACAGGAAAGAAATCTTTGTGCTTACTGTTGTGCATAGGTTGAAAGTCAATCATAGCTGTTTTATTGTGTGAAAGAAAGAATAAATTATTATGTTTCTATCTCTTTGTGTTGTTGTGTTTGCAAAGGATGAAAGGTATTTCCTGAATGCAATGTAGTTGTTGGGAAAAGGAAAATGTTTATTTATTATACTTAAAAGGGAATTTAAGTAAAGGGAATTAATGTGAAAGAAGATAAGGGAAGGGATTGAAATGCATTTAGAACGAATACTACATATTTTGTATGATCTCCATATTTGGGAAATACGATGAAGTAGTTATTATCTATTAGGATCGAAATGAAGTCAGTACCAAGTATGGTCTTAAGCTTAAGTTAATAGGTTAACTAAGACAAGCTAAGTACTCCGAGGATAAAGATTTCCGGATTAGGAGCTACGTACAAGGCACTTGTAACTGTTTCATTTCTAAACTAGATAGTTTGTTATAGGTAGTCTGGGGTGACTGAATACCCATTGAAGGACTTAGCCTATGCGTAGTGTAAGATAGCCCTAAGTCAAATCGGCCCTGAGTAGTGTATATAATAGATGACCTTCATTCGAAGTATTGAATGAGAACACTTTGGCCAAAGTAGTGAAATGTACGACATGCACTTAGACTGTGTGATGCTTGAGACTACATTGTTAGTTCATCATGATCCTTGTACTCGTATGAGATTGTGAAATAGCAAGGTTCTAGTTGTGAATAGGACACAACACTATGCTCAGTTGGTTTACAATATCGGTTACCCTACCAATCTCTTCGTTGAAGGGAGGGCCATCTATTGAATGATAGATGTGCGGGGGACCGCATTATGAGTCCGTGGTTGGCGGAGAAACGCCCGAGTGATGCTTCTCCTCCTCCAAAGGCTACTGGTGCACCAAGATTTGAAATGACGGATTCCTAGACCTTCTTACTACTATTTGTTCTAAAGCTCATTGGAGCTAAGTTAGATAAGATATGTTCTCTCGTTACTTGTACTTGTGAAGTTATTGTAATGAAATGGAAACTTTATTGTAACTATAATATGATATCATGTTCATATATTATCAATAAAGGAAAGAAAAAGAAAAATTATATTGAAATGACTTGTTAGCAAATTTATTTACTCTTTTAATGTAAATTGGATTTTTTTTGTTTTACTGAAGGGTCGGGTCGTTACATTTCACCACCTAAACTAGTGATTTGATGAGGGTTTTCTTCCTCAATCAACCTTGGAAGAACTTCTTTGTTCACTTTGGCAACATCTTGCTATGTGTGCAAACTTGAATAATTCAAATGAGAGCTCCAAACCTTCTTTTATAGGTTTTTCGTTGCTTTTTCGAAAAAGTCTTTTTTTTTTTGCTTTTTGTTGCATTTAAAAAAATATATTTTTTGTTTTCAAAAAGAACATTTTTTTTCTACTTTTAAAAAAAACTTCGTGACTAAGTCCTTTTCCCCTAGGCATCCACTTGAGAGGACATAATATAAATTTTCTAAATTAAAACTCTAAAGTAAATACTATAACGTTAATTTTATAACTTTGGTGTAATAATTTAAATAATCCATACCACTTTGCATAAAGCATTGTCAATGCACTGAAGATTGAAACTAATCACGTCATGAACAAGTTGATGTTGAAGGACGATGTCAGGTGCCAAAACGAGCACTTACTAAAAAAAATAGAAATGTTCTCCAAGAAATGTGGAGTACAACCCAGATGGCCAAAAACACTACAAAGAGCATCACTATAATCCTGAATACCATTTGAACACCAAAACAAGTCCGGATGCCAAGAAACCCCGAAACTGATCTCTCTGAGAACATTGGAGTTCTCCTAGCTCACCTAGAAACTTACGAAAACCCTCGGAAACTGGCCAACGCTCACAAAACATGGCGTAAAAATGGGGACGTTACAAGTCACAACTTACAATTCCACATTGGATGTACCTTTAGGATTTTAACTTGGGTCTCCACAATGACAACTCAATACTTTCACCGATTAAGCTCAACCCCTTGGACAATTAAGCCACTTTTGAAGCCAATTATTAATTTAATAAAAAATCCACATCTAATAAATAAAAACATTTAGTTTTTAAATTAACACAAATTTATTTAGCATCAACAACTGCTTGTTCATTTAATTTGTCTTTTGTGATTTCCCTATGTGATACTCTTTTGTTATCATAATTACTATTAATTAAGCTAACATCCACAATCCTTGTAGCTCAGTTTTTCGATCTTGATGATGGATAATGGGGAGTGTTCCATTCATTTTTGCAAAATCTTCTACATTGTTTCTTCCAAAAGTTTTTCCACTCAATTTCATGGGCTATGAATAGCTTATAGTCTTAATAGCTTAATTATTGTTTTAGGTTAAATGGGCACTTAGTCATGTTGTCTATTGTCGTATTGTAAATCATACAAAATTTAATAGGACATGTTTCTTTATGTCCTCTGGTTCTATACTTTAGTCACCTTTAGTCACCTTTAGTCACCAAATCATTGCTTTCCAATTTGGACCATTGTCATGCCCTCAAAATTGCAACACTAAGATATAAAGCATGAAAATACAAATAAATAATTATTTAAAATAAAAAGAAATATTAGCAATTCAATATTATTATATTTATAATTATCATAAGATAATATTATAATTATAATTATCAAAATATAAATATTAATATTAACATCTTAAATATTATTACAATTATAATATTAAAAATATATTGGCTTTATATAAATATATATAAAAAGCCAATATATAGAATAATAATATATTTTAATAAGAAACATATAAATATAAATATATAATATATTAATATAAAATATAATAAGGAAGTGCACAACAAGATAATGATTATGATAGAGGGCAGTAATTAACGTATATTGAAGGCATCAATTATTATGAGGGAAACAAAGACTAAAGGTAGCGAATCAAGAAGATTGTTATTATCGGACACTATAATGTGCAAAAATTAGTTAATAAAGGCAACAAATAATATTAATAAGCAGCTATCAATGAAAACCATGAGTGATCATTAATAAAAGAGCAGCGATGTTTATGCCTTAACAAAGGAAATGATTAAAAGAGGCAGTGCCTATGTGCAAGTAAAAGAAGATAGAGACAGTGCTTGAGGGAGGAGAGACGTGTCCCTACCAAGGGAGAAATAGTGAATAGTTATGTCTCTTCCTTCACCCGGGAAGGATATGTAAGGACAGACACTTCCAAAGGATGAGAGTATATAAAAAGGAAAAATAAAGAAGAAACTTGGAATATATTCCTGAGCATAGCAGCAGGTACATTATTATGATATACTCAGATTTGGGGAGAAGAAATAAGAAGTCTGACATGGAAGAAGGTATGAAGGAGAAGATAGTTCAATGGAAGATAGATGATGATAAATGATCAAGCCATAAGGGAAGTAAAATATGTGATCGAAATCCACAAAGGGACCTAACTAGGATCGGGACCCGGAGAGAACTGAACTCAGATCTGACCTTTGGGGTAGCAAACCTGGTAACACAGTGTGCAGGGGTATACTAGATAGTTTTTGCCAATCATTGTTTTACACATGTATACATATTGCTAATGGATAATAAAGAATATTTAAGTATATGTTCTTATGATAAAATATGAGATATGCTTGATTGACCCAAACCCACCTTGTAGGAAGGGCTTGGTGTGTAAGCAAAAGGGGTAAAGAAGGCTAAGTTAGTAGGCCGTTCTAGAGTTGACTGTAATGGCTCCTAGGACCAGAGGGCACTTACATAGAGAGCCAAGTTTCCCACCTATGATCCCCACCCAATTCCACAAGATGGAAAGTGTCTTTAGGTGGTTGAGACATTGATAGGGAAAGTAGATACAAGCCGCCAAGGGAGAGGCTGTGGTAGACACCATCTTAGGCTTGGTGTAGATATGGCTTCGGGCGGACCCATCATGTCCCTTCTCCCAAAATCACTTGCAGCCTTGCTTATTGATAATCTATGGATGTGATGTAATTGCCTAACTCTAATAAGTAAGCATAAATATATATATATATATATATATATATATATATATATATATATATATATATATATATATATGCGTATATTGTTCATGTGGTGATTGCAAGATTCAAACCCAAGATTTCATTATTAAAGAGATATTTATTTGGTAAGA